>PVIA01000005.1:366634-966634 GCA_004024845.1 Tonatia bakeri
TGTACACTGAATGCATGTGTACACTGAATGTGTGGGTATACTGAATGTGTGGGTATACTGAATGCGTGTGTATACCGAATGTGTGGGTATACTGAATGTGTGTGTACACTGAATGTGTGTGTACACTGAATGCGTGGGTATACTGAATGTGTGTGTACACTGAATGCATGTGTACACTGAATGTGTGTGTACACTGAATGCGTGGGTATACTGAATGTGTGTGTACACTGAATGCATGTGTACACTGAATGTGTGGGTATACTGAATGTGTGTGTACACTGAATGCATGTGTACACTGAATGTGTGGGTACACTGAATGTGTGTGTACACTGAATGTGTGTGTACACTGAATGCGTGGGTATACTGAATGTGTGTGTACACTGAATGCATGTGTACACTGAATGTGTGGGTATACTGAATGCGTGTGTCCACTGAATGCGTGTGTCCACTGAATGCATGTGTACACTGAATGCATGTGTACACTGAATGTGTGGGTATACTGAATGTGTGTGTACACTGAATGTGTGGGTACACTGAATGCGTGGGTACACTGAATGCGTGTGTACACTGAATGCGTGGGTATACTGAATGCGTGTGTATACCGAATGTGTGTATACCGAATGTGTGTATACTGAATGTGTGTGTACACTAAATGTGTGTGCACACTGAATGCGTGGGTATATGGAATGTGTGTGTACTGAATGTGTGTGTACACTGAATGCATGTGTATAATGAGTGTGTGTATACTGAATGTGTGGGTATAATGAATGTGTGTGTATACTGGATGTGTGGGTGTACTGAATTGCTGTATAAAATGTACTTCTTATAGTAAGTCAAAGTGCAAAAGTTTGTAAAACACGCTAGAGTGTGAGAAACCATAGCCTCCTGTGCTGCCAGAGGGAATATAAACAGGCACAACTTTTCTTGAGGGTCTTTTGACAACAAGTATTTAAAGCCTTAAAAAATCTTCCTTTTGACCTAGACGTTTCTTATCTAAGGATTTATCCCAATAAAATTGTCTCTCAAATGCTCATTTGCATATTAGGATGAGAGTTCTTTGCTGTTTATAATAGTAAAAAAATTAAATGTCCAACTATATGGGTTATGGTTAAATACATTATAAAATATTCATAAAATAAAATATGATGCAGCCATTGAAAATACTGAAGCAGAGTTATCTGTGTTGACTTGGAAGGATGTTCACATCCTACGTTAAAAAGAAAAAGCAGGTTATACGGTATTAGACAGAGTATGATCCCACTTTGGTGAATG
Organism: Tonatia bakeri; assembly: GCA_004024845.1. Taxonomy (NCBI): domain Eukaryota; kingdom Metazoa; phylum Chordata; class Mammalia; order Chiroptera; family Phyllostomidae; genus Tonatia; species Tonatia bakeri. Next base: position 367,907 of record PVIA01000005.1, read on the forward strand.
TGTGTTTATGGATATATCGAAGTTAAGTGCACAGACGTGGGGCCACAAGCCCTGAGCTCCGCATCCTGGCTCAGCCCCTTCCCACCTGCTTGGTTTCGGAAGGAAGCTGAACTGCATCAGTGCAGTGGGGATAAGTATTAAACCCACCTCAGAAGAATGCTGTGTGATTAACTTAGTTAACTCGTGTAAAACTCTCCAAGCGGTGTCAAACACTTGGCAATCACTCAAGAAGTGTTAGCACTGTCTCTATCAGAGAGAGAGTGAGACATTTCACAGGAGAGATCCCCCCTAATAGAGTCATGCTCTGGGCACTGGGTTATAAAAAGTTTCATTAATTCACACATTTTGTATATATGAATTTTATAATCAGAAAAAACAAAGCACAGTATAAAAATTAAAAGCATGTAATTCTACCTTTGAGTTCTAAAATGTTTTTGATTCGATGACCTTAGGCTAAAAAACACAACTCTAAAACATGAATGACAATAACAACGTGCTTTAACTGAACTTTGCCCACTTCTGTAAGGAGATAAGGTTGAGAGATTCCCCCGCCCCCCAAACAGGTAAGGAATTTTGCTCTGGAATTCCCTGCTTTTGGAACTTTTGTAACTTCTGTGACTGGCACAACAATCTGCTTCCCCACCCTGTTCTCTAAAGGTGTTCTGCTTTCTCTCATTTTATCAGTCCATGCGAGGCCACTGACAGAAATCTGCACGAGATTGCCCATGACCCAGCCCCCCGAAGCTGCTCCCCTACCCTGAAGGCAATTGCATTTCATGCAACAATGATGACAGCCTTTCTAAAAAAAAAAAAAAAACAAAAAAACAGTTCATCTGAGCTGTCTTTGTGTTTATCCATGAGTTTTGAACCTGGACTTTAAGTGGCGTTGTGTGTGGGTACGGGATTCATTATCAAAAAAGACAGGAATTACAGAAACACATGGAAAAAGGGGATTTAAAAATCATCCATTGTTTCTCCACTCAAGATCTGTTAGCTTGCCCTGGCTGGCGTAGCTCAGTGCATTGAGCACGGGCTGCGAACCAAAGCATCGCAGGTTCGATTCCCAGTCAGGACACATGCCTGGGTTGCAGGCCATGGCCCCCAGCAACTGTACATTGATGTTTCTCTCTCTCTCTCTTTCTCCCTCCCTTTCCTCTCTAAAATAAATAAATAAATAAAACCTTAAAAAAAAAAGGTCTGTTAACTTGCTAGTATATTTCCTTCCAGTCTTTTTCCTTATGGATTATCACAGGTTGCTATAGTCATATTACAGACATGAATAAGTAAATTATTTCCCCTCACCCCCTGGTAGTATACCCTAAGCTTTTACCATGCTATCATACAAATTTATAAAACATTATTTTAATGGCTGCATACAATTTTGAGGGAATATTTATCATTTCTCTTTTAAAGGACATTCCGATTTTTTCAAGTTTTAATTGTCACAAATATTTTGTGAATGAGCTTTTTATGTATGTAAAATCATTTCAGCATTTTCATGTGTGGAGTCAAAAAATGAAATTGCTGTGTTAAATGTAACGAACATTTTAAGTCTCAGGACTGATGTGGACATATCACAGTGGGCCTTCTCGAATTACTCTCCTACATCGGCACAGACCGCATGAACTAATACAAATCTTTAAGAAGACACTGCCAAGATGCATTATTAATTGATAGGCAGCCTTGTTCCAAAAAGAATTTGAAGCAGTGTATAAAAGCAAACCCAGCTAAACAAATATTTTTGAAAGTGGGAAAGTTAGGATGAAGAATGCAAAGAAGAAAAGCTACAACTAGCATTTATTAAGTACTTACTGTGCATCGGGGGCTTGGTTAAGTCTGTCATATACAATCTCATTTAATTCCCACCACAAAGGAGAAGGTATTATTACACCCATTGACAGATATGAAAACTGAGGCCTGGCCAGTTAGTAACTTGCCCAATTTCACCAAACCAGCAAGAGACAGAGCCAATCTGAGGTTTGATAACTTTGGAATTGAGCGGCTGATTATGAGGCTGCACTTCACTTGAGGTTGCACTGCAGTACCTTCACTAGGGGTGAGCTGGCAGGAGAGCCCGCCCTCCCGGGGTGTGCACAGAGAGGGAGACAGGGGATACTGGGAGAGTCATAGTGTTCAAAAGATAATCAAAACCAATTTCTTCTAAGTATGAGCCTGCCTGTTACATCACAGTCTCTCTTGCAATGGATCATTTTATTTTTAAATGTGTATATTTAAAATGTTCACATCAGTTTATGCTATATCACTGATGTTTTCATGTAAGGAGTTGATATTTTTCCATATGTGTATTCATGTCTTTGGGTGTCTCCTTTGTGAATTGGTCAGTTTTTTCCTTTGCTTATTTTTCTATTGTTTTTCTTGATCCTGCCTTAGAATAAAGATACCAAGGTTTTTAGAAACTCTGTAACAAATATAACGATCTCCTATTTAATTTTTTTAAACATTTTTTATTGTTGTTCAATATAGGAGACCATTCTGCATGGCATGGGCCCAGGTCCCACTTGGAAATGCACGGGACCCACGCCCACGAATAGGTTCTCCCGTGGGGAACCAGGCCTGCACTGTACCTAGACTGCTATGAGACTTGCTCTTGCTAAAACTCCCTCACCCTGAATTGAGAATATTTACTGCAAAGTAACTTCCTAAAATCCATGTTAAACCTTCCAAGGATGAGTGTAACCAGTGCAATCACTTTTCCCTTTGCATTTGCAAATATCCTTCTTTTGTGATGTGATTAGTGGCATTGGCTCCTTTGTTTTCTATATAAGGTAACCACCTAAAGCAAGCCTGTGCATAGTTAATGAGGACCATCATGTAATGTGTCCAGAAAAACAATAAAAACTCATCGAGGCAAGGGCCGAGGCTTTTGCTCCCCTTGAGAGAGAAGCCGCCCACCCTTTTTCTCCACAGGATTCGGTAGTCCGTGTGAATTTCTTTTGCTTTAGCTACAAGGCCATGGACCCCATGAGCTGGGGTCCACAACAGTTCGAGTACAGTTTTCTGTGTTTTCCCCCCACCCTAGCCCTCCCCACCTCCCTCCCCTGTTTCTACCCTCCTTGTTATTGTTCATGTGTCCTTTATAATTGTTCCTGCAAACCCTTCCCCTTTTCCCCTGAAATTCCCTCCCCTCTCCCCTCTGGTCATTGAATTCAGATAATGTTACCTTAATTTATGTTGTATAGTCAAGTTTCTTGCAATATGGTTTTCTTTCTGTCACTTGGAAACTTAGCCCTTCATCTTCTAGAAATTTGACAAATATCAGAACTTGTACTCATGAAGACTTTCTGTGATATAATGTCTGTTTAATTCATCAGGACCATATTTGAAGCATGGTGTGAGATGAGAACCTGTATTGATTTTTCCTCTATATTTATTACTATCATTTATTTATTACATTATCTTATATGTTTGTGTACCTGTTCCAAAAGGGTTCATTTTACTTATTATTGTTTATTTATTTTTTCTCTTTATCACACATGTTGACTTCCTGTGCGTGTAATGTGCACTATGGTTGGGCCCCTGACTGCCCCAGGGAAGTACCTCCCCTCGTTGCACTGCCGTTTGTCACCGCTAGGGTGCAGCCGGCTGCCAACACCAGCACTTTCTGAATGGCAGTCCCCTCTCTCTCGTATTCAGAATTGGATGTGTTCTTGCCTGAATTTACATTTAGATAACTGTTCAGACTGTTTTATCAAGACTTCTCCCCACTGGGTTCAGTTTAAAATTGCAGCTGCGTCTGAGAGCAGTCACATCTTCACCACATTTCATTTCCTCAATACGGGGCCTTCCCTTGCGTTGCTCAGTAACATCAGTGCCTTTATTTCTATTACCACCTTTGGTTCCCCTTCCTCCCGTCCCGCTTTAGTTTCACTTTGCATCTCCCTGCTTCCTGAGAGAAAGCACATCCAAACACAACACAATCGAACTTTTCTATACTCCAGATAAGAAATCCTGAGAGGTTTCATTTAATTATACAATTAGCCTACCAAAGTGTTGCCCAAAAGGCCTCTGGGCTGTATGTAACTAGAAGGGTAGAGTTCTCTATGACCTTTGTATTATGTGACTAATACCCACTTAGAATATGAGAATCATGTTCTTTTTCAAGTTACTTGGCTCCATCTTCAGGGTCAAATTCCAATATTTGGGGTAAGGGTGATTGGGAGTCCCCAGTGCAGGGCCAGAACAAACCTTGGCGAGGTGCTGAGGGTGCAAAACCTAAGGAGGCACTGGCTCTCGCACACCCTGGGTGCGCCTCACTCTTTCCGACCCGTCCCGGCTCTGTCCCGGAGGGACTGGCTTTGGTGTGCCAGTAGTGTTGGGCAAGCAGACTGCAGAGGAGGCCACCCCCTAACTCTGCCTTGGAGCCTGAGGGGTGGGAGGGAGTTCACTGTCCCCAGCTATGAGCAGCTCTTCACGCTGCCTGACAGGTGGTCCCCGCCTTTGCTTATTCAGGTCACTTCTGCGTTTTGGTAACAAGAGATCTGCAAGCTAGAACAATGTGAGAGCCTGACACCCATTGGAATCATCTTCCTGGAGCCAGTTAACTTCAGTTTGAGAAACACACTGAACTGCTTCATTGGTCAAGGGAGTTGGGACCTGCACTCTGGCCTTTGCCACCCTTAACTGTGTAGAACAACTACTCAATCAGAAGCACCAGAAAAGCCTAGAGTACAGGAACCAGTTTAAAACAAGCAAACAAACAACCCAAGAAGAGCTGGAGATACGCAGCTGAAAGCAGTTGTAATGAAGCGTGTTATAAAACCTACACGTCATGGCGGGAGACAAGTGTGAGCTTGGTTCCACAGCCTTTGAGTGCTATTCAGACACAGAAAAACACTTTTGGTTCTATACCGTTTGTGGTTTGTAGATGTTTCAATATCTTTATGTATATTTTTATTTTCAGTTCTATGCCTTTGGAAATAAATACTAATCACTAAATCATCAAAAGTCAAAGAGGAGGTTTGGGCAAGGAGAAATTAATTTATTCATCTTAATTAAAATAGAGGACTCATTCTCATTGGTTAGAAATGGCTCTAACTATATAGCTAAGATTTAAAAATTCAGAATGAGAGCTGAAAGAAAAAAGAAGGGTTGTCAATGGGTGAAGGGGGTCAAGAGGTACAAACTTAGTTATTAAAAAATCAGTCATGCATTATTATGTACAGCATGCTGACTGCAGTTAGTTACTAGTCCTGTTTTGCATATTCGGAAGTTGCTAAGAGTAAATCTTAAAATCTCTGTAACTATGTATGATAACAGATGTTAACTAGACCTACTGTGGTGGTCATTTTGCAATATGTGCAAATATTAAGTCATGTTGTAGACCTGAAATGAATATAATATTGTATGTCAATTACATCTCAATTTAAAAAAGGAAAGGTGTGAGCTAATAAGACATAAGGGGACATCAGAAAGTGGAAAGGAGGCAGAAGAAGCAAGAGGCACACACAGTAGGACCAGAGCCACGAGTGGGACAGAGGCACCAGGCACAGAGAGGGCTGGGCCACACTGGGTGTGGGACAAACGGGCCTGCCCCCACCACCCCACACACACTTCTCACAATAATTCTCAAAATGACGCACTGCACGGTGGTGATTTGTATTTCTAATAATGGCCTTGTGTCCTTAAAAAGTGGAGACACACTCATCACTCCCCATTTGAAGCAGGTATACTGCTCTGTCATTAGAATGCCATTTGTCCCTGCAATGATATACCATGAAAGTCAAGAGATGTGCCAGCATGTACACAGGATGGCCAACCTGTGTAGGGGGTAGTATTCTATGGTATCTGTGTATTTTCCCACAGGCTGAGTGTTGTAAGTAAGATACGTGACAATGACAGCTGTTCTCTGGCAGTCAGTATCCACTTACATCTGCAAATGCCCTCAGCCTGGAGTCCTCTCCTGCCCCACCCTGAGCCAACATCCAGTGCTGTGTGTGGCTCACCCCACTGTGGTCTTGTCTCCTGTCATTTCACTTGTGTTCTAGAAAACTATTTCGACCTTGTGTGGTACGTAGACCAAGTGTACAGAACAAATAGTCCTAGACCTGCCACCAAATATATATACATATATGTGTATGTGTGTGTGTGTGTGTGTACACACACACACACACAGCTATGTTTTCAAGCTTTTTGACACCTTAAGTTGCCTTCAAGGAAAATATTTGAAGAGGAAGAAAGTTAAGTTCAGCAAACAACTTGATATTTTGAAGGATATCATACATATCACTGGAGCCTTGAGGTCTGGCCAGTAACTGCATGAGCAGCAGCCAAAAGAACCCAGATGCCAGTCACGACTGAGGAGGTTGGAGGGGGCTGGGAGGCGCTCTTCCCAGAAACCTTGTTGCGTGTGGAGAGCTGGTCCAGCTGGCTCTCCCTGCTCCAAATACCATACGCTCTCTTCTTTCTGTTCTGTGTCCTGAGAAAGAGCCTGAGCCTGGGACCCAGAGCGTCCTACAGGATTTGTGGAATAAATAAATTTCATCAAAAACTATTAAAATACTGTAGACATTTTAAAAGTTAAACATCATTTATCCAGAACTCTTACTCATCTATCTAGAATTCTCATTTTCTGACTATTGCACATGAAAGAGATGATACTTTATTACTGGCATTACCTTCATGCAAGACATGTTCATTTTTTAAACATGTTTCCTTAAAAACTGCGATATAATTGATGTATGACATTGTGCAAGTTTAAGATGCTCTTGTGGATTAGATACACTTATGTGTGATCACCACCATAGCATTAGCTAGCACCTCTATCTCACCACATAATTATTTATTTTTTGTGGTAAGAACATTTAAGATCTAGTCTCTTGGCAATTTTTAAGTATAATATTCAGTACTGTCGATTATATAATCACTATGGTGTGAATGAGATCTCCAGCACTGATTGATCTTTTTGTTGTAAGTTCAAAACCCACTCCTAACAGTGTGGCAGAAGCCACTGCCAATGGAGCTGAGTCGTGAAGGACGAACCACACACAGAGGGAGGCAGAGAAAACAGAGGGAACCAGAGCTGCCCTTAAGTTTTGTCTTTCTACCCATAAGCAAACGGATCAAAATAATCGTATCATTCAGGTACTATAGAAATTGAGCTAAATCAATATGATCCCAATACTAGTCTGTAGGAAATCACACTCTAAGTCAGTTATTATATTTAGCATTCCTACAAACAATATGGAGAACTTGTTTAAAAGACCTCTGTGTCCCACCTCCAGGGAGTGGAATTCAGTAAGTCTGTCTCACAAACACCGCAGGGGACTTGGTTCTGGGAATGATGGATGGAGGGGACAAAGCAGCGCCATCCAGGATGAGGGCCAGATGAGGGTCTGCAGGCCAGCTGATTCCCTGAGTAGCACAGGTGCATGCTCCCTATTTGTTGTAAATTGATAGGGATTTGTTTTGTATTTCATTGTTAACCTAAGCTTTTTAAAATTATATAACACTAGCTGGAGGTTACTGAAACTGTTTTGAGCTAAATTACGGGGTAGCCATACAATAACAATCTTCCAAATTAGCCATTCTTCTCATCTGAAAGAGAGGAAACCGAGGCTTATACACGATATGAAGTTTGCCCAAGATCAGAGGGCTGGTGTCAGAGCCTTGTTTCAAACATCTGGATCTGTTCAAACAAAAGCTTCTGTGCATGATTCTCAGACAACTACACAATGCATCACTTTTGATTCTTCAGTTGGAACTTATGTTCAGTGATCTTGAATAGTCTCTACAGGTAATTGATTCCAGATAGTGCTAAGGTTTATAACATATTGAATGTCCTCCATTCTAAGACAATGTTAAGATTTAATAAGAGGCAACATCAGTTTAATAACATCTTTCAGGGGGCATACAGCTCTGCAGTAAATCCATATATACTGAGCGTAAGATGACTGACAATTTTGGAAATGTAAAAAAAACCCCAAACAAACAAAAAAAACCCAACCCAACAAAAAACCCTAGCGGGATAGCTCAATTGGTTAGTGTCCTCTGAATGTCCTCTAAAGGTTGTATGTTCCGTCTCTGGTGCGCACATACAAGAATCAACCAATAAATCCACAGATACGTGGAACAATAAATCAGGATCTCTCTCTGACCTCTCCCTCTCAAGAATCAGTTAAAAACAACAACTGAAAGTTGGAGGACGAGATCTTAGAATCAATGGAAAAAATCCCTAGGACAAGGCTAGTCTGACTACATATCCACTGGCTTATAGTGCCACCTGCTGTGAGAAAGTGGAAACTGCATTAGTTCTCAGTGCCAGGGCATCGTTAGAACTCTGGTCTGGGGGATGTTAGGTTCTTTATTATATTACCCCCAGGTGTCTAACAGAGTGAGCACAAGTATCAGATATAATGTGTGGATATAGAATAAAGGTGAAAATAGAAATAAAATAAAATATAAGAGAAGGAAAAGTAAGGAAGATGGGAGAGAAAAAGAAGACCTATGTAGGGAGGTGGTGTCATATCACCCCTAATTGGGTCATTAATATATGCCAGGTATTTTGCATATTGTATCTCTAACCTATTTGATTGATCTGTGTGACACAGGCTTGCCTTTTTCCTCTCTTCTTTTCAGTCTTTTCAAAAATCTTGTTTTTATGAAGCATCTCTTATGTTTTCATTTCTATTGCCCTTATTTCTGCTCATTTCTATCATTTGCTTCCATTACAGTTTCTTTACCTATGCCATGTGCTTTTAAATAATAGAAGTTCAGAGCTGGAAGGAGAAAGGAGAACCTGACTCTCCTCCCTTATTTTACAAAGAGGCCCAGAGAGGAAGGAGCTTTGCCTAGTGTCTTACAGCTGGCAGCGAGGCTGCCACATTCTCTGTTCACTGCCCTTTCTCCATTCATCCCACCATGTCCCCTTCTCCTTTGTCTTCCCTCACTCTCCCCTTTTCCTCTTCCCACAGATGGATAGAAACACGCAAGATTCTTGGACTGATAAAATTCAGAAGAAATGGGAATACTTCCCCCTCAAAAGATTTGCATGTAAGAATTTCAAAATCACAGCACATTTGTGTTGGTGGTTACTTATTTTCCTATTTTTTACAACATTACACATTTAATCCAAATGGACAGGTTACCCTTTGACTTGAGAAGAGAGAAAAAAATCACAGGTAATTGAATACCACAAAATTGTAGAAAAATAATTCAATCTGCCTCCTAAAAGTTTATACTTGTACCTATTAAAATTCTGATATTTATATCAATTATTTGGCAAGAAGCAAAAAGAGTTGGTATCTTAATGTATCAATTATTGGTGTGGAATGCAAATGTAGGCTTACACTTTAGGTTACACAGATGAGCACTTCCAGCCGTGAAGTGTGTTGGATTGTGTGAAAAATAACTAAACTATTTTTAACCCTGAAAAGGTTAAAAAGAGGCAGAAGTTTGATCTCTGGGATCCCAGTCCTGCCATTTCGTGGCCCCCTTGGGTCTCAGAGACCCTGGTGGCCTTGGGGCCTAGGCCTTTTCCTCCCTCGATCAAGGGCTTTGCTAAGAAATGAAGCCAGTATTAGTCATTCATGTCTTAGCATGGAGATACTACTCAAAGCACTTGTATTATAGATTTTCCTTCAATGTGGGCTAAAAGGCTTTCTCATCTAAGGAGTCTGAGGTAGCACTGACCAGGCCAGCGGGCATGGAGGAGGAGGTCTTCCCGATGCTTTGGAAATCACTCCGCACACTCCATCTAAGACCATGACAGCTACAACATGCTAAATTGACCCTGTCCTTGAAAAATGTGTAGTCCCTAACACACTGCCCAAAACAGTGTGATAGCCATTAGTGCGCACACACACATGGATCCAGTTTCTAATATAGTAATAAATTGTGTGATGCTCCAAGGCAGATACAGAGAAAAATATTTAAAAAACTTATCCAACCACAGGACATTTTCTTTTAGTAGCATCTGCAGGTCTCCAGTGAGGTAAATAATCCCCTTGATACATCTATGTGGAATCTCAGAATGTGAGTCTTTTTTAGAATAAAGGAAATTAAGGAAAGGATCTTGAGGTGAGATCATCCTGTATTGATGAGGGTAGACCCCAAATCCAACCACAGGTCTCCTTACAAGAGACAGAAGAGAAGAAGACATGTGGCACCCACAGAAACCAAGGCCATGGGAAGAAAGAGGAAAAGGCTGGAGTGGTGCAGATACACGCCAAGGAGTGCTGTGGACTTTCCCTTCCTGATGCCTCTGGAGCGTGGCTCTGACCATACCTTGCTTTCAGACTTCTAGCCTCCAGGACTGTGAGAAAATACAGTTCTACCCTTTCTAGTCACCACATTTGGGGCAATGTGTTGCAGAGCCCTAGGAAACAAATACGAGACCTATGTTCCTCAGAACACACACGAGGGGTCAGGTCAGGTGCTTCCTTCCACTCTGTCTTCAGCCCACCAAAGAGTCATTCTGGAGGCTTTCCTGAGGCTGTGCTCTGAGAACTCTCGTTATTCACCGAAGGACACAGAAAAAAGAAAACAGTTTCCGATGACCGGTGTGGACGTAAAAGGCTACAGCAAGAGGCGTTCTAGAGACAGGCACAAACCTTGGTGAGGGAAAGTAGGAAGTGTCTTGGGGTCACTTATGGAAGGGCTTCCCCTGCACAAATGCAGAAACCTAGGCGGGGAGAGATCTGGCTGGTGTACGGGTAGCATGACAGTCTGACTAAATGGACATGGACGAAGGAAAGCCAACAAGCTAGACCAAGCACTCAGACCCAGCAATGCAGACACTTTTTTATCCACAGAAAGTGAGGACTCGGAATCTGATGGTTCTGCTCTTCCATGTCACAGTCAGAAAGTCAGATTAAATTGGTTGGTTAAGTCTACGAAGGACCTGCTTCACTTTTAAAGCTAAACATCAAAAAAAATGATGACTGAAAAAAATTCCAGATGACTCTATACCATATACTACCATTTTTATGTTATCCCTCCAAAAGCAAACAAAGTACATTACTTAAAGAATAAACTAATGTGAGATAAGCATGTTTAAGCCAGGGATTGGTAAACAAAATGTAAACAAGTGGTCACCTCCGAGCAAGATCGAAGGTTTGGCAGGGCTTGTGTTTGGGAGAACATTATTGTAATGTTCTAATTCTTACATTGGTCAGTGGGTTCAGGGTGTTCATGTTATTATGCTTTATTACATGCTTATGTTACATATATAACATGTGTTACATGTAATTTTATTATGCAATATTTGATATATACAAAAGACTATGTACCATAAATAATGCAATTTAATACACATAACCTTTTGAAATAACACTTACCAAACTGAAAGTCCCTCTGGGCTTGAGAGCTGTGTCCCTAGGACCACATTTCAGAAGGGAGCATTGTGGTTTTAATGTCCCTGTGTCCCACCTCCCATAAGGGTTTTCTCACTGGATTCTTGCTGCCCCCACCAAACCTAGCCCTAAAACTCTCACGTTTGCTCCTGATCCTTCTGGGGTAAGAGGCAAAAACAAGCCCCTTTCCTTCTACTCCTCTGAGCACAAGCAGGGCAGGGAGGCACTTTCCAAAAGCTGCTCTACAAAGTGAGGGTGAGTGGTAAGGATGTAACTATAGGCAGACAGGCTGCTTGACGGTTCGGCAGGCCGGGCCCTGTGTGGCTGGGGGTCTCTGCTCTCAGACTCGTCAAACCCTCTCTCCTCCCCTCACTCACGTTCATCCCCCAGCAGCACCACATTGCTTGGGGTTCTCTGTGCAGTTCCATGCAGTTCCGTGATTTGTGTTTAAATTTCTGGTTTTTTTGGGGAGAGATTACAGAAAGGCAGGTTTGTGGAAGCAGGGAGAAGATGAGGCTGGTTTGGGCTGAGGCAGAGGTGACAGAGAAGAGGAGAGAGGATGGGCTTGGGGCTGCGTATTGAAGGCCGAGCTGACAACAGTTGCTGATGGGAGGTAAGCAAAGAGGCATAGAAGTTAACTCTGAAATTTTGGGCCCGACAACTGGGCCATCTACTGAAATGAGGAGTTTGGAGAGGAGTGAGTTTACATGAAGAGCAGGTTCTGGCATGTGTTTGACCCTGGACGGGTTAAACTTGAGAGCTCTACTAAGCATAGATGTGAAAGAAGATCAGTCTGAAGTTTGGGGGAAATTTTGGAGCTAGATACATATATTTTGGACTATATAGAAGTATTCGAAGGCATCAGATTGGGCAAGATTTCTTAAGAAGTGAGACAGCCAGGAGAAAAGTTCCCATGATTGAGCTCTAGACCCTCCAGCATTTAATGGTTTGAGAGAGCAGATGTATCCAGCAGAAGACTCTGGAAAGAAGAGGCCAGGAAAGAGGAGTAAAATCGGGGAGGGTGGGCTCTCTGACTCCCTGTGAAGAAAGTGTTTCGAGAGTGAGAAAATGGTCTATTATGTCAAATGCTACTGATAGGTAAGATGTGAAATGAGAATTGTTGGACGTGACATTGTGGAGTTCACTGGTGGCTGTGACAGGAGCGGTGTTTGCAGGGTGGGAGGGAATGGGACCTGGGTGATCATCTTTGCTTTTACCCCAAGCCATGGCAGGGTCCCGGAAGATTTCTGCACCTGGACAACAGTTTAGTCTCAGTGTTCTTTAGTCTCTTTCCTAGCTATTGAGCTCCAAAGCACATCAGTCACCTGATCCCAGCCTCACACTCGGGACTGTGCTCTCGCCCTGAACTGTTTTACCTCAGAAGTGTTGTAACTCGCTTTGACCACAGAATCTGGGAGACTTTATACCCACAGCCATCGTATTCTCCCATCAGACCCTTTCTGCATGCTCTTCCTTCTCTGTGCAACCTGGATTCTGTAACTGATCAGCTGAAACCAGCATGACTAGTACACGGAACGTGTAGCACTCAAGAGGTATAATCACAGGAGCCGTTTTATTTTTGTCCCTTTAATCCAGCTGAGTAGGGCTAGCCCTTCTGCCTCTTGAAAAGCTGGACAGGTTCCATGGCTTTTCTGGTATCTCAGTCCTATGTTCACTCTGGTCTCAATTCAGTAATTTAAAACATCGCTCTATATACTAATTTCAATTTAGTAATTTGCAGTGTCAGATCCGATATACTAATTGCCACTTTGATCTTTGTTTAAAGGAAAGACTTGGTCCTCTCTCCTTCTTGGGCCTGAGGGCAAGTAGGAATTTTTGGTGTGGGCAGAGGCTCCTGGCAGTCTCCCCACCCCTCCTCCTTTTGCCTTTCTTACCCCATGGCTGTTGTTTTTGACTTTGTTAGTAAGGATGAACCAAAGATTTTTAAAAAATGGCATGATGCACTCTCGTGGCAGGGCAAATTTTAAAGCTGATTTTGTTGTGGGCATGTCCAGGAGTCCTCCCTCCCACCCCTGCCTCCATCAGCACCCCCGCCCCGCCCCGAGCCCATGCTCATCTAGTGGCTGCTCCTTTGATGCAGGCAGTGACCCTCCCGATCACTTTCTGATTCAGCCCCTTTTTGCCCCAAATGACTAGGTTCCTCTCTGCCTGACATGTTGCTCTTTTGGGCAGTATCCTTTTAAAAACAGCCCCGGACCGATATTGTAATTTCACATTTGCACCCCAGGATGCGTGTACCCTTAGAAGGGGTGCAGTTACCTCTCTGGCACAGAGCTGCTATCCTTTGCTCAGATGTGGGTCTGAGACCTCTTCAAACTCTGACAGTGGTCTTAGGAAGTTCTCACTGGACTTTCTCTTGGTGGTCGTGGTGGTCGGTGGGATTTCCACAGCAGAGTCTCTCCCAAATCTTTCATGTAGTATCTTCCCCTGTGTCTTCAGTTTTCCAGTCCTTTCATAGTTTACATTTGGGTGAGAGGTCCAGGAGTCATGTGATGGCTTCTCCGATGATTCCCTTTGGAATCTGCAACAGACGGTCTATCAGGTCACCAACTCTGGTGCTGATGCCCTGTCTTGGAGGAAGCACCTACGTGCCTTGGTACCCTCAGTTCTCTTGCAAATCTTTTATTTGTGAATGCAGTCATTTATTCACAACTACCTGTTAGGGATGGACTCTGCAATAAGTATTATTTTAGTTTCTAGGGATAGAAGAATGAATGAAACAACATTCCTGCCTGCAGTGAGTTGAATAGTGGCCCCCAAATTTAGGTTCACCAGAACTTCAGAATGTGACTTTATTTGAACACAGAGTCTTTGCAGATTTAACTGGGTAAGAAGCTCAAGATGAAATCATCTTACATTTAGGGTGCACCCTAAATTCAGCGATCAATTTCTTTATCAGGGAAAGGAGAGGGAGATTTGGACACACACCAAATAGAAGCACACTGCGTGAAGGTGGAGGCGGAGGTGGGAGTGATTCTGCCACAAGCCGACAGAACCCAAAGGAGGGGAGGAAGACTCCCCTGCAGACCTCAGAGGGAGCACTGTCTTGCTGGCGTCTTACTTTGGCCTTCCAGCCTCCACAACTGTGAAAGAAAAATGTTCTGCTGCTTTAAGCCACCCAGTTTGTGGCACTTTGTTATGGCAGCCCTAGGAAATTCATATACTGCCTTAATGTAGCTTAAATTATACATGATTGTGGCCCCTAAAATTTATGGCTCAGCTCTGTCCTCAGTACTGCCTGACAATTGTTTTACTTGCCCTCTCTCAGTCCCCTTTCATTTCCCCCAAATACCTCCTTTAGATCTTTACTGATATCCTTGGACCTCTTGTTCCAGCCCAGCTCTACTCTCACTTAAGAGATAGTGTATGATCTGCAGTCATTTAAGGTACGAAACTGTTCTATAGTGTCAGGAAATATAGTGACACAGATCCGAAGCAAATAAAACATATTCTAGTATCATGTTTTTCTCTAGCTTAACTTGCTGTTAAGTTCTGGCCCTTATGGCTCTTTACTATTTGGCTTCAGAATTCAAATCCAATCCTTGTCTCAAAGTATTTGGGGCCTTTAGGAGAAGGAAAGTGTCTTCCTTTGGAGCCTCAGATGCTTTGCCTGAAAGTAACCCTGTGTTCTGGGCATTTTCCATCCCTTCAGCAGACATGTGCCAGGCACGGTATTTGGCTCTAGGAACACAAAAGATACAGAAGTGATAGTAGCCTTAAGTAGCTTCCTGTCAGAGGCAGACGTTGAAAACGTGATTACACAGACAATTGTTTCATTTTACTTGTGAAGAGTACTATGAAAGGCGAGCGCAGGACTCCTTGAGGACTTATCATAGGTGAACCAGCAGGGGGCCAGGGAGAGCCTTTCCTAGGAAGAGAGGATTCGGCTGAGACCAGAAGGATGCATAAGCCTTGGCCAAATAAAGATGAAGAGTTAAGAAAATTTTTCAACAAAGGAAAACACGTGTGGGAAGACTAGTGCTTTTGGTCATAGTAAGAACTATCAGAGGTGGCTGTGTTCGGGGTGCAGTGAGTGAAAGCTCAGGTGATTCTGAACGAGGCCAGAGGGGTAGGCAGGGGCCGGATCATGCTGGGCTTTGTCAGCCAAGTTAAGGAGTTTTGACTCGATCTCTTGAGAAACGGGAAAACTATGGAAGGGTTTTAAAGTAAGGGAAAGGATTCCATTTTAGTCTTTAAGGGGTCATTCTGGTCTCTCTTTGGGGACCGGACTGTAGAGGCTGAAAGTGAAAGCAGGCTGACCAACGGGAGGCATCCGTAAAAGATCTAACGGGAACTGGCTGAGGGCAGCTGAGATGGACGCGGAGAGGATGGAATATTCAGGAAGCAGAGTGGGTAGGACTTGGTGATTGGTGAGAGGAAGAAGGTATTTTAGTTTGCCAGGGCTACGGTAAAAATTTTTACAGACTGGGTGGCTTAAACAACAGAAATTAATTTTCTCGCAGTTCTGGAGGTTAGAAGCCCACGGCCAAGGTGTTGGGAGGTTTGGTTTCTCCTAACCTCCCACCAAGGCCTCTCTCCTTGGCTTGCTCTGCCCTCACGGGGCCTTGTTATTTCCCTTGCATGCACACGTCCTT
Organism: Tonatia bakeri; assembly: GCA_004024845.1. NCBI lineage: Eukaryota > Metazoa > Chordata > Mammalia > Chiroptera > Phyllostomidae > Tonatia > Tonatia bakeri. Next base: position 383,832 of record PVIA01000005.1, read on the forward strand.
GGTGTTCCTCTGCACGGCCTACTCTTATCTCCTTATTAGGACCCCTGTCGGGTTGGATTCGGCCCACCCTAAGGACTGCATTTTTAAGCTTAATTGCCTCTGTAAAGGTCATGTATCAAAGTACAGGATGGGGCAAGGTAGGTTAACAGTTGTGAGTATGTGAAGCAGAGTTATTCCTGTATTATTACTAATTTTTGTATTATTTCCCATACTGACAACTGTGAATCTGCTTGTGTCCCACTCTGTACAGTCACATTCTGAGGCACAGGGGTCTGGACTTCAAAATGTGAGTTTTGGGACACAATTCATTAAATACAATGTAAAGATGAAATCCATGATTGTGAGAGAAGCAAAACTGTAAATTATGGTACTAGTGATGAGTTAGGAGAAGTTGGAGGAAGAGGTGGTGTAGAGGAAAGTTGGGAATCCTATTTTGGACCTATTGAGTTTGAAATTGCCACATAAAATATCTAACTAAATAAACAGATATTCTGGCTGGAGCTTGTAAGGAAGTCTAGGCTAGATACATAAATGCGGGCTTGGCTGAGGCTGTGGGAGTACAGGAGATTGCGTAGGAGGAGTGTGGGAGACAAAAGAACAGGGTCCGGATCACAGTCCGCAAGACAATTGGCCAGTCCTGGAGGGTGAAGGAGGAGCCAGTGAAGACGATTGAGGGGTTGGGTCCTCTGTGCTTAGCGTGTGCTAGCCCAAACAGTGGGCACCCCAAATGAAATAGTGGAGTTACCCTGAAAGCATGCTGCTTTTGACTGTGGTGGCGGAGTGCTGATTATGAGGGCACCGGGAGTTACTATAGCTCTGATTTTCATTCAGCTCCATAAAGAAACAACCCATAAGCCCCCGCCCCCCCCCCCTGCCTCATAAAATGCAGCTCCTCAGTCAGGGTGGAGGGCTCGATATGGGAGCAGGGTCCCCGAGATGAGTTTGGAAGGAAGTCTGGCCCATCCTCGATCTCCCATTTCCCCTGGGGCTTTCTTACTGCTGCCACCGCCTCCTACTCCTTTCCATAGTTCTGGCTTCAGCTGGAATATTGGTTGAGTTCATATATATCAAGTGTCATACTAAGCACTGTGAGTAATGAACTGGAGGAAGAAAGTTGGTGCGATATGTATTTTGGTTTTACATTCCCATATTTATTCATCTCAACAGCTAGATTTCCTCAAGGCAATAGTTTCCAACTTTTGTTCAACCACAAAAGACTCTTTGTATTATTTTTTCCCAAAGGATCTAGACATTTCTAAAATATTACATCAGATAAAGTGAAGTCGTATGTAATATAAGTATCTACACACTGAATTTTTCATTTTACTGAGTCTAATAAGTTTTCTTGCAGATGAATGTTTGGTTGTTATTAGATCATTTCTAAAATGTTGAAATTAGCATTCAGACTCTTCTTACTGTCATAGAGCTTAGGGATTCAAAACCCCAGGCTGGGGATCCTAGTCCTAAAAGAATGGTTTTCCTTTGGTTGCTAAAGGGATGGCCATGTCACAACCTCTTCTCTGTCTTTTCCCCTTCCCTCAACACACCTGTCACCAGCAGGCATGTTTTTCTAATGAAAACATTTCAGACCCACCTGGAGTTAATTTAAACAATTTCACTTTCTTTGTATGTCCTCAAGGGACAAGAATATCTGAATTTATATCTAGTGGTGGCCATCAACCAAAACATTCAAATATATCTTCTATTTTCAAAACAATGACTAAACATTGTAAATGTATCACAGTATACGACAAAACATATAATTTGAAAGAACATAGTCAGACGTGAGACTGAGTTAAGAATCATCTTTCCTGAACTTCTGAGTTTATTACTGCAATTTGTCAAACTGTATTTAGTTTTTCATTTAACAAGTACAATTTCCAAGATGAAGGCTTGCATACTGCATATGATTGACAACGATAATAGAATATTCTCCTATGGGGTGTTTAACCTCAGCTCTACGATATGTCGGGCCAGGTGGGCAGTGGCTGGGGGAGGGCTGTCCTGTGCTTTGCAGGGTGTTTAGCAGCATCCCTGACCCTTACCTCCAAGGGCCCAGCAGCACCCTGCACCCACCCAACTTGTGCCACCCAAAATGTCTCCAGATGTTGCCGCTTTCTTCTGGGGAGTAAAATCACTCCTGATTGAGAACCACTGTATTTTATAACAATAATAAGAATCCACACACCTCAAGACCATTTTCCCCTTAGATGACATGTCCCTTTAAATGTAGAAAGACATTTTCTTCACACATGGTAGATATTAAAAAGCGCAAATCTAATGTTACCTGACTCCAGCACTGACTTATGTTTCATTTTTCTTCATGTTTTTCTGACTTAAACATGAGTCCTGATTTATTAGTGTCCATTATCCAAAACTGAAAGCCCAACTTTTAGAATTGTGTTCTTGCTTACACACAGCACCTGTCTGCTCTATAGGGGGGCCTCTCGGGAGTCTGGGCCCATGACCCACTTGGGCTGTAAGAGATGACTTTCTGTTTGATAATGTTCAAGAGACTTGGCCACAGGAGGGAGCACTATTCCTATGCTTGCTTATTTATATAGTAACTCTTTTAATACATGTTTGTTAGGGAGAAATGATGCACAGAATTTCAAATCTAGAAATCAGAAACATAGCTGGTATATTAATCAGGATTTCTCATAGAAACTGAGCAGGAGGATGAAAGGAGATTTATTATGAGAAATTGGCCCACATGGTTGTGAAGGCTGAGTCCCATGGTCCGCCCTCTGCAGGCTGGAGACCCAGGAGAGCGGGTGGTGCCCTTCGGTCTGAGTCTGTGGCCCGAGAACCAGGGAGCCAGTGGCGTGAATGCCAGTCTAAGGGCAGGAGAGGGAGATAAAATGTTTCTGCTCAACAGTGAGGCAGCAAAAAAAGGGGGAATGCCTTGGCCTTTAAAACATATAAAATTTATTGAGGCAACATTGGTTAATAACATTGTATAAATCTCAGGTGTACAATATTATAAATTTAGTATCTGTATACTCGATTGAGTGTTCACCACCCAAAGTCTACTTTCCTTCTGTCACTACATATTTGACCCCTATACCCAATTCACCCTCCCCCCACCTCCTTCCCCTCTGGTCACCACCCTACTGTTGTCTGTATCTGTGAGTTTGTTTTTGTTTGTTCTGTTAGTTTGCTTGTTACTTTTCTGCCTTTTTTAAAATTAGGCCCTCAAATGATTAGACAATGTCCACCCACACTGACGATGACAGTTTACTGAGTCCACTGATTCAAAAGTAAATTTCATCTGGAAACACCCTCACAGACACCCGGAAATCATGTCTAATCTGGCTCAGTCAAGTTGACACGGAAAATAAACCATCACAACTAAATTACATTAAGAATCTAACCATGTCTCCATTGTTATGATCTGAGCTCATGCCCACCTGTTACTGCATTCATGTTATTAGTTATACTTTTTGAAATCAGTCATTTAAGCACCTGTAGAAGAAGGATTGCTGCACCACTCAGTTGTTTGAAAGAACTCAGAATAAAGGTATTAAAACTAGCATCCTGTCACTTGAAGAAAACACATGGTATATGGTGGCATTTGACAGTTGGTACAGTGCATCTTTATGTACTATCTACAGGTGTGTTGAGGTGTTAAGTATAATGCAGCATTTTCCTTCTCATAAAGATTTAGTATCTCAAAGTGTTCAAAAATTTGGCTTGTGGAGATGGCCTTAACAAGTGCACATCTGAATGCTTTAAAAATACATGTGCACATACTTCTTACTATAATATGTTTGATTGTAGACAATAGCTGTGAATGATATAGCAAATTTGATAAAAATTCACTTTAAAGTAATTTAGATTAGGAGATATAGAGTTAAATAGAGTAAAAACTTGTATGACATGATATGCTACTTGCTAAATTTTACAATTTTCCTCTTCTAAAACTAGCCTGTCCTAGCATAAAGCACTGTATTTTCTACCCCCTCTGCCAACACAATGGAAGTCGTGTTCAAATGTGAATCATTTAGGATAACGAGAGAAGAATTTAATTTCATTTTTTCTGGGAAGGTTAAATGTTCTAGACCTTCTCCGGTTTACCAAACATTGAAGTGAAACTTTGAATCTTTTGAGAGAGACATATCCATACATCCTTAACAGAACCCTCAAGTCTAAGGACAGGCCTCATAGGATCCAAATTATGATACAGGATGGCATTAAGTTAAACTTATGAGAAAGTGCAGGGAATGGGCTCCAGATGTAGCCTGAAGGGGGGTTAGCTGGAGCCCATTTGTGTTTCAACCCCTCCTACTTGGAATATTTCTAAACTATGTTATTCTTTTCTGCAACAATAAAATAAATCTTTGGTAATCTGGTTATGATCCTAAATGTACTAGTTATTGGTTAATATCCTAGTGCTAGTTTTTATACCAGGTAAACTTACTTTTGATTTCCATAATATCTGATAATCAAGGTTGGCTGTGAGAGTGGAAGATGATGACTGGATCCTGACAAAGCAGCCTCTGGCTTTGCCTCCTCCTTTCCTGGGAGACTCTGGTTTTGGAGATGGAGAAATAATGGTAGCACCTGGGGCATGGACTTGTCAGGGAAGATCAAGTCGGTGTGTGTGTTTGGCGGGGGCTTCCAGCTGTCGATATAATGCTGTAGGACAGATTTGTGAATACTGACCCTACAAACTGGAGTGATACTACTACTTCCAATCTGAGATATCTCTGATTACAATTGCACCATCATGTTATGTACCCTGAACAAAGAAAAAAATTTGAAATAAACGATGACACAATGTTTTCTTATAACTTAAATTTTATACTTATTAAAAGTGCTCTTTTCAACTTACTGAGACACAGTTTTTTATCATATCACATTCTTGTACATAAATGGAAAAATTTAGACAAAATATTAGTTAAGGTGTTCCTGAAACTGATCTTTGTTTCAATGCTAAGTCATGGTATGATCTTTAGGAATTATTTTATTTTATTTTATTAACTTTAATTTAGCTTTTTAATTTTTTATTGTTATTCTATTACAATTGTCCCATATGACTCAACACCAGGAACATTTTATTTTAGAAGTCAGTGAACTGTAATTTTTATTCTTTGCAATGTTTTTTTCTGGTTTTAGAATTAGGATAATGCTGGCCATGTAAAATGAGTTTGGGAGCCTCTTGAATTTTATGAAATAGTTTGAGATGGAGAGGTGTTAGTTCTTCTCAGAATGTTTGGTAACATTCACCTGTGAAGCCATCCAGGACAGGGGTTTTATTTGTTGGGAGTTTTTTGATTACTGCTTCAATTTCACTAGGTATAATCTGTCTATTCACATTCTCTGATTTTTCCTTATTTAGTTTCGAAAGATTGTACATTTTTAGAAATTTATCCATTTGGCCAAGGTTGTGCAATTTCTTGGCCTGTAGTTGTTCATAATATTTTCTTACAATCTTTTGTATTTCTTTGGTGTCAGTTGTTATGTCTCCTGTTTCACTTCTGATTTTATTTATTTGGGTCATTTCTCTTTTTTTTATCTTGAAGAGCCTGGTTAAAAGTTTATTGGTCTTGTTTATCTTTTCAAAGAACCAGCTCTTGGGTTCACTGATATTTTGTATCATTTTTTAGACCCTATTTCATTGATTTCTGCTCTGATCTTTATTATTTCCTTCCTTCTAATCACTTTGGACTTGTTTTGTTGGTCTTTTTCAAGTTCCTTAAAGAGTAAAGTTAGATTGTACATTTGAGCTGTTTCTTGTTTTTTTTTGAGATAGGCCTGCAGTGCTATGAATTTCTCTCTGAGGACTGCTTTCCCAGTGTCCCACTGATTTTGGATTATTGTATCCTCATTTTCATTTGTTATAGGCCAACATACTGATTGAACATAGATGCTACAATCCTCAACAAAATATTAGCAAACCCAATACAGCGATTCATCAAAAAGATCATACACCATTACCAAATGGGATTTATTCTGGGAAAGCCAGGTTGGTCCAACATTCACAAATCAATGAGTGTGATTCACCACATCAACAAAATGAAGGATAAAAGTCCCATGATCATATCAATAGATACAGAAAAAGCATATGATAAAATTCAGCACCCATTTATGATAAAAACTCTTAGCAAAAGTGGGATCAGAGGGAATATACCTAAATATAATAAAGGCCATATATGACAAACCCACTGCCAGCATCATAGTCAATGGGCAAAAACTAAAGCATTCCCCTTAAAATCAGGAATAACATACTTCTAGTATTATGTTGAACAAGAGAACTGGCCACGGCGATCTCACAAGAATAAGAAATAAAAGGCATCCAGACTGACAAGAAAGAAGTAAAACTGTCATCGTTTGCAGATGACATGATACTGTATGTAGAGAACCAATAACAAACTAACAGAAAGGGAAATTAAGAAAATAATCCCATTCACAATTTCTTCAAAGAAAAATATCTACAAATAAACTTAACCAAGGATGTAAAAGATCTGTCCTTGGAAAATTATAAGACACTGAAGAAAGAAGTAGAAGAAGATACAAGTAAGTGGAAACACATACCATGTTTATAGGATAGGAAGAACTAATATCATTAAAATATTTCTACTACCCAAAGCAATATATAGATTCAATGCAATTCTTATCAAGATCCCAATTACATATTTCATAGAACTAGAACAAATATTTCAAAAATTTATATGGAACCACAAAAAGCTCTGTGTAGCACTGGTGATCCTGAGAAAGAAGAACAAAGTTGGAGAAATCACAGTACTTAATATGAAACTAGGGCCATAGTAATCAAAACAGCATGGTACTGGTATAAAAACAGACACACAAATCAATGGAACAGAATAGAGAATCCAGAAATAAACCCATACCTTTGTAGTGAATTAATATTCAACAGAGGAAGCAAGAACATACAATGGGCTAAAGATAATTTACTTAATAAATGGTGTTGGGAAAAGTGGACAGATACATGCAGAAAAATGAAACTAGAACATCTTACACCACATACAAGAACAAATTCAAAATGGATCAAAGAATTAAATGTTATACCTGAGACCATAAATACTATAGAAAATATAGGCAGCAAAGTCTCAGACTTTTCTTATCACAATATTTTATCAGATATATCTCCCCAGGCAAGGGAAAAACAAAAAAATAAAGAAATGGGACTACATCAAACTAAAAAGTTTTTGCACAGCAAAGGAAATCATCAACAAAATAAAAAGACAACCCACGGAATGGGAGAACACATTCACCAATACATCTGACAAGGTGTTAATACCCCAAATTTACAAAGAACTTACAAAACTCAACACCAAAAAAACAGCCTTATTAAAAAATGATCAAAGAACCTGAAAGACACTTTACCCAAGAGGACATACAGATAGATGGCCAAAGTACGTATGAAAAGATGCTCAATGTCACTAAGCACCAGAGAAATGCAAATTAAAAGCACAATGAGATATCATGTCACATTGTCAGAATGGTTATCATCAACAAATCAACAAACAACAAGTGTTGGCGAAGATGTGGAGAAAAGGGAACACTTTTGCTTTGTTGGTGGGAATGCAGACTGGTGTAGCCTCTGTGGAAAGCAGTATGGAGATAGCTCAAAAAATTAAAAATGGATCTTTCTTTTGATCCAGTGATCCCTCTTCTGGAAATACACCTGAAGGAACCCAAAACACTTATTCGAAAGAACATAAACACACTTATGTTCATTGTAGCTTTATTTACAATCACCAAGATATGGAAGCAGCCCAAGTGTCCATCAGACGAGTGCATAAAACAACTATGGGACATTTACACAATGGAATAGTGCTCAGCCATAAGAAAGAAGAAAATTTTACCCTTTGCAACAGCATGGATAGACCTATGCTAAGTGAAATAAGCCAGTCAGAGAAAGATGAATACCATATAACTTCATTCACATGTAGAATCTAATGAACAAACTGAACAAACAAGGAAAATGGGGACAGACTCATAGATGAAGAGCAGGATGACAGCAAGGGGAGGCTGTTCAGGGTGGAGGAATTGAGCAAAGAGGAAAACGGACTCATGGAGAAACATGGACAGCAGTGTGATGATTGCTGTGGGGAACGGAGTATAAGGGGACTAAATGGTAATGGAAAAATATAGTAAAGACTAAAAAAATTAAATAAACAAATATATCCTTGGGTAAGGGTTTTAAAAAAAGCAGTCAATGAAATTTTACAGATGAGGTACTCACCATGCACATATTCTGGCTCAAGTGTGGCAATGCGAATTATATGGCCACGTGCTTCTTACTTGCCCTTGAAATACGCCAACTGGTCAAGGACAAGTGTAAGGCTCCTTCGACTGTAAGGCACATCCTGATTTCAGAGATATAAGAATGTGACAAACACGTGCATTATGTAATAAATGTAATGCTGTGTTTAATTTCTTCCTTACTGTCCTCCTCCTTCAGACTTGAGCAAATTCCTGATATTATCTTGTTTTGTCATTTGTCTCCTTCAGGCTAAAATTTTTCATGGGAAAAATCAGTCAGGGTACAGAGTGTGCTGGGTTCTTATTAGATACAGATTTACTGCGTTTTACCTTAAATGTTCTTAAAGCCTTTTCATTTGTTAACACAGATGTTTTTAGAAGAGCTTTTTAAATTCACATCCAGTGTGGTTTTACTGCAAAATCTGAAATGATCTGTAGTCACTGGGAAATGATCAAATAGGTCATAAAACTGAGGGTTAAAAAATGTTATGTTGTGCAATCATTGACACTTCTGGGGTTAGTTTATCATTAAATTAGAAATCAACATACGTGGGTAGAAAACATTAGGGTACCTAGACTTAATTAAGGTGTCTACTTCCTATGCTAGTCATGGTCTTATAAGCCTGAAAAAAAAAACTTTTTAAATTAGAATGGGCAGACTTTGAATGATATTAGAGCATGATAGTTCACTAAAGCAGCTCTTTCCATTAATCCAGAAACCGGAGTGCAGTTAACCAATAACTTCTGTATCAGTGACATAATTTCCTGCAAAATTGCTATTTTGTAATGGTTAACTTCTCTTCCAGTTGTTCACAGCAGGGGGTAGTTTTCTTTTATCAGAGTCTTCTATTCATTATAATTCACTGTGGCTTTGACATTTTTCCCTGAAACAAAACAGAAGTTTCTCAGGCACTAAGAGATCATGCTGTTTTACCTTGGCGATTGTTTGTGAGCTGCGATGGATCCGTCGAAGCACTAACTAAAAAGCTGATACCCAAGCTGGACATCAATAGCCCCCCAGCAGAAGCCTCTCGGTGAGGACGGAGCCAGAGACAGCCATCCAGGCACCCTTGGTGGTGGTAAAGAACAGGGACTTGAGCTCAGGAATTAAAAAAGTGGGGGAAAAAAAAGTTTTGTTCTGAGGTTGTGTAGAATTAAGTCAGTGGAGAACTTTAGCCCGTTTGTGGTGTGAAAATTTGAAAGAAGCTTCTGGAATATTGGAGACAGGCCTAAATCCAGTGTGACTGCATTGTTCTGTTGCCCCAAATTTTGAATCTCAAGAGCATTAGCACAGTTTAACAACAAAAATATGAAACTTAGATATACATTACTGCAATTTTTGCTTTAATGAAATCTGGTAACAATTTGGATAGGTACTAATTCAAATTATTGACTCGGAATACCTTGAATTCTCTGGGTGTTGGTGTGGGGGCAGGCATTAACTGCTTACTAAGCTTTGGCTTGATTTGCTTTCATAAACACTGCTTCTGACTTGTGTAAATAAGATGTTTATACCTACTTAATGATTATGTAAATAAATAATTGAAAGCTGAGAGATAGAAAAACAGGTTATTTTGACATAGGAAATCCATTTCTAAATCATTTGCAGTTTGTAGATTCAAGCTCCCCCCCCCAAAAAAAAAGTGAGTAGCACTCTTAACTCGGAATCTAAGAAAGTCTTGCTTCTGTTGAGACTGGCAAAAGTAATTTAATTGTAAGTGAAGAGAATGGAGACATGCCTGAAGTGCTGAAAGACTTTTCAGCTTAGGTTGCCTAGTTTCATGAAAGTTTTCTTCTCCCCATAGCTAGACTGTTAAGTCTTAATGGAGGAGAAGTTGCTTTGTACAACAAACTCCTGTGAGACACAGTAAATCGGGCCATAAGTGGAGTCACTCAATGAGAAATTTCAGTATTACGTCTACTTCCCGCTGTCCTGTGCAAGCCCAGTCTGCCTAGCAGCTCCTTACACCTCCATTGAGGAAGACGTCGTTTAAAAAGCCAGGCTCTTTGCTCTAGTGCTCACTTGTCATCATTGATTGAGTCTCACAGGGGTTCTGCTTTTCCCTAAGACAATGTAGTACTTTCAGCTTTCAGAAACCAGAGTGTATGAGAACTAAGCAAGCGATTGATACAAATGACATGTACATCGCAGATCCATTGAAACAAATCAGAGTGAACAAATTGCTAATCACTTCAGTGAACGAGTTCATCATCACTGTAGTCCCAGCTCCTACCACTCCTTCTCTGGCAGCTCACACATTTAAAGGCCCTTCCAGCCATGGTAAGGTTGGTGCGTTTCCACTTACCCCCAGCTTTAAGCTCAGCTTCAGTTCACTCCAAAACCTGTAGGCCCATCCACTTTTCCAGAAATGAAGTGAATGGGAATACCTATACAATAGATGTGTGAAATAAAAAGAGTGGTGATTGGCTAGAGTTGGCGCTACTGACATTATAAATAATGGATACTAGGAGTTGAATTGTGGACGCTTCAAAATTCATATGTTGAACTGCTAAGTTCCTTTGACTCAGAATATGAATATATTTGGAGATGGGTCTTTAAAGAGGTAACTAAGTCAAAATGAGGTCATTAGGGTGGACCCTGTTCCAATATGACTGGTGTCCTCATAAAAAGAGGAAAGTAGACTGTGGGTGCAGGAGGAAGACCACATGAAGACACAGGGAAAAGATAGCTATCTACAAGCCACACACAAGAGGCCACAGAAGAAGCCAACCCCATGGACACCTTGATCTAGGACTTCTGTCCCCCAGACTGAGGCAACAAACTGCTGCTGTCTGAGCCTCCAGTCTGTGGTGGTTTTTAGTGGCAGCCCTAGCAAATGAATGCAAATGATATACAAATAGTCTACAGGTAGGAAGGGTCCCTCCATAGCAACCTCTGACTTCAGTAACTCTGAGGTTATGCTGTTCTTTTAACAGCATATTTAAAATGTAAATATATAATATTTTCTCTATATTATGGGCTAAATGTTTTAGCTTCAGAACATCACCATCATGTATTTATCATATTTTTTCTTAAGCTCATACAGAAAAAAGATGTTTTGTAACATAAGAAATTTATAAGTTGAGGATTATTTAAAGATATAACAATTAGAAAAAGAACTAATAGATAACTTTTCAAAACAGAACAAGCACTTGAATCTGTAATTGGCTGTACTAAATGCTCTACGTGCATTATCTCATTTAGTCACCACTAAAACTGTAAACGGGTGGTAATATTCGTCTACCATCTCACCTATGAGAAGGCTGTGGGAACAGAGAGGGTAAGTAACGCGCCCAGTGTGCGGAGCCGAAACTCAGTGCCAGGCAGCCCGCCGGGCTCAGAGCCCACTCTGTCTCCAAACACTGCACTCCTTCATTCAAAACACAGAGTGCTGAGCACAGTCCGTGCTGGGCACACCGTACTTATCAAATGCTCGTTGTCTCCCTCCCCTTTTCAAGACGTGCTTGGCACAATGGAAAAATTTATAACCAGATGAACAACATGCTGATATTATGCACCATATGTTAGGACTTGGAAAAGTGTTCTTTTAGAAACTTTAAACCCCAAATTACAGTGGGTACCCTACTCAAAAATGGCAACATAATGGAACTACAAAGTAACATTTTTTATTTTGACAAATGGGAATTTATTTATAGAATGGTGTTCATTTGCAACCACCATTAAAAAAGAATTTGTATAAAAAAATCTGTTTTTTTCCCCATTGAGAAACATAATGAGTTTCTGAAATAGTAGACCAGGGCAGTCCTTTTTTATTACTGGGAAGAATATACACATATATTCTTCTCCGTAAGGAGGCCATATACATGGCCTTGATATTTGTATATGTTGTGGAATAATCACCATAAAACTGTTATCATATATAATCACACACAAAATTTTTTTCCTGGTGATGAGAACTTTTGAGATCTACTCTCTCAGCAACTTTCAAGTATGCAGGCGGTGTCATTATCACAGCCGTTCATCCTGTGCGTCACGCCCAGGGCTGACTGACTCGGCAACTGGAAGTCTGTGCCTTTTGACCGCCTTCACCCATTTATCCCGCCCTCCACCTCTGGCCACCACCAGTCTGTTCTCTGTACCTGTGAGCTTGGTGCTTTCGTGCTTTGTTTCATTTTTAGATTCTGTATATGAGTCAGACTATATGGTATTTTTATTTGTCTTTGTCTGACTTATTTCACTTAGCATAATGCAGGGCAATCCTTTTAAAATACTTCAAGATTTCTGTAAGAATCTCAGAGGATCCAGAAACCTTGTCATATCTTTGCAGGACTTTCTGTCTCCTCCCTTGAATAAAATACCCTCTCAGTGTTTGTTAGGTGGTGAAGAGACTGTGCCAATAAGTGAAAGTGGGGCTGAAAATTGACAGATGAGGAGGTACCAAAGGCCATCCTTGTTTTAGCACCAACAGTGGACGAATGTTGCATTAGGAATGTCTTAACAACTTAAAAAATTGACCCCACCCTGGTCCTAATTTGCATATTACTGCACGGGAGAGGATGGGATGGAGCCGACGGTGTGTGTGTGTGTGTGTGTGTGTGTGTGTGTGTGTGTGTATGTGTCCTAAGGTCTACTGCTTGGACTCAGTTAGCTACAAACCTTTCTTCTCTTCCTTTCCTTTCTTCTCTTGTCCTCTTCTCCCTTTCTCCCTTCCTTCTAGGGCATACAGTTGAGTGTTGGGAACTCCAGAAGAGAGAAACAGAAGGTGGAGAGGGGTGGGAAAAGGGCAGAATGTTAGCTCTACTGTATAAATGAGAAATAGTGCTTTGCCCAGAGTAGGTTCTGAGCTGGTATTTGATAAGAATGAATGAATGAATGAACGAGTGAACGAGGTAGACAGCTAAGGCCCAGAAATGGAGGTTAAAGAGTCATAATGTGAGAATAGGTAGGGTCATAGGTTTGGATACAGTGACTTATTACAGAAATGCTTTCAGGGTAGTTGATAAGAAGCTAGGGCAGACACTATGCCACCGAGGGCAGCTTCGACTTGATTCTGCAAGAGAGCTCTGAAGTATACATTATGCCTCAGAATTAGCCCAACCTAAAGCAAGGGAGGTTGGCTTTTGTACCCTTGCACACTGGTTAGTCAGTCACAGGGTAAGGGACAGTGAGTAGATGGGGGGTGCTGGTAGGCGGAGGTGGCAGGAGAGAAATAAATTCTCAGGCATTCTTTGTTCTCTGCTAGGTCAGATAATGCTATTCCAGTATCCAAAGTCCACCTGTGAAGAAGAGTCACACATGTGGCACATAGAAGCCAGGGGCAGGACACTCAGGGTCCCAGGGATCCGAGAGGATCTGGGCTGATCACTGCCAGTGTCCGTCCACCTCAGGGAGCAGCTGGCTTCACGACCGCAGCAAGACAGGGTTGTTTTCCCCCTGCTTTGTTGTGTTCTGTGAGTCTGGACATCTGTTGTGTATGTGTAGGTGGGAATTGACCATACTCATCTACACAAGTAAAGAAGAAAAATTTATCTTAAAAAATGTTGTTCATTTTGTATATAAGGAAACTCAGGCTTAGAAAAGTTAAGTAACATGCCCATGGTAGCACAGCTGTTAGTGATGGAGCCAAGATTCAAAATTAGTGTACACATTTCATGTATAAATAAAACAACATAATCTATTTTGAAGTATATTGACCTGTTCAGTGAAGCGAGTTAAAGTCCATTTTGAGACCATCCCTGTAAAGTAGACGCAAATCTTCCTAAATCAAGAGTTAAATAATTTGATGAATGCAGTGCAATGTGTATACATTTAAAAATATATCTCTAGTCAGCAGTTTTTCTTAATCTCTCTCCCACTACCAAGGAATATTGAGCGAGTCAGTTTCCGAGGTCGAGTCCGTTGTCATCTGGAACACAGGGGTTTGCTCACGCCCACATGCGCTCTAACGTAGGGAGCGCAGCCCTCTGAGATCAACGTTCTGCGCCTACGGGGCCTGCGGCAGCTCCGCAGGTCGTCCAACCCGTTTATGGACTCCAGTGAATTTGATTCTCATTGAAAACCTCAGGCAGTATTTTTTCTTCCTTGCTGTGAAACAATTGTCTAGAGACAAGGAAACCACCAGATGGGTAGTTAAATGCCTCCAAAAGGCATGGGGCATTGATGAGTCCCTTTGAGGATTTCTGTAGTTTACAAGTGGCCTTATTGGTCAAAGGATCTCATTAATCATACCCCTTAGAATGGCAGCTCCAGAAGTTGTGTGTTTGTGAAGAATCATAGAGATACTGCATCTCAGCCTCTCTGGATGGAACTTTCTAATGCAGAGTGGTTTCTCATCTTTAAAAACCCACACTGATGTATAAAATAGTTACCAACTTGTATTTTTTACTCTTACAAGGTTCTGTTAAGGTTTTTTTTTTTTTTTTTCATATACCTTTCTCCCTTGCTTTCATAGCTCAAAGCCCTATATTTTCCCAGACCATGTTGGGACAAGGGGTAAAACTGGTCAGAACTAGGCACCACTTGTCAAGCTCCTTCTTCCTATGAAAAGCACATGTGCATCCCATACCCACCCCGTCAGAGTTCTGCCCAGTTATTTTGCGAGTTCCCAGGGAGTGAACCCCTAAGTTTGCAGCTTCTAGATGACCCTCACCCCCTGCTCCAGCTCCTTCTGGTGCTGTTACTACTGGGACCTGCACTACTTGTGAAGCCAGGTGCTGGCACTTGGGCACCTTTGTCACTGTTGGAGGACACTCTCTGGCCAGACCCCACCGCCTGGATGTCATGTGAGGGTCTTTGGGTTCTAGGGAGGCTCTGCCACGGTGGCTCTGCTCCCTGCCTCAGAACGCCTCTTCCCTTCTCCCTCACCCTCCCCCATTATACTTTACACGCATTATGAAAGAAGGGCTTTTTGTGCTTAATGCTTTAGAGAACTTACAGTGAAATGCTTGTTCAGATTTTCCTTATAGTTGTGTCTAACTCCCCAGAGTAGCTGCACAGGGACTGGAGGCTGGCAAATGGGAGCTAAGCCTAACTTTGCCCTTCCCCACCCTTTCGGCGTCTCTGGGCCACACATTAAATAAACACTAATGAAAACTGATGAGCAAAAAAAAAAAGGTTTTAAGTAAATTTGTGATTCTGTGTTGGGCCACATTCGTAGGCATCCTGGGCTGCAGGTTGGACACCCTGAGCTAGGTAGGCATTGTTACTGGGACCGAGTTTACGCTTCTCTTACTACCTTTTACTTCAGGATGAGTACTTTTTCTCAGGAGATGCCTCAGTTTCTCAGAAAACCTCATTCCTACAGGGCCCATCTAACAGTCTGCCACACATGCTCAGATACAGGTGAATCCCTGTAGTGGACGCAGAGCCAAGACTCAGGCTGGGACACCTTCCTTCGCCTTCCACCTTCCTCCCCTGCCCACCCTCCCCTCCCCTCAGCTTTAACCTCTCTGCCTTTACACACCCATACATAGTATTTGTTCACTCACTGACTACCAACTATGTGCTAGGCACTGCTGCAAGCACTGCAGATAGAGCAGTGACAACATACACAATGGCCCACTCTCCTGGACACTAGTCTAGAGAGTGGAAAGTGCTATGGATGGGTAATAAAACAGAGTGTGGTGACAAACAGTGACATTTTACATGGGGATACATAGTAGCTAGGGGACACTTTACATGGTGTTATTAGAAGGCCTTTCTGATGAGATAAACATTTGGCTGAGATCTGTGTGACAAGAAAGACTCAAGCATACAAGAACCTGTCATCCAAGCATTCCATGAAGAAGGAATAGCAGTATTTTTGTCTTTATTTATAGTATGTGTTTAATCTGCCTCTAGAGCTTCCCTTGTCCCCCACATATGTAAAGAGTCAGATTTTACACTGAGCCCATCCCTGCTGGCTGGTTCCATCACCCAGGGATGACTGTGGAGCCCAGCGGGAGCAAGGTCATGGGAGAGGCCCCATCTCCCAGGGCCCTCGGCCGTAGCGATACTCTGTAGATCCCTCTTGGGCACAACCACATTCCCAAATCACTGCACACTCTAATGGGGCCGCTGGGCATATGGTTTTCAGGGTTTCTCACCTCCCTCCACAGGGAGGGAAGCTTCAGGGAAATCCCAGGAGCAGAATCAGTGAGGAGAGGGCAATTGGAAGCCTACATGTTCCTCATTCTCAAGGAATTCCAGATTCCACATAATCAAGCTCTGGAAAATGGAGAGTAGGGCTTTCCCCAGCCACCATGGGGCATTTCTGACAGAGCAGGGGTATTCAACCTGGATTACCCAAGATGGTCGACCAGGGAGCTCTAGCTACCCCAGCCAGGGCATGAAGGTCAGGGTCTTCCTTTCAGCTCCTCAGAGGGGACACTGGGCATCACGGGCTGGGCCTCCTCCTAGGCAGCTGTACTGATGCTTCCTGGCTCTCACCCCATCCCCATCATGGGACTCTGCCACAAGGCATCACTGTCCTTCAGCATAGGCTGCCAACAGACATAAATCTCTCTGTCTCCTGAGTGAGCCTGGGACAGATGACTATTTGCCTTTTGGAGTCTTCCCAGTTTTATTTCTCCATATTGTCTCTGCTCCTCTCCTTTCCCTCATAAGGACTCCTTTTATTTTCTCTCCATCTCTTTATTGTATCACATCCAATCAATTCTTCAACTTTTTGAGGTGAAGACTCACCTCCTCTGGGTGGCCCTCCCTGATTGCTATTGCTTCCATTATTCTCTTCTTATTGAATACCACAAGCACTTAGATCTTACTCGTACACTCCTGGTGGTTCCTCTCCCTCCCCCTTTCTTTCCCCACCTCCCTGGCAACCCCTTTCTTCCTCCCTTTCTTCCTTCCAAATAAGAATAAACTTATTCATCTCAACTCTTTCTTTTAAAGGATCATTACTAAATTTTGAATATATAACAATAATATTTTAAATGTATGTGAGGGGTATAAAATATTAACAATAATGCAAAGACATGTACAGTTCAGTGGTTTTTATTATATTCACAATATTATATAATCACCACCACTATCTAATTATAAAACATTTCCATCACCCCCAAAAGACACATTTTCCCTTCCAATTTCCCCTCCCCCCATCCCCTGGAAACTACTAATCAACTTTATGTCTGTGGATTTACCTGTTCTGGACATTTTATATACACAAGATCATACAATACAGTGTGTGTAAGCTTCTAAAACTTTATCCATGTTGTAAATTCACCAGTACTTTTAATGAGTGAATAATATTTTATGGTACAGATATTCCAGTATTTTAGCTGCTTACTAGATAAAGTCCAGTATCTGAAATCTTTGCAGGTCTTTTTTTTTTTGGTCTGTTGTGTTCTTGTGCTGACTCTCTGAGCCATCTCAGGGCTTTTCCAACCCAGAATCACTTTCATTCTCTGCTTCACACTGTTTGGATCATGAACGTAGAGCAGTTTGGTTCAGTAGTTACCCAGGAGTCCACTGTTATAATTATGAATTATCAGGGGAAATTCTTTGATCCCTCCCTCCCACCTCAGCCTGTATCACAAATGTAATTTTTAAATGTAGCTATTTCAGGCTCCAGATTCACGTGAGGGCCTCCACTTACACTGTCCGTCTTGGGAAGGACACAGACTCCTTTCCCGTGCAGCCGTCGGAACGGGGGTTCCCAGTCGCCGGGGCAGGGGCAGGGATACTGAGGGTGAAGGCTGGTTTCAGGCCTTGCTAACCTGCCAAGGTTTCTGTTTTCGCTCAGCTTTTGGCTTTTCTGAATTCTTTTCATTCTTGCCAAATTAGCAATGCATTTTTAAAAAAATGTAACATTTTTTAAAATCTAGCATTTTTGGTTGTTTTAGAAGGAAAGTAATTCAGGATATTTTGCTCAGCATGTTTTTGGAAACGGAGTTTTATTAAAATCTTTTTAAAGAATCACTAAAAGTAGAAACCATATGCAAGCACATGCATTCATTCCACAATGGCACCTCAAACAACGCTGGGCACATCACAGCAGCTTTTCAACTCTCCAGGTGCCTTCCTTCTTTCATGTCCCTACCACCCTTCACTCTCAGGTGAAGTCACATAACAAATATTTATTAAACACCTGCCCTTGCCATGGTACTGAATGCTGGAAGAGGCAGGCAAAATAGTATTTCCTTCTGTAACAGAGGAAGTAGAAGCCCTCAGTGTGAATTCTCTCAACTTCCCTTCTCTCTGCCTCTGAACTTGCCATTTTAATGGGCTTGCAGATCATGTGCTAGTGAACTGCCAATTTTTTTCATTACAATAATATGAAATCTCCTAACATAAGATTGTAAATGTTTTTCAAAGGAAGAAAATAGTAACTTAGACAAATGTGATATTTAGTTTATATACAATTTAAAGATATATAGGTAAAGGTTTCTTTGGAGTTTGCTTTATGACAGGAAGCAATATTGAAATAAAAGAAGGTTCAGTGTTTATTATTTCAGGAGATTGTGATTTTTCATCTCACACTCTAAACATCAATAAATCAACTGGAGAAGGAAACTATTAGTTTTTGTTATTCTTAACATCTTAGTCATGTGGGAATGAGCAGAACAGCATTTTTACTAAGCTCTTAACCAAGGTAGGGTAGGGCTTTAAGACCTGTTAAGCAGGTAGAATCTACATGATTTAGTTATGTATAGGAGATGAAAATGGTCCCTCTTACAGTTACTTTTAAGTACTTTAAATAAGCCAACTGGGGAGGCAATCAGTTCACGGACACGAAGAATTAGCCTTTACCAGATGCAATGTGTTAACCACACAAGGGACATTCAGGGCACGTCAGAAACCATCACCGCTGTCCCCTTGTGCATCCAGGAAACACTCTCAAGAAGCAGAAATTCTTGCTGTTTCTGAGATTGAGATATGAACACCGACACTCTTTAAAGGAAAACTAGCATAATATATTCTGCATTTCATTAACATCTTGATGGCCTTGAAAGACTATGGCAACTAAGTGCCGGTAAGAGAGCCTGCTTTCCTGTGTGGGGGCTGACCTCTGCACCTGGCTGTGCATTTTCTGTCCAAAGCCAAGCAGTTTTAGAATCTCTTTAGTTGTGCAACACTTTTTATTTGCTGATGTGAAGATATGCTTCCTCCTAGAGGAGCAGTTTCTAAAGTTTCTGTTAATTTTTAAACTTTATATATTTTGCATTCATTCACTCATTAAATAATTATTCAGTACTTATGATATACCAGACTCTTTACTTGGGCACTGTGGATATGCTGATGAATAGAATGGCCAGTCCTCTCTTTTAGTGAATTTATACATGTAACTATCTAATTCTACAAAGATTAAACATATACCTATAAAAAGACAATTAAACATAATTATACAAAAATTTATAATTACAATAATAAGAACTATGGAGAAAAAGTATGTAATATATGCAGGGCTATTCTGATCTGTGAAGGGGGATAGAAAGCTTTCCTGGTAAATGATATTTCAGTTGGGGCTGAAAGTATTATTTGAAAGGAGCTGAAAGAGTGTCAGAGGTGGAGAAGGGGCCATGAAGTATGTCCAAGGGACTATTCAAGGAAGTAAAAGGGTAATTCTTGACTTTGTAATGCCAAAGGGTAAGTCTTATGAGAATGTTATTAAGCAGTACTGGGAGCCCTCTAGGCAAAAATTCCAGAGGCAAAGGTTTGGCGATAAAGGAAAGGAGTCTTTATTCAAAAGCAATCACTTAAGCCTATCAAGTCATAGCTTTAATCAGTTCAGTCTATCAATTAAGGCTAGACTCTAACACCTCTGTTCTATCTTTTTCCCTGTTTTGCTATGCACATTTTGCCAAAATTTTTGAGGGAAAAATAAGGATGTGCATCATACATGGTAGTACTAATTCCATATCTATAGAAATGTTTTTTTAATTCTTTCTTTATGCTTATGCATTAGAAGTGTAACTCTGGAAAGCAATAGTGATATCCATATGTAAAGTAATACCCTGGAATACAATAATTGGTTTTGTTTGTAAACATAAAATGTGGGTGTGCATTATATACAGCAAAATACAGTATTGTGTTTCTATAGGGTTAGTTTACAAAGTAAAAATGACACCAATTTGGAAGAATGGCAGGCTTCTGCCTCAGAGCCTCTTCCCTCTAGAACACCCAGAGAACGAACCTGCCAACCGCTGTCACACCAGCTTGATCCTAGGCTGTGCCCAGAGTTCCCACACAAAAACTGTTGGGAAATGTGGGAAACTGCCCCACCATCATCCTGGCATCCTTGAGGAAGAAGAGCCTAAAAGCCCCAGCCTGAGCCCAAGAGCCAGCTCAGGAGCCAGACAGCCAGCCTTCTTTTTATTTCCATTGGCTCTGGAGGCATTCCACTTCTCAGCCCATCTTGTCCTAGACCGTCCACAATTACCTCCGCTAACTCCTCCTACCCACCTCCCTACTTCTCTCCAGTGCTGTGAGTTGTCTTAATCAGATCTCTCTGTGTTAAGAGATGGGAAGCTGGAAAGTGACTCAAATAGATTTTTGTTTTTTTGCTAGTGTTTCAGGCTGGGTGTTCTGTGGAGAATGGATAGCAGAGAAGCAAATGTGGAGATAGGGTGACCTTTTAGTGGGTGATGGTGTTCTGAATTCAGAAAGTGGGAGTGGATTTTGAGATGACTGAATAGGTTTAAGAAACATTCGTAAGTAGAATTGATAGGATTTGGTGATTGAAGAGCCCTCATAAACCCAGGATGCAATGTGGTCTGCTTTTAGTGCAGTGTTATGTTAAAATAATTATCATTTTGGAGGAGAAATATAATTGGAAGCATTTTAGAGATTTACTCAGGCTCTTGAGGAAAAGGCAAATATTTTAATGTACAGTGAATCTTTTCGAAGAATCCTTTTTTGCTACTTTTCACCTGCTATGTCGTTAACACACTTAAGAAAAAGCTTTAAAACAAAACTCTCCCTTGCCTCTCATTCATTCTGTGTGTGTTCTCCAAGGTCCCTCAGCATCTATCTGAAATGGCTTCTTCTTGATGAGGCCTGACAGTGCCTTGTGGTGCCTTGAGGGAGTCAATTGTTACATTTCCAGGAATTTTAAATGTGTTTTTATTAACAATTAAGTGGTTAAGTATACAATTAATTACATTACATTAAAAACAAAAATAATACTCAAAACTCATCACCACCTACATTTTACTATTATCTCTGAGGTTACGTGTGTGATAGAAATACCACATATAATAGCATGCTACTGATCATCTCTTGCCATCAGTGACATCTGAGTGGTAGCTGGAAATTGGTCTTGTTTTCAGTACTTAACCTACAAAAGTTGGCAAATGCGACAAATCAAGGTCTTCTTCGCCCTGGAAACCATCATCGCACATTTATCACCACATCACTGCCTAAGAGGAAAGTGGATAAATGGGTCCAGGCTCTGGATGCAACCCTGTGCAGGAGGTAACTGTCGTGGGAGTTAGAATATAGGTGTTGGGTGTCTTCCCGGGCCGGTGGCAGGTTCCCACACACAGAAGGAACAGGTGCTAGGTTTAATGCCCTGCTGTTGCCATCTTAAAATGCTTAATTTTCAAACAAAAAATGTGGTGTCAGGGTGTTTTTCATTTTGCACTGGGCTGGTCTAGGCCGTAGGGAGTTAGGACTGTTTGGAGGGTTGCTTGATTTACTGCCTTCCACCTTTAAAAACAGGTATTCTGCTTCATTCAGCTACTTGGTAGAGCTTTTGCAGATATTTTTCCCATTCATTCCCTCAACCCACAACTAGCTCACAAAATTTCCCTCTGTTTTTCCCTCTGTAATATTCCCTTCTCTTTGCTCTTCTTTTGAGAACTATTAACTTACAAGACATTAATATAAATAATTTTAATAAAAATGTTTCTGCTCAGATTGCAGTGCCCCGCACGCTTGCCTTTCAGTTTGGTACCACATGGTGGGTAAGGTGGTTCTGGAATCAGAGGGCTGGGTTTGAATTTTTGCTGTGACTTACTATAAGTTTCTTCGGTTTCCTCATTTGAGTAGAGAATGATACTTACCTCTGAAGCTTATCGTGGACATTGAATTAGATAATCTATGTAAAGTGCCTAACAATGCCTGGCAATTGTTAAGTGTTCAATTAATGCTAGTTACTTATAAAGATTTTTAGTTTATTCATATATGATGAATTAGAAACACTCAATAATCAATTCTGCCCATGACACATAGTAGCCAGGTCTTAGGAATAAATGGAACACTGGCAGAGGTGAACTGGAAGATTTCAGTTTTTTAAAAAGTACGTTCCTGATCCCACAGTGTTTGTCCCAGCGTGGACTGAACAAAGCTCCTCTCCCTTACCTTACCATACACTGAACTAATCTGTACAAATAGCATGGATGTGTGCTGCACCCTTCTCGAGATCCTGAAAAAGCCTTTGCTGGGCGTAAAGCTAGGCCTGTAGTAGGCACTCCAATTATTGCCCCATATTCTCTTCACTGCTGTTTTCCCAACTCCTACCTAGCACAGTGTCTGGCACAGTTGGCGTCTATTTATAGGAGGCCACCAGGCTCCTCGAATCTCTGTTCTTCTTTCGGGCCTTTGCCCTAGGCTGTGGGAATGCTCAGGGCTCCCAGCAAGCGCCCAGCCCAGTCCGGGAACCCTGCTCCCCCGCGGTTGCAGTTGCTATGGGAACGGCGGGAACTAACAACTTGGGTCCCAGCGGGGCAAGCGGGCCCTCGGAGGCGACGGCAGCGGCTGGAGCAGCACGAGCGACGCCCGGCGCCTCGGAGGTCACCGCTGGGCTGCGACACCCCGGCCGGCTCCGCTCGTGCCCCTCCCCCACAGGCCCCGCGGCGTCGGTAGGGACCCCGCAGCCCTGCCCCTGTTCTCCAGCGCGCGCCGCCCGCCCTCCCCGGGAGGCGCGAGTGGGAGGCCCGCCGCGGGGCGCCGGCCGTCGGGAGGGGCGGTGGGTCCGGGACGCTGGGGTCTCCGCTGTCAGCGCAACTTCCGCGTCCAGTCCGCCGCAGAGAATTATCTGGTCAGTTCCAGCCCTCGTCTTAATTGCTTTAAGTTTGGGAGCCAGCAGGAGGTTGGGAGGTGAGGGAGTAAGGAGAGATAGAAAATTAAGGTTTTTGCAGGGAATAACGCAAACACGGCGTGAGAAATTGAGTTTCATCTTCTTTCTACCGCGTGCGTCCCCACCTCTCCTTCCTGCGCCCGCGCGGCTGCGGTCCCAGGTGGTCGTACCTGGGCGCTGCGAGCGCGCGACGGCAGGTGCGGCGCGCACGGCGGCCGCTGATTGGCTGCGGGGCCCGTGAAGTACTAGACGGTGCGCCCCGAGCGCTGCCGCCCGTGGGCTGTCCGCGGGGCGCACGCCGGCTGCTCGGCCGTTGCTCGCTCTGACCCTGGTCTGACCGTCTCCTCTCTTTGCAGCCCGCGACCCGGCGGGTGCGGCGAGGCCGCGGGGCAGCAGGACCCTGAGCGCCAGCCGGCGGCGGCGGCGGGAGGATGAACGGCACCCGCGCCCGGGCCAGCCACCGCGCCCAGCCGGTGGTCAAGAGCGTGCTGGTGTACCGCAACGGGGACCCTTTCTTCGCGGGGCGCCGCGTCGTCATTCACGAGAAAAAAGTGTCCAGCTTCGACATCTTTCTGAAAGAGGTGACGGGGGGCGTCCAGGCGCCCTTTGGGGCCGTCAGGAATCTCTACACTCCGCGCACCGGGCATCGCATCCGTAAGCTAGACCAGATCCAGAGCGGGGGCAACTACGTGGCTGGGGGCCCGGAGGCCTTCAAGAAACTCAAGTAAGTCCGTGAGCCCCACCGTCCACCATTTCTGGGCGCGCAAGGTGTGCGGTTGGCGCCGGGGAAGGAATGCCACTCCCCCGCACCCCGGCCTCGCTCCGCCCTTCAGCCAAACCCCAGTGGGTTCGGGGACTGTGACCGCGCGGGTTGGTGCCTCTCAGAGCTCCCGCTGCAGTTGGTGTTAGAGGCTGAAAGCGTGATGGAGAAGCAGTTTCACTTGGGTGGCAAGAGGAACAATCGTAAAACTCATGTGTAAGAAACAGGAATCTTTAAAAAAAAAAAGTGGCCAAACTGATACGTAGCATTTTGTCGTTTTTTCTTTTTCCTTTTTCTACCTCCCCCATTTTGTTTAGAACCTGTCTTTTTAGTTAAAATAATTTTTAAGCATTGAGTGTTGTATAATTACCAGAGGAGAACATGGCTCTCTGTCCCCTCCGTCCCCCTTTAAATACTTTCAACCTTTTCATTCCAGGTAGAACTGACTATGCCCTACTGTGGCCGTTCCCCCACCACCTGCGTGTTTGTGCTATTGGCATAAAACTTGGAAAAGTTGATTGGCTCTCTGTGTTTGTCTGCATGTCTTTCTCTAAGTTACTGATGGCTAGACCCTCAAGGACAGGGGTCATTATTGCTGCTCATCCGCAGTTGCTGGCAAGGAGCTTGCTCAGTGAATCATCAAATTGTGTTTAGGTCTGTGAAGGGAACTAAGATGAACAAGACATGAGTCCTTGTCGTTCTTGTAGAGCTTGTAATCTAACGAAAGTCTACGTGCACACCAATAGTTTTAATGTAGAGCACAATGGAATAGGTGCAACTAGAACAACAAAGTTATGTGGCGGTTCCAAGTTGAGAGTAATTATTTCTGGTATGCGTGAGTATTGTATGACAGGGAGAATTTAATTTTCTGTAGGTTATTTTCTTTTTAACTGCTTTATAGAGATGCAGTTTATGTAACACAAACCTTGTCCATTTCAGTAGGTCTTGGTATATTCACAGAGTTGTGCATCCGTCACCACAAACTAATGTTACAATATTTCTGTCACTGCAAAAAGAAACCCTGTGCCTCCTTATGTTCCCTTCTCCCCATCCGCTGGTACCAATAATACTACTACTTGTGTCTCTGTGAATTTGTCTGTTCTGGATGTTCATATAAATGGAACCATACAATTTGTGGCCTTTTGTGTTTCTGGATTCTTTCACCTCACGTAATGTTTTCAGGGCTCAGCCATGTTGTAGTATGTATCAGTATTTCATTTTTTAAATCATTAAATAGTATTCCATTGTATGGATATATGACATTTTATTTATCCATTAATCAGTTGATGGATATTTGGATCATTTCACTTTTGGCTCTTATGAATAATGCTGCTTTGAACAATCAGCTACAAGTTTTCATTTATCGTGGGTGTATACTGAGAAGTGGAATGGCTGGATCACATGGAAACTCTGCATTCCATAGTTTTTAATATAACATTTTAATTAAAATTCAGCTTGGACTTCAAGATAGCAAAAAGAAATCTTTACCATAAAATCTGTGCTTGTGAATCCAGATTTAACTGTGTAGAAATATTTTTCTAGGTATCATTAAAGTTGTCTAATATCATTCTTCCTTTCCTAAGTTTGTTTAAATTGAGTTCTAGATATTCTACTTTTGTTATGCCAGACATTCTTTTTATGGAAGGTGAGGGATGCATTTGGATTTAGTTTTCCCTCCCTGAAAGCTCCTTTAGTATTATTTGTCTACCTTGTAGAAAAATGATAAATAAAAATTGTGCTTCAAAGGAAATTAAAACTTACAATTGAAAATCAGGAGACTTGAAACTGGGCTGTTTATTAGCTCCTTGGGCAAGCCTCTTGACTCAGATGGGCAGTATCCTAATACAGAAAAGGAACGTAATTGTTTCTACTTCACAGGGTTGTGATGAAAGCAATTGTCTATGGATGGGAACATGTTTTGTAAACACCAAAATGTTGCATAAATGTAAAGCATTGCTATGTCCAGTTCCTTTTATCATATACTTTGTGTATTTTCATTAAATAACTTTCATATAAAATAACATCATGGGAATGGAAATCTGCTTCAGAATCTACTAACAGCTTAAAATTGTAGACTTACTTTAGTAATTTATGTTCTCTTGTTTATTTGGCACTACCAGGTCAAAAGATTAAATACAGGTATAGTTCCAAAACAAATAGAGGGTATGCTTCAAAATCACTCTTTATAGAGACTTGCATGGTTATTTTGGCTTTTAATTCTCTCTCTCTCTCTCTCACACACATACACAAACTGAGCTTGCTATAACATGGTTAGTTTTCCATGCTGACAGATGAATAGTTTGTTTTAAAGTAGTAGTATCTATGGTTATATTGATGGAAGCCAAGAAGATTTAAGTGATGAATATATTTGAAGCTTAGCAGTTGTAGGTTTATATAACAAATGAATCACCTGGCAGATAAAAAGAAAGTCAAAAAGGTATCAAGGGTGATTCATGTCATTTAGAGCCTGGATGATGTTGGGGAACAGAGCAACAGTGGAAACATATTTTTCAAATGAAAATGATCAACTTGTTTCTCCAATTTCTTTTACTTAGATTTTTTCTAATACTTTTGTAACCATATGAAACTTCAGGTAGCTACTTAACCTTTGTTTAATAGCAGAGAATTCTAGAGATTTGTTATTTTTCCTGTGCATTTTTGGAAGTTGACTCTACTAGATTAATCTTGTGGATCTGCGATCACTTTCCTGCACATGACAGAACTTTTTCTTTAAATGTCAGAAACCAGTCCCTGCAGATTTGCAAAGGAGCCATTTATTGCTAAACAGAGGAGAATTTGCACTGCCTTGTATAAATACTGTTATGTGAGGTAAATATATAGCAATTTCCAGAGGTATGGATTCACTAAAGCATTCTGTCCAAAGAAGCAAATAACAATAATGAAACATAGCCAAAATTAATTCTAATTTAACCTTTTTTTGGCAGCTCAGCAATTATGGTAGTTGAGGTAGAGAATCTACCTATTTATCTTTCTATCTAAGGTTATAAGTTAGATGCTAGGTTTATACTTATTTTTATATTAAAGCATTTATTTAGCACCTTCTATGTATGAAGCACCGTGAAACCAGATCACAGTGATGGGCTTATAGCTTGAAGTTGACATAGGTATAAAATTGTCAGGTTGTGCTTATGCTATAGCTAAAGAATGGTCACTAGTTAATATTGGTAAAAAATTGTAATAGAATAATAGGGGTCTCCAAAGGTTAACTAGTCCACCGGTCTGTGTGTCATTTGAACCAATTACTAAACCATCCCACATGGCTGAGAATTTCTGTCTCATTAAAGTGCTCTTACAGGGAAAAAGATGTCCCAGCTTTTTGCAGTTGTTATTCTAATGCATGCTGTCTGTGCATTTTTAAAACCTAAAGTCTGTGATTAATAGATCTGTTAAGCAGCTTTACACTCAAACTGCTCTTTATATCTAAATTGATGTAAGAATTAGACATATATATATACCACATATATGTAGAGGGTCGCTAACCATTATGCGGGAAATGTTTCCCAGTAGAAGTGTGTAGTTCTAAGACTTGTTGTGTTGAAGTTTAGGGTAGACATGTGTCAGCTCTGGTTGGTGATGCTGAAAGCTTTTTCTTCTGTAATTGCTTTGAATCAGAAGCAACTGATTTTCACTTTAGGGTTAAGTACTTCCTGCGGCATGCTTTGCTATTTAATAATTTTTAGAAACAAAGTTATATGACTCGCTCAATGCCATAAAAGAAACCCTTATTGTTTTTTTTTTCTTCCACAGTTACTTGGACATAGGAGAAATCAAGAAAAGACCTATGGAAGTTGTTAATACAGAGGTAAAACAAGTGGTATTTTGAAGGTTAAGCAAATAGCACTGCCATTTTTGTGTGTTTCTTATGAAACTTAAAAATTTAGACAGCATTCTAGTCATAACACATGAGTTGACTAATGTTTATAAATTGGACAATACATGTTTTAAAGCAACGATATCTCTTTCTTTGAAGCATCTCCAGCTAGAAGACTGGATCTCTTCCACTTTATTTCTTCCTGGTAGTTGCCTCCCCTTCTCCTTTCTGCTTACTGCGCAGACACCACTGTAGCCTTCCATTTCCTCTCAGTCCTTCCCCTCACAGCCTTCCAAAGGAGGGTAAAAGACAGAAGGAGAAGACATTTGGGGACGCAAAGGAATGGGAAGAGGTGCCGAAAAACTGGTGGTCCATGCTCTTCAGCACCTTCGCCCCCCTCCCCAAGCCCCACACTCCCGCTCGCTCCCCGGAACCCTCTCTCCCACTGCTGTATGCCCAAACTTGCCTCCCAGTCTACACAAGCAGTGTGTTCCTTCCCTCACTTTTCCTTCCCGGACTTGATGTTCAGCACAGAGACCCTCCACCCCAAACCCCACACCATGGACATACTCACAGCCTGCTTGAACAATGAGAACCTCGACTTTCATTGCCTGAAAGGGAGAGTTTAGGGTTCCTAGCATCCCAAAGGGAACTCTGAATGCATTTCCTCATAGAGATACCACTTCAACTGTTGGTTCTATAGTATTATTACTGCTGTTTTAGGGAGTGCACAAGTTAAAAAGTCTTTTGTGGGCTGCTCTGACAACCTAACTATTGTCGGTATAATTCTCACTGTGGAGAAATACCTCTTTTTCCCCCCACAACTTATTTATAATCCAAATTTTAAATTCAGTAAGTTTTTAAGTTAGAGGCATATCTGCTGTGTTTTGCTGTGTATAATACATGCCCATGTTTTGGTACTAATTCCCATGTATCATAGGAATCATACATGGGAATTAGTACTGTTCATGTATAATGTGCATCCTTATTTTTCCCTCAAAAATTTGGACAAAAACCTGCGCATTATTTGTGGCAAAATGTGGTACGTTGAGAACATAGTTAGTCAATGCTAGACTTCCACAAAAATTATAGATACTATTTTTTAAAAATTTAAGATGGTAATCTTTCAACATTTGTGTCTACTGAGAAAAGATTACACCCTTTGTTAAATACTATTGATGGTCACTATTCTTTGGAGTAAGATAACATGTTTTATACTTTTGATCACAGAGAAGGATTCACAGAATTTCTTCTGAAGGGTTTAGAGTTGCTTCAGTGTAATAGTAGCATAAATAGTGTTTATTCAAAGATGTTTCAGTACAAAGCATGACTAAGATTAATTATCAAAATTGGAGACATTTTTCTCAAAGCTGAGGAAATTTAATACTGTTTGAATTTTCAGTGCCAGGGATGTGTAATAAAAGCCACCATGCCAGTGGACATGATTCAGTGATCCTAACTGCTTAGAGCATATTAATTTTAATTATTCCTGGAACAGGTTACTGTAGAAAGGC
This sequence comes from Tonatia bakeri, assembly GCA_004024845.1. Taxonomy (NCBI): domain Eukaryota; kingdom Metazoa; phylum Chordata; class Mammalia; order Chiroptera; family Phyllostomidae; genus Tonatia; species Tonatia bakeri. The sequence continues at coordinate 413,148 of PVIA01000005.1, forward strand.
TTTGACAGTGGATTGGGGTTACATAGAACAGGTGACATTGGGTCCCATCCACTGTGGCTAAGCTTTCAGATGTGACAGGTAACACAGCCAGTGTGGACTAGGAGTCAGCGGTATTTCTTCCCTCCCTTCAGAGCACCCTCACCCAAGTGCATACTGCATTCTGGTTGCTGTTTAGAAAGTTAGTAGTTTAGACACGATGATATCCACTTGCTGACTGCACAATAACTCGAATGTGCATGATACCTGGACACTTGAAGGTCCTCTGTGGTTCCTGTCATTGCTTTTCTGTTCCATGAAGCTCATCTTTGAAGAGACACTAACTTGACAGCCCAGTCCTCTTCCACTCCCTCTTTGTGAGTGGATCATTAGGACAGAGAAAGGCAGAACTCTAATGGAATTCTTCCGCTAACCCAGAAGAAGCACATGGCCTTGTTTGGCCAGCACTCCTGGCAGCAGGAGGAAAGGGAAGGGGAGGACTTGCTTCTGCTAATATTCAAATAGAGAGATTTCCTAGAGACCTCTGTACTCTCACCTCTGCTCCCCAGTCACTACAAAGTGACTGTATACAAATAGCTGTATTTTCATTTTACTGCTTCCCCTGCATCATTGGTCATTTTAAAAGTGATGGTTTTCTCATCTGACCTTGGTAGCTCATCCGTTCTGTCTGTCTTCCCAGTCATCTCTTTGCCTCCTCACCCTTTTTTCAGCCCAGTTTCAGATCCTGTTCTCTGCTTTTGTGTTCCAAGCCACCCCCAGCTTCCCTCTTTCCTCTCTAACAGAAGCAGTCTTGGGGAGCCCGCTTTCTCGTGGAAGCCTCTGATCTGCACGTGGGGCACCTCCCTCTTCCATACCAGCCTGGGCTGTGCTCTTATCTTTTTGTTTGAGTGTGATTCTTCCCACCTTTCTTCCTTTTTTCTACTTTATCTGCTTTGCTTCCATGTGACCGATGCCTGCCTGTACTGCTTAGCACGTTAGGCAGAGTGCTAGGGGCAAAAATGAACAAGATATGCAGAACATCTCACCTCCAGGAATGTATAGTTTTGATAAAAGGACAGACGTATGAACTTTTCTGGTACCACATAGTAAGTGACTAAGTTGGGTAGGATTCAATTCAGTTTGCATTGAGCTTTTATTTGAAATGCTTTTGACTTTGTCATGTTGCAACAAAGCCATTTGTGAACTCTTGAAATGGAAACTTCCTTCTTTTTTAAATTACTATTATTATTTTTAAATCCTCACCCAAGGGTATGTTATTGATTTTAGAGAGGAAGGGAGAGAGGGAGAGAAACATCAATGTGAGAAAGAAATATCAATCAGTTACTTTCCATACATGCCCCATCCGGGTATCAAACCCCCAACATAGGTATGTGCCCTGAGTAGGGATTGAACCCACACCCTTGGTACACAGGACGGCATTCCAATCAACTGAACCACCCAGCCAGGGATAAGCTTTCTTTTTTGACCTAGAGTTGTAGATCCTGTCAGTCATCACTGGCCCCATGTCTTGTCGTGTATTGAATCCTTCCGATTATGATATTTGTAAGTAGTTATTGAGTGCAAAATCTATTTTATCGTGTGAGAAGCCTTGGTACATATTTTATACAGAGGCAATTAGCAGACAGCTTGGCTCCAGAGCACTTAGAATGTGCTAGGCAGCAGGCATGAAATAAATCCTTTACTGTTTTTGTTCTTTTAGCGCCTAGGGAGGAGACAGGGAAGCGGACCAACTATTATTATCTATTACATCTATGATATATTACAACTATTATAGGGCACATACGCTGGGCTCGAAGATTGAGAAGGTGTGGATGGAATTAGGGATGTGTGTCAGCCAGTTTTAAATATAATAGAATCTTTTAATTATGGCTTGTTTCTTTCAAAGTTTTGAGGATTTCCTTTCTATAACTTGATCAAGGGGGATTATTTAATACTTACATGTGTGCACAAGTCAAAGCCTATCTCTGATAGGTGAAAAAGAGTGAAAAAGAGTGAAAACTGGCTTGGAAGGAAAGAGACAAAGCCTGCCTTGCCACTCTCGGGCTTGGACAATAGGCACAGAGCAAGGCAGGTGCAGAGTTAGCAGGGAACAGTGCTTCTCCCACAGTCCTGCAGCAGCTGAAAAAGGCCACGAGGGCCCCTGTTGAAGTGATTGTTGCTTCCTCACTGCTGTCACTCCCAGACCTGCTGTAACCATATTTTCTGGGGATCTTTAATTGCTTAACCTCCCTCACTTCACAACAAGCCCTAATTAATCCCCACTTCTCCTAATCTAACCTCAAAACCTGTGATCAGTCCAGACATGATCTCTGCTTTCCTTACCGTCTTCAGCGAGAACCCAAATCTTACTGAAGGTGATCCTCTCTTCCCGCTTCCCAGTATCACTCTGTGGTTTCTCCCAGTGCCGTCCCTTGCTGTACCAAGTCAGCAGATCTGACTTGGTTGGACTGCAGGTTTGTTCCTGCTCCTGGTAGTTTTTAGGCGATCAGGTGTTAACTTGTGCGTCACAACTGCCTGTTAGGCTGTAAGTCTCTAGGAGGTCTGCTAGCTCTGCACAGTCCTAGCATGAATAGGCTGGAATCATTTTAATTCTCTCATTTTGAATATTCTTGTCAAGCAGCTAAGGAAGACATCGGTTTGCCTTGTATATGCCTCTTTATTCTGAATTTAACATAAGGGTAGGATGTCTCAAGTAACTCAAAATTTGTCATGGCCACTACCTGTTTAGATTTTGTTTCAGGGATAAAATTAGTTGTAGCTAAACCTTTGTGTGATACATTTATTATCATGTTAGTATAATTTGGAGCTATACTAAATAACTGCTGTTCACTCAACAGGGATTTATTGTGTACCTGCTATATTCCAGGCATAGTGCTTATCACCTGAGAACCCAACAACGTGGCCCTGACCTCATGGAGCTTATACTCAGCCTTCCTAGCCCGCTGTGCTTCGATTTTAATTCTACCAATATTGATCTTTGGTGCAGAACTTGGTATAAAGTAGACTTCTTTGATCCAAGAGCTATATTTTGAGGGCTAGATAAATAGTTTTTGAACTTTATTATTAATAATGGGCCAGGGAATTATCAAACTAATTTTTGAGGAGTAATAAACATGTAATTTCTGGAAAAGTAGTTCCATTTTTTGTGGAATTATAAACATCTAAACTAACTGTTAACCGAATTAACAGCTGGGGATATCCCTCTCTTCACAATCAGGATACAATTAGCTTAAACCTGCATTACTTACCCTTTGGAATGTCCAACATTTTCCCCACGATTTCTGTGAATTCTTGCAGGGGTTATTGTTTCATGCTCACCTCTTCTGAGCTTCTGTTTCCAAAGTGTCAGTTGAGTTTATGGGTTGTTTTGTTCCCCTACAGGTTCTGTCTGTTTAAGACCCCATCAACTCAGAGGTGAAGTCTTTCCATTGATGTCCACACAAGTTCCGTATTTACACAAGCTTGTGTGTGGTGGAATTTACCAATGTTTTGTCAAAATGGAGTAGGTTTTGTAGGTTGTATGGAAGTACCAACAACTCAAAACTCAGTATCAGACACTCTCATTTTTAAAAATAACTTTGTCTTATATGTCAATTCAGTCTTCAGCTTTTGGCCTGTTTCTGGCCACCCATCTCTTTTTCTCCTCCTGTCTGGCTTTTCTCTATCCCCCCAACCCTAACCCCAAGTACCTATTGATTTCTAATACAGAGCAACTGAGGACTTTATTTTGTTAACTTAAATCTTGCTAATCTGTATTTTCAGGGTCAGCAGAAAAGGTAATTTTTTCTCCTTTCCTCACATTTATATTTAAATATGCCAGTCATAAACAATAAAGGGCAAGAAGAGAGAACAGAAGGTCATGCTCGCCCTGTGCTAAGTGATCCATCCATGGATAAGTGCACTACGTGTAGTTTCAGTAAGTGCTGCTTTAAAGAGAAATCTGCGAATCGAAACCTGCAGTAAGACCCCAGTGAACGTCTTCTCAAGGAGTGGCAGCCTCTTTGTTGGATAAGCTGTCATGTCGAGTTCCCTTGGATACTCCCTCTTCACTTTAGATTTTTGTTTATGGAGAATTTGGATAAACATTGTCTCTTCTTAGTCAGTTGAAACACTGCAGGAATACCTTGGAGAGGAGGAGAAAGAGAGAGGAAGAGAGTTTTTGAAACCTCAAAACTTTGCCTTGTCTGGAAAGTTTGTGGGAGCATGGGTCGTACTTTAGGTTGGTTACTCCAGTGAATGTCTGTAAGGTTTCGAATATCATAATTAAAACTTCACATTTCAGTTTAATCATTAGGCACAATCTCTAATGAAACATACTATGAGATATGCTACTTAAAGGCTTTTGGTTGGGAATGGGATTCTAGACGTTAAATTGAGTGTTAATTATTAACCTTATTATAGAAAGGCATGGGGCTGTGTGGTTTAACTCACTAATCTTTAGCTTAGGAATTCTGGGTTCAAAGGGGGAACTACTAAATAGTTAAACTCTTGAATTTTTTTAAACTTGGGAAAAGATTTCCAGATTATGTTAGTCAGGTTTGCTAATTTCTTGAAAAATGAAGGAAAGTAGAACCCACTGTTGTGAGTTTTGTCAACAATAATCAAAGCACCTCCCCACTTATTTTATACCTTTCCCACACCTCTCTAATGTAATTGCTAAGTGAGGCGCATTCTTTTAAGGAGCCAGTTCTCATCAGTGGCCGTGGCGATTCCAAGGTGAGCATGACCTTGCCAAGGCTCTATGAAGACAGAGTTTCCTGTTAAGGAAAACTGGCTATATTTCAACTCCCTTTCACACTTTTTCGTTTTATATTTTTATCAGTATTGAATTGTGTGCATGTGTGTGTTAGTGTGTGTGATGTTTGAACAAGAGTGAGAAAGCGGTGTTTACATCAATCTGGAAAATATTGGCATAATGAAAAATATCCCTTAATAAGCCCTAATTAGCACTGATAAAAAGCTTACAGTCTGATGGTTTTAGTTTGTCCATTGACATGTGTCACGGCAGTTGTTCCAAATATCTTGCTTCTACTTGACACTTAGACACGATTTTAGGAAATTGAATGTCTGTGAAATTGGAAGACATACAAATTAGAACATTCTAATTTTTTAGTTATGGTAACTAGCTGTTTTAAACAAAGACATAAATTTAATAAATATTTAGTAAATAATTATCAACCTTTTAGGAAAAAATAGAAAAAGTATCCAATAAAACAGTAAAATTGCTAGCTATAAATGTGTATGCTTAAAAATGCCACTTAATGGAAGTATCAAAATATACTCAGTGAGAAATTGCAGTTAAGTCCCCATTAAAAGAAGGTCCATTTGGCAACTCCAGCAGCAGCCCCTGCTGAACAGAGAACTTCTCATTCCTGCACTGCATGAGATTCAGGAACTAAGAAGATAAATTCGGGGAATTTGTAGTAAGGCCTGAAGTTTTGCCAAGGTTTATCATACTTTTGATTGAGGGACACTTGTGCACCTACTTACTAGAAAATCAGTACTTCAGCTCGTATTTTAGGATAATTGTTAGAAGGGGTTTTCTGAGTTTTCTGATGAAGTTGAAGGAGTCTTCTTCATGGAGGTATGATTATTTCCATATGGTAGGAATAATAGGAAAATGTGACTACGTAAATAGTAAAGTGTAGTCAAGGAAGACAAATTATGCTCAACCATTTATTAAGCATTGCTCATATGTAATTTCACATTTCATCAAGAATATTAAGAGCCTGCTGAATGCCAGGCAGTGGGCTGGAGTCTAGCCATGAAGATGTAAAAGGACATTGACCACCTGCCAATCAGATATCACAACAAGGTGACAGTTGTAGGAGGACTGAAAAGTTTTAAAAGAAAAGTTACAAGAAAATAAAATAATTGAAAGGCAATACCAGAGATTGTTAACCCAAGGGAAACATGATTTATTTGGACCTAATTAATAATTGGCTTCAATGTTTCAAGAATATGGTGACTAGCTTTTCTCCATCACTGCAAGGTACCAAAAACGGAGGGTGGGGGGCGGCAGGGAATTAAGCTGTGGTGTGAATGTTGAAGAATTTAGATCAGAATAAAAGAAAACATTTTTCTCTTAACTGCTGAAGACTACTAAACACTCCCTGAAAGAAAGTGTCATGTCTTCTACCTTAAAATATAAATACATTCTTCTGACTTATGTAAGTCAGTTGTATACTGAAGATGACTTGAGATCGACTTAACTTACAAAATACCCGCTGGTCTAAGGTTTTGTGGGTTAGAGTGCTGTCAGAACCTTCCTGGGAAGCCCAGAAAGACCACTGAGCAGGTTGTTGCCCTCTTCCACGGAGGAAGTGGTGTGTGGGAGAGAACTGGGGCAGTGACTGGCAGCAGTCCCTGTTGGTCCCTTCCGCTGTGATTTCTCAAGTTTCAGAGAGGTCTTTGGTGTCAGTAGTAAGCATGTAGTGCTGTAATTTACGGGTAATCCTAGTCAGAATGTTAAAAAAGAACAACAACAAAATTTGAAGCAACACCATGAAAGTAAAGGGTTTGGAGAAAATTCCTATTCTGGAGTGTGGTTTGTGTATTTAGAACTGAAGGTAGCTTAGCATCCTTCATAGATATAGTACCATGCAAAGAGATGTTTCCATTTCCATCCCCCTCCACACACACACACTATACCCCCAGAAAGGAAAATTCAAGAAAGGAATGTGTTAAAGGAATAAGAGAACTGAAACTCAGAGGGATCAATAATAAGAAACAAGAACATAAATTCGTCTGCGATAATATATTGATTTTCATTAGACTATAAAAACCTGTCAGTTTAGACAATTTAAATTTTATTTTTCTCTAATTTAGAACAAATTCTCTGTGTGTGTTTGTGTTTTGTGATTCCTCTTTAATGTCTGACTTTGTTTCAAAAGTCCGGGGTAGCACAGAGTAGCATTAAATCCTTGTTTTTTTTTTTTTTTTCTGGTGGAGTAGCATTGTGTGAACACTGTGCTAATGAGGCCAAGGACTTGGAATTAGACCTGGAGGGGCTTGGTCCTTGGCCCCAGACTGTCTTCCAACATCCAGCTGTCTTCTCCAGTGTGGTGTTGGTTAAGGCATGGGCAAGAGTGTATGTGCAATTTAGCTTTCATCTATCACCACAGTGGAAAAACATATTGGATAATCTCATCTTTATGTACAAAATAATACATATTTCAGTGTACTTCAAAATGGGTGGAGGCATTTTTGAAAGGTAGGGCTATTTATTTGTCTTTGGTTGATTTCAGCATGAAATATGAAGGTGGTGTGGCTTAGTTTAGCTTGGTCAACAATGAAAATTTCCATTTGTCATTCCCATGTGAAAGACTCCTTTTTAAGCAGCCAGCCAGATCAAGCTCAGATGTCATCCCTGATTACATAGTTTGGATGTTTGGTTTGTTGAAATAGGGTTGATTTCAGCCCACTGGTTAGCTGGGGGCAAAACTAAGTGATGAGGGATTGTGGGAAAGAAAAAACTAAATTGACTTGGTATATTTGCGATGTCTAATGTTTAACCTGGAACATTTCTCTCTAGGAAATTTCTAAAGGCAGTTTGTGTTGCTTGGTGTGTGTGTGTTTTCTCACCTTCTAGCAGTAAGTAGTTTTGACCTTTAAAGATTTATGGACCTCCATGGCATCCTTGCTATTTCAACTCATACAACTTAATGTATAGAAATTGTTATAACACAAGTCATCTAATATTACCCAAGTTACATTTTGTAAATTATATGCTAATTGATAAAACTCCACTTTCACAGCCTGTTTTCCCAAAAGTGAACAGATAACTCATTTTTTAGTACTACAAGTTTTGCGTTAGCTAGTATGAGATTTTCTATAGCTGGTTTTCAAAAGCTGAATTAAAAAAGGATTTGAAATATCAATTTTTAAATTATATATATTTTTTATTATTGCAAAGAGATTATTTTAGTATGACTTTTGCAAATGTATAGCTAGCTTCTCATGAATGCTCAACTGGCTGATACTTAATTTAGCCAAGTGGTATATGGAAATTGGATTAAATTACCTTTCTCCTAGCTAGTACTTCCCCTAATCAGATTCCTATTCCCTTCTGTTATTCTTGTTTCAATCATTTTATCAGTAGTATTGACGAGCTTTGGCTCTTCTCATCTATTAGTCAGTTTGAACACATACATGGGTACATATATAATGTAGTATAGGTGGTGTGATTTGTTGCTGGGAATTTTCAGCATTTTTACTTAATGACTTTTATTTATTCATAAACCCTTGCCCTCTCCCACCTCCCTAATCAACTTGCTTATGTTTATTCATATTCAAATTATATTTCTCCATCAGTTTAGGAATTAAATTCCCTTTGCTCTATATTGTGATATCAAGTTAGTAGAGTCCTATGCATCAAATGTGATGTCAAGAGGACCTGTCCAATGCTTATTAAGAATGTATTCATTCATAGAAAGACAATGTTGGTTAGACTTCTGCATTTTAATCTATAACAATGTTGGTTTAGCTGTGTGTCACAGACACCACAGACCAGTCAGGATTATAAAATGATAGTGGCAGCCTTCCAATGATGCTAAAGGATTACAGAAGATGACTTTGCTTGCAGTAATGTGGGAAGGGGAGTCTGGAGATGAATTGCTCTATCACTCTATTACTTTAGGTCTCCTTGTGTGTGTTTGGATTTGGAGCTCAAGGCAATGACACAATCACAAATTGTTTTTCTCACCTTTTGGTAGTAAAAACAATATCACAACTTCTTTCACTGAAACTTTTTAGTGCTTATTTATGTTCCAGTCATCATAATTAGATTTACAGTGGCAAGGAAGCCAGACAAAGTCACAGCCAGACAAAGTCACAGTCTTCATGAAGCTTGTGGTCTAGTGGAGAAGACACATTAAGACTTAGAGGGGATGAGTAGGTGTCAGCCGGGCCAGTAGGGCAGGAAGAGTGTTTCAGGCAAAGGGCACAGCATGTATGAATGTCTGCAGAAGAGCAAGCATATGGCACATTCAAAGATGTACACAGGTTCTGTTTGGCTGAAGCATAAGTAGGTGTTGGGATGGAAGAGTGGGGTGGAGATATTCAAGAGATGAGACTTGGGAAGTAGGAAGGGACTAAGCCATAAAGGGATTTTAAAAAGAGTTTTGGCTTTCTCTTAAAACCAAGTGGAAATTACTGAAGATGTTTCAGCACTGGATTGACATTATCACTCTTGCTGCCATAGCAAGGTTGGAGGCCAGAGCCCCCTTAATGGAAATTAATATGGTATTTGTGGTGGGAGAGGCTATAGAGATGGTAGAAGGATCAGATTTGAGAGATGGGACTTAATGTTAGGCTGAATGTGGGAGAGATGAAGAGTGGATAGTTGGGTGATTCTTGGATATCCGGCCTGAGCCACTGGAAGATGACATATGGGAGAAAGTTGTTTGTTTTTTTAATTTTTATTTTTTTAAGATTTTATTTATTTATTTTTAGAGAGAGGGGAAGGGAAGGAGAAAGAGAGGGAGAGAAACATCAATGTGTGGTTGCCTCTTCTGCACCCCATACTGGGGACCTGACCTGAAACCCAGGCATGTGATCTGACTGGGAATGAAACCAGTGACCCTTTGGTTTGCAGGCTGGTGCTCAGTCCATTGAGCCACACCAGCCAGGGCAGGAAAGTTGATTTTTGATAACAATGACAATGAGAAATATTTGAGGTGTTAACTGCACATTGAGCCACCCTGAATGTTGGAAGATATACAAAACCTGAACTCATTGTGAGTCTGTGTGTTTCTTTACTGTGTGCTTGGTAGTGTTCTAGACAATGTACACAGATTGTCTACTTTAATCCTCACAGCAACCTTATGAAGTAGGGATGGTTATTATTCTCATTTATGCAGCAGGACATTGGTGACTAAGACATGGTCCTGCAGAGCTTACAGCCAAGGGTGTGTGTTAGTGTAGAGGGAAGCATTTTCTACCAAGTTAACGGAGTTAAATAAAGTTGATCATTTAGTGGCTTCTTGTTCTTGAAAGGACATTTGGAGGTGAAAGGATTTATTTAATATACTTTGATTTAATGATGATAGGAAGAATATATATGAACAGACACTTCCCCAAGGAGGACATATGGAGGATTCAGAGACACATGAAACGATGTTCAATATCGCTAGCTATCAGAGAGATGCAAATTAAAACCACAGTGAGATACCACTTTACACCAGTCAGGATGGGCATCATAAACAAAGCAACAAACAACAAGTGTTGGAGAGGTTGTGGAGAAAAGGGGACAATAGTGCACTTTTGGTGGGATTGAAGACTGGAACAACCACTATGGAAGACAGTATGGAATTTTCTCAGAAAACTAAAAATGGATCTGCCTTTTGACCCAGCAATTCCACTGCTAGGATTATATCCTAAGAACCCTGAAACACCAATCCAAAAGAACCTATGCACCCCAATGTTCATAGCAGCACAATTTACAATAGCCAAGTGTTGGAAGCAACCTAGGTGTCCATCAGTAAATGAATGGATCAAAAAACTGTGGTACATTTACACAATGGAATTCTATGCAGCAGAAAGAAAGAAGGAGCTCCTACCCTTTGCAACAGCATGGATGGAACAGGAAAGCATTATGCTGAGTGAAATAAGTCAGGCAGTGAAAGACAAATACCATATGATCTCACCTTTAACAGGAACCTAAACAACAAAACAAACAAACAAACAAGCAAAATATAACCAAAGACACTGAAATAGAGAACAGGCTGACAATGACCAGAGGGGAGAGGGGAGGGAATTCCAGTGGAAAAGGGGAAAGGTCTACAGGAACAAGTATAAAGGACACATGGACAAAAACTAAGAGGGGGTGGAAATGGGAGGGAGGTGGGAAGCACTGGGGGGTGGGTGGGCTGGGATGGGAGTAAAAGACAGAAAACTGTACTTGAACAACAACTAAAATAAAAAAAGTTATACAAATAAAATAATAAAAAAATAATATATATGAGAAGACTAAAAATTAGGAAGTGAACCCAGAAAAGGGTCACAATTTAAAAAAATTTTTAAAGTCCCTTCTTTAACAAGCCATCATTAATCACAAAATCTTGCGTAGAGTTTTTAGTTATATTATTCTCAATTTACTTTTTTTGTCCTTTGTTACTATTCCCTGTAGGACAGGTTATTTATGCTGAGTGTTTCCAACACAGCGCTTGAAATGGCTTTGGCTCATCTTCTTATAAAAGGGCTTCCACAGGAAGCCCAGAATATTTCTACATGGAAATTTACTATAGAGTGTGAAGAGATTAGGGAAAAAAATAGTGAGGCAAAAACCATAAATGACTTTTTAAAAAATATTCATCATGTTTACTGTTAAAGAATCATTTGGCTTCTTTAATTATTCTGAGCAGTTGTTTTGAGTAACATATGTCAAGTTACCAGGCAAACAAAGCAACTTGCAAGACTGGAGAAATGAAATATGGAAGGCATCATGTGTTGGAGACAAACTGCGTTTTTTCACCAAGATCTCAAGGAATGAGACCCTTGATTTCTATGAGCCTCACTTTTTAAAAAATCTCAAATATGGAAATAGAAATATCTTCTTTAAATAATTGCTGTGAAGGTTAGAAATACAGAGACATGTACAAAGCCCCTAGCATTATGCCGAAGTGTAGTTAGAACTCGGGAAATGGAAATTATGCCCTGCTGCTGCTAAGCGCCATGTGACTTGAGTAGCTGGTAAGTGGAATAAAACATCGTGTTGAATGTTTTCACAGGCTCGGGTCAAAAGGAGAAAATGCACATGTAAGTGTTTGTTCAACTACTAAGCCCTCTGAAGATGTGAGGTGCTGCTTATCATTCTTCTGCCTGGAGTGACCATAGAGTAGATGTTTAATAAATGGTTGAGTTATATTATGTAAATACACAAGAGGAAATATAGTAAACAAAATAGCATGCAATAAACTTCCATTTGTGACTGAATCTTGGAGTTGCTCCTCAAATCTTGAGGGCTTATGTAATTTTACAGAGACTGAGATATAGAGAGAGTAAAAATATATACATGTGATTGGACAGTGTACTTTCAGTAACCAAAAGAAAACATCTGTGTCTTATTTTAGCAGAAAGGGATTTTTGAAAATATGTTGGATATCCTTTAAAGCCTCTGATAGAGGAGTACTCAGCTCAGAGGATGACAGTTGCACGGGGGTCGAGACAATCAGAACCTAGGCCACATTGTGTCATTAAGGATAGCACTGCCACCACTATTAAGCGATGGAGACATTTGGCTTCCCAGACCACTGCCCGAAACTTCTCACAGTGGATGCTGCACACACTACTCAGGGAAGTTGGACTTTGCTGCTTGAGGGCACACTTCCACCTTCTCTGTGTTGTTTATTACTAGTACTGGTGTAGAGCCCTGGGTGGGACTGTTGGGCCGAGCAAAGTCCCATTCTGGAGGTTTCACCGCAACAGGGCTAGTGAAGTGAGCATCAGCCTTTTTACATTCTGTGTTTGGTGTTGGAGTCTGCGTCTTCCCAAGTTTCTTGTGGTGGGAATTCTATTCAAGTAGAAAGTGCGTTCAGATGCTAGATAGCCAAAATACAGCAACTATTTACTACACTTCCCTTGCCGCTGTCATATCTTGACTGACTTATCTCAGTAGTCCTTCCACCTGGTCTCCTTGTACCCCAAAACTAAGATTCTTTAGTGACTTTCATAGAGACATATACCTTAACCTAAAAGGTCTTACTTACATCAGTGTTTCAGTGTTTCTCAAACTTTAGTCCATGACCCTTGAGTACATTGAAAATTAATTTATATATGTTATAATACATTATATAGATACATATATATATAAAATAGATAAAATCAGATTGCACTCCAGGTAGTGAGGGTAAGTACTGTTTTGTGAAACTGATTTTGGTTTAGTGTGTGTGTGCGTGCATGAGAATTGGGTGGCAGTGTAAGATGTATTCTTTACTTCCCAGTGGTGGTCAATTAAAATCTGAAGGATAATGCCCTCTGTGCTTGTGTGCCTTCATATTCCTTCCAGATCCATTCTCCCAGTCCTTCCTTTTGCTTCATTTTCTCTGACTGTGACATTTCCTGTCAAGAGGTAGAATCTATTCCCCTGCCCCCCATGGACCAGGATGCAATTTGGGGCTGCCCGGAAGACTAGAATGCGGTGAGAGTGATGTTGCACGACTGCCAGCCTCCCTCCAGTCCACGGTGTAACCCGGCCCGCCTCTTGTCTCAGGGCCTTTGTGCGTCTCTGTTCTCCGAGTTTGGAATATTTTCTCCCATTCCTCCCTTTCTTTAGCCCATACTTACCCTAGCTCAAGTGTCATTTCCTCAGGGAAGCCCTCTGTAATCCTTCTAACTAGATCAAACTCCCTACTGTTGGTAGGCATTGGGCCTTTCTGCTTTGTAGCACTTGTTACTGTTGAATGTACCTTCATGGAGTTGAATAGTTGATTGAAGTCTATTTCTCTTTATGGATTGTAAACTTCAAGAGGTCAGGTATCACACCCGTTTATACTCTCTGTACCACTACACCACTCCAGGGGCAAACACAAAGTCTGTCATACAGCATTAAAAAAAATAGTCATGTTGCTTTCCTGGTACAGGAGAATGACTGTACCCAGTTTTTGCCTTAAATACCACTGTTTCCTTCATGTTAAAATATGTTTAGATTTTTTTTAAAACAAGGTTTTCTAGTTATTAAGGATACATAATAAATTACCCAGAACTTAGTATCATAAAACAATGATTTATCTTGATCACAGATCCTGTGTGTCAGGAACTCAGGGAGGACACATCAGAGATGGTGTTTGTCTGGGGCATGAAGTCTGCACCACTGGCTGAGGACTTGAAGGCCGGATGCTGGAATCATTTAAGGCTTGTTTCCACACCTGAGTGGTGGCTAATGTCAGCTGTCAGCGGGGCCTTAGTTCTTTTGCACCTGAGCTTTCCATGGGATCTCTCCATGTGGGATAGATTGGGTCTCTTCACAGAATGGTGGTGGGGTTCTAAGGGTGAGTGATGAGGGGGGAGGGAGAACATGCCACTTAGACGTCAGGGGGTGTCACTGCCGTGGCAGTCTGTTCCTCCAGGCATTCCAAAGTTTTGTCTAGGTTTTCAGGGAAGGGAAATAAACTTTGCCTCTAGATGGGGAGTGCTAAGACTCTAGAAGAAAGTAGGCCAGAAATATTGCTGTGGTCATTTTTGGAACACATGGTCTGCCACATCAGGAATTTCTTTCACTTACCGCTTATAGATATGGTTATTGCATGCCTCAGGTGTCAGTGTGTTTAATGTTTGCTTCCTGAATCATGACACAGGCTCTCCTCCTTTGTTTCTTGAAATAAAGAACCAATTGTTCACTTAATTACTTCCAGAATTAACTACACTATATCATGGTTTATTGCAATCCGTAAACAGTTTCTCTTCTTGGTGTTCTAGTTGTTGAGGAAGTACCACTCTGCCCTGGGGTATTTTTTCCATGGAGTATTGCCACTACAGCGAAAGAACATGAAGAAACCATTGAACTAGATCTTTAGAAATATGAATTGTCACTGGAATTGTGTAGGAACATATTATTAACATATATAATTTAATCTGATAAATTTGAATATTCATACACAGATAATCGAAAAAGTGACTTTATGTAAGTATGACAAAATGTCTAAAAGCATTTAGGTGTTTCTAAATATGTGTCTATTTTTATATCTAAATATACATATTTGGATATAAGTACTAGAGAGATATTAATTTTAAATATAATTATTTAATAATTTCTGTGCCTATTTTTTAATTAGTTCGAATTTACAATGTTCCAAATACTTTTTCTTTTTGTTCATATCATATATTCAGCCTTTTGGAGATATCCATTCCACATCTCTTAAATTCTCCCATCTTCTCTTCATTTCTTTATCCTCTCACTTTGTTTACTAATCTTTGACTTTTTTGCATGTTCCCCTTCTAGTCTTTACTCTGCCTGTTAAACAGGATTGTGGAAAAAAAAAAAAAAAAGGAAACTTAAGCAACCAGCTTCTCACTTCTCTTTCCAGTGTGTTTAACATCTTATTTTCTATTTCTGTAGTTTTGGGTCAAGTGTATGCATTGTTGACCCCTACCCACAACTCAATTGACTTGTATTTCTTAACATTTTTTTTATTAACATGTTAATTTTGGCAAAAATACACCATATCATTTTAGCAAGTGGTTTTCTAAGTTGGTATGAATTAATGCTTAGGCTAGAAAAATGAATGAAATACCAGGGAGTCAAAGTTATAGGTAAGCTAAAACAAATTACAGTTAGCCACATTCAGTAAGTGAAAGGGCTGCTTCATGAGAGGTGAGTGCCTGGGTAACCCCATAAATACCACACCAATCGGAACGTCCTCCAAATGACACGTACTCTGCACCATGTTTAGTGATTGCTGCCTAATAAAGGGTTGGATTTAAAATATTACCATTTTACATGTAATATATCATCCATCTTATTTAAAGGAAATATAATTTCCTACTGCCAGTTCTTGAAGAGTGATGTGCTAAAATTACTTGTGGTCATGGAGAAGAATATGATATGAAGTTTTCCTTTGTAACTGAAAGACTTGTACAAAGAGAAATCATTAGTAATTTGGCAAAAGTAATTTCTGTTTCCTTCAAATATGGTAGATGATGTATATGATTTAGAAGTTAATAAAAGTGAAAGGTTTTCATATATTTATTAGAACTGCAGCTGCAAAAAAGAATGTGTCAGTTTCATTTGTTATTCAAATCACATAAGGATTTTTTCCCCTAACTGATTTGAAGTACATTTTCTTTTTCAGAAGCAGATACCTGTCCATTGCTACTTAAATAAATTAATAAAGACCTCATGGAGTTATACAGTAAAGCTGTTTATATCAAATCATCTGCACTGAATGAGGGCAAGTCTGTTCCTTTCTCATGATGTTTCAATGTCCTCGTGCCACCGTGCTCAGTTGCTTATCAAGAAGAGAGTGGCAGTCATTTAGGAGCTTGTAATGTAATGCTGGAAGCACTGATACAGTACGAGACAAGTTAAAAACACTGGACTCAGGCTTAGATTGATTTATTAACATCGTGTACAGGCAGTGGCTCGATGCATACCATTAGGCTGTGAGTGAAGGGGGAGGAGGGGGAATTACAGCTCACCAGAGAGAATTCTCTTCGGTCTTCAGTTAGATGGAGAAGATTTTATAGGACGGGTGAGATTCCAGTTGCTGTTTGAGTAGGAGAAAGGAGACATCTTGAGGAGCTGGGAACACAAGAAGGCAAGTTAGTAGATACCAGCGTGTTGTAATCAACTGGAAAGGATGAGGAGTAGGCATCTGATTTTTGCCATTTACTCCAGTATTTCTTTTCTCCTCAAGTATTGCATTTGCAGAGTAGGGAAAATGGTCCAGCGCTTTTAACTGTAATTCACTGTAATGGTGAAAATACCTAGTTTCTAAAACTGCAATTTAAGCCTTTTGAGATCACAACTGGGCACCTCTGTGCTACAGAAAATTCATCACAGGGTAGAAAAATGTATATTAAACCCCAGCCAGGCCTTCCCTTATTCAGACTGAATAGTGTCCATTGACAACATTATTCCGTGTGGATCCTATATCCCTGCCCCTCTGTGGCTGTGGCTCTCCCCACTCTTTCCTTCCAAATCCTCTCATCCCTCTTGAGTTGTGGGATCCTATCTGCCCACAGTATTCTAGAAAGAGATGGTCTAGCATTGAATAAAGAAGATAGCCTTCCTTCAGCATTAACAAAGCACATTTACATTATAAAAATTCTTAAGTGTTCTTCCTGGTGGTCCATTTTAAAAGGCCAAGTTTTCAGATAGTTTAGGAGGCCAAATTCCTCCTCATTTAAAGCCAGACATAATGACTTTTTAGGGCATGGTTGCCCAACCAATGCTTTTGTGTAGGATGACCCATTCCTTTAGTTTATTATTCTGCTCCCCATGGGTGTAAAGATTGCAGTTTATCTCTTCATGCCTATAGCTGGTTTTAGAGTCTTTGGAACAGCATGTCTGGAAGTTACTTTCAGCCCAGGGTTGTTTGGTAGTTGGTAACCTAGAAACCTAATTGCAGCAGCAAGCCAACCAAAGAGTTATTCTTCTGAGTGCTCATAATGAAAGTAATACCAGGAGGAATCAGCCAGGAATTGAGTATCTATTCTTTGCAAAGAAAATTGGCTTCTAGTTTACGGTTATTGCTAATTGGCATACAGTAATTCTGAAGTAGATTTAGTGGAACTTAAAAAAAAATAATTACACAGTCCCTGGTAATGTGTCACTGAAGAAGATTTTAGTAGAAACTAACATTGCATGAAGTATAATTCTTTTTCATTTAAAGGTTTATTTTTTATTTCTATATCTAAGAAAGTATAAGAGATTTGATTTCTTAAATAAATATGCTTTTTATTTTTTTAGTATTTCATATCATGTAAGTGTTACAATTAAATGAAAAGGAACACAGCAGGGGTACTTGAATACAAACAAGCCCCTTCCCCCACGTATTCACTAGTTTCTTCGTTATAAATCTGATGCTGATGGAATAGAAAATAGAGCAGGGAAGCCTCGGTGTTTCATGGGGCACTGGCTTTATGTCATTTCATGGACCCTTTCAGTTATTCGTACTGAGCAAAATTAAGGCATGAAGTAAGCCAGGCCTCATGTAGTAAGACATGGATTCATCATGGAAACAGGCTGATCTCAGTTTTGGGGTGACGGAAGGAATCCCTGTCCAGTTCCCCACTCTGTTGGGAACATTAGAGAGTTCATGTTAAGTTTTGCCTCAGTTGCATATCTCCACCCCTAGCTCTGAATTACCACCACTCCTCTTCCCCTTCCCTTTATAAATTTTGAAATTGCAGGGTAAAAATGAGCAGTTGAAATTCAGTGGTATTTTTCCAACTAATCCTTCAATAAACCTAAGTTGATAAAAGATCTAATTGAACTTATTTTTTTCTCAGTATGATACTTTATGCTTAAACAAACAGACAGACAAACTTGATTAAGGCTTCCTAAGAAGTCTATCTTATGTGCAAGGGTAACCCCTCTATCTTATGGTGGTAAACTTTCTCCTCTAATTGTGTGATTTATTATTTTGTATGTCTCCCTCCTTACTACATACAGATCTATATACATTCTGGGTAAGTAAGGTTATTTCATCTGACTGATCTTTCCAAACCTTAATTTATAAGTTTCTGTCAGTAGGGAATGTCCATCTGTTTTTATTTGAATGCTTCAGTTTAGCAGTGTTTTGTTGAGAGATGGCATGGCATAGTGGAAAGAACATAGATTTGGGGCCAAACAGGCCTGAGTTTTAATCCTGATTTTGGGACTAAAGCACAGTTTCTTCATTGGAAACCAGAAAAAAGTTATATTTGCCTTGGCACTATGATAAGAAATACTAAGTGAATATCTACCGAATGTCAGGTGATAGGTGTGAGAAATGAGAAATATTTGGCTCCTACTTTCCAAGGATTAGCTTGTTGTGTAGCCAGGATGACAGATGTGCACACAGATGTGAACATGGACCAGGGTGTTAGGTAAGCCCAATGTTGATTTGCATACAAGGGAGATGCAGTTAATATTCCATTCTGAGGGGATCGGAGAGAGGACTCTTCAGAGGGGAGCTGGCTCTTGGAATATCAGTAGTTCAGTAAGTTTACTGAGGATAAGGTGAGAAGGCCATGAGCAAGGGCATAAAATGTAACATTTCATATGTGTGCTGGCCACTAGTTTGGGCAACGGACCTGTGGGGTATGATAGGCTATAGGCCATGGGCCACAAACTTGATAGAAATGCACTTTGGCTTTAATAAGTCCCTAAAACAGTGATTCTCAAGCCCCCTCTGCACAAGGTATTTATATAAGTTTGGCCCTAGTTAGTTGTATTTGTGAGCATTGCATGCATAGTCAGATGTCCAAAGCACAGCTAGTTCAAAAATCTCTTTTAGCATATTTTACAGGAATCCAAACTGTTTATTATCTGGAGATCTAATTACCTGTAAAGGCAAATCTACACAGGGGAATTCACTTAAAAATTTTCATTGTTGACAACTTGTTGCCAAAAGGCAGGAGATTTAGCATTACTCCCTGACCTGGGCAGGAAATCTTGTCAAGTGTCTGTATACTCGTATATGGAGAGATGTATGCTCCTGGAGGAAGTATTTCTCTTTGGTTCTTGAACAAGTAATATTTACAGGCAGCTATGACACACAAACTCTTCTTGTTTGTTATCAGGGAATGAATACCTCACTCAGAAAGTAGTGTCTACTTTCTTTCTTGAAAGTGGAAGAACATTATTCTAGATCTTATTTTCTTTGGCTTGTCATTTTAGCCATCTGTTGGGGAGTGACAAATGTTGGGCATTAATGTATAAATCAAGTAAAATATACATTGAATAGAAACTAATAAATGCAAGAGGAAAGACAAATTAGAACATTGGTTAGGCTTTAAAAATTCTTTTATTTAAAGAATATTCATTTTCTTTACTAGTAACATCTTCTATCTTTGTTATAAGATTATAGCATTAATTGACTATTAAAGTGAATTGCTACAGTGGAAACTATGTATGTGAAATTTAGACACATCAGTGCTGCTAGTTTGTAAAGACCCTGAAGGCATTTGAAGACATTGGTTTCAAGTAAGTAGGTTAACACAGAAAATGTCAATAGAAATTCACATATTTTATGTAAAATAGAATGAGCTCAGGGTTTATAGTAAACAAACCTGGGTTATGTTGCTTTCAGGACTCAGTTTCCTCAGTTGTGAATTGGTCGTTACAGTACCTTTCCTAACCTGGGTTTCCTTGTAATTCGGTTCAACTCAACTCATCAGACACACACACTCCAGTTAATTGTAAGCTCTTACAGTTCGTGGTCATACGGAGGACTCCACAGGTGTCTGCTGTGGTTGCTTGCAGTGTGCCAGGTACTGGGCTACACTGGCGCAGTGAGGGTGAAGCTCGGTCCCTGGATCCACACAGTGAGCCGTCTGTCTGGGGGGCAGCAGTCAACACATACTGTGAGCAGAATACAGGGTGGTGTGTGTGCCATGAGGATGCCAGTGAGAGTCCCTCATGCATTCCTGCTTATTTATTTTTATTCTTGGTTTGTATTGATACAGATGATGATATTTTTCTTTCTTCTGGTAGATAAACTTTGGCTTCTTTTCTATATTTGTTTTCATTATAGCTATAATATGTCAGCCAGCTCTTAATCTTTGTGCAGTTTTCAAGAGGATGTCCTTTTATTGGTTGACATGTTCTAAAACTGAAGACTTGTTTTAACTTCATTAGCTTGATTAAAAAAGGGAGATTGTAAATATATAGTATTGGCAAGATCAAAATGGCTGATTTAATGAGTTTAAATTTTAAATGACTTCTGGATTGGCCAGCACTTTGACTATTCATATCCCTTCTCTTATCCATGAACAAGGGGGAAGTTTTGTGTAGGTGTGCTTGCTAACAAAATTGCAAATTAGCATAAGTACACATGCTTCTTCAATTACATAGGTGTGCTCCTCCCTCCCTCCCTCCCTCCCTCCCTTCCTGTTTTGGAACTTTGTGTGAAACTTGATCAAATTCTGTATTGCCATATATGACGGCAATAATGAAAAATTATACTAGCTTTTGCTATATAATGCAATATGGTAGTGAGTAAGGGAAGCCTGAAAAAATGGCAAGCAAATGTGTGGTAGTAAGAATCAGAGGAGGTTTTGAGACTGAAAGACCATTTTAAGTCTTCTTAATTTTATTCAAAGTGAGGGTTGTGGTAAAATAAATGTAATTTATCTTGTACTTATACCTATGTATTTGTTTTTTTGTAAATAGGCCTTGCTCTCATGCTCAGGAATGAGTCTCACTTTAGGCTGAGATATGAGTGTGGTCACAGAGAAGAGACATGCAGTAAGAAAAATGTTCTGGATTTTCTCTAGCAATTTATTTTAAAAAATAATAAAGTGCCAACTGCTAAGTGTACCTTGGAATTACAGAAAATTTTATGGAACACATTTGTAGAAAACTTCTGGAGTAGAACATGGTGCTAATGTAACTGAAGGTTTTTTATTCTGGTTTGTGTAACAACTTTGTAGAGAGGACAACACCAGGACTCCCTGGTGGTGTCTTCAGGGTGTTGTTACCAGACTGAACTGGGTCCAGTTACTCAGTAGCTGCCCGCCAAAAAGACAACTTCAAGAAGATTTTATGAGAAGGAGCGTACTTTATTGCATGCCAGCATGCAAAGGTACAAGGGGGTGGGGTGAGGGTAGCAGGGAGGGTCATTTCCCCAAAAGATTGGGTTCATTTTTATTCAAGGAAATCATGCATAAACATCAAGGTGAGCTTTGTCATTACATATAGAGGTGAGGACATCCTTGTAGTTCAAAAACATGCTTATACATATGCTACATGTTCAAAAATGGTGGAAAATATTTGCCCCTGGGAGGAGATGTTAGTATTATAGTGAGGGTATAATGAGAGAAGTTCATGAGGAGGTCAGTAGAGGGTCCTTCTGCCCCTTCTGCCAGCCACAGGAGGTTTGAGCGGGATCAGCTCCCTAGTTCTGCAAATCATCCTAGCATTTCCCTGAAAAGACAGGTCTGGCAATGGTCAATGTCAGGGATGGCATAGGTATGGAAGAAAGTTAGCTAAGTCTCAACCCTTTTGTTAAACTCTTAGCAAATTGCAGGGGGTGGTTATGCCAACCTTATAGCATTTCGTGTGATCCCAGTGGTTTACACATTAACCTATGTAAAATTATGAATTCTAAATAAAAATTAGTCTATGTAAGGTTACTTGCAAGACTGTGTATGTGTGTGTACATTAGGTTACACTATGAGGGACATCTGCTCTCTCAGAATAGAGGGCAAAATCCCCAGCTGCACTTGCAAATGGGAGCCAGGCTCTGAGTGATCCTTCGAAGCTGGAAGGCTGATTGAGGCTTTAAGACTTTCAAAGTTCCTCCATAGAGTATCATAACCTCCTTTCTGTGTTGCTTTTCCTGTTACCAGGAGGACTTTATGATTTATTATGTACTGTAATGCAAAAACTGTTCATGGAGCAATTAAAGATATCGGTCTGCACATTTGAGAAACAAAGGGGTATAATGTGAGGAAGTAGACGTCTCACTCCTAGATGGAGTATTTGAGTTCGGGCCAGGTGGCTCTGGAGATTCTGCTTTTGGATTATTCTGAGATGCGAGGTTCACTTTAGGGACCTCCTGATTGCAGGCTTTAGGGAAAGCCACAGGCAGATTGGGAATGAAATGAACTTGGCCTTACTTAATTGCATTTGACGTGAAACCCTTCCTTCTTTCTCCTGTGTTTGTTATCTTTGATTTTGTTGAAATATTTTAGATACCAAAGTACCAAGGCTCTTTAATGAACTACAGGGGTCCAGCGCAAATAACACCCCCTTTTATTACATAAAAATCTTTTCTTTTTAACAAATGGTTGAGAAACATTGCTTTTTTAAAAAGATTTTATTTATTTCTAGAGAGAGAGGAAAGGAGGGAGAGAAACATCAATGTGTGGTTGCTCCTTCTACTGGCCCCTGGCCTGCAACCCAGGCATTGTACCCTGATGAGGAATCTAACCAGTAACCTTTTGGTCGCAGGCTGGGGCTCAATCCACTGAGCCACACCAGCCAGGGCACATAAAAATCTTTTATTACAAATCATGAGCATGTAGTCCTATAACATAACAATATCACACTCAATTACGCCATATGACATTTTAGGTGAAATGTTCAAATTGTGTCCATCTTGTGCGAGACATGCACATACCTTACCAAGCACACTCAATGGCATTACTTCCACTGAACCTTCTATAGTTGCCCATGCAATCCAGATAGAAGAGGAAGCAAAATATAGAAAAGATGGGACAAAAAGAGGAAATGAAATGTGATCTTCTTGCCAGCAATTACAAGTGAGACAAAAAGCATAAAACTTTTTTTTTGTAGGTCTTAGGTTTTGATAGGCCAAATACAGATTTAATTTCTTCATGTTTTTTCTTTAAAAGAGTTGCACTCACCTTTTTCTGTTCTCAGGTGAACGTGTTTCATTGGGAGCAGGCTGGAGATAAGCTCACAGTGGGCTGATTGCATAAGGGCGGTCACCATGCTATTGATAGCCTTGAACTGACACTTTTGGAAGTTTTCTTAAGCTTTTAATTAAGAAAAACCCTCACTGAACTTGAACATTGTTTTTCATCTACATCATGTGCTTTGACCTCCAGGATGGTGCAGTTTTGGTGTGAAGTGAGTTTCTTTTGACCAAGTTCTATTCCAAGGAATGCAAATATTTTCCCCATTGAGCTAGGGTTTACTGGTTAACAACAAACCATTGTTTCTTACTGTTCTGAGCTAGTAAGCCTGGTATGTGCAAAAAGCCCCCCTCCTTTTGAATGTTAGTGACAAAACCCATGACTGATCTTCAGGAGGTAGCTGTGCTTTCTTCTCTGTTATAGTGGCTCAAGAAGTAACTTAGTGTCAAATTTAGCTTGACTTTTTTTTGTTGTCGGTATTGTTCATTTCAACCTGTCTCTTCCAAAGAACAGAGGCTCAAGTTTCTTTGAAACTAAACCCAAAGCCAAATGTGATCACATGACAGAAATATTTAATTTTATTTTAGTTACAAATGAAAACCACCCTTGGGTGTCCCAGGAGGTATTTTTTTTTCTTTTACACTTTAAGCGCAGAGTTGTTGTGGCTGATTATTGGGAGCAAACGGCGAGGGAGGTGAGGGCAGGACAAGGGCGGCTTCCTGTGTGTCAGATGTTTAGTTTAACATTACATGTAACTTTTTATTTGGAAATAACTTTAGACAAAAGTGCCAGATAGTACAGAGAATTCCTTATATACCGTACTTCACCCAGCTTCCTCTGTTAACATCGTATATAACCATAGTCAAGTTCTTGAAAGCAGGAAATTAAAATTGGCACAATCACAGACCTTACTTGAATTTTGCCAGTTTCCGTACTACTGTCTTTTTTCTGATCCAGGTTCTCACACTGCATTTAGCTGTCCTGTTTCCTAGTTTCTACTTACGTTACTGTTCCTCCAGTTTTTCATAACTTTGAGAACTTTGAAGGTCAGTTATTTTGTAGAATGTTCTTCAATGTGGTCTTGTCTGACTTTTTTTTGTGGTTGGGCTGAGGTTATTTTTTGGCAAGAATACAGGAAAATGATGCTGTGTCCTGCTCAGTCCATCATATCAGAGGGTACTGTTGGGGAAATAGAATTGAAAAAAAAATCTTCTCTTAATCCAGAAATCCTCTCCACAGAGGTTGTAGAGGAAGAAAACACTTTTATTATTGAATGAAGAAAGCAATGGCTTTTATTATCGTAAGTGTTAAGCCAGAATATGATACACTCACAGCCAGTCCACTAAGAGACTGCAGAGACAGAAAGAGATCTCACCCTTTTATGCAGTGAAGCAGATGTGACCCACAGTAAGCACGTTTTCCCGGCAAACTGTAACCGCTCCTCCCGTAGAGGACTTGACAGCACCATCTGGCACAGTTCGTTCTGTGCTTACCCTGTAGTTGGGGTGACCGTCTGTGTTAGCTAATCGGATTTATCCAGAAGGTAAACTGCCCACAGCTTTATGACAGGAAGTAGTTTTGCCACTTGGAGCAAGGGGTCAACCAAAGTTAGGCTCCCGTCCTCCCACAGAAACTGGGGAGTAGGGGTGTTGTTTCCCTTGAAGTTTACACTATAGGTCCTTGAGAAAGACATTCCTGTGTTGTAAAGGTGACAAAGGGATATCTAATCTCCAAAGATTTTATATATATTTCAAAGGGAGGAGAAAGTGCTTACGATGGCAAGTTTTCTAAAGTAAATGTTCTGAGAAAAACAGTGGTTGGGGGAATCTCTTATTTTCATCAGGGGGAGTTAATCCTCTGAATTTGTATTTGTCCTCTGAATACATGATGTGGATATGCCCTCTTCTGGGACATACCCACTTTGATCAGTTGGTTAAGGTGGTATCTGCCCGGTTTCTTCACTGCAGTCACTGTTTTTCCTTTGTAATTAATGAGCATCTTGTGGGGAGATAACTGGAGACCATGCAAGTGTGCTGTTCCTCCTCATTCAGGGTTTCACCCACAAATTCTACTATCCAGGGATGAGTCTTGCCTGTAAAACTTATTTGTGATGTTTGTCTACTGATGATTTTCTGTTTCCATCATTCCTTATCCGTTTATTAGTTGGAATTCTCTGTATAGAAGACTTGTCCTTTCTCTTTATTTATTTAATCATTTATTTATATCAGCATAGATTCATGGATATTTATTTTATTCTCTGGGTTAAAATCCAATGCTGTCATTATTCATGTTATCACTTAAATTATCCCTGCTTTGGCCACTGGGAATTCTTTCAGGATGGCCTTTGATTCCTTTTAACATTCCATTTTCTGAGCATGTCACTACTTTCTAGCACCACAAAATGCCCCAGGCTCATCTTCTGTGTTTCCTTCTTGGTCCTAGCTCCTTTTATTGGGAAATAGTATTTAGAAACCAACATCTGGGCATTAGGTGTGCTCCTTGCTACTGAGAACTCAAGAAAATATATGTATGTATGCAAATACATATGGGACGGAACTCCCAAAACCACAATTATCACTTGGAGGGTAGGTCCCTTATTGTACAGGTTTCCTTCACTAGGTGAGTGTTCTAGGAACCCATCTGTAGCAGTGTACCAGCTGGTGGTGGTGTGAGAGGCTGTGTTCGGCCTCAGTGAATTTTTTTGAAGGCTCTTTCAGTGCGTTTGCCCATTTCATGATGGGAGATTTACAAGCGCACTTGCCCACACAGCGCTGAGTGTTCAGCAGTTTTCTGACCCAAAATGGCGTGACCCCCCCCATGCTTCACCCTCCCTATTCACTTGACCTTGTCCCAAGTGACTTTTTTTGTTTCTCCAGAAGAAAAACTCGTCAAAGGGAGATTTTTTGCCATTGTGGAAGAGGTGAAACAAAAAATGGTAGGAGTACTAAAAGGCATCAAAATCCATGAGTTCAAGAACTGTTTTGAGCAGTGGGAAAAATGTCTTGATAGGTGCATTGCATCAAATGGAGAGTATTTTGAAGGTGCCTGAAGTTTAAACATGTAAGAATAAATACACAATTTTTTATAAATAAATTCAGTTTTTGGTTCCACCTCATACATCTACGTTTATTTCTCTATCTATCCATGTATATGTGCAAATATTCACTTAAACTGAGCTCACACTGACACCTCCAGTTGCACACCAGCACCACAGAATTCATTCTAGCTTTCCCCAACCCTTATCTGTAACTTCTTTTCTAAAAGTGAAAAACCTACTCTCATTATCCACAATGTATGTATTTGTTCAGTTTTAATGTACACACAAAATAGTTTTAGAATTGCTCACCTATACTTCTCTAAGAAACATTTACTTAGGTAGAGTAACTACTTATATAGTTCTTTCTCTCTTTATCCTTCCAGTGTAAGTAAGAATACAGTTTTTCCCCATTACCTTAGGTCATTGATTTCTTTCCTCATCCGTTTCAGTGTGGTTGTGTTTATTTGTAACACGGGTTTGTTTGTTGCTGTTTATGTTCTATTTTGAGCCCCTCCCCCACACATCATGGTTGAGTTTCATTATTTGCCTCGGTCCTGAAAGTCATAAGCTGTGCCAAAATGCACCTGAGGGATGCGTCCCTTCTCTCTGTCCATCCCCACGTTCTTTACACCTGGTTCCTGTCCACTCCCTGCAAGAAACCATTTTCCTTAACTCTATCCTCCTCCTTTTTATCCTATTTACACACACTCACAGATGTATTTTTTGTTTCCTTCCTACACGAAGGACCCACAGCATAGATATTTTTTGTCACTTTATCTTTCACTTAAGAATATTTCCCAAAATCTCTCCAAACAGGCACACAACAATCTCATTCTTCACTGTGGCTTCAGAGCCCTTCATGGTATTGCCATACGCTACTTCTCAACAGTTCCTGTGTGGGGGGTGTCAGGTTTCTAACATCCTGCAGTCACAAACAGGACTGCAGCGATTAACCTGTACATAAGTATTTTTATATTCCCTGAGGTGTCCGTTTATAGTAAATTCTGAGAAGTGGAACTGCTGGGTAGGAAGACAAGGGAACCTGCAGTTGTGTTTAGACAGCACCCTTCCCCTCCCTGGAAGCCCTGTGCCGGTTTACGTCCCCATCATCAGTGATGGGGATACCTGTCTCCACAGGCTAGAAAACAATGTGTTGTCATGCTTTTGAATATTTTTGAATGATCTGATAGGTAAGAAATTGTATCTTGGTGTTTTAATTTCTCTAATTAAAAGTTTGAACATTTTCATATGTTCAAGTGTTACTTTTAGATTTTGGGGGGTCAATTCCCTTTGTTTTCTCCACTTCAGGTTTTAAGAGTTCTTTGTGCATTAGGGCTATGAGTTGTCTGTGGTATATCTTGCTAATATTTTCTCCTGGTTTGTTGTGTTTTGACTTTGCTTATGGTGTTTTATGGTCATGGAAAATAATTTTTTTATTTTTATAAGGTCAAATTCATAAGTATTTATTGAAGTCATAATTAGAGATCCTTTTTCTATACCAATGTTAAAGAGGAATTCACCCACATTTTCTTTTGGGACTTGCATAGTTTTATTTTTCACTTTTATATCACTGTTCCACTTTGAGTTTGCTCCTGTCTGTGGTGTGAGATGAAGATCTAATTTTATCTTTTCCCAAGGATATCCAGGCTACTCATCTGTCTCAGCATCATTTATTAAAAGCCCATTTTTGCTCCAGTGATTTGAGATGCCCACTTTGTCATATACTAACTTGCCAATGTATGTACTTTGGTCTATTTCTGGGCTTTCTAGTGTCTTCCACTGGCCCATTCATCTCTTCATGCAGAAGTACCATCCTGCTAAAGTTAATTTTTTAAGTTATATTTTTAAAAAATAATTATCAAAATAGTTTTGAATAAGTAAAAAAACTTTAGAGTGAAAACTATATTGTCCCTAAGTAAAGCATTCAAACAATGGGATTTTATTTTTGTAAATTCTTTTTCAGGTTTTCTCCATATATGCCTGTCTTTCTATATCTATGTATATAGAAATTTTTGTTTTTTATTTAGTAAAACTTGTGAATAAACATATATGTATCTGTACATATATAGAGTTATCATAGACTATGTATTTTATGCAAAGATTTTTCACTGTATTTCATTTAGATTGTTACTCATATTTTTCATATTTATGTAGTCTTCATCATTTTTTAAAATTTATTTGTTTTTAGACAGAGGGGAAGGGGGAGAGAGAGGGAAACATCAATGTGTGGTTGCCTCTCACATGCCACCCATTGGGGACCTGGCCCGCAACCCAGGCATGTGCCCTGACTGGGAATTGAACCAGCAACCCTTTGCTTCGCAGGGCGGCACTCAATCCACTGAGCCACACCAGCCAGGGCAACTTCATCATTTTCGATGGTAATGTCTACTGTTATTGAGTTGATGTTATAAGTTACTGTACTTAATATTATTATATTTAGATACTTTCTCTTGTTTTCAGTATGTAATATTCTAGTCAACATCTTCATGCATGTAGACTTTTCTACTTCTGAATTATTTTATCAGGATAAATCAATAAGAAGTTCAGTGTCAAAGGGCACACATAGCACATTTTATGCTTCCGGGTGCATAATTCCAGAGTTTTGAAAAATATTATATTAATTTAAAATGTTATCAGTAGTGTAGCTTTGCCTCAAATTTTCTAGCATTGGAGGAATATTTTTTGATTATTCCCAAGAGTATGTAGTTTAGATTTTCTTAAAGCATTTGAATTTGGCAGTATTTTGCCATGTATTTCTCTGACTTAAAAATTTCTCTTTTGTTAAAAATAAGTTCAAGCAGTCTCTTGGAAACAGAAAAGTAAGACAGTAATTTAGTATGAATTTTCCCAGGTACCAGTTATATTGGATGTCCAGCTCACAGACCTGGTGCAGATGTGGTGATTGCTTTCCATGGACTCAGTCTTCCCTTTCCTTTGCCCCGCCAACCTACTCTGTGCCCCTTCTCATCAGCAAAGTCCCATGTGAGTCCTCTCCTGGTTGGGGTCCACTCAGTCCTCATTTATGAGCCTAATACATGTGACACATGTAGTGACAGGACTTCAAAGTTCTGCCCTTGATTAGCTTCTTGAGTTTACCTGCATCTCTGCTTCTGGGGAGGCTGGAAATCCTCTTTCTCCTTGTCCTAAATGCCTCCTGCACATCCTGGCTTTTACATTTGTATACGTATGGTAAGAAGTTTATCCTAAGCCTATTCCCTGTTTCCTACAGAGATTAATAATGCTAAACAGAAGGAGTCCTCTCCACTCCTTTACCTCCATTTCAAGTCCTTACCTCACTTCAGTAGGTTTCTGGCTCTTGCATTCCTCTCATAATGCTCTGCCAAGCTCTCCAAGGGTGTCTGTGTTGACCAACTCAGAGGGTGTTTTCCTGTCCTCATCTTAATCTGTCTCCTAGCAGTGGATCCTTCTCTCCTAGCTTCTGGAACATTGCATTCTTTTGGTTCAGCTTTTATTTCTCTGTCCACTTTTGTTCCATCTTCTTTGAAATTTTTTTCTCTTGTATTGTTCAACTCCAACCTTGGTCTTGAGCCCCTCTTTTGCTTTCAACTCCCTTTTTTGGTGAGCTCATTCAGGGTCATGGTTTTACATGCCATCTATATGCTGATTATCCTCAAATCTGTATCTCTAGCCCTGACTTCTTCTGTGAGCTCCAGCCTGCCTATGTGGATGACACCTCTGCTTCGAGGTCTCATAGGCATTTCAAATGTAATGTCCAAAACTAAACTCTTGATTCTGCCACCAGTGCAGATTTTTCTTCTGTCTCATAAATAGCAACTATTTTATACCCAACTGCTCAAACTTTCTTTCCCTCACTATCCAGATACTTCTTCCAGCAAGTTCTAATTTCTAACTCTAATTTATATTTCAGATCTACCTATTTTTCTCTTTCCCCTTAGTCATCCCCTAGGAAAAGCCATCTCTCACTTGTATAACTCAACAACTTTCTTTTAGGTTTCCTTGCTTCCAACATTGCTTTCTCCAATCTACTCTCCATATAGCAGCCAGAATGATCTTTGAAAATATCTGCAGTAGAGTGTAATTGCATTTAAGCTAAAGTCCAGCCTTCTTCCACTGGTTGATGAGGCCCTACATTGTGCCTGCCAGCTTGTCCTTCTCTGTTGCCTACTACACTCCAGGTGCTCCAGCCTCCTTTTCATTTGTAAGTGTGCTCCCCTTGCTTTCTTTATAGGTTTGCACCTCTGTCATATCTCATGACAGCTTCAATTTCTTCAGAGCCCTTTTCATAATTTTTGATTACATGTATTTTTGGTTTAGTTACTTATATTTTGTTTGTTATTGATCCCCTATGCTATTTTATGGGCTTTGTGAGGGTAGTGATCTTGACATAATGGACAAGTGATAAATGTCATTGAACAACCCTCTATGCTGACAGGTAAACTATGAGATGTTGAGATGGTTTTAATGCACACAGCTTCGAATTTCATAATGTGAGGTGCCTCTTAGGACTTGCGTATTCCTTTGGAAGAAGTGTCACCCGCGGGCAGCTTTCTTTCTTCTCGGCCTCCTGTGTCCACAACTACTTCAGTAACGGTTGGTGGTGGATGTGGGTGCCTTGATTCCTGGGAGGTTCCTTCATTTTAAAGTACTTACTAAGGAGCTACAGAAACATGTGTTATCTGGGATGATTTATGGGACTGGGTATTTGAAAAAAAGCATAGGAAGGTATGTATTATTTTATAGCTTGAAACCTCGGCCTTAAAGCGAATTCCTGGAAGGTAAAGTGTGTTTCATTAGTATTTCTATTAGGGGAATATAATAGTTAAACAAAAATGGGAAAAGAGGACATGAACTTTTGAGGCTGGATTAATTTAAGAGAGAAACATGACGAATTTTTAAATTTCAGTTGTAGTATTAGTCCAAGAAAAATATATTTCTTTTGAAAGGCCTCAAGCACGTTGCACTAGAGCGTCAGATGATTTTGATGAAGGTTGTGATATGTGGTCACTACAAGTGTCTGTTAACCTCTGAGACAGAACAGTGCGTGTCAGTGGTGCCTCTGGTCTGCTGTGAACAGTATCAAGTATTGCAGCCAGTTAGGAAGCATTTCTGGTCTTCAGAACATTTTTGAAACATTGACTCTTGTTATTCAAATTTAGTTACTATCATCTTTGCTTCGGAAAGTGTATGGTTGTGTATGTGCTCTCTGGTCAGCAATTGAAAATGAAATTTATAGATGATTTTATCAAAAACCTATTTAACCTAGTCAATTTTCCATATTTCTCTAACAGTTATGAGAGGATATGTGTATCCCATTACATTTTGGTGTACACAAGGATGTTTTCTCCCAAATCACAGAGATCCCAGTGGCCTTAGCAACTCTGACACTTAGGGTTAGCAAGGTCGTATTTATCATGGTTTAATTTTTTTTTAAGATTTTATTTATTTATTTTTAGAGAGGGAAGGGAGGGAGAAAGAGAGAGAGAGAGAGGAAACATCAATGTGCGGTTGCTGGGGGACATGGCCTGCAACCTAGGCATGTGCCCTGACTGGGAATGGAACCTGCGATGCCTGGTTCGCAGCCTGCACTCAATCCACTGAGCTACACCAGCCAGGGCTATAATTTTAAAACCTTTTTTTCAAGGTAAGTTGTATTTTAATAACACTTTAATATTTTTGGAGAATGTGAAACCCTGAAGGGAATTTAGAGACAATCAAAGTGCAATCCCCTTATCCTACAGTTCAGCATGCAAGACTACACAGGTTGGTGAAGTGGCTTGCCTCGGGTGATTTAGTGAAGTGTTGAGCTTCTCAGGCTTAAAGCTGACTCCCAGAGCAGCACTACTGAATAATGCCACACTACTTACTCATTCCTTTACTCCTTTACTGTCCCCTACTCCCACATTCCACCCCACACATAAGCTCAATGAGAGTGGAGGCCCCTGTCTGCCCTCTGTAGTACTGAGTCCTCAGCACGGGGCACAGAGCCAGGGCGGTGTGGGAGAAAAACTAAGCATTGCTAAAAATGTTAGTGGCACTTCCCATGCTATCAGTTGGTGGGTTAATAGTGTGCTTAGTATTTCTGAAGGACTGAATGTAGATCATGTACAGCTGGCACATTCTTCAGTGGGAGTCCTGGGGGCTAAATGACTTATTTAAATGCAGGTGGAAGCTGCATTCCACCACAAGGGCTGCCCCTGCATACTCAGCATTGTTAGCTTTCATCTTGCCGTTGTTATGTGTACACT
This sequence comes from Tonatia bakeri, assembly GCA_004024845.1. NCBI lineage: Eukaryota > Metazoa > Chordata > Mammalia > Chiroptera > Phyllostomidae > Tonatia > Tonatia bakeri. Next base: position 445,434 of record PVIA01000005.1, read on the forward strand.
TCCAGCTGCTCTGCACTTTTAGTGGAAATTTTACATTCCATTGCCTAGATTGGTTTGGTAACCAAAATCCTGTTGGGAAAACAAAACAAAAGAAAATGACAATGGTGAAAAGTAAACATGACTAGTGAGCTAGGGAGGAATACAAAAAAAAAGAGAAATAATTAAAGAGTTATTTTTCAATGCTTGGTTAGCAGTAGTTCCCGTAATTTCTTCTAAGAATTCTCCTGGGTTAATGGGTTATTTTTTAACTTTATGGGGGTCATATTATTCTCTTAGTATAACATTACGGAAACCCATGCAGACTTAACTTATGAATGCCTTAAAAATGACTCAAGTCTTGTTCAGTTTCCCTATAAGATAAAGTGGCTACTGCAAATAATTACTGTAGAATAAAGTTAATAAATGTGAGGTTTAATATTATATATTCAGAATGCTTAGGATTATCTGATTTTTAAAAACAGTCCACAAAGTACAATAAAGAGAAAATTAACACAGAATGCCAATAGTTTAAAAATATGTGGTATGCTGGGAAATTGATCTGATGTTTCAAAATTGATGAAAATTGATGGGTATATTTTGTAAGGGAAGAAGATCTAACAATATGGACATTTAATTTAAATACGTGCTTACACTTAAGTATTGCCAAGGAAGATATTACTTATCATAGGTATCTTATTTTGGGTCACTTATTTAGATGTTATCTTTTACTTTTATGTTTGTTTATTTGTTTTTCTTTGTGGAAAGGTTTTAAATAACTGATTAAGTTTTTATTTTAAGTATTTTATTGATTATGCTATTACAGTTTTCCCAATTTTTCCTCCTTTATCCCCCCTCCACCCTGTCCCCCCAACCTGCCAGCATTTCCCCCACCCTTAGTTCATGTCCATGGGTTGTACATGTAAGTTCTTTGAGTCCTCTGTTTCCTAAACCATTTTTTATCTTTCCCTGTCTATTTTGTGCCTACTAATTATACTTCTTCTTTCCTGTACCTTTCCCCCCCATTCTTCCCTTCCCACTCCCCACTGAACTCCCTCCATTTGATGTCCATTTCTCTGATTCTGTTCCTGGTCTAGTCGTTTGCTTAGTTTTTGTTCTCATTGTTTTTTTCTTTTAGGTTCATTTGTTGATATTTTTGAGTTTGTTGTCATTTTATTTATATTTTTCATTTTTTTTCTTAGATAAGTCCCTTTACCATTTCATATAGTAAGGGCTTGGTGATGATGAACTCCTTTAACTTGACCTTATCTGGGAAGCACTTTATCTGCCCTTCCATTCTAAATGACAGCTTTGCTGAAGAGAGTAATCTGGCCTTTCATGATTTCAAATACTTCTTTCCAGCCCCTTCTTGCCCACAAGGTTTCTTTTGAGAAATCAGCTGATAGCCTTAGGGGAACTCCTTTGTAGGTAGCTGTCTCCTTTTCTCTTGCTTCTCTTAGGATTTTCTCTTTATCTTTAATCTTAGGTAGCTTAATGATGTTGTGCCTTAGTGTGTTCCTCTTTGGGTACAACTTCTTTGGGACTCTCTGGGCTTCCTGGACTTCCTAGAAGTCTATTTCCTTCACCAGATGGGGAAGTTCTCCTTCATTATTTGTTCAAATAAGTTTTCAACTTCTTGCTGTTGCTCTTCTCCTTCTGGCACTCCTATAATTCAGATATTGGAATGTTTCAGGTTGTCCCAGAGAATCCTCAGCCTCTCTTAATTTTTTTTGGATTCTTGTTTCTTCGTTCCGATCCAGTTGGAGGTTTGTTTCTTCCTTTTGTTCCAAATTGTCACTTTGAATCCTGGTTTCCTTCCTGTCACTGTTGGTTCCCTGAATATTTTGCTTTATTTCATTTTGGGTATCTTTATTTGTTCTTTCATTTTTCGACCAAGCTCAATCAGTTCTGTGAGCATTATGATTACCAGGGCTTTAAATTATCCATCAGTTAGGTTGGCAATGTCCTCCTTGCTTAGTTCTGAGGTTTTGCTGTATTCTTTCATTTGGGTCATATTTCTTTGTCTTGGCACAGCTGATAGGTGGTAAGGGGGTGGGACCTTAGGTGTTTACCTGGGCAGGGCAACCCTCTTTGCTGCCTGTGGGGAAGGGGCCAAAGAGGGAGCAATGCAGCTTGCCTGCTGTCTCTAGTGCACTTTCCAACAGACTCTCCCATCAGACTGGAAGTATCTCTCAAGGCAGCAACCCCAGCCATAGCCCACAGTCAACTCTGAGTCTCAGTTTTCCCCTTAAGTCATCCCCTCCCACGCAGCTCCACTGAGCTCTGCAGTCAGCTTTGACCCTCAGCCGCCTGGCCTAGATTTTTCTGAGTCACCTGCCCTGCGGAGTCTGCCTTAGCGGTCTGGTCATTCTGGTTGATTTTGTCTTTAATTCCTTGGTTGTCCAAGTTCCATGCAGTTTGATTTTCTGGTGCTTCTGGTTGTTTATTGATTTTATATTGGTTGTTATCCTCCTTTTGGTTGTGAGAGGAAGTGAAGGGTTTCTACCTACGCCTCCATTTTGGCTGGAACTCTGGATGTTATTTTTTAGAGCAGTTTTAGGTTCACAGCAAAATGGAGAAGAAGGTACAGATTTCCCAGTGTCTACCCTACATGCCCAGCCACCCGCATTATCATTATCCCCCACCAGAGTGGTGCATTGGTTACAACTCATGAACCCACGTTCAAAATTTGTTTTGAGTTGTTTTCCTGTTTTATTTTAGAGACTAGTTCAATAGACAAATCTGCAAACTGGTGCTAATATATCCATTATTGGTGGAAAAATAACCCTCTGAATAAGAGATGATAAATCACACCCAGCAGGTGAACCCTAAGCCTTCCTCAGGGAATCAAGCCCTGGACTGGGTGCAACAAACATGGGGACCTGTAGAGGACCCAAGCTCCGATGAGTAGTTTCATCAGCTCATAGAAACTAATTGGACCCTTCTGGGAATATTCTACACAGCTTGTTCATTATAATTAGAGATATCTTTTATAACTAGGTTCTCACTGAGGTTTAAGTGGTTGGAATTTTTATTATTATATGACCATGCCCATGAAAACATTCCCTTGAAAACATTTAAGTGGCTGGACTGATTTTGCCACCAGGCCTTTCTGGAATTTCTAAGAGTTTTAGGGTTTAAAGGATTTCAGTTTTCATTCAGTTGGGATTCCATAAATTATGCTGATATAATCATGTAAAGAATATTAAACAGGTGCTAGAGAAGGAGAAACTTGAGTGCCCTTGAAAAAATACTGAGACCACTGAATAAGAGTGCAGTCTAGCTACACCAGTAAAGAAATATTTGCATGTCTTCATTGTATAATTCAAGAAACATCTCATTTAAATGGGTGCAATATGTGTCTGCTGTTTCTGCTAGTGGCCAGTTACTGTCTTGAGCCGTGTTGACAGTAGGAGTGAACCTTGGACTGGGAAGCAGGAGAGGTGCATTCTTTGACTGCTTCCTTGCTCATTGTGTGCCTTCGATGGGTAGAGAGGCTCATCTTTCCCCACCTACAGCCGGAATAATACTAACTTCTCAGTGTTATTTTGAGGAACAAGTGTCACTATAAATGAAAACACTCTATACATTCTGATGTGTTTTAGAATTTTAAACTTATTTGAAAATAGCTCTTATAAAGATACTGTGAAAGTCAAGGTAACATGAAAATTATTTGATACAGTTTTGGGCATGGTATGTGCTCAAAAATTGGTTCTAATTTTATTTAATTAAAGTGTTTACTGAATGAATTCTACATATAAAGCACCATGAGTTGGTCTTTGCTAGGTTCTTTGCTAAAAGATAAGGTTCTTTGCTAAAATAAAAAAAAGGAGAGGCGGCCCACATAAATATTGATAATATGAGGGGAATATGTTATACCTATGAAAAATGTTCTATGAGTTGTTCAGACAAAATAATATGGAATTTCTGAGGAAAGGGTTATACCTAGCTGAGTGAAGGGTATGGACAGAATTGTGAAAAGTGAGGTCAGGGTATGGCAGGATGGCCCCAACTCAATATGATCTCAAATATTCAATTCTAACACATGTCGACTTTATATAAAGTCAGTGGTGGCCTTGACAGCTGTTTGCCTGGGGAAGTCACGTGTTTACCTCTGTGCTTCAGGAAGGCTAATTCAGAAGTAAGTGGATGAAAGAGGAAAGATGCTGGAGGTAGAAATACTGGTTGGACCATGCTGGATGTCAGGATGTGTGAGGACCTTGACCTGGGCCATGGGGTGTGTAGAGGAGGGGACAGATGAAGCAAATTTGAGGAGGAAGAATCTACTGGACTTCATCATTGTATGTTTGTGGGAGTAATGATGTGTCTTATGGTAGATTTTTTTCAATTGTCTTAAAAATTGCAGGAGATTTTTACAAATTTAGTAATGCAAAAAAGAAATTCTTATAGTGACTGCTGAATTGATGAGGGTTTAGGTGCAAAAGATTTTACAAATCTTTGGTTTAACTGTCTGTTAGCAGTTGTAAATAATTAGACATGTCCAGTTGGTTATACAGGTTTGGTGTCTGTAGAGGGATCTGGACTAAAAATCCAGATTTGATGGAAATGAGAAAGACCAGGCTGCGATAGAGATTTGATCATCATTAGCAAAATGATGTTGATAATAAATAATATTGGGTTGGGTAAATTTGGCCAGGGAGAGACTTAGCTTGAGTTGCAAGCAGAAGAGGGCAGGGATGGAGCCCTGGGGGAAGCCCCAGCACTTAGGCATGGTCAGAAGAGGGGTCCTGTGTGTGAGAAACTGAGAATGGTCACTGAAGGATGGAGTTCAGACCACATACACTGCACTGTCATGGAGTTTCCAGGTGACGTTCCTCGTTTGTTTTGTCTTCCATACCACACAAGATCAAGTACCCAAAGTATTTGGGAACTATACTATTTCAAATTAACAACATTTCTAGAGCTTAATTTTCTTAGTCTAAAAGAACACAATACTAGAAAAAGATATTTTAGTATGCTAGATATTGTATAGGGTATATTTTGTAAGAAATATCCAAGTTTAAAATATACATTTGTTTCATTTTTATTATTTAAAAAATTAAATTTTTTTTCCATTATCATTTAACCCCCTTATACTTTGCCCCCCTGCAATTATCATACTGTTGTCCATGTCAATGAGGCCTTTTTCCTTTTTACTCAATCCATCCACTCCCTTAAATTCCCCTCAGTAGCTGTCATGCTGATCTCTATCTATGAGTCTGTAATTTGCTTATTCATTCAGTTTGTTCATTAGATTCCACATATAAGTAAAATCACATGGTATTCATCTTTCTCTGACTGGCTTATTTCACTTAGTATAGTGTTCTTTAGGTCCACCCACACTGTAAAAAGGATAAACCTTTTTCTTTTTATGACCAAGTAGTATTTCATTGTGTAAATATGCCACAGGTATTTTATCCACTCATCTACTGAATGGCACTTGGGCTGCTTCCATATCTTGGTGATAGAAAATAATGTTGCATTGAACATAGGGGTGCTTATGTTCTTTTGAATTAGTATTCTGGGATTCTTTGGATATATTCCCAGAAATGGGATCTCTGCGTCAGAGGCAGATCCATTTTTAATTTTTCAAGGTATCTGCGTACTGCCTTCCACAGTGGTTGCACCAGTTTGCATTCCCACCAACAATACAAAAGTGTCCCTTTTTCCCACATTCTCGCAAGTACTTGTTTGTTAATTTATTGATGATCGTCATTCTGACAGGTGTGAGGTAGTATCTCGTTGTGGTTTTAATTTGCATTTCTCTGATTATTAGTAACACTGAGCATCTTTTCATATGTCTGTTAAACACCTGTATATCTCAGAAAATTATAAGACACTGAAGAAAGAAATTGAAGAAAATACAAATAAGTGGAAGGACATACTGTGCTCATAGATAGGAAGAATTAGATCATTAAAATGTCCATACTACCCAAAGCAATCTACAGATTTGACACAATTCCCATCTAGATTCCAATGTTATATGTCACAGAACTAGAACAAATATTTCAAAAATTTATATGGTACCATGAAAGGCCCCACATAGCAACAGTGATCCTGAGAAAGAACAACAAATTGGGAGGAATCATGTTACCTAATACCAAACTATACTATAAGGCCACAGTAATCAAAAGAGCTTGGTACTGGCATAAAAACAGACACATAGATCAACAGAATAGAACAGAGATCCCAGAAATAAGCCCATACTTTTAAATAAGGCCATAGTCAATTAATATTCAACAGAGGAAGTAAGCACATACAATGGGCTAAAGATAGTTTATTCAATAGTGTTGGGAAAATTGGACAGATACATGCAGAAAAATGAAACTAGACCACCTTTTTACATCACACATAAGAATAAATTCAAAATGGATTAAAGGCTTAAATATTAGACCTGAAACTGTAAAAATCCTAGAAGAAAACATAGGCAATAAAATCTTGAACGTTGCTCATAGCAGTATTTTATCAGATATATCTCCCCAGGCAAGGGAAACTGGAAGAAAAAATAAACTAATGGGGCTACCTCAAATTAAAAAGTTTTTGCACAGCAAAGGAGATCATCAACAAAATAAGACAACCCACAGAATGGGAGAACTTATTTGCCAATATATATCTGATAAAGGGTTAATATCTGAAATTTAAAAAGAACTTAGAAACCTCAACACACAAAACCCAAACAATCCAATTAAAAAATGGACAAAGAACATGAATAGAAACTTTGCTAAAATATACATTAAAAAACCCTGTAATATAAATGTGTTAAGTAAATTAATGGAACAAATGAGCATTATGCATCCCTTGTAATCGTTCATGGATTAATAGAAAATCTACATTTCCTTGAGTAATGTCTGCATGGTATATATTTTCGTCCTCTTTAAATCTATTCATGTCTTTGTATTTAAAGTGTGTCTCTTGTAAACAGCTTATAATTGGATCTTGTTTCTTTATTCAATCTGTCCATGTCTGTCATTCCATGGAAGTATTTTGTTTATTTGCATTTACTGAATTATTGGCATGATTTGTTTCAAGTCTGCTATATTATTGTTTGTTTGTTTCACCTAACATTTAGTTTTTCTTCCTTTTTTCCTTCTTTAGATTCATGGAATTTAAAAAAAATATTCCATTTTATCTTTCAATTGGATTTTTAGCTATGCTTTTCATGATATGTTTTTAGTGATTACTCTAGAGTTTACATTGCGTGTCCTTAACTTATTTAGTTTGCTCTCAAATAATATTTCACCAGGTTCTTAACAATGAGGAACTTCACTATGGTATACTTTAACGTACCTTCGCTTGTACCTTTGCATTGTTGTTAAATATTTTGCTTCCAAATATTATAAATTCTGTGAGTCATTATTATTCTTTTTGCTTTAAAATAATCTTTAAGATTACAAAAATTTAAGACTTTAAAATTACTCACAGTTTTTATTTCAATGTCTTTAATAATTTGTGCAGATCCAGACGTTCATTTTGTATTACGTCTCTTCAGTTTGAAGAGCTTCTTTTACAATTTTTGGTAGTGTGGGTCTGCTAACAAAATTATTTTGGCTTTTGTCTGTCTGTAAAAAATGTTTTAATTTTACGTCCTGTTTTGAAAGGTATTTTCTCTGGGTATAAAATTCCAGGTTAACATTTTTTTCTTTCTGCACTTTAAAGATGATATTTTATTATTTTCTGGCATACATTTTTTTCTGAGAGAAGCCGGTCATAATCTTCATGTTAGTCCTCTGAATTAAATGTGTGTATTTTCTCTTACTGCATTTTGACTATGGTGTGCCTTGGTGTGGGTTTAAAAAAAAATTTATCCTGATTGTAGTTTAGTGAAATTTTTGGATCTTAATTGATATCTTTCATTTTTTGGAAACTTTTGTCCATTTTTCTCTGTAAATATTTCTTTTAGCTCATTCTCTCATTTTCTTGACTCCAATTACACGTATTAGATCATCCGTTTTACGTATCTCTGATGCTCTAACCAGTTTTATTTTTATGCTGTATTTATTTATTTATTTATTTATTTTTATGCTTTACCTTAAATAATCTTTGTCTTTGAGTTGACCCATCCTTTCTTCTATTGTGCCTAATCTACTATCAAGCCTGTGGAATGACTTCTTTATTTTAAATACCCTGATTTTTAGTTCTAGAATTTTCATTTGGTTATTTTTAATTTCTGGGTTAAAATTCCATCTTTCATCTATTTTTCTACCCATTCTATTGACTTAACATACTTATAACAACCGTTTAAAAATCCTAATTTGCTACTTTCAACATCACAATCATTTGTGAATTTGACTTTATTTTTCCTCTTGATAATAGGTCATATTGTCCTGTTTTTTTACATGTTTTATAATTTTATTGTATACTGGTCATTTTGTGGAAAGTGAAAGTAGATAATATTTACTCACAGGAAAAAAGCACAACCCTTATTTCTCGAGCTGCTAGTGTGAGGGGCTGATCTCAGGGTGATCCATCACTGAGTTGGGTGTAGACTAAGTTGCAGCTTTAGTTAGTTTCAGTGCACCAGTGGTTCAAACATTTTGTGGGCAAAATTAGGACTTGCCCTCTCTCCAGCAGGGTTTTGGGTTTTATACTGGTAAAATTCTATAGAAATCTCTCTGCTTTTATTTCAACTGTTAGCTGTTTACATCCCTGAGATTTATCTCTCTCTCTCTCTCTCTGCTAGCTGCCCCACCCCACAGCTTTCCACACCATGGGCTTTCCTCCATTGCTCTTTTACCCTGCTCTTAGCTTTGTCACACTTCTGTGCAGGTAAAGAAGGTGCCGGGGGAAGAATTGGTGGGAAGTGTAGACTTGTTCTTGGGTCTGTCTGTCATGCCAGCCCGCACACACGGGCTGACCATTTACGGGAAGATGTGCTCCTCTGCCTCCTGTGCCCCCGGGGGTGAAAGCAGCTCTGGGTTTCCTCTCACTTAGAAAAGGCTCATCGCTCTACGGAATTTAGTTCATTTAGACTTCTTTGCATCCTGAGCTCTTTGATACATTTTTAAAAATTATGATTTCTAGCTCATCTCTCAGTTTTTGTTGTCATGTTGGGAACAATAGTCTTCTACAACTTTCTACCTCCAGAGGTTGAAAGATCTTAGTTTACTTGAAAATGGAGAAAAACACTGAAATATTTAGTGATATAAATATAATCTTAATGACATAAGCACAGTAGATGCATTTTATTTCTCAAATTTTGTACCAATTATCAGAATTTATTTCCTTAGATAGGAAAAAATGGCAGATTGCCTGTAGGGTAAGCTATTTTCTTACTCTGGTGTCTTTTAAAAAATTTTTTCCCTTCTCATTTATCAAAAGTGGCAAAAACTGATTAAATGTCTGTAAAGGGCTTTGTGCTCCATTTTGATGCTGTGTTCTGTCTTTTAAAAGTAGTAACAAAATTTCCTCAAAGATAACCTTTTTGAGAACTCATTTTTTCTTAAATTCATAGAATAAGGAAAATAGAGTCAAAGCATCTTTGTGCAGGTTGGCCTATGTTTTACAAATAAATCACTTCAGTATTAACTTTTTCTTCAATGCTCAAGCTGCCTTATGAACAGTCACAAAATCCTCATATATTTTTTTAAAAGTAAGTGCTTATATATGATTTAAGTATGAGTTTCTAAATTGCACAGTAAGTTTTCTCAAGAGGTCAGTGGTCATTGGGTTTTTGTGATGGTGTTTAAGAGCATCATTTTCTCTGGTTTTTAGACTGAGTTTGTTTGGTTTTTTTGGTTTAGGGTTTTACAGATGGTGAATTCTGAGATTTAAGGCAGATGGATTCTCTGAAGCATGTGGACTACAAACCCCAGGGGGTTATACTGTCAGTTCATTAATTAGCTCATGGAACATTGCTGTGGGTTAGTTTAATAGGATTATCCCTGTTTTTACAGATTAAGAAAATGGGGTGTGAGCCATTGAATTGGTGATTTAGTCCTGGAATTTAGAATTTTAGACTTTTAGTCAGTTACTCGGTTTGTAGATTTTAATCTTATTATTCCAAATATATATTTTCATAACAATTTAGTTTCACTGAGTTATTTTATAAGAAATAGATTCATATTTTCAAGTCATGCAGGTTTTAACTTGAATTTTACCCAGCTGCTGTGATGTCCCTCTATGTGGCATGTGGAATTCATGAACTTAAGGTAAACTATTGATACATACTTAGAGTTATCATTTTCATTTGAAGCATTGATGGAGATTTTTGTTTGCTTTGCATATGATTTAATGTGGAATGGCCATTGGTGACATGGACATTCAACATGAATAGGGTACCAGAGACAGTGTGACGTACTGGAAAGCACATGTGCCTGTTAGTAGAGACTTGGGCTGGAGGCCTGGCTTACCCCATTCTAGCCCAAGGAACATGGGTAATTCACTTTTTCCACTTTTGACTTTGGGAATATTTCTAAGAAGCAAGTTAGCCAATATTTAGTCTGTCTGTCTCTCTATTTATCTGATTCAGGGAATGACTCTTCTCTCTGGTTCACCAGGCTAATATACTTCTCAGTCTCCAAGTAAACTGGGTTTTCTAAGATATTGTTGGCTCAGTGCAGTCTGAAGGCAGAAGTTAGCTGTAAGTGTATCCTACTTTTGCTTGGTGCTGATTCCCTCACCAACTGACAACACCAAATGGAAGTATTAGCTCAGCTGGGTTCAAAGTTTGAGCTTTAATTTATATATTTTCATTTGATTTCTGTGGTCACAGATGGCACAACTAATGCTGGTCAGCCTGCTCACCAATGAGAGCCATTCCTGGTATAAAGGGGTCTGGGCGGGAGGACCTCACAGTCTGTCTCTATGAGTGTAACCCTCTGTAACTCCGAATGTTGACATTCAACATTATTCTCATATTTTAAAAGGCGGGGGGAATCTGTGGGTTATTAAGAAAATTTACAAATTTAAAGAACATAGTCTTGTTTATTATGTTTCTTATTATCTGACCATGATGTCTGTAGATTAGCACCAAGTGACCAATAGTTAATCCCTGAATTGGGTTCTAGATAAGGTCCCTTAATGCAGTGAATTTAGCTTAATTTATTATTAATTAAGTTTTTGTTTAAAATGCCAAGTAGAAAATGCATTTTAAAGGAAAAATGGTATTATTTTCCAAAAAGTTTCAGTTGTTTTATACAGTGATCTTGCATATTGTTTTTCAATTCAGGTGTATTAGTTGGATCATTTCTTAAGATTCTTTTATTAGTGTATCTAAAAACAGACTAATTCAGTCATTTCAACTATAATGACTCAAAGTAATATATAGTAAAGATTAATGTGATAATTCATCAGGGAAATCATGAACCTTTGGGCAATTCTTTTGTTATGTTGAATGAGGACAACAGCTTCAAGCAGAGGGTTTGCTTTAATTCAGGCAACAACTTTTAGACCCAGAATAAAGTTATATAATTATTTTAAAACTCATGTGTATTTATGAAATTCTGTATGTTATAAATATGTATGCTCTGTTGAAAAGTAGCATATTTTAGCCAACTCAAGTTCTAAAGTTATTTATTTATGTAACTTATTCATCTTTATCTTGACTTTAACAATCCAACAAGGTATTAAAATCAAGGTTGGTAGGTGAGACTTTTGAAAAATTAACAACTGAGTATAAAGTATGTTATTATAAAGTATATTACTAGTTAATATTGAGAGTAAGTAAAAAGTAACAAAAGGAACAAGAAAATGAAAATCAAATAAATAAAATGTACAACATGTCAGATGATGGTGTTATGGGAAAAAAAATAAGGCAGGGAAGTGCCCCAGAGAACCAGGGATGTGGCAGCCGCTTTAAATGAAGTGATCAGGGGCGCAGTATAGCAATATTGAAAAAGTGTGGAGGGTTTCAAAAGGAAGACACTGTTAGCACAGGCAAAGAGTTAGAAAGGCCTGTTCTTCACACAGGTAAAGACTTATTCTCAGCTAAGCATGCTGAGTCTTACAAGTAACCAATTTGATGGGAAAGGGATTTGTAGTCACCTAAAGGCATTGTATACCATGTCTGGCCTCATAACAGCATTCCTTAAAAATCAATTTATCTTATGCTATAGTATGAACTAAATAAATCAAGGGACTCTTGAGATAGGAGTAAGCTGGCAAGAAATTCCATTTAATAAAAAAATCGCTTATCCTTTATTCAGCAAGTTCTCAATTTTAATAATTTATTCTATAGATATACTTACATATTTGTGCAAGTATTTTCAAGGAAACACATCATGACATTATTTGCAATAGCAAAAGTTTAGAAACCATCATTATGGGCAGGTTAAATAAACTATGGCATAGTCATAGAGTGGGATATACACTGCTTTTAGAAGGAATGAAGCAACCTTTACCCTAAGTACTAATATGGAACAATCTCCATGATACATTTTAAAGTGAAAAAAGAAAAGTGCGAAAGAAGGGGTATAGCAGAATATCACTTGCATTTAAAATTATACATATATGAGATAATACGCATGTGTATGTATAACCTGTCTGAAGGAATGTTGCAACTCAGTGGTTGGGAGCAGGAGTAGGAAGGACACCTCCATCTTGCCGTATGCCCCATTTTACCATTTAAATTTTGTTTAGATGCCTGCATTACATATTACACATTTTTTAAAAAAAGTTAACATCACTGTAAATGTTAGTTTAGGTCCAAGAATGTCTGAGTTTAAAATGTCAGATTATTATGATTGAATTAAAAATGTTATATTTAATATTGGAGTATTTTTCTTTTATGTTGTACATTGAATCCTCACACCTTATCATCTTATACCCAATCATTTGTATCCTTTTACTCTCCCCATTTTTCCTATCTGCCCCACCCCTGGGAAATTGCTTTTCTACTCTCTCTCTCTGTGATTTTGACTTTTAGAAAAAAAAAAAGATTACATATATTGGGGTGAGCAAAAAAGTTTTTTTTTTTCTGTAAGATGGCTCTAGTAGCATTAGTTGTCTTTAACTTCATTCATAACAATTTTGTTAGATTGTTTTGTGACAGCTGTCATATCAGCATGCATTTAAAAGAAACATCAATATTGATGAATTTTTGTGCAGTCATTTTCATATTGAAGATGGAAGAAAATATGCAACATTTTCAGATATTATGCTTTATTTTTTCAAGAAAGGTAAAAACGCAACTGAAATGCAAAAAACAAAAAAGATGTGTGCAGTGTATGGAGAAGGTACTGTGACTGACCGAACATGTCAAAAGTGATTTGCAAAGTTTTGTGCTGGAGATTTCTCCCTGGATGATGCTCCACAGTCGGGTAGATCAGTTGAAGTTGATAGCAATCAAATGGAGACATTAATTGAGAACAAACAATCAATGTTATACCATGCTAAAGATAGCCAACATATAATCAAAATACCTAAATCAATAAAGTTATTGGTGAAAATGAAATATGTGTCTTTTATTTTATGGAAAAAACCATACAGACTTTTTGGCCAATCCAATAAGTGATATTGTGCAGTATTTGTCCTTCTTTGGCTTATTTCATTTAGCATAATGTCCTCAAGGTCCACCCATGTTGTCACAAGTGGCAGGATTTCCTTTTTCTTTGTGGCTAGATAATATTCGAGAGAGAGAGGCAGGGAGGAAGGGACAGGAGAGATTTCATATTTTGTTATCCATTTATTCATCAATAGACACTTAAGTGGTTTCATGTCTTGGCTGTTGTGAATAATGCTGCAATGAATAGGGGGCTGCAGGTACCTCTTCAAATATTGTTTTTATTTCCTTTGAATAAATACCCAGAAGAGGGATTTCTGGATCATTTGGTAGTTCTTTTTTCAATTTTTTGAGGAACCTTCATAATGTTTCCCATAGTGGCTAAATCAATTTGCATTTCCACCAGTAGTGTACAAGGATTTACTTTCCTCTACATCCTTACCAACACTTATCTCTTATCAAGGAGCTTACCACCCTATGTTTTCTTTTAGGAATTTTGGGTTTGGGTCTTACATTTAATCTTTAATCCACTTTGAGTTGATTTTTTGTGTATGGTGTAAGATAGTGGCCCAGTTTCATTCTTTTGTATGTGGCTGTTTAGGTTGCATGAAAAGACTGTCCTTTCTCCATTGTACATATATTCTTGACTCCTTTCTCGTAGATTAATTGACCATGTACTTGTCTGTATGGGTTTGTTTCTGTGCTCTCTATTTTGATCCATTGGTTCATGTGCCATAAATTAGAGTATCTTTTAATTAAATTTTATCAAACATTTATTGTACAGCTAGCAGATGTTGCAAGGATTTTTTTTAGTCACCAGCGAGAGAAAGATTCATGCCTTTTGTTACTCTGAAAATGGCATATTTTGACAAAGGAAAGAGTCCTAAAAATTATTTAGGCTTAATATTTGATCTCTAAAATAGCTAGAAAAGTGTTTAACAAATAGTTAGAGGTTCATAGATGTGGGTGCACTAAACTTGGTCCCTTATTATGTGTGATTTTAGACTAATTAATTATGCTATAGTTTATTCATTTGTAAAATGGGGCAGTAGTGTTACAGAGCATGGCTTTGATGATTAAATGACATATAATGCTTATTACTTATTACCGTGCTTTCCTTTAAATATAGTACAATAAATGTTAGCTATTTTTATTAATCAGTTCCCTATGCTTATAGCTTTTCTTTTTCAAATCAGGGAGGAAAAGTGCTGTCATCTATACTATAGTAGCAGTAGCAGTTTGAGACAGAAAGCTCATGAATAATAAATAGAGAAAGACAAGTGCTAACTGAGCTGAGCCCAGCAAATATAGAAAGGAAGGCATTGTAAACAGAGGGGCAAGATGAACTAAGGCATGGCAGTGGCTGCATGGTGTGTTTTGGGAGTGGAGGGGAGTAGGCTTGTTTGACTGAAGTGCATGACCCGGGTCTACACTGTTGTAGGGTAGGGAACTGAGTAAGCAGTGGTTGGTCATGGGGTTCCTTACAGGCTATGTTTAAGAGTTGCTCATTGTCTTTCAGTGGTAGAAGTGGAGACTAGATAGCAGGGGATGGAAGGGAGGATGGGGCAGGAGGAAGTGGGAATATGAAGGATGAGGAGGACAGATAGGGATAGGATAGTGCTTGATAGGGCCAAAGGGCCAAGGAAATTGAAGACACCAGACGGGGTGGAGAGGCCTAGATAATTTATGGGAAAATAGAGGCATTAGGGGAGGGGACAAAATCCAGGTGGGAGTTAGCTTTGTGAACTGATACAGATCCTTCTTCCGGGACAGGCAGAAAAGGCAAAAAGCAGTGAAGGTGCAGATGAGTGGGCTGGGCAGGCTGTGGAGGTTGAAAGGCTGCATAACTGGTGGGCTCTGTGCTTGCAGTTTGGAAGGAAACGATCTGCTGAGAGTGAATGTGTCTGGAGTGCGACTGCAGGGTTTAATATGAGAGTGGGGTTTGGGATTATCCACTTTAGGAAATGTGAAAAGTAATTGACTTGGGAGGAGGAGGAGTCCGGATGATACAGAAGCTTTGTCACAGGTGAGGGTACCTCACGGGGCCATGTGATTCTTGCTAACAGCAGCCTGCACTCCAGAAGCAAAGAAGATAGAAAGATGACTAGACCCACCCAGATACAAGGAGTTCAGGAATTGAGGGTGCTGGTTCAAGGGCGCTGATGGACAGGGGAAGAAGCAAAGTCAAGAAAAGGTGATGGAGTCAGTCTAAAGAGACTAGGATGAGGTCAAGAACATGTGGGGTCTAGATTCAGGGAGAAGATGAGTGAGGAGAGGTGGGAAGATAGGATGTGTGGCTGGAGGAGGAACTTTCAGAGTTCTGTATTTTATAGGATTACTTTATTTTTGGTTTACAGAAAGCATTGTTTTAAAAAGTCGCCTTTAAACTCTCATTGCAGCCCAACAGTTTCTGTGTTGGTATAGACCATGAGCAGTGTTTCCAGGAATTCAAGGAGGTTTTTCTTGAGAGTTTTGTGAAGGCCACTCAATGTGGATAGAGGGCGAGCCCAGAGTGTTTATATAAATGGGAAAAAGCAAGATTTTACCATAGGCACAACAGGTCTCAGCCTATTCCCTGGAAACCTGTAGTGTTTCCTCAATAGAAAAAGCAACTAACATAAGCTCAGTGATTTGTATTTCTTTGCTTTTAAAGGTAAAACCAGTAATCCACAGCAGGATAAATGTGTCAGCTCGATTTAGAAAACCTCTTCAGGAACCCTGTACTATCTTGTAAGTTCAAGGCCTTTACAGTTCAAATTGAAATTGGCTGGTGGTTTCCTTTTGGTTTGGGGTTTTCATTGTAGCTTTAACAGCATTACTGTTTCAAATGGTGTGGCTCACTGGCTTTGCTTTTTGTCCAGCCTCATAGCGAATGGAGATCTCATAAGCCCAGCTTGTCGCCTCCTCATCCCTAGAAAAGCCTTGAATCAGTGGGATCATGTCCTGCAGATGGTCACGGAGAAAATAACTCTGAGGAGTGGGGCTGTTCACAGGTAAGTCAAAACAATCTTGTGAGTGGATGGTTTTCAGAACTGCTGACAATGTTTCCAGGAGGCTCTCAAGCCCTTGGTCCCAAACTTGAATTTTCGCTGACCACTTAGGCTCTATATGGCTCAGTTTCTTTATCTTTATATAATAGTACTTACCTTACAGGGTTGCTTTAAGGAATAAGGTAACACACACAAGGAGCTTAAAACAGTTCTTGGCGCATAGTAACATGTCAACAAATATTAACTAGTTTTATTCTTCTGAACAAACAGGCAGCGTTTTCTTTGTTGAGAAGTTTTCTTTTGAGTGAGACAGCTTCTTGGCTCTTAATTAACTGTCCTTTTATTTAGGAGATGTTTATGATTCTTTTATGGCCCAAACTATTTGCCTGGCATAGAACATCAGACATCAGGAGCTGTTCATGAGTTTAAGGAAGAGGCAGGTTAGCAAGGGTAATCAAGTGGGGTTTTTTAGGCTTGAGAAATCAAAAGCATTTTTTCTCAATTTCTGAATTTTAAGTGAAGATTAAAATCAGGGCCTTTTAATTGTTAAGCCCATGAAATTATCCCTTGATGGAAGCTGACTTATTTTCTTACAGGTATATATAATATATATGTAATGGGATATATAAATACTTGAATTATAATCAAGAATTTTCTGGTAGGTCTTGAATCCTGTCTTCACCCCAATCTCTCTAACATACTGCACAGGTAGAATACACCCCTGCTTTCAAGATTTTATGCCTGTTTTGATGTTTATGTATCTATCTATAGACACATGTGATAAAAATAAATTCTCAAATGATTATACATTATATCTTTCAGTTTATTGTGTATACATATTCCTATATATTAATATATGTAGTCTCATAGCCATTTGGATTTTAAATATAATTAGGTATATATAAATATATATTTAATGTATAAATATAATTGAAAGTAATACTTCACATATAGTAAAAAAACATTTCAAATAGGACAAAAGATATAAATAAAAACTATTTCTCTACCCTCAGGGTTCCCAGTCCCCCTTCCCAGTACTTTTCTGTATTAGCCAGATATATTCCATATGTGTAGAAACCCATGCATCTTTTATTTTTTTAAACATACATAGGAACACACATACACACATGAGTATATATATAAATATACCTTACTTTTTTACTGTAACAACAAATCTTGGAGATTTCTATTAGCACAAATAGTTCTATCTTGTTTTTTTTTAATGACTACAAGATATTTATGAGTGTGCCCTAATCTACTTAACAGTCTACTCTTGATGGAAACTTAATTTCCAGTATTCTATATTTACATGCTCATGTCTGTATATAAGTTGAGTTTATCATCAGGCCAGGGTCTAGAAGTGGAATTGTTATGTCTAGTGGTAAATGCATTTTAAATTTTGATAGATGCTGCCTATGGTCCTTCAAAGAGTTTGTACTAACTTGTACTCTCACTAAAAGTGCATGAGTGGGCCGGTTTTTCATACTCTCACCTGTACTGTAAAGTTAACATTTTGTCTTTGTAGTCATGTTGAGTAGCATTTCATTGTTGATTTTTTTATTTACTTATATACAATAATGACATCTATTGAATGTTTCTTTTGTATAATTCATTATTCCAAGTGCTTTATATTTTTAAATGTAATTTAGCAATCCTATGAGGTAGGTAGTGTTATTATTCTCTTTTAATGAAATACGAGACACAGAGAGGGAAAGTTACATGCCCAAGATTATGTAGATAGTGGCTAGCAGGACCGGATTCAACCAAGTTAGTGGGCAGTATGGCTCCACAGCCTGTGCTTGTAATTACTGTTATTCTCTAAATAACTGCCACAGGTTTATCTCCTGTTACACACGAACTATCTGTCCTGGCCTTTGTATACTTGTCTTACTGATTTACAGACATTCTTTACATATTAGAGAAATTGGCCCTTTCTCATATGAGTTTTAAATATATTTCTGGTTTGTATTTTTTATATTATTTATGCTTCTTTTTGCATACAGATATTTTGAATTTTCAATCTTATTTTATGACCATTAAGTTTTATAACTTGTTTAGGTCTTTCTCACTCCAAGATTATAAAAATATTCCTCTATGTTTTCATCTTGTGCTTTTAATTTCATTTAAACCTTTGATCCTTTGAATTGTATTTTGGGGTTAGGAATGAAGGCAGATCTCAGTAGTCATATATTGATTTGTTTTAGATATATAGTTGTATGTTTTGACACATATGTAAATAAATAATATACTGACTAAATAAATAATATAAAGTACAGAAAGATAAATGCACACAATTGCACAACTAAGATGAACTTATTCATGCACATATTGATATGAACAAATTCAAAGAAATAAAATTTATATAAGTACAAATATGAAAAAGAAAATATAGTTCATATGTCCCCTGAACACTTGAATACTTAAAGAAAGTTTATTCTTAATATAATGCCAGATATGAGTGAGGTTTTGTTGCTGTTCACTTTGGACATGCCCATTTTTTCTTTAATAGAACATTAAAGAACCTTATGGTTGGATCCTCCTGCATATCAATATATTTATCTATTACAAGCATCCGATAAAAATTGGTTCAACTTCCTATTTGTATTTCCTGTGTTCTGCAGCAAAGGAAGAAAGCAGGTGGCAAGAGTCACAGAAAAAATGGCTAAAACCAGTACCCTTTTCCCACCTGCAGAGGAAACCAGTCAAATCTCACCTGTTTCCAGATCCACGGCTATGCTGCCTTTTAGTTTTTAGCTATAGAAGTTAATTACTGATTCATATCCTTCTATTTTGAAGGAAAATGAAATAAGAATGTCTGGGTCTAAACCAGTACTTCTCAACCAGGGACAGTTTTGCTCCTTGAGAACACTGGGCAGCGTCTGGCGTCATTTCTGGTCACAACTGAGGATGGGGCAGCCACTACTACCATCTAGTGGGTAAAAGCCAAGGGTACTGCTATCCTACAGTTCACAGGACAGCCTCCCCACCTCTCCAACAGAGAAGAGTCAGGTCCAAAATGTCAAAACTGTTCAGAAACCCTAGGCAGGAAGACCAAAACTCTGGGTGAATCATTGACATTCAGATCCATAGGGACAGGAGTACAATGTTGTAAAAGGAGAGACTTTGGCATCTTTATACTAACGCAACACAAACAGCCTCCCGGGATTTTGGTGGCTGTTTCCTTCGTACTTCATGGCTCCATATGGGATGGCCACTTACATAATTAGTAAACAAGCAGACAGGTCAATGGATTTTTTTAAATTTGCAAATGTCACTGACCTTTATATGTAATAAAGAAGCCTGAGAATTTTTTTAATGATTATCTTGATATCCTTGCAGTTGCTAGCTCTTGTTTATAACCTTCAAATATATGCATTGTCTTCCTGTGTAGTTTTTCTAATAGTCTGTTTTTATCCTTTTCTTTAAAAAGTTCTCTGAACACTTTAAATTGTTTAGAAAATTATTTCTGCTCTTTTAATAAGTAATGTATTAATTGTAGCTCACAGCAGCAGTTTTACGGTAAAGACTGGTTCTTGTGAAATCCATTCTGGGAAGGTGAAGGAAGTAAGGGGGAAAAAGAAAGAAAGAAGCATGAATGTTATGCAGTTCTGCATCATTAATGCTGGCAATAGGTTCTTTCACCTCCCGACCTCTCACCTCGTATTTTCTGATCCAGTTTTGTGTATTTGGATGTAATATATTGCAGACAGCTGCTCATATACAGAATGCTTTAAGAGGCATATCAATCTGACAAATAAATTAATAAAATAAATTTTAAAAGTGCTTACAAAATATAAATAGGACAAACTTCAACAGAAGCTGAGCTTTATTTAAAGCACCACATTCTGTGCAAGTTAAATCTTTCCCTCTAAAATCTTAATGTGGCAGCCACAGGGGATACTCATGTTAGATTGTCAAGTTCACTGGGATGAAACACTGTACAGATAGATAGCAAGTGTGCCTGCATTATAACATCGGCATTTAGCTGAATCTAATGACTTTGAAGCATTTGTAACTCAATAATTAGGATAGTAACAGATGAGCCAAATTAAGAACAGAATGTTTTTGTTTACTTTGTAATTTTAAGCAGTTCTTTCAATGCTTGTTAAATTTTAATTGTTGGCATTCATATTTTGGCAGACTTTATACTTTAGAAGGAAAACTTGTTGAAAGTGGGGAAGAGTTGGAGAATGGACAGTTTTATGTGGCTGTTGGCAGAGATAAGTTTAAGAAATTGCCTTACAGTGAATTACTTTTTGACAAGTCAACAATGAGAAGGTCTTATGGGTAAGTTTTCATCCTCATTCAGTTTGCATATTTTAGTTACCACTTGAAGTGGCATTGAGTCTTTTGCTGACCACTGGTGTACGTTACAATATATAATCTTCTTTATCAGTGAGGCTGAAAAACATGGATGATATACATTGATCCTTTTTTATTTTCGCCATGATTGGAGATTGAGGGCTATTGCACAATAATTTGTGGGGAACCTATGAAATACTTGTAGAGATAAACTAGAAGATCACCAATATGCTGTCCATTAATTCTCCATTTGGGAAGCCTAGTGGAGAGGCCAGCTGTTCCTACATAAGTATTAGATGAAAGGAAATTTCAGGGGTGTTGAAGCACATGCTTTTCCAGCACTTTAGAATTATTTACCAGCAAACTTATTGCTAACCATCCTTACCCATCCATGAAATCAAATCCTTTCACAATCTGCTAAGCAACACTGGATGAGTCTGCTGTTAGCTCCCATGTGTAATTGATGGCAGTGAGAAAAGTGTAACTCATGGTGGCCTTTCTCAGACAAGTTAGTGTGATTTACGTTTATCTCTCCTCTTACTTACAGCGAGGTTCATTTGGGTTCCAGAATAGGTCTTTTCCTCATAATGTAGACATCCATCTATGAAACAACATTCCCATAGCTGAAGGAAGTTTTTTATTTTTTGACAAAAATAACTGGAAATAGAAACTCACTGAATATAAATGTGAGTGTGTTACCAGTCTAAGCTTCTATCAGAGGTAGAAAGAGTAGACATTAAAAAAGAGAGAAATTTATTGTTTTAAATTCAATTTGGCAAAATCATTACTCAGCTTGAGAAATGATTTGAAATTCATACAGAAAATTTAGGCTTTTAAATTAAAATGTTATGAAAAAATATAAACTGGTACTAAAAGTTTATTGTAACTATCAATTATAGTAGTACACAGGAAAACACTGAATGCCTTTTGGAATAGAGTTTGGAAGTTTTACAGTGGTCTTTGTGAAGCTGGGGTAGTACATAGTACTTTTTAGTGAATCACTGACAGCAGTTAACAGTTGATGTCCAGGTTGGGATGACAAGTTGGGATGGCAGTTGTCTTCTATTGTTTATTATTTGTAAATAACACTCATATTTCTAAATTGCAATTTGTTTTCTCAGCCAGAAAGCTTCTTCACTGCCTCCTATTGTAGGATCCCGAAAGTCTAAAGGGAGTGTAAGTATCAGATGATTTACTCATTAATGTTCTTTATTTCTATATAATATAGAGAGACTGTCCTTCGGGTTTCAATTACATTTGAAGAAATAAAACTTAGCTGGTATATAAGCAATTATGTGAAACAGCACTAGAACATTAATGTTACAAGTAAGGTCTTAAAAGAGAGCTAACATTTTAAAATATAGATTTCAATACAGGTATATTTTCCTTGTGTGTGGACCTGATACAGTTTAAGTCACAGTTGAAATCCAGGCAGTAATACCTAAAACTAGAAGAAATACCGTGGTGCAGTTCATGTTAGTGGTCCATCAGTCCTGTTTCCTGTCTCTGACGAACACTCAGAAAGAAGTTTTTGTAAGAAAATGGTAATCCTCAAACACAGTTCTTTAAAAGAATGAGAAACATTTCAAATATTTATTTCCCATCGGAATCTTTTCCATTCATCATCCATTCATTTATTTGTTAATTCAGCAAACGTCTATTAAATACCTATTTATGTGGGAACTGCGACAAGTATTTTGTAGGTAATTTATTAACTTCTTTGTATTTTTCGCCTGTACTCCCTCGTGGAGATGAGTTTTATGTCATGCTGCTGTATTGCCATGACAGATTTTTTCTCTAGCTATGGCTTCTCTTTCTACCCAGCTTGAGAAATGATTTTTTAAAATTCCAGATGAGTAGTTATCAGGATTGATTTGACATTTTTCCTCTCTGAATTAACTGAGCAAA
Source organism: Tonatia bakeri (assembly GCA_004024845.1). Classification (NCBI taxonomy): domain Eukaryota; kingdom Metazoa; phylum Chordata; class Mammalia; order Chiroptera; family Phyllostomidae; genus Tonatia; species Tonatia bakeri. The sequence continues at coordinate 468,048 of PVIA01000005.1, forward strand.
GTTCTTGTAATGGTGTTTTGTGAAATAAGTGACTCTTTGGCAATGAATTCTGTCTCCTAGTGATGATTTAGATATCTCTTCCATCCTTTTGGTTGTATCATGTGAGAGTCCTAGAAAAAAGAAAAATAGTTTTGTGTGAGGAAGAAGTACTGAATTCAGCATAACGAACAATAGACTTATTACCCACTCATTCCCTAGACTCATCCTCCTTGTTACAAAGCACTTGATCTCAGAAATTTATAATCTCATTGGAATAAAGAAAATGGCTTGAAAATATAACCAACAAGCTAAACTGTTTATCTGTGGTGAGATTGGTAAACATGAGAGAGACAGAAGGAATGAATGTACATTGGTCAAAGTATATGGAGGAAGTTGAATTTGAACTATGCTTTTGAGGACCATTTAAGATTCGGGCAAAGGTCAATGAGGGCAGAGGGGTTTCAGATAGAAGGGGCAGTGTGGGGAAAGGTGATGAGCCCTTAGAAAAGCAATAATGCCAGCTGATACTTAGTGAACACTATGACAGTGTCTTTACAGATGTGATTCACTTAATCCTCACCCCACGAGGCAGGTACTATTATTACTGCATTTAAAAATGAGAAAAGGAAACAGACAGTAGGAGTGTCACATCCAAAGGCTCATGTTGAGCAAATGGCAGGGGAGGGACTGCATCCAGATGGCTGGCCTGGAGGAAGCTCATGCTTCTGACTCCAGGAAACAATGAGTTTCTCAGGCTGACTGGAACAGAAGATCCATCGTGGTGTGTGGAAGCTGATGTGCCAGAAATGGTAGGTGATGGCAGTTTTAGATGAATCAGTATGTCAGAGTGATGAGTTTAGTCTTTATTTTTGAGTAGAGGGCAGCTCATGAGGGCTTCTGAGAGGTTAGAATGTGAATCCAAGTACATTCTAGGAAGTCAGATCTTATACAGAGGAAGATCTGACATTGTGAGGGGCCATAGATGAGGTGTCAATTATATGGCAATTACAAGCTGTAGTCTTGGTAGAGAGTGTTGAGAGTCTAGATTGGGTAGGTGGTAGAGGAACGGGGAGGTGATGACTGCTCATGAAGAAATGAAAGACTTGATTGGTAATTGGATACATGGGGTTTTTGGAGAGGTTGGAGCCAAAGGTAACTGTAAGTCTTTGAGCTTGGATGCCTGAGAAAATGGCAGTGCTATGGCCATGAAGAAGGCAGTCAGAGGAAGTAATGACCTGCTTAATTTCCAACATGTAAATTGGAATTGTCATCATGAAGTCTAGTAGAGAGCAATTATAAATGGTGGAGTCTGAGGCCTGACATAGACATTAGATGTAGATTTGCAAGTTCATCCACATAATGGTCATAACTGAAGAGCAGACACATGTCATTGTATTGTTCTTTTCTAGTACTCAGCACAGTCTGGCAGGGAGCAGGCCTCATCGTGCTACTGAGTGAGATGGTGGGTACATGGAGCTTGGAGAGAGAGTGCAGCAAGAGCCACAGAGCACCCAGGTTTGAGGCAACTAATATCGTGAATATAGAGAAAGAAGACAGAGGGCATTCCAGTAGCTAAAAAGTATGTTAGTCACTGTAAAGCTAAATAACCCATGAGTTTAGGGTTTGGAAATTTTGTGCTTTAATTCTTCTTCAGGACTTTGGAGTGCAGCCTCTTCAGTGTACCAGGCAAACATGAGCCCACTAGTCCTCACAGTGCAGCTGGAAGGATGATCATTAAACAGAGACTCAGTGAGGTTGATAAGTGACCCTAGGTCAAAGGGAAAGTTGATGTTAGAATCAAGATCGTGACTTGACTCTTTGCATTCATAATTAATGAACTTTGGAATTAGGTGCTTACTATTCTGCAATTTGAAATGTCTAAATATTTTTTTATTAGAAACGTATAATGTATTTCCTACTTAAAATTTGTGAGCTGGAGGCACTCACATGCAATTTATAATCTGTGTTCTGAATATTGGATCATCTAATAATGATTTATTGAGTTTTCCATGTATCTGGCCTGGAACTAAGCCTTAGGGAGACAGTGATAAGCAAAGAGATGTTCCTTTCTCTTAGTTTATGGCCTACTGGGGGAGACAAAGGTTAAACAATTGTACAAATTCATATATGATCACTAAGTGTGATGAAAATGAATGAATAGTACAGAGCCATATGGGAGACAATCCAGGGAGAACTAACTTAGATAGGTGTATCAGGAAAGGCCTCTTCAAGTAAGTGACAGACTATTTCCATCTCACATAAAGTACAGACTCAGAATTATATTTCCATGCTTTTAGAAAAATAAAATGATAGCAGAGTTTGTTGTTCTTTCTACTGTGCTCCCAAAACATGCTGAATATTTGCCCATTCATTCATTTGCTCATTCAGTCATCCACTCAGGATATATTTATTGAGCACTTACTAAGTGCCAGGAACTACTCTATGCACCTCACATATAGACAAGATTTCTGACCTGAAGGGACTTTCATTCGAGTGCCTATGAGGGACAGGCAGAGGAGAGCGTGGAAGAATGGAGTAGACAGATTGTCAGCCTCCAAACAAATACCAGGTCTGTCCAGACAGCATCCAGCCGTACAATATAAAAAATAGAGATATTCACTGAAGAAGATACAAGAAACATTGTACATAGGACAGTGACACCTTAGTCCCCTTCAAAGTAGGCACCTTGGGACCTCACACAGTTCTCTCAATCACCATCAGCTGCCCCATGTTTTCATGAATCTCATTGACAGTCTGAAATCTCTTCCCTTTCAAAGGTGATTTTAGTTTTGTGAAAAGCCAGAAGTTGCATGATACCAAATCTAGATTCTATCCAGGGGAGCTGGGTCACCTGCGTGATTTGATGTTTTGCCAAAAAACTCTGTAGGAGATGTGATGCATGAGTGGGCATATAGTCGTGATGAAGCTGTCAATCACCAGTTGCCCATGGCTGTGACCTTTTGAATCATCTGAATAGTTTCGATGGAGGAATGTTCAAACTTAATGCAAAATTTAATCCAGATTTGTTGCTCTACTTGCTCAGTAATTTTGAATGCATTGGCCACACAGCACACATGCTCTTTCAACAGCATCTACCATCCTCACTGACTAGTACAGTGAAATTGTCATTGTTCATGCACATGCATTCCAGTCCACTCTCTCCTTGGATGCCAGGTTATATCAGTGTCATGCAAACTGTTCTCATTATATTACCAATGGCTGGACTTTTTCTGGACCAACCTCATATATAAATAATTTCAGATGATGTAAGTGCAATGTGTAAAATAAAGTGTGTCAGGGCACCTACTGATATAAAATTTTGTGAGACCGAGATTTTAATGATGGAGCCAGTCATATAAGATTGGGGCAGGGAAGAAAGGAGCCTCCATGGCAGAGGAAAAAGTCACAAAGTTCCTTAGTAAAGAACTTGGCATGTGAGGAGGGCAAGAAGAAGGCCAGGGTGTTCTGAAATGAAACTGAGCCAGCAGCGCCTGATGCTGAGGCCATGTAAGGAGTTTGGGTGTTATTCCTTGGGGGCACACAATGTGAAGTTTAGAAGAAGGCAGTGATACCGTTTGATTTATGCTTTGAAAAGATCATTCTGGGCCTACAGAGGAGTGAGTTGGGGCAGGAACAGGAGCAGGAGACTGGGAGACAGTGGGAGTCCAGGCATGTGATGCAGGGCACTTGGACAGGTGGCAGCAGGGGAGAGGGACACCTATGATAATTCTTCTTCAAGTGTATTGTAGTGGTCTGTTGTCATTGATTGACTCATTCATCATACTTGTTTACTATGTATTATGTTCTCGGCACTGTTTTAGTGTTTGGCCAGGAGGGGGAGGCATAGATTTCTAAGAAAACACTAAATGTGTGGAGCTTACATTCTGGAGGAGGAGAAAGACAAACAAATATACAATATATTTGCTGTTAATTAGTGAGAAGCTTGATGAAAAATGCATCAAGATATGGAAGTGAAAGTGAGACAGTGTGCCAAATCATCTGGGTGGGCAGGGCAGGCCTCTGTTAGGAGGTCATATCTGAGCAGAGAGCAGTAACCCACGGGGCACACAGTAGGGTCTCAGAACCTGTTCAGTGGATTTGTGCACACCTGGCCGTGAACCACACAGAGAGAACATCTTAGATCATAATTCCAAAGTCAGAAACTCAGTTTTTATCAGAAGGATTAATTTACTCCTTTCCTTTAATTCATTGGTTCCCTGGAGAATGTTATATGTTTTTAAGATCATTCATTGCTTGGCACTGGGTTGCGGGGGTGAGTGAACCGGACTGTGGGAAAGCTAGCTTAAAACTTGGGGAACCACTGCCAAGTCAGCAGGGGGAGCATCCCTGAATTCATGCTGCAAATCAAAGGGGACACTGGACTGGATTTTAGGAGTTCATGTTTCCACACAGCTTTCTAGGAATTGCTCTGTTGCATAACGGAGGGGAGTGTGGGTAGAGCCGGGGAGAACTTCAGGAGAGAGAAAGCTGCTATAGTTAGCACAGTGCATCCCTGCTGGTGCACTGCGACTGGTCAGCAACCACCCTTGTGGTGGGAAATGTGGGGAATGAAGGGTCCGTGGGGTCAGGCAGACCCTTTCAAATCAGCCAGGGAATGTCTTGTATAAAGGCGGACGGGACTAGAAGCCACTCTGATACAGGTTCCAAGTGCTGGGAAAGTCACAGAAATGAGCAAATTCTGAATATTTTTAAGTTGTGATTCTAACCTTGAAAACAAAAGGAAGATAGAAGTGAATTGTCTTAAGTTTTATAGTTTGAAAAATAAACCCTTAGTGAAATAAACCCATTCTCTAGCTGTGAGATCACCTCATGTGGAATCCAAGAACCCTCTAGTGGGAAAGCTGCAAAATCAGAGAACTATTTGAAAGTTAAAGTCAAAGACTGAATCACATTGTCTTTTGTTGTTCTTATTACCATGTGGCTAATATATCTTGTGCTCAGTAATTTACCAATTCAAATATTATAATTGTTAGGGTTTTGGTAAAAAAAACAACCCACATGATTATGTAGATATCACACAGTCATGGAGAAGCAAGAAAAATTGTGCATGCCCCTCAGTCTCCACTTACCTGGTGGAGAAACTGAGTCCAGTGTGCATGAAAGGGCTTCTCATGCTTGCTCTCCCGACACGTATAAGTGAGAGAGAGAAACAGCAGTTTGAGTCTTACGTGGTTTCTGCTCTTCGGCTCTCCCTTTCAGGGGCACCCCAGAGACACACCTGGTGAGTGCTGCTCCATCGGGCAAAACCCTCACAGAATTATTTTAAGCTTGATGTTTTATGGCATGTTATCATGGGGACTAGAAATGGGTTTCTGTAGTAATGAAAGGAGCCTGAGTTGATTGGATCTTTTTGGAAATTGTCTTAGGAACTATTTAAAAATCCCACTTTCAGTAGGGTGAGGGGCTGATTGAAGGGCTCTTTTTAGTTGTTTGTTTGAGCTAGAGGTTAGCTGCTCCTATCAGACAAGCTGAGATGTGTGTGAGGCAGAAGGCAGGACAATGGCTTAAGTATCACCAGGGTCTAGTTCTTGCACAGAGCATGCTGTAAGATTTGGCTGCTTCTTGGTTCCTTCCACTTTGAGATAAAGCTGTACTTTGTCACTTCCCAATGGCTTTTTTTAGGGAACCATACTATGTAATAGCTTTTTCTAGTGGCATGGCAACAGGAAGCTCCAGTGTAGTGGAAAAATTAGACCTGGGTCATCTTGAGAAAGTGAATTCCTTTATCTGTAAAGTGAGATAATGAAAACTGCCTGTAAGTTTGTTAAATATTTTTGTTAATGGGTATTTAGCACATAAATTAGGTAAATATTTGTATTAGTGGGTATTTAGCACATAAAGGGTACTCAATAATATTGTTTTATCAACTGGCATAGCTGTGTGAGATGACAAACTCCCTTATTCACTGTGGTCCCAAGTAGCAACGACTATCTGTGTGTCCAGGTTGTTAGTAACATTTGGAAGTCTGCAAAAAGAAAGGAATGGCTCCCTCTTCTTTTCTTTGTCTCTCTCTCTCTCTCTCCCTCCCCATATATATACACACTCACACACATATATATGTATAAATACATATACACACATAAATATATAAATATATAATTTATATATTTGTATATAATTCCTTATATATTTGTTTTATAGTAACACTTTGATGAATCAACATTTTTTAAAAAAGGATAAGCATTTAAATTATTTCCAGTCTTCTGATTAGAAAACAATTCTTCTCTTGCTCTCAGTTTTAGTTCTTACAGAGTGTCTGGTGATTAGTCATTAATTAGAAATTGAATGCATGAGTAACAGTTACTAACACCATTCCGTCTGCAGTTACTGGGATCAAATAGTCTTTCTTGATGCTCCACAATCACCCTTCCGAGTGTCACTACCAGAAATGCAGTAAATCAGAACTTCTTGAATATTCAGCAAGAGAGTTTTTTAAATGATATGAATCCCCTGGTATTCCATTCCAGGACGGAGCTTCCACTTCTCCCTTGTTATACCCCTTTTGTGATTAAGACTTTTCCCAGAGAGCTGTAAAAACTATTGTGCCAAAATCCAAAGTTTCTCATTCATGAGGTTCCATTTTAGTCCTTAAAAGTTCCACAGCATCTCTGAACATTCCAATAGGCTTGATAGAATGGTTACTCCTTTTGTTCAAGGCTTTTAAAGTCTTAAAATCTTGGGATGAATAGACTTGGTTGAAAATAGACTGGAATCTAAGAGCTGGCTGATAGTTTTTGAGTCTCCACAATAATCGTATTATCTATTTCTTCTGCCAGGCAGTTTATGGCTTTGTAAGAAAGATTCAGTGAAGGAAAGGAAAGAAAAAACCCAACTGTGGTAGCAGTTAATGCAATATATAAATGAGAACTGTATATTTAAATTGCAGTTGAAATAGAAAATTAAATTATGCAAAAAGTGTTACAGATTCGGACATGTTTTCATACTGTTAATAAATCTATGCATAATTCATTTTTTGTAGACTATGACAAAATAGCATGAATAACTTCATTTATAAGGCTGTGAATTTTGCTATTCTTAATTGGGTGATAGCTAAAACACTGTAAGTGCTTCTGAATGACTGAATATGTAAATGTTTAAGTGAGCAGTTATGATAGGTTTCTAGGCAGATTTGTTTATTTAATATTACTACATTTATTTTCAGATACTAGTATAGTACAAATGTTGCATAAATATTACACTCAGTATGGTGTGTTTGATATGATTTTAAGAAATAGATATTATCTCTTTGCTCTTAGAGAAAGCACTCTGATACTCATTGAATAAATATTATACATCAGGCACTCTCCCAGTTACTTTACAAACATTACCATTTCATTCTCATTATAGATGTAGAGGCAGGTACATTAGCCCCACATTAACTGGTGAGGAGACAGGCTCAAACCAGGTAGGAGTTAGCCCAAGTTCCTATAGGTGGTTAGTGGCAGAGCAGTGGCTCTGAGCCAGTTTCTAAAACCTGTATTTTTTCCATCACCCATAGCTTCACAAATTACACCTGTACGTGTAACACCCGAGCATCTGAGAGCCAAGGCTCTCTTATTCAGAGGGAGTGTCTGTAGCAATGCCCAAACAGTAGCTGAAGTCAGCACAGCTGTTCTCAAGCACTTACAGTAGCCACCAGTGTAGTGGCTATTACGTGGCTCCTCAGGAGCTGTGCTTGGGCCAGTGACAGAAGCTGCTGAAAGTTAACCTCACCTTCTTACTGAGGAGCCCACTTTGCAGATGCAAGGTCTTTATTCTGAGTGGCATGTGGGGACTAGAGGCAACCACCAAAGGTGTGATAATTGATGGCTGCCTTGCAGGAATGTGGACATGTGGTCTTGAACTGCTAGGGTCTGTGTTGTTCTGGATTTGTAATTCACAGAGACCATTGTAGTCACCCACAGATGAGTAAATATTGGAGATTTACAAGCATAGTGTATGTCTGTTCAAATGATGATACCTATTCATCCACAGTGATAACTAGTTAGGAAGGTATTTCTTGATTAACTAATCAAACTGAGAACTGCACTATTCCTCATGCAGTATAGATGCTGATTCTTCAGAAAGCACAGGAGGGAGGAAATGAATAAGGCAGAGGACCTACTCTGGTTTTTGCAGGCTATGTGACTTTGGACAAGGCTTAATTTCTAAGTCTCCTTCCTTACAATGGGGTGATAATAGCACCTGTCGCACAGAGATTTGAAAGTTGAATGACATAATTTTATAGAATACCTGGCAACATTAACTATTCAACAATAATTCTTTTCCTCCTCCTCCTTCTCCTTCTTCTTCTTCCTCTTCTTCTTTCTTCTTCTCTGTCCCCTCATCCTCCTCCTCCTTCTCCTTCCTCTTCCTCCTCTTTCTTTTCCCTCTTCCTTTGCTACTAGGAAGAGTTAATCATAGGTATTAAAATGAACAGAAGCAGAATCAGCACAATACACTCACCTTTGGCCCCTGCCCTCTTTATCAAATGCCTGGGTAATGACTTATATTTGACTAGGAATAATTTTGGGAGTTCAATTAGCGGATATTAAGGGTCTAATTTTCTGCCACTCAGGGAAATGATCGCCAGTCTAAGTCAACCATAGGATCCAGCGACAACTCATCTCCTCAGCCCCCAAAGAGGAAAGGGAAAAAAGAGGATGTGAATCTAGAAAAACCCACAAAAGGGAAACAAAACCTGAAGTTAAAGAATTCACCACAAACAATTCCAAACAGTGGTAAGTTTGTTGTTATGATTATATCGTTGTTATTGCTTTTATTAGTCTCTTAAGACTGTGATACAATTTTAATGCTTAAGTAGGTCCATTTTCTCCCTGGATACACAGAAGATACTCCTAATTGTCATGCATGAGAGTTTTCACAGAAGACTATGTGTGTATAAGAGGTGCTGTTTTTCATGATTAATTTCTGTTTATAATTAGAGGTTGTGCTACAAAGACACATGTTTTGAGGTAAAATATTTTTAGTGGTGGTCTCATGAAACAAGGTAAATTTTACCATTCTGTGCTCCTACTGAAATTGCTTGATTAACATTTTTACCAGCTGCTACTGACATTGGTCTCTCTTATTTGTGTGTCTACAGCCCTTGTGTATATTCATTATAAATTACCTTTTAGTCACAGATCACTTTTCCCAAAAAAATGTTTTACTAGTTTCGCTGATACCCAAGATAATACTACACATACACAAAACTTTACCAGTAAACAATATGTACCAAAATTAGTTATATATCTTGCATTACCAGGTGAAAGTTGGTCTAAAATGGTTTTTAAAGAATTGTATTAGTGGATTTCAGGGGAAATGTGTGATGAGCTAAAGACATATGCCACCAGGATTGTGAATTTTCCTGTTAGTTCTTTGTGAAGACAGGCTCTTTTGGGTTTCATTCCATGTGGGTTCTTGGTGAGGTGAGCACATGGCAGAGGAGTGATGCTCCAGGCATAGAGGACTGGCTGGGGCAGCCCAGTGCAGTCCCTGCTCCTCCTTTCTGCTGGGACCCACTCACGCACCATGCAGAAGGACATCCTGGGGCACCTAGAAAGAGGGGGGATGGGATGAGGTTTCAGATTGATGGTCAGAGCTCCATTTTCTTGCCTGGGAGCTCCAGCTCATTTCAGAGTGTGTATGAAGATTCACATTAGAATTACAGCTAAGGTGTGGGCTTCACACCTGAAGAGACAGCATGAATTCATGTGTGGGTTTAGAGGATGCTACACAGATGAATGAAGAGATGGAAGAAAAATGTGTTGAGACTAAGTTAAAAGAACAGGCTAAATCAATGAGCTAATTATACAGAGAACAAAAAAATAGAGGGAGTTTTAACTCTTCAAAGATTGAAGCGATGGAGATTAGCTGGAAGTTGAGAGGTCTAGATTCTTGTCCTAGTTCTGCTATTGACCCTGCGCAAGTCACATTTTTGGGCCCCCATTAGCCAACTGCAAAATGTGGGTTCACATTAAGATTTATCTGTAAAGTTTTACTTATCTTTAAGTGAAATCCTTTTCAGTGACCATGAAACAGGGAGGCCAGGGTGAAATCCAGTGAACAAATGTTTATTGAATGCTTGCTGTACAGCAGACACTGAATGAAAAAAGCTAGCCTATAAGAACGTGCCATGCCTTGAGCATGAAAATGTTTAGTTTAATCAGTACATACTAGATTGTGAAGCTTCCAAGGCCATGGGCTTTGTCTTATTAGTTTTTTTTTTTTAATCCCCAATGACTTGCACAGATCTGACAGATATAAGACAATAAATGTTGAAGAATGAATAAAGTTACAAAATAGAGAAGTCTCTGTAATACTTTAAAACTCACTAAGAAACAGGACCTGGTGTCTTTCAAATGAAGGTTTAGGGGACTGAGTATTTTATTAAATATATTGGGGTAACAGTGGTTAATAAGGTTACATAGGTTTCAAATGTAGACTTCTGTGACACAGGATCTGTGTACTGCGTTGTGTGTCCACCACCCAAAGTCAAATCATCTTCCCTCACCGTATATTTGGTTCCCTTCACCCTTTCATATTCCTTTATTCCCGTCCCCTTTGGGAACAACCATACTGCTATCTCTGTCTATGAGTTTCAGTTTTCTATCCCACATATGAGTGAAATCTTATGGTTCTTACCTTTTTCTAACTGACTTATTTCACTCAGCATAATATTCTCAAGGCCCATCTGTGTTGTTGCAAATGGTAGTATTTCATTTTTTCTTATGGCTGAGTAGTATTCCATTGTACATATGCACCACATCTCTATCCAGTCATCTGTCAAAGGACACTGGTGGTTTCCATGTCTTGGCAACTGTGAATAACCCTTCAGTGAACATAGAGGTGCCTATACTTTTGCAAATAAGTGTTCAAGTTTTGTTGGTAGATACCTAGAAGAGGGATTTCTGGGCCATATGGTAATTCTATTCTTAATTTTTTGAAGAACCTCCATACTGTTTTTCCATAGTGGATGTACCAGCTTACATCCCACCAGCGGTGAGTGAGGGTTCCTTTTTCTCCACAGCCTCTCCAACACTTATTATTATTTGTTGTGCTGATAATAGCCATTCTAAAAGGTATGAAGTGGTATCACATTGTAGTTTTGATTTTTATTTTCCTAATAAGTAGTGAAGTTGAGCACATTTTTATATATCTGTTGGCCATTTGTGTGTCTTCTTTGGAGAAGTGTCTGTAGGTCCTCTGCTCATATTTTAACTGGACTGTTTGTTTGGTGTTGAGTTGCATGAGTTCTTTACATATTTTGGATATTAACCCCTGGTCAGAGCTATCGTTTGCAAATATCTCTCATTTAGTTGGTTGTCTTTTTGTTTTGTTGGCTGTTGCTTTTGCTATATAGAAGCTTTTTTAGTTTGATATTGTCTCATTCATTTATTTTTGCCTTTTACTTCCTGTGCCTTTGGGGTAAAATTCATAAAATCTTAGTTCGTGTGTCTTCTTTCTATGTATTGGGTTGGCCAAAAAGTCTGTGTGGTTTTTTTGCCACAAAATAAAAGACATATTTTTCATTTTCACCCATAACTTTATTGATTTGGATATTTTGAGTATGTTGGCTCTTGCTATTGGCTTCTAGTGGGTAGAGGCCAGAGATGCTGATAAACATCTTCAATGTACAAGACAGCCCCACAGCAAAGAATTATTTGACCAAAATGTTAATGGTACCAAGATATTTCGCAAACCACTTTTGACATATTTGATCAGTCACAGTACCTTCTCCATAAACTGCACAAATCTTTTATTGCATTTCAGTTGTGTTTTCACCTTTCTTGAAATAATAAAGCATAATACACCAAAAATGTTCCATACCTTTCATTTCAATATTAAAATGGCTGCACAAAAATCCTCAATTTTGATAAGCTTTTTAAAAATATATGTGATATGACAGTTGTCACAATATAATGTAACAAAATTGTTTCAAATGAAGCTGAAGACAGCTAAGTACCACTAGAGCCATTGCACAAAAAAAAAATGTAACAGACTTTTTGGCCAACCCAGTAATTTATTGTTTCAGATCTTATGTTTAGATCTTTGATCCATTTTGAAATAATTTTTTTGCATGGGGACTAAATGTAATCCAGCTTCATTTTTTGCATGTGGCTTTCAAATTTTCCAGCATTATTTGTTGAAAAAACTTTTTCTTCATTGAGTGTTTTGGCTCCTCAAAAGGTTTTTGCTCATATACTTGTGGTTTTACTTCTGGGCTCTCAATTCTGTTCCATTGGTCTGTGTGTCTATTTTTTCTGACAATATCATACTGTTTTCATTGATCTGTAGTATAATTTGAAGTCAGGTACTGTGATACCTCTGTCTTGTTCTTTTTTCTCAGGATTGCTTTGGCTATTTGGGGTCTTTAGTGGTTCCATAAAAATGTCATAACTTTTTGGTTCTATTTGTTTAAAAAATGACATCGGTGTTTTGACAGGGATTGCATTAAATCTGTATATAGTTTAGGGTAATATGGCCATTTTAACTATGTTGATTCTTCTAATTCATGAACACAGAATTATCTTTCCATTTCATTGTGTCTTTTTCAATGTCTTTTAATAATGCTTTGTAGTTTTCATTATATAGATTGTTCACATCCTTTGTGAAGTTTATTCCTTGTTAGTCTATTATTTTGGTTGCAAAAATTGTTTTTCATTTCTTTTTCTGAAATTTCATTGTTAGTGTATAGGAATGCGGTGGATTTTTGCACGTTGACTTTGTATCCTGAAATTTTATTGTTTGTTTATTGTTTGTAATAGATTTTGGTGGCATCTTTAAGGTTTTCTCTATGTAGAATCATGTCATCTGCAAAAAGTTACACTTTTACTTCTTCATTCCCAATTTGGATGCCTTTTATTTCTTTCTTTTGCCCAATTGCTCCAACTAGGACTTCCAGAACTATGTTGAATAAGAGTGATGAGAGTGGACATTCTTGTTTTGTTCCTGATTTTGGAGGAAAAGCCTTCAGTTTTTGAAATGAGTATGATATTAGCTGAGGTTTTGTAATATGTAGCCTTTATTAAGGTACTTTCCTTCTATACCCATTTTATTGTGTTTTTAAATTATATATGGATGTTGTATCTTATCAAATGCTATCTTATCAAATGCTTTTTCCTATATCAATTGGTAAGATGATATGCATTTTATCCTTGGTTTTGTTAATACGCTGTATTACATTGATCGATTTGCTTATGTTGAACCACCCATGCGCCCCCAGAGTGAACCACACTTGATTGTGATGTTGTATTATTTTAAATATATTGTTGTATTTGATTTGCTCATATTTTGTTTAAGATTTTTGCATCTGTATTCATCAAAGAATTGAATATATTCTCTCAATTTCTTTTGAAGAGGTTGAGAAGGATAGGTATCAAATCTTCTTTGAATGTTTGGTAGAATTCACTAGTGAAGCCATCTGGTTCTGGACTTTTATTTTTGGGGTAGGTTTTTGATAGTTGCTTCAATTTCCTCACCATTGATCAGTCTATTTAGATTTCCTCATTCTTCAGGATTCAGTCTAGGAAGGTTGTATATTTCTAGGAACTTATCCATTTCTTCCAGGTTATTGAATTTGTGTTTCGTAATATTCTAGTGTGATTTTTTGTATGCCTGTGATACCTGTGGTAACTTCTTTTTCATCTTTGATTTTGTTTATGTGAGTACTTTCTCTTTTTTTCCTTAGTGAGTCTAGTCAGGGGTTTGTCAATTTTATTAATCTCTTCAAAGAATCAACTCTATGTTATATTAATTTTTGTATCATCTTTTTGTCTTCTATTTCATTCAGTTTTGCTCTAGTTTTTATTATTTTTTTTCTTCTACTAATTTTGGGTTGCTTTTGTTCTCCTTTTTCTAGTTCTTTAAGATGTAATGTTAGGTTGTTTACTTGAGATCTCTCTTGTTTCTTGAGATAGGCCTGTGATGATCGAGACTTTACTCTTATTACCACTTTCGCTGCATCCCAGAAGTTTTGATATGTCATATTGCCATTCTCATTAGTGTTTACTTGTGTATATCTTTTGACCTCACTCTTTATTTCTTCTTTGATCCAGTCATTTTTTAGTAGTATGTGATTTAAGCTCTACATATGTGTGGGTTTCCTTACTTCCTTTTTGCAGTTGATATCTAATTTCAAAGCATTGTGCTCACAGAATATGCTTGGTGTGATTTCAACCATATTAAATTTATTGAGGCTAGTTTTGCAAACCCAGCATGTGGTCTGTCCATGAAAATGTTCCATGTTGACTGGAGAAGAAGGTATACTTTGATGTTATGGGATAAAATGCTCTGTCAATGTCAATTATGTCCATTTAGTCTACTGTGTCATTTAAGGCCAATATTTCTTTATTGGTTTTCTGTTTGGATGATCTATCTAAAACTGTCAATGGAGTATTTAGGTCCCTCACTATGATTATAATTTTGTCAGTTTCTCCCTTTAGTTCTGAGAGTAGTTGCTTTATATATTTTGGTACTTCCTGATTGGGTGCATATATATTGAGAAGTGTTATGTCTTTTTAAAATTATATTTTATTGATTATGTTATTACAGTTGTTCCAATTTTTCAGTGTCATGTCTTTTTGATGTCTTTACCATTACAAAATTTTTATCTTTGTTTCTTGTTATCTTGAGATCTATTTTGTCATATATAAGCATGGCTACACCTGCTTTTCTGTGGATGCTGTTTGCTTGGAGAATTATATTCTACCCTTTCACATAGAGTTTGTCTTTGCAGCTTAGATGTGTCTCCTGAAGGCTGCATGTTGTTGGATTTTTTTTTTAAATCTAATCTGCTACTCTGTGCCCTTTTATTGGTGAATTCAGTCTATTTACATTTAGGGTGATTATTCATGTATGAAGATTTTCTATAGTCATTTTATCTTTTGTTTTCTGGTAGTTGTGTGCCTCCATTGGTTCCTTTCCTTTGTGTTTCTGTCTGTTGTTTTTGTTTGGTGGTGTTCCATACTTTTTTCCTCCTTGTTAAAGTTGTGTCTCAGTTTTGGGATTTTTGTGTGTGGTTACCATTAGGTTGATGAAAAAGAAAGTTTCATGTATACTGTAGTCCTTTTTATTTTGAATGAATTTGATGTCCATCCTCTGCAAATTAAGACCTTTACTCTCTCCCCTTTTATGTTTGTATTGTCACAAATTATCCCTGTTTATGCTGTGAGTTTGTTGGTGATCTTATTCATAGTTTTGTGACATTTGATCTTTGTTTCAGATAGAATAACCTTGAGTATTTCCTGCAATGGAGGTCTTCTGGTGATAAATTTCCTCAGCTCTGTTTATCTGGAAAAATTTTTATTTCTCTTTTATATCTACAGGATACTTTTGCTGGATATATAATTCTTGGCTGATACTTTTTCTCTTTTAGTGGTTTGAATATTTGGTTCTAGTCTCTTCTAGCTTGTAGTGTTTTTTGCTGAGAAGTTTGATGATCACCTAATGGGCTTTCCTTTATGGGTTACTTCTTTTTCCTGGCTGCCTTGAGAATTCCTTTTTTGCCATTAATTTTGACAATTTTAATACAATGTGCCTTGGAGAAGGCCTTTTTGGATTGAAGTAATTAGATATTCTGTTTGCTTCTTGGATTCGAGGATCTAGTTCTTTCCATAGGATTTGAAAGGTCTCATTAACTATTTGTTTGATTAGGCTATCTGTTTCTTTTGCCCTCTCTTCTTCTTCTGGCATGCCTATTATTCTTATATTGCTCTTTCTGATGGAAGCAGATAGTTCTTGTAGTTCTTTCATTTTGTTTATACTCTAGTCTCTCTCTTCTCCCCTTTGCGTCATTTCTGGATTTCTATCTTAGATGTCACTAATTCTTCACTGCAGCTGGTCAGCTTTATTTTCTGTGCTTGCTAGTTCACTCTTGATGTCTTTTACTAAGTTCTTCAGATCCAGAATTTCTGTTTGGTTCTTTTTCAAAGTTTCAATCTCTTTGGTAATGTACTTGTTTTGTTCATTGATTTGTTCTCTGAGCTCATTAAATTTCCTGCCTGTGTTTTTTTTTTTTTTTTATCTCATTGAGTTTTTTCAGAACTGCTATCTTGAATTCTCTATCATTTAAGTCACATTTTTCCACGTCTTTAAGTTTATTTTCTGGAGATTTTTAAATTTTCTTTCTGAGCTGCCTCATTACCTTGGTTATTCATGTTATTTGATGGATTCCTTTTGTGTCTAGGCATCTATGTATTCATATGAGTAGCATTTATCTAGTAGATTGATAAGAAGTCATCTTTCTGTTTTTTTCTAGTAGGTGGCACTTAATCACAAGTGTTTTTGTTGTTGTTTTGTTGTTGTTGTAGGGTGGTGGAAGATGGCCTGTACTCCCTGGAAAGGTGGTTGCCTCCCCTATGATTGGTCATCCTGGTCTCAGGGGACCAATGCTGTAGGGAAATGTGGTCGATGATGTGGTTCCAAATCCATGAAATCCTAGTACTGTCCCCCATAGACACTGCAGACAGTTTAACTGTGATGTGTGGGGGAGAGTGAGCTATGGGAACCCAGCTACCTCTTCTGTCACTTTGCCCTCCCAGCAGTGATGACCAGTGGACCTCTGTGGTATCCCCCTGTACCTCCACTTGAACCTGGGATTAGTCACAGAGTGATTCTGTAGTACCAGTTCTTGGGTTTGCAGATAATATGGTCTGCAACCTGACACCAAGGGTGAAGAGAGGTGAGCTCTGGGAGCTTAAGGGGCAGCCAGGCTTCATGGCTTTGGTTTTCTGCCTGGGATGCTGACCGTCAGACAACCAAGGCCATATCTCTGTGCTTTGCCTCTGCCCAGGTCAGTGGGCTCAGCCTCAGCTCATACTGCCCACTCCTGCAGGAATGCTCACTAAATCTCTTTGTTCCTCCTGATTGTAGTAGTGCCAGCCACAACCTGATTCCTCCCCTCTCCAGGCTGAGCCCTGCTATGAGCTCCCAGCTGCAGGGCTGCATCCTGGGCGGCTCATTTCAGCTTTTCTCCCTGCATGCCTCCCTGGTTTGTTCCCACTTGCCTGCCTTTAGATGTTTCAGTGCATGGATCTCTCAGGTGTGTTTTGTGTATTGAGCAGGGAATCCTTTGTTGAATTATAGCTGTTCAGATTATTGAAACTTCAAGGGGAGAGACCAAGTGAATCTCTCACACTGTCATTCTTTTCTAAATTTTTTTTTCTCAGTAAGAAGCTTATATTACTGATCCAGAAGCACATGTAACAGTTTAGATGAAACATTTGGTATTTTTTATTTTGATAAAGAGAATGTATGACCTAGGAAATTAATCTTGGCTTCCAAAAATTCTTTTCCAGGGAAAATGAAAATAAAAATTGTGTGCAGTTCACTAGATTAAAACATTATTTCATGAGTTAAGGATATTAGCTTAAATCCATACTTTTGAAAACAGCTATTTCTCCTTATCAGATCTCCCTCCAGGGAGTCTTTGGCTGTAGAAATTTTCCAGGTTATGTCAAAGGTACATCTCTCTCCCTTTTTAAATTCCTAATTCAACCTTCATATTCATTTATTATTGCAGTTTATTTTTGCTGTAATGTCAATTATTTTAGCAATTAGAACTAAGTGTGTACTTTTGGATATTCATGTTTCAAGAGTCTCTTATTCTTTGGAAAGGTAAAAGCAATAATAACTGGAAGCAAAGTGAAAGGAAGGGATGTGGTGAATCAAGAGAATGAGAAAAAACACACAAATTTAATACCACATTGCATATTTAAAATTTGCTGAGAGAGTAGATCTTAAAAGTTCTCATCACAAGAAAAATGTTTTGTAAGTATGTGTGGAGACAAATTTTAACTAGGCTTTTTGTGATAATCATTTCACGGTGTATACAAATATTGAATTAAAATGCAAGAATTTGATTTTAGAGATGAAATAGTTTGTCCTGCTTAAAATGTTTCTAATGTGGAATTAAGTAGTCTATCCAGCTTTATTTCAATGTGTTACATTTTAGACAGGATGAATATGAATATTTCATAGTATATGTTAAAATATGCAAAATTTTGATGCAGTATTTTTTATCGCTATATTGTTCTCAAGTTAATTAGAAAAAAGAGGCTTTCTAATTTTTCATTGGCTCCCTTAATTGTTTTATAATTCAGCTTGTAGTTGTGCATTGTGCCCTTCTCTTTACTGTTATCTACTGCTGTCCCCACACACAATGCTGTGCGAGTGAGCAGTGCTGGTGTTAGTCTGTAGATGGCAACCTGGGTCTAATTTTATTTCTTTTGCCTTTTTCTTTCTTTTCTCCCCACTGCCTCCCCCACGACTGTTTCTCTCTGTAATAGTAAAGCTTAATAATTCAAGCAAAGCAGTGACATATTTCTTCAGGGAGACAAATCCCATTTTCTTTTGGTAGCCAAGATGCAAAGTAAGATTGGTTGGTGATTGATGAAGTTGGGTGTGAAATGCATTTTTAGCGCTGCATTTAAATACCAGCTTAACTGGCCAGCCTATGTTTTTGTCATACTTTCCACTTGAGTGTGGTGCCTTGGGGTATGTTTTAGAGGCTGTTAACTAGCTACACTCTCCACTATAAGCAAAGTAGTGATGGTATTGTTTTGAAATAGTATTTTGGAATTGACTATAGTCATTGTTATTTTAAATATTTTCTTTGTGAAAAAATTTAGTGTTTTTTAGTATCCTTAGAACACAGGAAGTATAGTGAATTTAGTTGTTCTTAGAAATAATGTAAAGACTGCATAGAAAATAGCCTGGTCTGTGCTGTTATAGCTTATGTGATATTGATAATTATAAATACTTTTTAAAAACTGGAGTATTAAAATGTAAGCAAAACCAAGATTTGTTTTCTTTTGAAGGGTGTGATTCTCTGCATGTGTAGTGCACACACACTAGTATTCTTGTTGCTACAGTTCCTGGCTTATTCCCAGCATCAGTCTGTGATAGTTCCCAAGCAACTTGTGTTGTTTAAGACTCCTGATGAATGATAGGGAGCAGGTGCCATGCCTGAAAAGGATGTTGGAATATTATGACCTTGCTGGGTGACTGCCCTTGAGCAGTCATGCTCTGAATTTTCTAATAGCTGCAACCTGCACATGGCTTGCTGCATCACACCAAGCATGAAGTATTACTGCAATCCATCCTCAGTCAGATTACGGGGCACTGAAACTTGAGCTTCTTTGGTTCAACTGATGAACCAGCTCAGGCACTTGCATGGTTCCCAGTCACAAGGGGTTTGGAAGATGGAACAGGCAGCACATTTCTAAATGTGCTCTCCCAAGTCTCACTCTCTAAGGAGGATCATGTACTGGAAGAAAGTATATGAGAAGGCACTAAGGTGACTTCAGAAGGCAGGACCCTGGTTTTGTTTAACAAGCTAAGATAAGATTTTTGATTCTTTGGTGTCTGTTGCTACTACACTCACCCTAGGGCAGAGAAATACAGGTTTTCTACTCCTTTGTTGATCCTAATTTCTCATCACAGTGGAAGTATTTATATGGGTCAAATTTAGTACTAGCATGTTAAAAATTTATAAAATAAGCATTTTACCATGCCTCAGTGACCCTTGTTGGAATTACATATTGTACAAGTAAATTCTAGTACAGCAAGGAGTTGTAGTCATTTCTTGAAGTTTTATTATGGTATTCTAACTCTATTGATAAAAATTAGTTTAGTAATATATACTTCACTTCAGTACTGAGAGATTGAAGAAGTAGCTGCTGTCTGAATACCACTAAGGTGTTTATCTGAGCTTGAGAGGAGTATGATACTAGCCCTTTATAGAAAAGATTTTTATCACATTCTGCTCTTACACACTTTATACACTGTATAGAGAAGTACTGTGAAAAAGTGTTTTTTAACCACTGATAGAGGTTTGAGGGCTCTGCAGCAAACCTCTTTAGGTGGCTGTTTTTTATGTAGCCTAATGGTGGGGTGTGAAGATACTTTTTGTTTTTAAAAGAAGTTTGTGAGCTGTTAAATTACATAGATATTTCCAAACTTTGGGAAAATTTTATTCCAGAAATTTATTTTAAGTAGATATTTTGGTACTTAGATGACATTTTCCATACAAGTTGCCTTAAGCTCTGTATAACCCATAATGCATCTTAATTCTTGTACTGTACTCATGATGCCATGTACGGTACCTGCTCTGTGCAACGTTGCCTCTAGTGGGAAAGTTAACTAGAAGTTCCATTTCGGAGTGCCAGTAACTCAAGCTAACCTTGCTGCCAAAGGATGCAGAACTGCCTTAGGTCAAATCACTGGTGTGGGTCAGGCCACAAGGTGAGGGATCAGCTGGGTTTGGTCTGAGGAGGAATGTGAAGGTTGAAGGGCCAGACCTGGATAGAGGGGTTGGGGCACTGAGGTCTGGGCCCAGGTTCTTTCATAAGTTGATCCTCTGCAAAAGGATGTTGGGAATGTTTCATCTTTCTTTTCCCCCCAGCTTCAGGCTTTGGCTTGTCAGCCACCCTTTTCATAGATGTAACCCATTACTTCAAAGCCAGGGCTCTTTCCTTCTTGGGCCATCAAGGACCCAGACAAATTTCCTGGCATTTCCTTGATTCTACCTCCAAAGTTATCTCTGAAGTTGTCTAAAGCTTAGTGTGGAGGAAACATGTGTCCATAACAATGCTGAGTTCCTGACAACAGCCAAGACTGAAGTGCAATTCATCTACTTTTCAGGAGGAAACTAAAGTTGGGTTACTTTGGCTGGGCATTTCATCATGGAATCTGAGGAAGGGCCCAAACTAAGCCATGGTTAAGGAGGGGTCTGAAGTCAGGAATGTCTCTGAGATGCTGATCATGGGGGTCACAGGGTGGAGGGAGGAGGAAGAAATAGCCGTGGAATTTATTATGCTTCCAATTTCTTCGGCCAGCCCTGTGGTGAAATAAAACCGGTATGGGGGCCTGGTCTACTAGAGTATCAGAGGCTCCTCAGCAGTCATTCACAAGGGAGACACGGAGAAGCATCCAGCAGAGCATCTGCTCCGAGTAGTGCTCAGCCTTTGTTGTGTGTGTGTGTGTGTGTGTGTGTGTGTGTGTGCGCGCGCGCGCATGCGTGTGTGTGCTTGCAGGTCCCTTATGCCTACATTTGTGCTGACAATTGAAACGAAGGGCTACAAATTTCAAACACTGAGCAATGATATAGTTCTGATGCCCATGCTTTAGAACATCTCAACTGTGGATTTTAAACTGATATTTTATAAGCTTTATCTACAAAGCCTCAGAATTAGTTAAAGAATATTTTCCTGGTATTACAAATGGAGGGAAAAGAGATACCAGTTTTCTCAGAGTCAAAAGGTATATGAATGGGTAGTGAATTCTGGAAATTGCCACTCTGACTGAAAGTGGGCTAAGAGGTGGACATGCCCATGTGATTATTTGTGTCTGAGAGTCCAGGCGGGGTGAGGGAGACCTTTGTGTCTGTGTGCTCCGACCTATCTTCCTTTAGTGCTAATTGTTAATGTGTCACAGTCGACCCTGAAGCTTATCTGAGATATTGTTAAGAGTTCCTGTTTTTTTCCTTTTCCATTTTTTGGTATTTCATATGCCCTTTGTAAATGGGGATGACTGATTGGAGCTTTTTCTGTTTTGTAAGGTGTAGAAGTGAGTTATTACTTCAAGGAGATTTCCTCTTCAGCAATGCGATATTAACAGGGGGTCCTCTCTGCTCTCACACAGACCAGCCCAGTGCCGAGGCTGTCTTCAACATTTATATCCACTTTTTCAGTGTCTGGGAACCTTGAAGAAGATGGATATTTTGGGGGCTAAGCTCTAGTTTGTTTGTCAAATGACCAATTGTATATATATTTAATTAGTTCAATTTCTTAGGACTTAAACTGTTATAACCCAAGCCTTTCTCTGCATTTGAATTTCCTTCCTGTGTCTCACTATTCTTCAGACTTATGAACCCCACTCCCTTTCCTAGAATACCACTTTTATTTCTTCCACAAAACTTTACTGAGTGCTCACCATGTATTATATACTTACTAACCTCTGGGGTAACTCTGTTTTCTCTGTTTTGTACTATCTGCTCAGCACTTACACACTTTCTTCCAGTAGGTCTTCCAAACTTATTTTTTCAGACCTTTTTCCAATAGGTCTTCCAGGCCTATTTTATGTATGAACTCTATTATCTTTATCAAGAAAAGTTCCTTGTCCTGCCTGGCTTGGCTCAGTTGGTTGAGCATCGTCCCACAAAGTGAAAGGTCTCCAGTTTGATTCCCAGTCAGGGCACATGCCTGGGTTGTGGGTCTGGTGCCTGGTTGGGGCACCAGTGAGAGGTAACTGATTGATATATCTCCCATACATCAATGTTTCTCTCACTCTCTTCCTCCTTCCCTTCTCCACTCTCTAAAAATGAATAAATAAAATCTTTTTTTTAAAGAAAATTTCCTCAATGAAGAAGAAGCAATTTCTTTTTCCATTTCAATGACCAAGCTCAACTCACTACTCGTAAATGCCAAAATGTGTTTATTCTGTAAGCATTGGCATGTTTTTCTTTCTTAGTAAGTCATCTATGAGGCCTCTGTATCAATTTTGTTCATGTAGGAAGTACCAGTTTAGAACCAGAGAACAAGGTTATTTCTGCTTAACTGTATTTAGCACATGGTGTCTGGAACAATTACTAAATACTACCTGGTACTTAACACAGGGAAAGGATATTTCCCCACCCAGGTAGCAGGCTGGGCCTCCTTTGTAGACCATGACCTATTTTATATATGAACTTTATTTTTATCCTCAGTTACCCTAGTTGTTTTTGAAATAAGATTTCCTAGGAGGAACCTTTATTGCAAATCAGCATGCAGTGTTGTATCACAGTGGAGATAATGATAAAGAGAAAATATTTATAAAGTGCCTTTGAGCTTTGTAGGTTTAAATCTACCCATTTATTCTTATTTTATGCAATTGGATGATATTACCAAATTGTCCCTGTGATATCGGTCAAGGTTTTATTCCTTATAAAATACCATAATAAAAACCACTTTTCACTGGGAAGTCGGCAAAGCTGCAGGCCCTCTCTGCTGCTGCACAGGTTAGGAGCATGTGTCTCTCACCTTTGAACTGATTGTAGCTGGTTTTCTCCCTGGCTTAGTTTTGCTTAACGGTAAGGGTGCCAACACACAGTGGGAGTCATTTTTTTGGAAAGTGTTGTGGCATACAAAAAAATGGGAGCCTCCACCCAAATCACTGAGGATGATTCGTAAAGCCTAGGCTGGCAGCCCCCTGCCCTGTACTGCTCCATGGTCCCATGAGATTGCGTAGAGCTTCTGAGTAACCTTAAGAGGGAGGCTCTTACCTGGAGAACGTATTGTCATTTCCTAAAGTGGGTTCCATGGAACAGTAGTTTTATGGACTTCTAATAGATATTTCTTATAATAAGTTTCATGCTCAAATATAAATTTGGGAAAAGTTGGATTGCACAAAATTGAGCCACTTTCTTTGCTACAGGATTTCTCAGAGCCTTTCATATGGAAATATTCTGTGCTTTTTCTGACTCTGGGTCCCTGTAGCTGAGGAGCATGGGTGGGATTATTGTTCTCTAGAGCACAATTTGAGAAGCACTAGGGTACTCAAAGAGGCAGTGTTCCCACACATGACTACTTCCCGGAAGATTGTAGGGCACGAGGGAATTTCTGATGAAAATCAAATGAGACACCTTCGTGTGTGGGTCTGACCAGATCAGTAGCTAACATAAACAGTTCACAGTTTCTGAGTGTTTACTGTGTGCTAGGAATTAGGCTGAGCACTTTAGGCATACAGTCTCATTAATCTTCATATCAGCCTTATGGTGTATGTGTCATTATTGTTATCACTACCCCCATTTTACTGATGAAGGAATGAAAGCACAGAAGGGTTAAGAAGTTTGCATGTGAACAGACAGGCAACCAATGGTGGCAGGTAAAACCGGAAGCCAAGGTGGAGGAGAAGTTGCCTGAGGTAGTGTGTTCATAGCCTTAGAAGAGAAGGGCAACCCTGACTCAGGAGCAAGTGCAAGAAGAGGATGCGAAGATGTAGAAATTAAAAACACGTGTATAGCACTTATATTTCAAATTACCTCACTTATTTTATGGAGCAAATACTGAGGGGGTGGTATTATTTATAAATGGAAATTGTGTTATTTATAAATGGAAATCAGAATTTCTATTTTATATATCTGAAGACTAGAGTACAGGAAGATTTTGTGTATTGCAGCTTGCAGCCAGCCAAAAGGCATTTAATAAATGGTAGCTCTTAATTTTCAAGCTATCATAGCACCTAAACCCTCAAGTTTAGAGTGTTTCCTATGATTATAGTGGCCTTAACCAGACTTTATAGTTGTCCATAGTCTAAATGTATTGGAGAGATTTGGTGCATGTTTTATGTTAAGCTATGACCAAATGCAAGGCACTAAACCCTAAGGCATATAAATGCAGTGATCTTCCACATAATTTACCTAGTGCAGTGTTAAAACCTGTGTGCACAGCACCAGTAAATGTAAAAAAGCATTGACATCTCAGAATAAAAAGAGAGGCAGAGTCATTCTGTAGAGTAATTGAACACTAAGAAATAATAGCAAGAAAATGGATTTCAACTGTACTTAATGAGGAATACGAAGGAAATGATAGTTCAGAATGCTAAAATTGTTTTTTGTATGAGGTGAAAATTTTGCAATCTGAGAATGAATGACTATTCCATAGTAACTGTAAAATCAGCAAAAAAGTCCAATTGAAAGAATAAATGGTTTACATCTCAGACTAGCCCAAGAACATATTAGAAACAAAGGGGAACAATGGCTGTTTTTCTTAATTAAATAAAATAATACTATTATTCACCCCTCACTGGTACCAAAGTTCTCAATAAATTTTGCCTAATTTTGGACTAAGTGCCGCGGGTTATCATTGTTCTGGGAGTCAGAATGCGTAGCCAGCCGGGACAAAAACTTCAAAGCAGCCCGTGGACGCCACGGCAGATGAAT
Organism: Tonatia bakeri; assembly: GCA_004024845.1. Classification (NCBI taxonomy): domain Eukaryota; kingdom Metazoa; phylum Chordata; class Mammalia; order Chiroptera; family Phyllostomidae; genus Tonatia; species Tonatia bakeri. The sequence goes on from PVIA01000005.1 coordinate 492,949, forward strand.
GTTTCCTCTGGTGCCGTCCATCCGGCGGGTTTGAGATTTGTTACACGTTCAGTTTGGTAAGGTTTGTGGACTGAAACAGAGTTCCAGATCTAATTAGTCCAGCACTCGATAATGTTTAGATGCGTGAGTCTATCCCTTAGCAATTTTTATTTTCTGAGCAAGTCTCAGACAGAAGGGACAGAGGAGTAAGAGGTGTCTTTAGTAGACAGATGGATATAAGACAGTTTTTCATCTGTGAGGCAAGTTCTCTGTTTAATTTTTAGAAATTAGTTGGGAGAATAATCAAATTTTCTTTAGACTTTATTCCCAGGTTCACCCCGAGGTTATAATTTTAGAAGCACAATTATTTAGCATTTTATATTAATGAAACATTAATGAAAATGAATGAGAAAACACTTTCATAAAGTAAAAGTGCCTGAAGAGGTTATTGGTTAATATTACAGTGTCTGTGAAGGAGGTATAAATTAGTTCGGACTGTTCTCCAAGCCGGAAATGAGGAACTTGAGGACCTGGAACTGGGGAGCCTGGAGACGGGAGGGAGAGTACCCGTTATTAATTCCTGGTTCCCTAGGTAGGTGGCTTCTTACTGCTGCCCCCCGCTCTGCTTCCCAAGACTCAGTTGCCACTCTGTTCTGAAGCCCAGCGCTGAAGAAGACTCGGAAGAACAATGTAAAAGTTAAAGGAGGTCAGTAGGGTTAGAAAGGAGTAGAAGGATATATATAGAAGAAAAAGGTCAGCTGGGCAGACACAATCATTCCTTCTAATAAAATTTTTAAAAACTAAAAATAACCAAAAACACTCATTGTCTTTCACTATGGGTAGCTTCCAGGTTGCTCTCCTTACTCCACCTTGCTCCATAACATTTTATTGTCAGTGTGGTGAGTGCTCTCCTTGGAGGACAGGCATACAAACGAGGAAAAACATGGTTTTCATCTCATGGAGATTAAAATTGAGTTGGAGACTTGAAAACTAGGTTAAGGTACGGGATGGCAAGTAGCAGAATAGAGGAATGTAAAGGCTTGGAGAGAAGGGAGAGAAGTTAAATATGACTGTTGAGATTGCGCATGGATGTTTATTTGAGACAGGAAGTTCTGGGTATAGAACTTGAAGGGAAAAAAGGAGAAGCAGGACTATTTCAGAATTTAAATCTCTAGTGCATTTCATTTTAGTTTTAAAGATTTTATTTATTTTTAGAGAAAGGGGAAGGGAGGGAGAAAGAGAGGAAGAGAAACATTGATATGAGCTACAAACATCAATTGGCTGCCTCTCATATGTGCCCCGACTGGGAGTTGAACTGGAGACCTTGAGCTTTGCAGGACAACACCCAACCAGCTGAGCCACACTGGTCAGGGCTAAACCTCTAATGAATTTTAAACCCAGAGTAGTCAGGTGTTAATTAATCCTCCAAATTAGAATAGTAACATAATATAAGCAGGGGAGGAGAGGTATTGTTCAGAAATGTATTTATTGGACAATGGAGAATTGCTATAATTATTTTTTTTTTGTTGGTGGTGGTGGCTTTTTCCCAATAGTTTAATCTTATATTATTTTTATGCTCCTTCTCAGATTAGCTCAAAATATTCCATTATACTCTTCTTAAGATCATAATAGCAACAGTGAACATCACTGTTGATACCAAAGGCCATTGCCCAGAAAAACAACACGAAAGTGTAACTTTATTAAAAGGACTGATACCCTTTCATTTTTTATTATTTTGTATCCCTCACTAAATGGCCCTTGCTTTCTCAACAGTCTCCTTATAGACATGGGATTGGAATTTGTTCCCAGGCTCAACTGCTTTTTTTATATTAAGGCCCATATTTCTGACTACTTGAAATTTTACCTTGATTCCTCACAGGCACCCTAAATGCATATGGTAAAATAATAATAATAATAATTACTGTATTTTTCAGACTATAAGATGCACCTAGGTTTTAGAGGAGGAAAATAGGCAAAAAATTTTGAAGCAAAAAATGTGGTAAAATATTTAATAACATAAATAACATAATATTTCACCAATGTAAATGTAAACAGAACTCAACAGCAGCATTATCAACCATTATTACTGATTTTAAGCTTTAAGTACAGAAACCCCTCTAATCATCAGGGAACCCCAAGAATTCCTTGGCACTACTGTCCATATTTATGAAGCTCGGCTCCTCAGAATCACTAGTATCACTGTCTTCACTCTGTTCGTAGAGGATGTCATCTTCAGAGCCGTCTAAGGCATTGCTGGTGCCACATTTTTTGAAGGACCTCATAATGGTTTCGTCCTTAACCTACTGTCATGAGGTTTTCACCCACTCACAGACTTGGGTAATAGTGGGCCTCTTCATTTGTCCAGTTGGTGTCAGATCATGGTTTCCAGCAGCCGTCCATTTGTTCCATTCTTCTCTCTTGAAAACTTTAAATGGCTTATTGATGGAAATGCCCAAAGGTTGCAACTGGCTGGTAAGCCCCCCAGGAATTAAGGCTAGATGGGTTTTCTCTTCTTTAAATCTCTTTTTCTGTGGCTTCAGTGATATGTGCCCTAAGCTGGTCAAGCACTAATAGGGCAGGTTTTCTCAGAAGCCCTCCAGGACGTTTGGACCACACTTTTTCTATTCATATCTTCATGCCATTTTCATCCATCCATCCTTTGTCATGAACATGAACAATGTTCATGAACAATCCCTCTTGGGATTGACTCTTTTGGCATGTTTTTTCTCTTGAAAATCAGCATTGGTGGCAGTTTGGTGCCATCTACACAGCAGGACAACACAGCCGTGTAATGGGTTTTATCATGCCTTGAGGTTTTCATGGTTATGGTTTTGGCACCTTTCACATCAACAGTCTTGTTTGATGGAACATCAGAGGTTAACAGGACTTCATCCATGTTCCCAATCTGGTTTATTTCAAATCCATTTTTCTTTCTTGCATCCAGTACAAATTTGTGAAAACACAATCTTGGATTCATATTCTATAGGCATTTTTTTGTGCAGTCCCAGTTTCGGTGCGCATAGCAAGGCCACATCTCTTTGTAAATCTGTGGCACCATGATGGTGATCCAGTGAAGTCCTCAACTTCTTTCCCTGCAGCAAGACGTTTGGCTTCATATATGATCATTTCTGTAGATATGAAAAGCCATTGTCCCTGTGATCTGTGATCCAGTCTTTCATATCCACTTCTAACTGGCCATTTTGCAGCATGCCTATGAAAACATGGTTTCGTTTTGTCTTTTGCAGTTGATCCTCCTGTTTCCTCCATTCCCGTACCATTTTTTCATTTGGGGGTGGCCCAAAGTGTCTCTTAGCTGCTCTGTTCCCATGTTCTTTGGCATACTTCACTGTCTCCAGTTTAAAAGGGATTTTATAGGAAATCCTTTTCTGCTTCGACATCTTTCCACCATTACAGTAGATTCAGCAGGAGACTATGGTAGGCTATTGTATCTTTCTACAATCAAATACAGTAATGAGAGAACTATCAGCACTGTGTCCATCATAGTTCTGGGGACACCGTACCTGAGAACATCAGTGGATGATGCACTGTTATGGGGGGATCTGCTGCTGGAGGGCCACAGGTTGTACAACACTCTTGTATGGGGACAGCAGTGTTGCACAACCTGTGTGACTCTGCATCTGTTGCCAAATTACAGCTCCCATCATCCCAACCTGTCCAAGCATGATGGGAATTGTAGTTTTGCAGCAGCTGCAGGGCCACATCAACAGGTAACCCTGCAGTGGAATTTGCCTATGTTAATGTTAATGGGGGGGGATATACCAGTCACGTGATGGAGGCATGTATGGGTGTGGCCGGCTTTCTTCTCCTAAGGTGCCTGCACCGCCTGTACCCTCCTCTCTAGCACTATAGTATGCTGTAGAGGGGACTCCGCTTCTGCCTCTCTTGCTTTGCACCACTGGGACACCCCCTCCTCCCAGCCTAGGACCCACAGCATTGCTTGACTCCTGCTACTGCTGGCTTCCTACAGTGGCGACCCTGCTCTTGCTTCTTGTGACCCTGCTCCACCACTGCCCTCCCCCACCACCCCAGAGAGCCAGGCAAACTACATCCGGACTGTAAGACACACCCCCTTTCCTCCCAAATTTGGGAAAAGGTGCGTCTTATAGTCCGAAAAATAAAATGATGATGATGATGATGATGATGATGATAACAATAATAGTAATAGATTCTGCAAGCCCTGAATTGCCTCTAAATATTCTGTTTTCCTTACATATTCCCTGTGTCAGAGTACCATCAAGCCAGATACCCAGCAGTGATCCATATTGGCTGATGGGGGTCTGAAGAAAAGTGTATAGTTTTATCAGTTTGCAGTGATAAATTGGGACATGAGTAGACCTGACCTCATTCTTTTCTAATCCCTCCACTGTCACCCCTCCATCCTTTTTTTTTTACTTTTCAATTACAGTTTACATTCAATATTATTTTATATCAGTTTCAGGTATATAGCAACGTGGTTAGACAATCATATACTTTACAAAGTAGTCCCTCCTGTTATTTCCAGTACCCACCTGGTCCCATACACAGTTATTACCATATTAACTGACTATATTCCCTATGTTGCACTTTTATGCCCTGTTTTGTGACTACCAAACTGCACTCTTCAATCCCATCACCTTCTTCACCCAGCTGCCTAATCCACCTCCCTTCTGGCAACCCTCAGTCTGTTTTCTGTATCTGTGAGTCTGTTTCTATTTTGTTTATTTATTTTTGTGCTATTTAGATTCTACATATAAGTGAAATCATATTGTATTTGTTTTTCTCTGTCTGACTTATTTCACTTAGCATAATACCCTCTAGGTCCATCCATGCTGTTGCAAATGGTAAGATTTCACTCTTTTTTGTGGCTGAGAAATATTCCATTGCATATATATAGCACAACTTTTTTATCCACTTGACTATTGATGGGCAGTTGGGTTACTTCTATCTCTTCCATCCTTTTAATTCAATTAAATTTGGAGTCATCCTAGATTTTTCCTGTTCCTCATGCTTCACACAAATTAGAGCTAATTTGCATTGATTTTACCTTCTCAGAGTCTCTTGATTATGGCCCTCCACACTTTCCTGATTTAAGCTCTGTATTTCTCATAGAGACTACTGCAGCCTTCTAGACGGTCTCCTGAGTGCCTCCAAGTCTATCCTTCACAGCTCTGTGAGAATGGTGCCCTAAAAATGAAACACTCTTCTAATGAAATTCATTCAGGAACTTCTCACTCTCCTGGCCTTTCTGTCCAGCCGCATCCTCCTACGTGCACATTCTGCACTCAGAACTTCTTAGAGTTTCTCAGTTGCACGAGCCTTTTCCATGTCCCTTTGCATGTGCTGAGAATACCCTCTCCGTTCCCGTCAACTTTGTTCTCTTGAGACTCACTCTGGCATCATCTGTTCTGTCAACTGTCCCGACACTCTAAGAGCAGAGGCTTTCATTCTTTTCTGTCTCCATAGCAGCCTGGACTTGACAGTACTGTGTCTTGTTTTCATGCGCTGCTCCATTGGTTCATGAACTGTTCGAGAGCTAGGATTCCTCCTCATTATTACCTTGCCTTATTTATCTTCATGGGCTCATCATCTGGCTCCATTTCTAACAGGCCGTTAGCTCTGTGTAACGTAAAAGAATGAATTTTTTCAAATATCTTATGATTTTTTTTGCTGTTTTTATTTGACTTTATTTGAGTTTAATATCACAATTATTTATGATAGTTCTTAATCAATGTTATTTTGATTAAATCAGATTTGCTAATCAAATATTGCTCCTGTGGCACAGAGATTAAGAGGGTCTCCATCTGCCACAGCCTTGAGGCAAAGTAGATAAATATCTGTGTAAGCAGAGACATTTTATTCAACTTCAAGGAGAAGTAATAGGTTAGAGAAAAGGCAGCTTACTTGACTTAAGATATCAGTGTAAGAGCTGAGGTGCAATATATGGCTCTATGTGGGGAAAACTGAAAAATTAATGTTGTAATTTAAAAACAAAACAAAATCAAACGTGGTCAAATGGCCCCTGACTTGCCTTAAAAGACGCCACTAAAAATTGGAGACTATTAAAACCAAACTGAGTTGATAAATTTTCCTCAGTTTATAATGTGAAATTATTCTTTGTGTAGAACTGTCTACAAGATATTGGATTTTCCATTATTAAAGGATTTAAAAGCCACTTTGGACTAGAGATTATTTACATTTCTGATTTCTCACTTTAAGTGGTAATATATAACTTGACATTGCATCCCCCTTGCAAAACAACATTTTATGAAGCCTCAATCCTCAGCATCCCCATGGATTCATCTTCTGCTCACACATAGACTCAAGGCACGCGTTCTCCTCTGTGTCTATTTTTGCTTATGCTCTGTTCTCTTAGACTTTAACGGAAACACCACAGTTTTGGAGAGTCTTCTCTTTATTTGAACATCCGACTATTTGTTATAGGGTGAACGGCTGCACACACACACTCCACCCCACCCAGGGCACATTTTTTAAAAATGAACTTTTCACTGGCATATGATCTGCATGCAGAAGAGTGCTCAGATCCCGAGTGCACATCTTGATGAATCTTCTCAGAGTGAGTAGAACTATGTAATCAGAAGCCAGGGAAGGAACAGCGTTTCACCAGTGTGAGGACTGTTTCCTTCTTGATGCAAAGTAAGTGTAGTTTCCACACCATCTTTCTGACTCTCCAGCACCACCTAGGGGGTCCTATAGCTCAATTCAGTTCTGACACAAACTCCCTGGAAAGTTCCCTGTTTTTGTTTGCAAAGACGTTTTAACATTTTAGAGTTTTGAATCATACTAAGTGACTTTTCTGTATCTGTTGAAGTGATTTTATGATTTTTTCTTTTTATTCTAATAATGTGGTTAATTACACTGAGTTTTGGGCATCAAACAAACTTTGTATTTCTGTAGTAAATCCAAATTGGCTGTGATGTTTTACTCTTTAGATACCTCACTGCTGCAGTCACTTATACCTGGAATTCTTTTCTTTTTTTTTGGCTGAAGATTTTAATTTCAGGTTCAATTTCTTTTAAAAGTTTCTTTTACTTGAATTTTAAAATTTATTGTTGCAAAGTCATGCCTAATATGCTTTTTAAAAACACCTATGGGATTTATACTGTGTACTGTTTTTCACTCCTGTGTATTGGCAAATCTCATCTTCTCTCTTTTTTCATAATCAGTCTGCTCATGGTTCATCAGTTTTATTAATTATTCTTTTAAAATAACTAAATTTGACTTTGTAGATTTTTCTCTATATTTCTTTCTACAGTTGTATCCAACATGTTTTAATGTCTTATTTTCATTATTTATATAAAATATTTTAACATTTTTATTGTCGTATTTTGACCCAGGTTTATTTGAAATTATATTACTTATTTTAAAATAGAAGTTTTTTTGAATTTTCTAGTTGTCTAGTTATCCTTTTTTTGATTCCTAGCTTGATTCCAAGATGGTCAAAGAACGTACTTAAATATTTTCAGTCTTTAAATTGTTGAGACTTGCTTTATGGCTCAATCCAGGGCCAAACTTGGTAGCTCACCCCCTTGCTCTCTCATTTGCTTTTGCCATGGCTTCCTCTTTGGGTGTAGCTGTGTTGAATTTGTATACTACTATATTATCACGTGGTTCCATTTAGCTCTGACCTGTCCTCTGCTTAAAATTCTGGTTTCCCTCATTGCCCTTATCCCTTTGGGTATGCGGCTTTGCCCAGCAGGCCAGCGTAGCATTCTTCCTTTCCTTTAGACTCCACTTCTCATAGGAGCGCATCAGGCAGCTCTGTCAGCAGGAGTTCACTGAACACAGGGCATGGGATTCTACAAATATTTGATATAATCCATGACCTTAAGGGGCTTGTGATCTGGGTGGAATCAGTACCCCCACACACAGAGATTTAACAATACAAGGAAGTATAATAATACCAACTAAATTAGTAGTAGGAAGAAAAAGGCAGTCATTATGGGCTAAAATGGATTTGTAGAGAACCTATTATTTGATCTGAAGTTAAAAGACTGGGAAAACAAGGATTTGAGTTGAAGGGAGTTTGCCTGAGTGAAAAGCCAGAGGCAAGAAAGCATAGCTACTCTATACTTGTATTTCCTAGATCACAGCTAGTGGGGACAGGATTAGCAGAGTGGTGATGGCCTGGTCCACAGAGGTGGGTTGAGGTCAGATCATAAAGGGTCTTAAATGTCAAGCTAATGCATTTAGATATTGTACTGCATCTACAGAGCCAAGGCATTGGCGATCATGAGCATATGATTAGTAATCTGAGGTGATAAAGCTAGTGTTGTAGGGAGAATGGTCTGATTGCTGTCTACAGAAAGGAATCCAGAAAGATCCTGGAAAAATTATGTGATTTCAGATTATAATGTTCATAGCAACAGATTAATAAGGAGTATTTTAAGGGAAGCGATAAGGTGGATTCAATGATAACTGAAGAAATAGAGCCTAGGTTTTAAAAAGCTAGCAGTGCTATCGGCAGATATAGTGCTGTAAGGCTGTGGAACAGAATTTAGGCACGAGGTGTCAGAACCATGCCCAAGACCAGAGACTGAGAGCAGTGCTGTACAGGTGGGGGTTGGCTTAGGGGCTCTGAGAATGGAAAGAGCATGGGTACTGAGACAGGCTTTGGAAGGTGGTGAGGACAGTGGATGGCATGAGCTCACCCAGAGTTCTCTTGAAGACCGCTGAGTTTCATGAGATTTGTGATAACTTATGTTTAGTCATATCAGCTGTGGAAGCCAGTATAACCTAACATTGCTGTCCAAATTCCATAATCTCTGAAATAATAGACCAAAGTCAATGAACAGTAATTGTTAAACTAATAGTAATAAGGGAAAAGCACAGCCTTCCTAAACCACATGTGAAATGCATTTGACCATTTGGGGTTCAGTTTTAAAGGGATAATCTACACTTCACACGTGCTCCTGTTCTGATGTTCTGCAGCCGTCCGGGTTTGCCTTAACAATGGTGATTTGCTAGGGAAACAGGGCAAAACCTACATTCCAACCAGCCGGTGCTATCAGAGATTAATAACACTTTAGACCTGCTGGAAGTGACTCACATCTGAGCCTTTTCCTACTGTGTCATGGCAGCAGTTTCAGAATTTTAATAATAGATGTCCTCTTTGAGAAATTGCCTTTCCTTGTGCTATGGGAGTTTTTATGATTAGAACTATACTTCTTTTCCTTGCAGTTGTTTTCAAGGCATTTATGTTACCATTTTTGCTTATCAGTAATGGTTCAAAAATTTTGTAACACAGAGCAATTAATTTCTGTCAGTAGAAATAAATTACATTTTTCATTGCTTGTGACATGCTCTCAAATGCTGTTTGAAAGTGCCATAATTATGCATCATCATGCTATGTAATTTTGATGCTTGGTGTAGTAGTGCTTTAAGAGTATGATTTATATTTTCTGTGTGTGTGTTTTTAAGTACTGAATTAATGGGATAGGTGTAAGGATTGGGATGTAAGGTGGGAAATGACATTTTTTTCAGAATAATTTGTATTATATCCATTCTTCTAAACTAGTCTGTTTTTTAGAATTGTTCACATACTTTATTTATATTTGTGTATGCAAATTGTGCATATTGTGATTGTACCACTAGTAACTTTTGCCTGATAGTACTGGAAAGCATAACATGCTTTTAAAAATGGAACACAAAGAATCTATGTACGTTCACAGCACATTTTTTTATTGCCCTATGGAAGAAGTATGTAATATTTGCAAAATTGCTACCTTTATTGTGTCCCTTTACTCCTTTCCCTTTGAGCACAGTGGGGCTACCGTAGTGCTATACATTAATCAGCTATAATTATGGGCAACACACAGATTCAGTTGATTCGGGCCCCCTGTTGCTTACCCTTGGCTTTATTCTCCTCTCTTTGGCCCAGTAACCTGGAGCTGACTTCGGAGTTTGGCCCCTTCACTTTTGATTACTGTTTGTGCTCACCTTGGCTTAATGGATTACAACTTGCTTGAAGATTCTTTTGGCCAGTTGTTGTCTTCTACCACTCACCCCCCACCTCTTACTCCCTTAGGTGAGAAAGTATCAATTGAGGTGAGGAGGATGGAAAAAGCAGGCTTCCAGGAACTGGGGTAAAAACTCACAAAACACAAAGGACTTGAGCCTACTAATTAAGACTCTCAAATTATAGTTGTACTTAAGGCACAAACCACTGTTAATGAATGAGCCTGCTGCTGTCTTCACTCACTGCTACATTCCAGCCATTCTTAAAGTGAGGGAGGGGGATCAGAATATGCCACCCCAAAATGTGCCACTTTGGCATAAGAATTATTTTGAGCTAACGACCATTGAGAAACAGTAGACATTGGGGGAAGTTTCTGTCCTCTTCCTTTCTGCCTAAAAGCAGAGCATACATTTCCATTTGTAAAGTTGTCTCCTTTTCCCACTGCCAGCTCTTCATCGCCAGAGAATGCTCCTGTCACTGCAGACAGCACTGACTTGAGACTACATAAATAAAACTTACTAAAATAACCCTTATATTCTATTAGTTTTCCTTGTGTATTTACCATCTCACAACTTACCACCCCCAGAAATCCCCTAACTTTTCCTTTGTTAGTCTATCTCCATAATTTATCACCCTTTGTTAGAATATATGAGCCCCCCACCCTAACCACATTTTGAGGCTTTCACATTTTTTTTCTGTGAAGCTCCCATGTGCATGTGAAATAAATCCTTTTTCCTGTAAACTCTTTTCCTAGTTTAATTTACATATCTCAGTCACTAAACCTTAGAGGGAAAGGAAAAGTTATTTTTCCTCCCCTACATAAGATATTTCACTCTGTTAGACTATAATCATTTTTCTCATTCTGAACTGGAAAAGAAGAGCTCTAACTCCTAAATTTACAATTCAAAGAATATATATATTTTTTGAGGACATGCTTATTGATTTTAGAGAGAGGGGAAGGAAGGGAAAGAGAGAGGGAGAAAAAAATTGATGAAAGAGAGAAATATCAATAGTTTGCCTGTCACACGCTCCCTGACTAGAGACCAAATCTGCAACCCAGGAATGTGTCCTGACTTGGAATCGAACCCACAAACCCTTTGGTCTGCAGGTGGCGCTCCAACCACTTGAGCCACAATGGCCAGGGCACAGTTCAAAGAATATTGAAACTTAAGTGTAGTTAATGTAAAGGCAAATATGGTCTGGAGGGACCAGAATCAACAAATCTATATGGAATATCCACTATTTCCAAGCACTGAGCTAGGGTACAATATTCCGGAGGAATGTGATTCTGAAAACAATCATCAGTCATACAATGAAGTCTCTTCTCACTTTCCATCCCTTAACAATTTTGTTTTTTAATTTAACACTTTTGGTTGGGTTTATTTAGGTTTGGATAAAATATACACAGGAGTATAAGGAAGATAGAAACCTAAAATATAGGCACTTTGCAACTGCCACAACCACTTCTGAAATTATCCCTTCAGGAAAGGCTACATTATGTCAGAGCAGCACAGCTGTGGGCCAGGTGGGAGCTTTACTATTTGAGAAGCTTAGAAGTGAAGCTCTATTAAATTTCTCAGTTGAATAACAACAAAATGTCTTAGTGAAAAGAGAATTGTCTTTCTTACATGGAACTCAAGCTTTCAGATTCCTAAGTAGAATTTTAGCAATTTATACCAGTTAAATAGATTTCTGCAATTCAGCCATATCTCCATGAAGCTGTGATTGTAGTATATTTTTAATTATGGTAGAATTGAAAGCAATCAGCTCACATTAACTTTCTTTTCAATAGGATCATAAAGCAGAGTCTTTCATTCTGCTAATTTCTTTGTTTAGGGAGTTACCAAGTATTCTTAAGTGAGTCACTTCAGAATGAATGGCTTATTGTAGAGTTGAGTTTTAATATATTACATAAAAATAACAGAACCAAAGTAGAAGTAACCTTTGAGATTATGGTCACTCACTTTACATCCTTCTATTTCATTTCTAAAAACAAATACCTAAAATGATTAAATGCAAAAAAGAAACTAAGCTTTTCATTGGGTGGTGCATTGGTAATTGGCTTTTCATTGGGTGGTGCAATTGGTAATTGGTAGTTACAGTTTTAAAAGGAGTAAGGGCATTAGGTCAATTGGCATAATGTGGAGACAGGCGCTTTATATTTTCAAACATCTTAGTAGTTATTCCCTGTTGAGCTTCCATTTTCATCTAACATTTATGCAGAAGCCCATATTTTGAAAATTTTTGTCATTATTTTTATTTGCTGTGTCTTTTGTATAAGGAGGGTCAGTGCATCTCTTTTGTGTAGCCATCAATGTGTGGAATAGCTGCTGTGCGGTCCACAGATGTTTCTGCTCTGGAGGGAATTACAAATTCAATTTGGCCACTTAGTGTCTTGCTGTTCCAAAGGTCATTCAGTGACCTTTGCTTAATCACACATCCCCTGCCAGTTAAACTGGTTTTAGCAAATTGTGCCTAAAAATAATAATAATACTCATCATTGATTAAGGACTTCCTATGTGCCACATATCCTGTATAACTTAATTTTTATAACAGTGCCATGAGGTAGCTATTCTCTCAGTTTTACAAATAAGAAGTCTGATACTTGAAGATGTTTAGATCATGTATGTACTTTTGTGTGCAATTCTAGGTTTGGCAAGTGAAGGGGTTGGTGTTTACATTCAAAGCCTGGCCCCCCAGAGCTGCATGATGCCACCTCTGACAGTGACAGGGATGACTAACTTTTCTGAGCAGCGATTCGATGCTGGTGTTCTACTAAATACTTTACAACATAATTATATTGGATACCCACAACAGCCGAAGGTATTTTGTTTCCAATCTGCCAGTGCAGAAATCGAGCTGAAGAGAGGTGAGAGAACACATTAAGGCTGCGGGCTGTTAAGGGACATAGCTGCACCTGTGGTCCAAACGAGCCTCCTCTAAACCAGCTTCTGTGAGCATGTGGTAATGACGTGTAATCAGAGGCCAGCATGTGTTTGTGAGTGACTGAGTGGAATTTTGTTCAGAGAGTTTGGAGCACTCTCCTTTCTCTTTCACAGCCCGTTTGCCTTTTTTGGCACACCCGTTTTTAGTGTGCCCATCTTTATATGACTGGAACCCATCTCTTGTTCCTTCCCTTCCACAATAAAACAGCATGTTGAAAAGACTTCAATAAGCTCAGCTGCATCAAGTTACAAATAATAATGTGTTACTGTTTGGCTCTTCCCAGAGATATGAGCGTGTGCTAGGGTAATTTAGTGGAATTCTAGGGGCACTGGTTGGAAAAGGTTTTTTGTGTGGTTTTCTTGGGATTCTTCAAAACATAACAGTAGTTTTATGTGTATTAAGACTAGCCTGAGCCTGAACACACTGTTTTATAAGATGTTTTCATCTTTTTTAGGGTTACATTTTTCTTTGGAACACACTCCTGATTTTATGAAAATTAGTGAGAAAATGGAACTCATTTCACAAACAGTTCCTCTTCACTTTGGTTTATACATCCATGAAACAGAGCCAGAGGAAGTATATGAATACAGGAAAGACACAAATTTATTAAAAAATGGGTTTTCTCCCCCTTGCCAAGTTAAGACTTACTGTCATTATCTAAGACAGGTCTTAGAATCAGGTTCATTACATGAATACCTATAAGATGGCATCAAATTTAAATGGGTTGGGGAATTTATTTTCTTTAACATTTCATCACTAACAATCTAGTGATTTGAAGTAATAAATTTTTAAAGAAGTATAAATAATTCTCAGAAAGTAAACATTATACCATTTCATGAATTACAATTTTATGGCAAAATATGCAACTTGCTTTCTTAGAATTTGGCTAGATAGAATTTGATCTCTCATTATTTTTACTGTTTTGTCTGTTGCATTCTGGTGATTCCTTTAGCTCTATCTTCCAGATCACTAACACTCTCTTCAACTGGGATAATCTGTATAATCTATTTGATATCTAATCTGTCCACTGAGTTTTTAATTTTCAATGATAATGGTTTTCATTGCTGCAATTTCTATTCAACCCTTTTCCAAATCTTCCGGTTTTTGTTTATATTCTTTTCTATTTTCTTTTATTTCTCTAATCATTTTGATGTATCTTTATTTTTCATTTATCTCATTAAGTTAATGTTGGTTTATAAAATTATGTAAGTGTCAGATGTACAGCATCACAATTTGACATCTGTACATCACACTCAACACCCAAAGTCTAGTTTCTATCCACCGCCATACCTCACACATCTCAAAACAACAACAGAAAACAACCAGATTAAAAAATAGGCAGAGGATTTGCATAGACATTTTTCCAAAAAAAGCATCTCTAAAGATGGAGAACAGGCACATGAGAAGGTCCTTAACATCACTAATTGTTAGGGAAATGCAAGTGGAAACCACAATTGGATTTTACCTCATACTGTTAGAATGGCTGTCATTGAAAAGGCAAGAGATATGTGTTGGGAAGATGCAAAGAAAAGGGACTCTGGTGCGCTGTTGGTGAGACTGTAAATTAATGCACTTTTATTCATTTATTTTTATAAATTTTTTCCAATCAGTATTTCTTTTGTTTAAAAGATTTTGTTTAGCTTTAGAGAGGGAAAGGGAGGAAGAAAGTGAGGGAGAGAAATATCAATGTGTGGTTGCCTCTTGTGCAGCCCCTACTGGGGACCTGGCCCGCAACCCAGGCCTGTGCCCTAGCCTGGGAATTGAATTGGTGACCCTTTAGTTCCATATTGAGGCTGGCACTCAATCCACTGAGCCACACCAGCCATGGCAATTTATGTACTCTTCAATAATCTCTTTTAAAATTGTGTTATTATCTCCTGCACTTGGGGATACTAATTCTCCTAATTAGCCTACTGACTCTCCCTCATGGTGGTTAGTTTCTACTCTACATTTGTTAAGTTTCAAAGAGAGTTTGTTATTTTGCTAAGACAGTCCATTGTGCCTAGGATGGAGGAAGCATCCTTTCAGAGTGTTTGCATTTGCTTCTGTTGAGGCCATGGGAATTTTCCTGGTTTGGCACCAGTATTATGGTTACTTTTTTGGCTGAAGGTTTTTTTTTCCCACTACTTGAGTAGTATAAACTGAGATCTTACAGCCTTCTGCACAGTAGTACATGGTTGAAGCTTTGATTCCTCAAGGACCCCAGGGAGATGCCGGGCTTTCTTGCTGCTTTTTTTCTAGCTTGGTTTTAAAGCCCCCTTCACAGACTGGGAATCTCTGCAGTGGTCCAGGTTTTATGCTGTGGTCTCCGTCCTAGCCCTCCATCTTGTAGACACTGAGCTCCTAGCTCCCAGCCTCTGGAGCCTAATCTCTGTCCATTTTCCTCTGATGCACCAAGGGACTGGTTTTTATTCACAGTATCTGCAGAAGGCTCTTTCTTTTGAGCTTGGCCATAAACAAAACTTCTCCATTCACATTTCATGTGCAATTCCATGTGTTTGTAGCAGGAGGGAGCCTGTGACCCCTCAGTCCACCATGTCACTTTAGTTTCAGCTACACTGGAAAGGACTGACAGGAGCTGAGGAAGAGGACAAGGATCACTGGTCTGCAGGGCGGGGAGTGGAGAGGAAAAGGAGGAGAGGCACGGAAGCGAGATGGGAAGGGAGGGGAAACCAGGTTCATACTCTCGCATAAGGGTGACTCTGCCCTCACCCTCCAGGTACTGAATTCACATTGTTCTCATTGAACATGGTGACATTTCCTCATCCAGATCACCTGAAGGAGAGAGTCTCAGGCATCAGAGGCAGTCATGTGATGGAAGGCCAGGACAGTTCCTACTCACCACATGTAATTTTTTAGTGGGCAAGTTTTCTGTCCTTTTCTCAGCTCTCCTGACTCATTTTTAAATCAACTTCACATACTTGTTTTAAGAAGTGTTTTTATTAGGAGTCTTGGTTTCAAATCATTTTGTACTTACTAGTATTTTCATCTGGATGGTCAGAAGCAAACTCAGGAGGTCACTATTTCTGAATTTTCCTTAAGAAATGTTAGGAATAGAAGTAAATTTTATTTATTAGCAGCAATATGATCTATTCTTTTTGATGTGTTCTGGATTTTACTATCTGTGTTGAAATGCTGTTTATGCCAACTATTTGCTCCTAAAGCAGAAACTTTGGCTGTCTGTTTAGAGGTCTTTTGGGTGATACTGTGTTTGTTGATCAGAAGGTAAGTTGTCTTTAGCAGGAGACTGTAATAACAACCCTTGTTAATGTTCATTATAGGTGTAAGTTCTGAAGTGAAAAACAAGCATTGCAAGTGAAAGCAAATATTAACTCAAATTATAAAACAGGTGGTGAGGGCACACTGAGTTTTAGCTCTAGACTCTTGTTTGTCCATCTCTTTCCTCTGCCTCTCTCCTGAGCTCTCTCCACTGCCCACCCAACCTTTCCTCTCCCATTCCTGTGTCTTCCAGGCTGCTTCTACCTGTGTATCTGGTTGTGCAGGCCAGAACCAGACTCACCTCAGAAGTTGGGGTTCCTGCCACATAGGATCTCCAACGCATGCTGGAATCAGTCACAGATCAGTGATGACATCTTGGTTTGGCTATGGTCACAGGCCATGCCTGGGCCTTATTTCCAGACTAGCCCCTCAGCTCCATGTAAACCCTGTAGCCCCTGACAGCAAAAGTTCTCTTAACAATGATAACAATAATACAAATAGTAGTAATTATAATAATATAATAGCCCACACTCGTAAAGTGCCACATGTTGGTCTGTATATTTTAAATTTAACTTATTTAGTCCTAACAATGCCATGATGTAGGACTCTTATTAGCCTCATCTGAAAAATGAGGAAACTGAGGCACAGGTAGGTTAGGTAACTTGCCCAGAGTCACACAGCTAGCTGGTGGAAGAGCAATGGATTAAATGCAGTCTGTCTGACTCTATAGGGTGCAGTCTCACACTAAGCTTGGTTTTGGTCCCGTCTTGTGAGCTGCAACTCCGTTACCCCACAGGTGTGGAGCATCCTGCCCTATTGCCTATACCTCTTTCCAGAAGAGGAACCCTTAAGCCCAGGCTTTCAGCCTCATTCACCACTTTGATTCTCCATTCTGTTTTTTTAAAAGATTTTATTTATTTACTTTTAGAGAGAGGGGAAAGGAGGAAGAAAGGAAGAGAAACATGATATGTGAGAGAAACAGTGATTGGTTGCCTCTCTCATGCCCCAACTGGGGACCTGGCCCGCAACCCAGGCATGTGCCCTGAATGGGAATTGAATCAGCGATCTTTCGGCCCTTAGGCCTGAACTCAGTCCACTGAGCCACACTGTCCAGGGCCTCCATTCTGTTTTGGATTAATGAGAGGTTCAGCTCCTTTCTGAGTCTGGCTATGTCTTTTTGTTGATGGGAAAGACCTGGTTCTTCTTGCTGACGCATGTAAAGAATTACATACCAGAAAACCCAGTAGTATGTAATCAGTTTATTAGTGGCCTGTTCCCATGGAAGAGACTGGGTAGAGTAGGGGGTAAAAGGCAACATTTCAGGGCAAAGCAAGGTGACAAAAGCAAGAGCGGCTGAAGACCAGGGTGGCAAGCCCCTGGGCAGTCTGAGGCCAGGTGGCCAGAGGCCCTGTGGCCGGAGAGCCAAGAGCACCCCGAGCCCCTGAGACAGAGTCCTTTGTTCTCAGGACTTACATAGTTGGTGGGATAGGAGGGTAAAAAAGTTACATATTGATTAATGGGTAAATGTGGTGCCAGCTTTCCTGGGGGAATGTGACCACCCAAACTTAGGGATGCGTGTGGGGGTCTGTTAGCCTGAGCCCTTATCTTGCCCCAGACCCCATTTGTTCATTTTGTTGTAAAACAGATACGTGACAGGAGGCAGTTAATTAAAATTGGGGCACTTTCCAAAGTTATTTATGGGCTCTTTCTGTAAGCATCAGGGATTCCTTCATAAAACAGATAGTGACCAGAGGTAGGCAACTAACCAAAGTTGTTTTATGGGCTTTTTCTTTGGGCGCTGTGAACCTTCTCCTGTATTCCAGGCCCTGGGATGAAAGCACGGTTTCAAGGCTTTCTTTCCCAGATAGTGGAAATGCTACATAAAATTTCAAGGACTTCCCTTCTTTTTTTTGCTAATATAGTGTTTCTTGTGATGTTGGAACACCTGGCAATATTATCAGACCAGGCTCAGGATCTCTGAGTTAGCGCGTGAGACTTGTCTCCTTCCTCCTCCCTGCCTCAGTTTAATGTTTATTCTACCTAATGGGTAAAAGGCGATTTCCTGGCAGCCAGGGTGCTAAGTGCTGGCCAGTAACAGTATTACAGTCTCAGAATTCTTCCTATGCTTTCTCCTGCCTCGTTTTCCGTTTTTCTCTTCTATTTTCTTTCTCATTGCGTTTGGACAGAGGAAATACCTCAGAGGATAGACTCCTGGGATGTCTTGACTGGAAGTGTCCAGTGCCCTCTCAGTGGAACATATTCATTCACTCATTCATTCATTCACTTCACTCATTCATTCATCCAGCATCTGTGGACTGCCTGCCTTTGTCAGGGTCTGTGCTGGGTGGACAAAGTGCAGTGTGTGTCCTCGGGGAGCTCAGCGTCTTCTGTGAGGAACCAGGAGTGGCTTCCGTGCTGTGGTCAGGGCTGTAACAGAGCCTTGGGGTGGGTGTGCGCAGGGAAGGGTTTGGGAAGACTCTGGAGCTGAAGCTGAAATAAGCTGAAGTAAACCTCCTTAAAACAAAGGAAAGATGTTCCAGGCAGAGAACCAGCAGGGGCCCGGCTCTGAGGCCTGAGCGAACAGTGGGCCAGTCAAGCGTGTGGGATGCAGAGGGAAGGCTCAAAGCTGGAAAAGAAAGCCACGTGCGGAACTCAGAGGGCCTGGGAGTGAGGAGTCGGACTGTGTTATGGATGATATGGGTGCCATGGAATAATAATGAATGGTTAATTTGCCATTTGGGCCACTGCTTTTTGTGAGAAAATTGTATTTTCCATTTGTAAAGCCTATAAAATATGAGGTACACTCGTGTACCTTACTGTCTTTCAGGAATAAGGCTGTATTTTAAAACATAGGCTGAAAGTATACAGTCCCAGGTTTGAAGAACTCGGGGGAGGGTGGCCTATTTAAATAAGTTCTATGGAAATTATGCTCTGAGTACTTTGTAAATCCTTAAAAAGCACTGTAAAAAGGTACATAAATATTTTCTTCATGAATTTTTCATGAATATGGAAATTTTTTTGGTTTCATTTGCTTTGGAGTATTTTTAGTTAAGGAATTTTTAGAAATTATTTTAAAATTCCAAAAGATATATCTTTTAAAAATATGGTCCACTGCTTATTTTTTCTCTAAATCTTTGAATGTTGATTTCGTTATTGAAGGCTTCCCATAAAAATACAAAGCAAGCTGGTGATTGTACCTTTTTTTGTGACCTGTAAATGAGATCTTATCTTGAGACAAAGTCAAGTTTTGGTTTATGATGACATGAAATATATTTGTGTCAAATACCCTGTCCTCCTGGAGGCTCTGTGTTGGAAATGCAGCGTTGTAGAAATTTAGGGCTCACAGTCCATAATTTTGGAAAGGTCTATAAGTAAACTGCAAAGTAAACACGTGAGCCATGCCTTTTTCTTTAAACGTTTATCTTGGCCAGTCGTACCCTATGCATGGGTATAATGGATGTCCAGACTGCTCCATTTCCAAGCCCAGCTGGCCAAAGGCCATGGGTCTTAGAAACCAATGGCAAAACCTCAGTCTTCACTCTGTTACAGGGATTGACAAGTCCTTGAATCCCACAATTAGCAAAAAATTATTTCACTGGAGGAAGCATTTACCAATTACTTTCATTGTTACTGGTTGTCTTGATACCAAGATCAGACACTTTTTGAACAGACTTTCTGACTTGACACAAATCGTTGTGTACACACAGGAGCCCATTATGTTGTTATACTATTCAATTTCCTTCCCATTGTCTTAATTGAAATGAAGTTACCCCTGCTGTGTCTGGGCAATGGAAGCTTTATGAATACCCTAAACTCTCAGCTGCAGCAGGGATCGATCCTTTGTTTTCTTGGCTCTATCTGGTACTTCATCATGTGGGCTATTCTTGTTTCTGCCCTCAGCATGATGTTAGTAAACATATTCCATCAGTCCAGCCTGCGTGATGGCGGAACACTGGTTAGCCTCTTTGGGTTACTTTGATTTTGAAATTCACTAGTCCCTTAGTCTGTAAGCCCTTTGCTCTAAATGCTTGTTAATCAAAAGACAAAGAGGGAAAAATTGCAACAACTGTAATAGCATAACCAATAAAATATAATTTTTTTAATTCTAATTTTTTAAGATTTTATTTATTTATTTTTTGAGAGAGGGGAAGAGAGGGAGAAAAACATCAATGTGTGGTTGTGTATTGCGTCTCCTCTACTGGGGACCTGGCCTGCAACCCAGCTATGTGCCCTGACTGGGAATTGAACCCACAACCCTTTGCTTCACAGGTCCACACTCAATCCACTGAGCCACATCAGTCAGGGCCAATGAAATATAATTAAAAAATAGTGCTAATGACTTTCCACTACGTAGGCCTACTATGTAAATTGCTAGTGGAATAGTTTGAAAAGCAACATGACTAAGTAGGTCTATTGTTACCTTGTTGACCAAATAATTTTGTATAAGTCCACTGATTTCATATTTAGTCCAAAAGTCCCATGGAAGAAACTTCACAGTTCAATCAGCAGGAGTTAAACTGCTTGATGCCTATAATCAGAAAAACTGGCATAAACTCCAGGCTCAATTGCTATCTCTAACCTTTTCCTGCTTCTGATGTATCCTTTTAAAGCCACTGAGAATTCAAGGATGATAGTTAATTTTTAGAGTGAATTTAAAAAAGTAATCTGACTATAATCAGAGCTGATTTTCAGTTGGTACTTATTTCTATGGCCAACAGCCACACCGTTTATGGTTTTCTAACTGGTCAGTGCTGCCATTCACTGGTTCTGAAATATTTCAACTTTTTAACATACAAATAATACCATGTGTGATCCTTGTGCATATTTCAGCTACATTTCATCTATATTGAAATCTATATGCACTTACATTACACACTTGTGCTTGCTGGTTTACATACCTGTTTGCTCTGTCCCCGGCACCTGCACATAGCCTGCGACATTGTTAGTGCTCAGAAATGCTCCGAGTTGGAAAATGAAAACACATAATCTCTTTTTTATTTCTATCTTTTGCACATCTCACACCAGCTTAGATTAGCATGTTATTTTCTAAGCTTTTTTATAGGGTGATCTCATTATATGTATATTTTTGTTGAAAGTGACTTTAATTTTTTAAATAGATAATTTATAGAATTGAAAAAAAGAACTTTAAAGACTAGGGCAAAGCAAAGGACATCGGAAACTGGACCCAGGAACTCAAACGCCACCCACACTATTCTTATTGTCCTTCAGATCTAATTCTTCCAGCCCTGGGCTTCTTTTCCTTATTGCCCACGAACTTCCCTTACTTAAGGGAAGATGGCTGTAGGCAGCTCCTGGGTTATATATATCGTTTTAGCCCAGGAACGTGAAAGTAAAGAGAACCTTTTTTCTTAAATTTAAATAGAAAAAAATTACAGGAAAGGATTCTGATTGACCCAGTTTAGTATGACGTGTCTACCTCTTGGACCTGTCATGGTCAGGGAATAGTGATTTATGATTAGCTGGGTACCCTGACCACCTCAGTGTTTTTAGGGGTAATGCTTGTTACAAGAAGAAAAGAGGATTGTTTGTCAATCACAAAGTCATTCCAGCAGGTACCTCCAATAGCTAGAGTGAACCAGTTTACAGAGTACAATGAGCATGACCTTGATGTGGGAGGCCCACCTAGGATTGAAAATAAGATAATGGTGCTGGGGAAACACATGTTTTTAAAGGGATTGGGGTGTAGCAGGAAGATAGTATCCTTTTCATCTTCCTTTTGGCCTGAAGGGAGTGCCGTTCATTTTATTCCTACTTCAGGTTGGTACTACAGTATGTAGTTTAAGAATTTGTTCACAAATCTGCCTCCTTCTTGGACTGTGAGCTATGTAAAGGCTGGGACCATGTCTCATTCATGTTTGAAATGTTTGTGTTCTGACAATGCTTGTTACTTGCTGAATGAATGAATTTAGGAAGTATAGCAATCTATCACAGGGTAAGGCACCAAATGAGAATATAGTTGGATTATGCATGTCTTTTATTCTAGAGATGCAAAACAAGGCTGTTAAAGCTAATCAACTTTTCTCTAGCAGATAGAATTGCCTACATACCTTCAAGGAGTTCATGTTCTCACAAAGCAACCATTTCTGTTACTCTGAATAGGTTTAATCCCTTCCTGTGTTAGCCCATAATCTCCTTTCTGGTAATCTCCACTCTTTGCTCCTGGTGAAGCTATCAGGACTGAGTGGAGAATATGACTCATCTATTTGATAGTCCTCTAAATACTTGTATACTTTCAGTCCTTCTCCAGCTAAAAGATCCCTGATTTTCTCAGCCACTCCTCAGTGAGAAGGATTGCTGGATTCTTCCATGCTGGTTACATTCTACCTGTAAACTCTTGGGCATTTCAGTGGCCGCCTTAATATGAGATGCCTGGTACCAAACACAACCATCGAAGATATGGCTTGACTTGTGTAGAATTTAGTTTGGGATGATTACACCTCAGCATCAGAACCAGTGGTTTAGGAAGTAGAAACCTTTAGTTAAAGGAAAATTTTCACAAAATCCACTTTGTATATTTAAATAAAGTTATTTTCTGGTTGAAGGAAGTTTTCTGGATAGGTGGGTAGGCTCACCTGCCCATGCTTTCCCTCCTCATGTACTGTGGTGGCCAGTGAGACATTTTGATGGAACTCTGAGGGGTTTGTGGCCCACCTCAAACTGAAATTGTATTGGTAAAAAATGTATTATATTTTCTATGAATTGAATCCTGAGTTTTCAGACTCAATAGAGGTTATATTAAGTTTAAGTGCTACTAAAATTTTTATTTATTTTTATATGAAAGCTGTCAAGTCACATCTTACCATCCCGTAATGCAGGATTTTTCATATTTTCTTATTAAATTTAACTTTGTTGATCTATATTTCAGCCTGTCAGGATTATTTTGGATCTTGATTTATCTTTTTTATTTTACCATAATTTATATATTTATCAGTGTGCTATCTATGTGGTATTCTGTTATTGTTATAAGTTTATTGACACAAATGTAGGTTAATGGGAGAGACTGATCTTCAAATTGACACCTAGACATTGCTGAACATTTTGGGGGATTCAAAAGCCTGTACCTAACGTTTCTAAAACTAGCCTAGTCACCTTCCACCCCAAGACTTTCTCTTTTGGTCCATGTCATCAATATCTACCTATGCTTGACATCTAGGCGCAGCCTTGGCTTTTTCCTTCCCCAATTGTTTACTACATGCTGAATCCACTTTATAAGTATTAGGAGAGTTTCCCGATTTTCATCCCTCTACCACAGCCATTGTTGAGGTTCTCCTTTGCTCTCAACAGGCAACAGTAACCTACTACCTGGTCCTTCCTTCTTGACCTTTGTTCTGCACTTCTTTCTAATGTCATCTGTCTGAACTGAAATTTGACCATGTGTGATTCACATGACTGAAGGCCTCCGATGGCTCCCTGTGCTGCAGGACACAGTCAAAGGTCTTCCACACAGCACTCAGGTTCATGATCAGACTCTTCGCGTCACCTTTCATCACTTCTGATGCTTTCACAACCTTAAATGGCTTGTAATTTCCTCCTTGCCCCATACTATCTCTTGATTTTTATGGTCTTCTTTGTCTGAAATTCTCCCTGTTTATACTGCCATCCAAACTTCTTGTTGTCAAAACATATTTGTCTTAAGGTTCAGTTTAGGTGTGCTCCGCCGTAAGATATTCTCAGATCTTCTCCTGAAGCCTGACTCCTGCCCCCATGTAAGTCTAGCTTATTAGTCTTTATTACTATACCTTTGTGCAGAAGTCTATCTACATTTTATATTTATCTCTTAGTAGATAGTGAGATAGTTAAAGGCAGGTCCATGGCTCACTCATTTTGGTATAATTTGCATTTCATCTAATCTGGTCTCTAGCAGATACTCAGTAAATATTTGGTGAGTACAATAATGGGTGAATGAACCTACTTAAATGTATATAATTATCTTATTTCCCAGACCAATTTTACCATTATATATGCAAATATATGTGGACTAGTAAACCCATGAACTATAATGATGAAATGCAAATATTCGATGTTTGATGTTTTCTTTGTTTATCAAGCTAGCAACTCTGTTTTTCTTTAAAGAAAGAAATTTTCTCTTTTTTAAAAGATTTTATTTTATTTACTTTTAGAGAGAAGGGAAAGGAAGGAGGGGGAAACATTAATGTGTGGTTGCCTCTTGTGTGCCCCCTACTGGGGACCTGGCCCACAACCCAGGCATATGCCCTGACTGGGAATGGAACTGGGGACTCTTTGGTTCTCAGGCCAGCACTCAATCCACTGAACCACACCAGCCAGGGCCAGAAATGTTCTCTTTAATGATGTACTGAGTGAATTTATTTTGGACTTCTTTTCCTTACTGTGTCCTTTCCTAAACACACACAAACAATTCTGGAAGGAGTGCATTTCTACATAAACTTACCTGACCAGAGAACACTCTTTACATGGTTCTTTCTACCCCATAGCTTAAAACAATGAAATCTGAATGTTTTTACTACATCCTGTGATATTGTAAGATGTGCCTCCTGACAGTAAACAGTTTATAATCTCTTTGGAAGAAGGAGAAACTTGCATGAAATAGGTAACAATAAATTCAGCAAGTGGTCACATATCCAAAACAGTGGCACAGATGATAAGTACTTGCCATTTTTATGAAATGGCAATGATTTGAACAAACAAAAAGCAAATCACTAACCACACCACATAGGAATGAGCAGATGCTTAATTTATAAAAATTATAAACTATTTATTGAAGGGAATCAGGCAAAGGTGCAGGAAACAGAACCTCCTTTTATTTTATGTTGAGTTACTTGTGAGGCTAGTTGGGTTACTCTAGAAATAGATATAACAGAATACCTAAATTTAAAAATTATATAACATTTGGAAATAGGGGTAGATGAGTTTATCCCAACTTTCTCACAAAGTTTGATAACACTGGAGTCAGGACACTTTGTCCACTGAGTGTGTGTTATTTGGAAACATATTAAAAAGAAAAAGGAGAATTCAACAGGGAAAACCATCAAGTGCTTCCCAAGATGCTTCAGGATGGGAAAGCTGTTTTCCATGTTGCTCCTGGGCAGATACAGAAAGGGAAGGCTGCTAGGTTTTCTTATGTCCAGAAGGAAGTATACTTTGAAGCAGATACACTTATTTTTTGAGAATTTCTGTCATTCATTCATTCATTCCTTCATTCTGTTCATTCCCATTTAGCAACTATTTACTGAGCACCAAGTAGCTGGAAGGCACTGTGGTAAGCTATAAGACAATTCCATGATTGCTAAAGCAACATTATGAATTGACTTCCCATGTTCAACAACTCCCCCCAATAATATTTAGTCTATCAGCCAGATGTAGCCTACTGTAAATTAATACATTGCCTCTGTGAGAAATATAGGTCTAGTCATGCTTTGGGCAAATTTTTCAACAATTCTGTTCTCAATTGGAAAATAAAAGGGTTGAACCACTTGCTTTCTAGAGTCCTCTGAGGCTCTAAAATATAATTATCTAATTAATTTTGATAGTTGCCTGGCTTACACTTTATATTTGTGAGTTTGTTTAGTGCCTGGACATGCTGACTGAGTTGGCTTTGTACACGTGCACAGAAGACAAAGTTCTGAAATACAGTGACAGCAGTGTGTTCATTTAAACCAGAAGACACCCTTCTGTTTGTGGGAGAGGTATAAACTTTCAGTGCTTAGGTGTTTGAAAACTTAATGTGTTAATGTTTATTCTGTTAGAAGAGATAAAATTTCTGTGCCTGGTTAATTGATATGGGGTGTTTTGATTTCATGACATTTTACATACATACATATATATATATATATATATATATATATATATATATATATATAATTCTTTATTTTATTGATTATGCTATTACAGTTGTCCCATTTTCCTCCTTCACTCCCCTCCACCCTGCCCACCCCCTCCCACCCACATTCCCCCCTTTAGTTTGTGTCCATGTGTCATAAGTTCTTTAGTGTCTACATATCCCATACTATTCTTACCCTCTCCCTGTCTATTTTCTACCTACTGTCTATGCTACTTATTCTCTATATCTTTTCCCCCTCTCTCCTCCTCCCTCTTCTCTGTTGCTAACGCTCCATTTGATGACTGTTTTCTACTGTTCATATTTTTAGTCTTCTTTTTCTTAGGTAAGTCCCTTTAACATTTCATATAATAAGGGCTTGGTAATGATGAACTCCTTTAACTTGGCCTTATCTGAGAAGCACTTTATCTGCCCTTCCATTCTAAATGAAAGCTTTGCTGGATAGAGCAATCTGGTATGTGACTTGGAATACTTCTTTCCAGCCCCTTCTTGCCTGTAAGGTCTCTTTTGAGAAATCAGCTGACAGTCTGATGGGAACTCCTTTGTAGGTAACTGTCTCCTTGTCTCTTGCTGCTTCTAGGATTCTCTCCTTCATTTTTACCTTGGCTAATGTAATTATGATGTGCCTTGGCGTGTTCCTCCTTGGGTCCAACCTCTTTGGGACTCTCTGAGCTTCCTGGACTTCCTGGAAGTCTATTTCCTTTGCCAGATTGGGGAAGTTCTCCTTTATTATCTGTTTAAAGAAGTTCTCAATTTGTTGCTTTTCCTCTTCCCCTTCTGGCACCCCTATAATTCAGATGTTGGAATGTTTAAAGGTGTCCTGGAGGTCCCTAAGCCTCTCCTCATTTTTTTGAATTCTTGTTTCTTCATTCTTTTCTGTTTGGTTGTTTGTTTCTTCCTTCTGGTCCACTCCATTGATTTGAGTCCCAGTTTTCTTCCCTCACTATTGGTTCCCTGTGCGTTTTCCTTCGTTTCTCTTATCATAGCCTGCATTTGTTCATCTAATTTATGACCAAAGTCAACCAATTCTGTGAGCATCCTGATCACCAGTGCTTTGAACTGTGCATCTAATAGGTCGGCTATCTCTTGGTCACTTAAAAAAATTGGCTCTGGGGATTTCAATTCTGTTTGAGCCATCTTTTTAATTTTTTTATTTTCCTTTGGTCTGGTTGCAGCTGTTACCTACTGGTAGCGAGCCTTAGGTGTTCACCAGGGCGGGGCACCACAGTCGCTGGGTTGTGGCGTTGTATGTGGGGGCGGGGTCTGAGAGAGAACTATGGCGCCTGCTCCGCTCTCCCTAGGACTTCCGTCCCCTTTGCCACCTCCCACAATCAAACTGGGCTCTTCTGGTGCTGGGTCCCGGGCAGGTGGGCTTGTGTACTTTCTCGGACTCTGTGGGTGTCCCCGAGGAGCCTCCTGTGAGGCTGAGAGAATCTCCTGGCCTCAGCTCCCAGTCAGTGGTCTTAGGCTTTATTTCCCAGCGGCGCTGGGTCCCTGGGCCTCGCTGTCCATGTTGCTGCCCGTTTTCGCTTAGTTTGCTTGCAAATGTGTGGCTTCGGACAGCCAGCTGCCTTGAGCCCCTCACTGGGTCTGCTAGTCACCTCCCTCGCCCAGGGTCCGCCACCGGTCCGTCCACTGCCGTCTGCGCCCTGCACTCCCACGCCCGCCAGCCAGCGCTTCTTCCCGCTGGGACCCCTCGACCCCTCTCCGCAGGCCTCCGACTCCACTGCTCCTTACCGGTCTGAATGTGCTGGAGTCCGACTTCCGTTCAGTTCATTTCCCTCTGTTCTGGTTGGTTTTTGTTTCTCAATTTTTGTTGTCCTTAGTTTTGGTTGCGTGAGGAGGCACAGTGTGACTACCTATGCCTCCATCTTGGCCGGAAGTCATATAAATATATTTTTTAATGCACTGCTTAATTGCATGGATATTACTATTTCTGATGTGGCATAAACATATATCATTTTATATTTCTTAGCGTAGATAAAATTGCTGTTCATAGTTTAAACTATTCATCAAGTAGATTTATATATATTCATATGTATATATGTGTGTGTGTATACACATACACACA
Source organism: Tonatia bakeri (assembly GCA_004024845.1). Taxonomy (NCBI): domain Eukaryota; kingdom Metazoa; phylum Chordata; class Mammalia; order Chiroptera; family Phyllostomidae; genus Tonatia; species Tonatia bakeri. The sequence continues at coordinate 520,978 of PVIA01000005.1, forward strand.
TATATTTACCAAAGTCACATAACAAATATTATCTTAGACTCTTTTTTGAAGGGAGTATTTTAATGTTTCCAGTGAATAATTTCTCTCTGCCTGAGATCTCACTACTGTTGTATCCTGGGAAATATTCAGAAGGGAAGATGAAATTATTTAGATTTGCAGCTTCTTGTCATGGGAGATGAAGGCCCATTTTATTATTATTATTAATGTGATGGGAATAGTTCCATCACATCATGTCTCTGCACAGCATCCTGAGAACAACCTTTTCATCACATAAATAATTACAGTTCTATTTTTTTAATGCCTCCTGCCATTATTTCCCTGCTCCTCTCAACTCCTTTCCATTTGAGTGAGGAAGATAAGCACACTCAGATAAAGGTTTCCCAGTGGTGGAGGGTGTGTGACAGGAGGGCTGTTTCTTTACCCCAACAGGACCCAGGTTAGTACTGGCTGGACAGGAGTATATCAGGAAACAGTTATGTATTCTTTAAAAGAAAACTTTCCTTGGCTGTAGAAATTGCAATATTTTTCCAGAGGAAGAATCAGCTTGTGGCCTGGTATTTTCTCTTTTCTCATAGGCCTGCTTCTGTAACCAAGATTCCTGGCCTGGTCTCAGAAAGGACATCCCACACAGAATGATACCAAGGGCTAAACTTGGCCCAAGTCCTCTTGGTGATGTGGGGTGAGCAAGTCTGGCAAGATTCCTGCTTTTAGGGAGGGAACACTCTCATGAAGGAGGTGACGACAAGCCAGGAAACAGATGCAGAAGTCAGGTCAGGTCAGGCAGCCGTGAAGCTGCGAAGGAAACGCTGGGGGAGGGAGAGCCGAGCCCTGAGCACATACCTTCTCATTGTTCCCGCTGCTGCCTTTGGAGTTCTGCTTGCATACAGGGCAAGCTGTGGGTCAGGCAGAGTGGGTCTGTGTCAATGTTGCTGCTTGGTGATGACGACTTCTAGTTTCTCTTGGTCTGTGAGGAATGTCTGATGATTAAGAGAATAAAGTAGATAGGGTCTCAAAGTAAAAAATGAAGACAGTCGTAGAGGAGAATTTTTTTAAAAAGATTGTTTCTAGTGTTTTTTCACATGAATTTTAGGGGTAGTTTTTGCACTGAAAAATTTATAACCTCCTAATACTTGGCAACTTTTTCTGTTTTTGCTCCCTCCTCAGGAACTTTGTGCCATCTATTCCCTCTGCTTGGGACAGTCTCCCTTCACATATCCATTCCTCATGCTTTTCAACCCTCTATCACACTTGCTACTCTATTTAAAGTTGCATCCTCTTTCTAGCATTTATATGATATATTCTTGCTTATTGCATTTATTGTCTCTCTCTCCATTGTCCCTCCTTCTGCCACCATCATGATGCCAAATTTCTGCTTATGTTCATGTCTGCATTCATAGTGCTTATGACAAAGACTATTCAATAAATACTTTTGGACTAATGAAGACATTTTAGCTCTGATTGGTGTGGCTCAGTGGGTTGGATGTCATCCCACAAACTGGAAGGTCACCAGTTGGGTTCCCGGTCAGGGCACATGCCTGGGTTTTGGGTCAGGTCCACAGTTGGGGAGGTGTGAGAAACATCAGGTAGGTGTTTCTCTCTCACATGTCAATGCTTCTGTCTCCCTCTTTCTCCCTCCCCTCCCCTCTATCTTAGAATAAGTAAATAAAATTTTTTTTTGAAAAAAGATTTTAAAAGAAACTATTTTTCAAGTGTTCCTAACAGTAAAAACCCTTAGAACAATCTCAGAGGGTTAGGTTTGTTTGATTTTGAGACTTAGGGGTTGGGAGAAAAGTACTAAACCTGGTCCAGAGAAGGAGAGGGAGTGTGGTCCAAACAGCAGGCAAGGTTGGGGCAGAGAAAAGCTGTGACCAAACCATGGGCCCCTCAAAGGCAGACTGGCATGGTTGGGGGCTGGCAAGCAGTGGGATTTGAGTTGCCCCACAGTCCTGATCGGTCAGTTATAAGTGTGGACATGGCAACTCTGTGGTGGTTTGGTTCTGAAGGACATTAGTATAAAACAATCTAGTAGAGAAACATCTATAATGTGCTTCACTTTCAGGTTGTATGAAGACATAGGATAAGTGGGATGTATTTTTAATCCTCACCTAAGGATATGTTTATTGATTTTAGAGAGAGAGGAAGAGCTGGTGGGGGGAGAGAAAGAAAGAAAGAGAGAGAAAAATCGGTGCAAGAGAGAAATATGGATCAATTGCCTCCTGCATGTGCCTGGACTGGGAATCGAACCTGCAGCCTTTTGGACCTTTTGGTCCAACTCTCTGAGCCACCCAACTAGGGTGATAATAAGTGGGCTTTAACAAATAATAATATATTATTTGTTAAATAATACATACAAATAATATAAATTCAAATAATATAAATAATAAATTCAAATAATGTAAATAATATTTGAATGTGAGTGTTCTGAAAGAACAGCTTCTATAGACTAAACCAGGTTGTCAATTTGACTAGCTAATTTACTTTAAAAATGTCTTGAGCATCTTTTGCATTGCTATTCTGAAAGGTATATTGGGTTATAGAATAATGGCCCCCAAAGGTCTACATCGTAATCCCCAGTATCTGTGACTATGTTCTGTTATAAGGCAAGGCACAGCTAAGTTTGCTAATTAGCTACCCTAAAACAGGGAGATGGTCCTGAATTACCTTAGTGGATCTAATGTAATTAATGATGTGTCCTTTAAATGTGGGATAGGGAGGCAGATGAGTCAGAACCAGAGAGACAGCACTATAAGAAAGACTGAATGGCAGGTCATTGCTGGCTTTGGAGTTAGGACTCCATGAGTGAAGGAATGCAGATTGCTTCCAGAAGATGGAAAAGGTAAGAAATTGGGTACTCCCCTGGAGCCTGCACAAAGGAGCACAGCCCTGCCCACACCTTAATTTCAGCCCAGTGAGGTGCATCTCTGACTCTGACCTCGGAACTCTAGAATAGAAAACTTGTGTTTTTTTTAAGCCACCAAATTAGTGGTCATTTGTTATAGCAGCAGTGGGAAGCCAATACAGAAAGAGCAAAGGAAAACCAGTCCTTTTGGACATATGGTAAAAACGTGTTTTTACCATATGTCCACTTTGCAATGCTATGATTTCCACTACTCTCCCAGGGAAAATTAAAAGCCAAAAACAGGCCCACAAAGTCCTTTGGAAGTCTGTGACAACTGTGGAACTGTCAGGGAGGCAGATCTATCTGTCTCCAGGAATTGGGACCCATGACCCTATTCCATCCCATTTCCAGGGAGTCTCACCTCACCCTCACTTCAGGGCAGTGACCAGAAGCTCACAAAATGAGACCCATGTAGGGCAGGCCTCCAGCCTTCCACCAAGGCTGGGGTCAGGGACAGAGGTGTGTATGGGAAATGGTAAAAATCAGTGCACAGAGCTTCTCTTGAAATTCTTCATTAGCAGATGTTTAAAAGTCAGCACTCTAAAATTACTCGCAGAAGCTTATAAATATGAATTTCCCATAATTCACATTTTATAAGAATTTCTATCAGCTGTATCACAGCTTGAAAAATACCAAAAATGCATTAGAAAAATCTTTCTGTTTAAAACTAGATTGATCCCGCATTTACATGGCAAAAGAAGGCCATTACGCTGCAGGCAGTAAAAGCTTCATTTCAGAGAGCTTGAGAAAAAACTCAGAATAATTCATTTCTACTCAGGCCATTTGACAACTGTTAGACTTTTTCTCACAAAATAAAACAAAATATATACCACCTACTGCTTAAAATCCCCAATTAATGCTGTAAAAGTTGCCTTCATTTAAAAAGGCCGTGTGTAAATTTGTGCGAGCTGGGTGTAGATGTTTCTTCACATTCACTGTGACCTCTTGCTCCTGTCTGCAGTGGGAAGCACTGTCTGGGTTCCAAAAGGAAGCCAGGCTGATTTTCACCTACTTATTTAAAAGCTAGACCCATTTCTGTTCATTGGTTCAGTTATTTAAAATCATGGGGACTTGCTTATAATCTGCTGTTGTGTATGTTTAGTAAAAATTGTGAAAGAAGGCTATCAAAGCTTGCCAACATTCTACCTGTGAATTAAAACAAGTTTTTTGTCAGGAACCATGGAAGGGAAAAAAGGGCGAGGGAGAAAAAGAGTGCAGTGTTCTTTCTTGCCTTGCAAGGGTCTTTTAAGAAGGAATCAGCAGGTGTGAGAATCACCACCTTCGAGCAATTTTAAAGGAGTGAGAAAGTGCAGGCCTTTTATCTCTTCTTTCCCATGCTGATAATCAGATTAATGAGAATTTCCGAGGGGGAAGCCATGGGACATCTCCGATGTGCCCCCTTCTGTGTGTGAGATGAATCTGGGGCAGCCAGCCGTGAACACTGGGCAGGCAGGGGCAGCCGAAGAATGGGCAGGTGGGGCTGGCAGGAGCCTGCTGGAGGAGAGGAGTCCTGAAGGAAGAGTGAGGGTGCTGTGAATGGCTCCCTGCCATCCATGGGGCAACGTTCCTGAGAGGTGCTTGTGTACTTGTGTACATCATCTTCCCCACCGTCTGGTTTCTGCCACCTCCTCAGTCTCAGGCATCAGCACAGACCACACACGAGTGCATACAAACATGTGCGTGTGCTCATGCACCCCCCCCCCCCCCACCATACACACTCTCAAAATGCTTTAGCCAAAGACAACTGAGCAGGTCATGTTACTGAAGACTCAAATCTCATTGGTTTCTTTAAAACAGCACTTTAACATCGATACCTCTAATTGTTCACCTGTAAGTTCTGCCTCAGCATATTAAGATCATTTTTCAGTTCTCACCTTATCAGTGAAAACACACTACCAGAGATTGTCCTGAAGTTTAAATCCAATTGTCCTTGACCTCCTGAAGTTCAAATCCAGTGGTGTCTTTAGAGGTTCATCATGCTTGGCCCCATGTCCTAGAGAGGTGGCTCTGTCACTTAACGCTAGTATAATTTTGGATAAGTTACTTTGGCCTCAATTTCCTCAATTATAAAACAAGATAATAGTGTTATTATCATCATCATAACCCTGTAAGTATTAGTTGAGTTGATATATGCAAAGTGCCTGGTACAAAGCAAGCACACTAAAGTGTTACTGCTATTTAACTCTTTTGATCACTTAAAAAAATCTCTGTGTTGGTAACTGTGACAGTCCTTTTTGCTTCTACCCCTACCTTTCTGTGTCTCTCAACCTTCTTCATTGACCCCTCTTGTTTATTCTGCCTGCCCTCATATGTTAAATTCTCAGGGTTTGTCCCTGAAATCCCAGGTTAACACACAGTTTCATCCCCAGGCCTCTCCTTCCTCCCCCTTTTTCCGCAGTAGAGCTCAAATTTGAACTGCCTCCAGAATGGTCTTTCTACAATTCAAATCTCATTACGTTTCTCTTCTGCTTAAAAGCTTACCAGAGGCTCCCCTTTAAAGGATCAACCCCCTTTGCTTGGCCTACAAATCTTGCACTGGCTATCCCCAGCCCACCCTGCACATCTTGTTGCTTACCACTTGACCCCTCTCAGCTAGAGCATCATCCATAAGGCATCCTTTGCCATTCCTCAGATGAACCTGACCAAGTGGGCTTTGTAGCTTGCATGATCCTGCTCTTGCTGCTTTTTCTTCCACACCAGAGTAAGCATCCTTTCCTCCATGTCTCTCACTTTGGGTATTCAGCTACTCCATCCTCTGCGCACCATCATTCCCTGAGCAGGTGTCCATCACACCTCTGGAATACCTGGTGTGCTAACTTGAGGACATGGCCATTTTCTTGAAGGGTCCACTGAAAGAGCAGCGGCAGTGGTGTATATAGAGTTGGTGCTTAGACTGCAAGCAAATAAATGAACAGATAAACCAATGGAAGTGCTTATTAACTGTGAGCTGGATCTAGAGCCCATTCCCAGAGCGCTGCGGATGCCAGTTCTGTGCTGCCCCTGCCTGTCAAGGAGAAATTTTCCCACACCCTTTTTTTCTTTTCTGAGGAAGTTAGGAATTCACATGCTGGATGGACCTCTGCAGATGGTCCAGATTGTCTCAATCCTCTGTGTTAAGAGGAAGGTCAAGGTCATTTATTGAATTAGCAACTTCTCACTTTTATTTCCCACTGATGAGAAAGCTTAGTACAATGAAATTTAAGTAATTTTTACTCCTAAACTCTTTCAAATGAATAGTAGTCTTAATTATTTTCTCTTTGTCAATTTTGCTTTACTTTGTAAGTGCCAGTTAGGTGGTTACATAGGCAACTATATAACAACTCTTGCTAGCTGCAGTCCTCAGACACAGGATAATTTATAAACAGCCTGGCTGGCACAACCCCTGTGCAATGCAATCCACAGCTTTTTGCAAGCCAATAAATTCAAGGACATATGTCAGATGTGCAAAACATGTGCATGGATTGTTTGTTTGGCATTAAAATTCTTTATGCATTTATTTCTTTAGTTATTAATTTGCCAGTATGTTCCTTCTCTGACAGTTCAAAGGCCTTTTCCAAATTAAGGTAAAATCATGGCAACCTGCATGAATTTTGTAAGACAGATAAATTGGAAGAGTGAGAGAAGATGCTTAATGCATAAAAGATAGTTTTGTGGCGGTGGAGTTAAGCAGGAGCAGTGAAGTGCAGTCTTTGTGGCATAGAGAGTTCTGCTCACATATGTGCAGAAACATCACTTTGTTTTCTTTGTAACCATGTAAAACCAGTGCATATGGTTTTATCATCTAGTTATAAAATGTGCAGCTTAAAATGTATTTAAGAACATGTAATACCTTTAAGTATAAAATTGGACTGTGTGAATGTTCTTAGAATAGCATCTGTAATGAACTCAATTCACTTAGACACAATTTCAATATTATGAGTTCCCTCTTTACTTAAAAGCTTTTCTGAAAGTTTTTTGATAGAAGTTTGCCAGAATCCATTTAAACCCAGCTGTGAAATTCATTAATGTGTGCTAAATTTATTTGGCCACTGACTTTTGAAAAGATGTATATTGATTTTTTTATACACACATACCCATATGAAAATAGACACTTTAATCAGTGCTGTTTTTCTATAAAAGTTCAGATTTTGCTCTCCCAAAAGGAAAATACTCACATATTCTAATAAGCAAATATGGTTAAAAATAAAAATAGCTTTGATTGTGGTGGAACTCTGTGACTTCACTTTTTAAATAATTATTCAATGTTTTGATTGTTTTAATTTTGTATTCTAGTTTATCCTGCTACCTTATGGGTATGCTATTATTATATATGTAGCTTAACTCATTCTTTTCTTATTTTTAACTCTTCTTTCAATGAAAAAAATATATATATAAATTTTAGGAACACCTAAGGAAAACAGATGGTTTTTCAGAATTTCCTTTGCCTGAAATTAAATCTCTTGCTTTTCACTTTTGAGCTAAGAATAAAATTGTTATGGATGGTTCTATACTGCGTATTAGTGCATGTTCCACTCATATCTCACATTAGCATTTATATTTCCACTGGGGTTTCTGATACAATCAGGTATTAAACCTGTGGTTATTTTTGCAATTATGCCTTTTATGGACAGATTTTAACAGTTAAACCCTAAGGTAGGAAAAATATACTTTTACTTTATCTGGAGGAAGAATTACCCTAAAAGATGGTTAGAAGATTCAATAATAGTTTAAAATTCTTAAAGAAAAACTCGCAGAGTTCTCAACTTTCCATTCATTAAGCAAAAAATAGACAAAAATGTTTCTTTCTCCAAGTCCGTCTAAGGCACACACCAGACTCAAACTCATGCCTTATGTTCTATGTCTGAGTGGTCAAAAAATTTTTTTTAAATTGATAGCTCTTTGTTGTCTATTGTTTCTGCAAAGTTTAATTTCTTACACTTTCATAAAACTTTTAAGAGTATTCTCTTTGTTTTTTCCATTTGTTTTCCCAAAATGATCTCACAACTACTTACCCTTTCCCCACATGACCCTCCAGCTCCTTACCTAGGCCTGCTATCAATATTTTCATGATTAACTTTTGAATTTACTTCTTCTCATCTGTAATTTAGAAGGCAGCCTGAAAATACAGAATTAAAATAGATATTCCTTGTGACTCTTAAAACGTTTTTTAAGATTTGGTCTAATTGGCCTAAATTGCAATCAGTCACCTCAATAGTGTGATGCTTTCTCCAGGGCTCTGCCAAAGTGGATGTCATTTATAATGCATTGTAATGGGAGGAGCTTGGCCATGGTCCTGGCCCTGTGCAATCTTAGGCAAGGTATTTAAACCTCAGTAGGATAAAGTGACCTACCTCATACAGTATGGTGAGGAACATGCTTAGCTTAGTACTTAGCACATAGCAGGCATTCAAAAACAACTAAGTCCCCCCTTTCTCTTGTTTGCAGCCCAATCATGTCACATGTTATGGGCTTTGGGAGAAGTGAGCATGAAACAATCTCTTATCTTCTCTGTGTCAATATCTGAGTGATGTGTAATGTGGTACTCTTAGGGTCCAGAGAGTAAGTGCAAATATTTCAGAGAAGTCGAAGACTTCTGGGGAGGTGGCCCTTGAGTTGAATCTTAAAGGGAAAAATGGACAGGTACCATGGCTGTGAGGAGAAGGCTGGAGTAAAAACACAGAGGTGAGGAGGAGCCAGCCACCTGAAGGGAGAGGGGAGGGGAGGACGGGGAAGAGAGAGCCCTCCTGGTTCTTCTGGGGTTGAGGTGTCTCATTGCAGAGATGTGAGACATATTGGAAAGTTAAAGTTAGGTCACGTTATGGCAGTCTGGAGTGTAGAACGTAGCAGGGAGCAGGAATTCAGGTAACTGTGTTGCCCTCGTGAGTGAGTTATCTTTCAGGTGGCCAGGAGAAAGTATTCTTATGCTTTTTATTTTCATCAGTGCAGTGAAGTGGTTTTTAAACTTTCTGTGACCTATACTATGGAAAAATTTATATCATGATTCAATATCCCTCCATATGCTTGTGTATATTTCTTTTGTGAATTAAAAATTTTGTAAAAAAGTAGGTACTCTTACTATGTGTAGTGCACAGGACTGACTATAAAATTCATAGGCTCCAGTGCAAAATGAAGATGTGGGACTTTTTGATCACAAAACAGGGAAAATGCTATTAAAATTCCTTAAATATACACTCTTTCCTTTCTTCTGTGGTCTCTTGCTTGACTTGTCATGGTGCTTTTTATTTGCTCTTATTCTAAGTGAAGAAAAATCATATTTTAACTAATGTTTTAAAATATATTTTATTGCTTACGCAATTACAGTTGTCCCATTTTTCCCCCCTTCACTCCCCTTCACCCTGCACATCCCTTCCCACCCGCATTCCCCCACTTTAATTCATGTCCATGTGTCATAAGTTCTTTGGCTTCTACATTTCCCATACTATTCTTACTCTCCCCCTGTCTATTTTCTACCTACCATCTGTGCTACTTATTCTCTGTACCTTTTCCCCCTCTCCTCCTCCCACTCTCCTGTTGCTAACCCTCCATGTGATCTCCATTTCTGTGGTTCTGTTCCTGTTCTAGTTCTTTGCTTAGTTTGTTTTTGTTTTATGTGTGGTTGTTAATAACTGTGAGTTTGCTAACATTTTACTATGCATGTTTTTTATCTTCTTTTTCTTAGATAAGTCCCTTTAATATTTCATAAAATAAGGGCTCGGTGATGATGAACTCCTTTAACTTGACCTTATCTGAGAAGCACTTTATCTGCCCTTCCATTCTAAATGAAAGCTTTGCTGGATAGAACAATCTTGGATGTAGGTCCTTACCTTTCATGACATGGAATACTTCTTTCCAGCCCCTTCTTGCCTGTAAGGTCTCTTTTGAGAAATCAGCTGACAGTCTGATGGGAACTCCTTTGTAGTTAACTCTCTCCTTTTTTCTTGCTGCTTTTAAGATTCTTTCCTTATCTTTAATCTTGGGTAATCTAATTATGATGTGCTTTGGTGTGTTCCTCCTTGGGTCCAACTTCTTTGGGACTCTCTGAGCTTCCTGGACTTCCTGAAAGTCTATTTCCTTTGCTAGATTGGGGAAGTTCTCCTTTATTATTTGTTCAAGTAACTTTTCCACTTGTTGCTCTTCCTCTTCCCCTTCTGGTACCCCTATAATTTGGATGTTAGAATGTTTAAAGATGTCCTGGAGGTTCTTAAGCCTCTCCTCATTTTTTTGAATTCTTGTTTCTTCATTCTTTTCTGATTAGATTTTTTTTTATTTGAGTTCTCATTTCCTTCCCATCACTATTGGTTCCCTGTACATTTTCCTTTATTTCATTTAGCATATCCTTCATTTTTCATCTAATTTGTGACCAAATTTAACCAATTCTGTGAGCATCCTGATCACTAGTGCTTTGAGCTATGCATCTGATAGGTTGGCTACCTCTTCATTGTTTAGTTGTATTTTTTTGGAGCTTTGATCTGTTCTTTCATTTGGGCCTTTTTTTTTTTTTTTTTTTTTTTTTTTTTTTTTTTTTTTTTTTTTTTTTTTTTTTGTCTTGATGCACCTGTTACGTGGTGAGGGGTGGAGCCTTAGGTATTTACCTGGGCAGAGCAACCCAGTTGCTGGGTTGTGACTTGTATGTGGGGAAGAGGTTTGAGAGGGAATAATGGTACTTGCTCTGCTTTCTGCCAGATTTCAGTCACTTCTGCTGCTTCCCCCAAACAAACTGGGCCCTTCTGGTGCTGATTCCCATGTGGGTGGGCTTGTGTACATTCTAGGACCCTGTGGGTCTCTCCAATGAACTCTCCTGTGAGGGTGAGAGTTTCTCCCAGCACCTCAACCCCCACCTGGAGGTATTTTTCAATCGGTGGTTTGAGGCTTTGTTTCTCCTGTGCTTGGACCCTGGGTTGTGAGGTCTGTCCCACTCCCCAGTTTCACCTGCTTTATCTGCTCTTGAATGTGGGACCGTCTGGTCCACCAGCTATCTTGTGCATGGTGCCCCTCCACAATCCGCTGCCTCACTGGGTCTCCCAGCTGCTGCTTTGCCAAGAGCCCTCTCAGCCCAGCCACCCGACTCCACCCCTCCTACTGGTCTGGACAAATGTGTTTTTTTTTTTTACCTCCTTGGTTGTCAGACTTCCATACTGTTGAATTTTTCTGTCAGTTCTGGTTGTTTTTTGTTTTTAAATTGTTGTTGTCCTTTTTTTGGTCATGCGAAGGGGCACAGTGTGTCTGCCTATGCCTCCATCTTGGCTGGAAATCCACATTTTAACTAATTTTAATTAAATCTTTCTATTTTGCAATGCCAATTTTAAATGAAAATATAGGAGCATTTAACTAACCTGTGGAATCACCACAATTTCCCACCTTGTGTTTCCTAGCTCATACCTGTATGTCTACTTTTTTTTTCTTATCAGAAAACTGGAAAAACTGTCTAAAACTAACTGAACTGTTTGTTTCACTTCTTGACATGCATACATTCTACCAATATTGGCTACGTTAGTCTACTGACAAGTAAGGAAGTTCTGAGGAGAGAAGGAGCCACAGGTTGCTTTATGTTTTCCTTTCCTTCTCTTTCCTCATTTTCAGAAGCTGATTGACTACTACAGGGAAGTAACGAGTAAGACAGAGTACAGGATTATCCTTGGTCTTTCTTATTTCTCAGAATGCCATCGCCTTCTTTCTTCCTTAGAAGCAAGTTCTGGTTTTAAAAGAAAGTGTGGCCTTTAAGGCTCAGTCTGCAGCCCCACCACCCCCTCCTCAGATGCAGATATTACATGCTTACCTTGTACCCACTTTGAGTCTCAACAGACTCCCGTGCATCGTGGGTCCACCTGAATTGTGTCCTTGTGGGACACTGTGAACACTAGATGTGAATGGGGACAGGGAACCATGGCCACACATGTTATATACATGTCCTCTCCTCATGACCAGGCTCCCTTGTCCCCGTGGACTTCACTTACAAAACACAAGCTCAAAGATACCATTATTAAGAATCTCAAGATGGTGACAGCTCAGCATTAAGCCAAGTGGGAGGTCCTCTGCAACTGTCCAGTTCATGTGCCCACAAACTCTTTTTCTGTTTTCTTACATTTTATTCAGAAAACACTAGTTGCAACCCATTAAACTCATGTCACAATTCACTAGTGGGTCATGACTGGTGGACTAGAGAACCTGCCATTAAAAGCACGGTGAAGCCAGTAGGAACCTCAACTCTGATGTCAGACTGCTGTATCTGAATCCTGCTTCCCCTGCTCTCTGTGAACTTTAGAATGCTTCTGTTTCTCATACATTATCAAATGTTGGCAATAGTGATTATTTCATAAAGTCGTTATGGGTATTAAATGAATTAATGCATATAATATGCTTAGATCGATGGTGGTCATATAAGTATTCAATGAGTATTAGTTAATAATCATCATTATTGATATTGTTACTATTATTATTAATTATATCTTGCTCTTAGGTAAATGCTGAAGAATAAATATTTCTTGAGTGAAGAGTAAGCATTTCCACTTATTCTACAAAAAATGTTTTCTTAGGTTTCAGTACTTGTGTTTATCTTGATTAGAAGTATGTGAATTATTATAATAACCAAATGAAAGTTAATTTATACCAAATGTAATATCATGGAAATACTTAAAAATTTTAGCTTAGTGAAAAATCCAATAAAGATTGCTTTATTTCTGTTTCCTCTCCCAAGATTAACACAAGTAGATTATTAGTATTCCTCAATTATCAGTTAAGAAATAAGCAAGGATATCTAAAAGATATCATTTTTGGAGCATAAGGGGCCAGAATTATTCTTTTTGGAATGAAATTATTAGATAACAATAATATCTCAGTCACTGGTTAGAATGCTGGAGGAGAATGTTTTCTGTCTGTGCAAAAATACAGCATCTGTAGACTTTCGTTGTAGGCACAGACTAAGTCCCTAAGTCACAACACTAAATGAAGAGTGCAGACTCTGGGGGACTCTCAGTCAGCACCTGCTGTTGCAGCGACATTAAATCAAAGTGAGGAAAATGTTGGCTGGTTTGTCTTGATTTGTTTGAATTTTCTTTTTTGATAGTTTCATAATAAATAGTACTTTTGTAGCTCATTTGCATATTTCTCATCATCAGTTGAGGGTGAGATCTTTTCCCACTGATGGTTTGGCATTTTACTTGTAGTTGATTCTCTCCAATTTGACACTAAGTTGATATACGGGCATTTTGTAGCTGAATGTCTATATCAGTTGCTGATTTGTGATTAGATAATCATCTTAAAATGGAGTTCAATAGCATCAGTTAAATGGATTTATCCCAGGCTAGTTTAAATAAAATTTGGAACATAATAGATATTCAGATAAAAATATCTTATGAAAATGTTTGCTTTTATCCACCATTATTGACAGTAGTTCCTTGAATTGTAGGATTTATGCATAGTCAAAGAAGATAGGCTAAATTGAATATATTTTAGCTTCGATTTTATGTTAATATTGAAGCTTAGCTGCCATTCAAAGAAAGCTAAGTTATATATCTTTAGCAAGCCATCAACTCTGGTATAAATTTATCATCCTCTTAACAAAGTACTATGGAGCCTATATAAACACCTGAAATACTAAGCATTCAAGAGATCCCATTTTGGTGTGGAAGCAAATAGAAGCATACTAATCTGTAAAATGTGGAACAGTTAAATTGAAAACACCCTCAAGCAGATTTAATGAACAATTCAGGCATGTTTTCTGTGCCAATTAGATTAGATGAAAAACAATTCAATCCCTTTATTCAGGATGACTGATTGGGGCTGATTTTCACGTTTGCACTGCATATTGCTTTACTCTGAGTGAGGACCGCAGTTCACAGAACCACTAGAACCTGTTTTACTGTTAGATTAGCTTTGAAGGTGGTGATATCTGCTTTATATTTGTAGTAGTGTTGGCATTGTTAAGCATATTATTTTACAGCACATTATGGCTAATAGTTGAAAGCTAATGTTGGAGCCTTAGAGTATCGAAGCTGTAATTTAATAATAATTGGGATTAATAACCAAGTCTTGAAAATGAATATTCAGTTCATTTTTATACTTATATTTGAGCTAGGTACTTAATCCTTTAGGTATCAATTTATTATATGTGTATACTATGGAAACAAATGTTTAGAGAATATTTAGTTTATTCTTTCATCTCAAGTTTATCGATTGCATCTAGATTTTGAAAACTCGCAATCCTGGTTTCACTTTTGCCTCTTGTTTATTAGATTCCTTATGTGAATTCTTAGTCTTCTGAAGCTAAGGAGCCTTTTATTTCTTTGTCTGAAATGATTATTAGTGACCATAATATAGAGAATGATTGAACTCAGGTGGACACCTGGAGGAGCCTTGCTCCCTGGGATGGGCGCTGCTGTGCAGGTTTCTGCCTTTCTCTCCCTGTCTCCTCCTAGCCTCTTGCTTCCAGTGGCCAGAATACCATGGTATAATCCATTTAAGTATTTTAGCTAAAGTTCAAACTCCAATTAATGTCTGTGCAGCAAGAATGATTGGTATTTTTATGAGATACAGTTCTCGTTATATTGGTATCAAGACGCAGATGACCTGTTTTGGTTTAACTTGATCATAAGTAAATAGGAGTAATGTTAGTTCCTACAAGAATGCTAGGATTTCAGTAGACCCACTTGTGCATTAGAGACAGGTTTAGCAACATCTTTACAGTGCTGAGATCTGCGACAAATTCTTTGGGAGGCAAGAGTCAGAAGATACAGATTTAACCCCTTTTTATCCCTTACAAACTCCGTGGTCTTATGCCTCTGAGTTAGGTTTTTGTTTTGTTTGTTTTCTCTATGTCTATGTCTTCTCCACAGCCAATTACCTTGAAAGAGTGTCCTGTATTGCTTGTCTGTTCACACCCCGATATAATCTGATTTCCATGCTCTATTAAAATTACCTCACCTAGATGACCAGACCAGCGGGATGCCAAAGCTAGAGGACACTTTTTAATACCAATTATTCCTTTGTTGGCGACTTTCATTTTTCCTGTGGCTTCCTTGGTAGCTCACTGTCTTATCTTTTCTTGTACGTCTCAGATTTTTCTATCTGTCTGTCTATCTGTTTATTTATTTATAGTGTACTTTTCTTCAGTCTTTGCTTCTCTTCTGCCTATCCCTTAAATATTGTTTCCTAGAATTTTGTCCTCACCGTCTTCTATTCTCAATCCAGTGCTCATTCAGACCCATGACTTGACCAACTGTGTTTTGGTGGTTCTCAGATCTGTGTCTTTATCCTAGAACTTTATCCTAGTGTCAGACTTTCATTTCCAACTGCATTCTTGATGCTTCTGTCATGGTACTCTCAGGTGACCGAAACCAATGATCAAAATTAAAATGTATCATTTCCCTTCTTACTACCCTATTCTTTTCTTTTTCTTGCCTTAGCAAATAACACTTCTAACCATTTATATGCCAAACCATAAACCTTAGGGTTCCCTTTGACTCTTTTATCTCTCTCACCTCCCGCACCTAGGCATTCACAGAGTTGTCTCGTGTGTCCCGTCCTGTCCAGTCCACTCTCATCCGGGACATGCCATGTCTAGTGCAGTGCCAAAGTCAAAGAGAGCAATGCCTGTCCCTCTACCACAGATTCCTGTGCTTCGAACCTCATGGCACCTTTCCATGCTTTCCCATTTATTGCTTTGAAGTCTCCAGGCTAACAAGCCTTTTGTTGCTTCAGTGTGACCCACATTCCAGGCTTCCTTTTGACAGTCTCAGCTAGCCTTCTCACTCTGACCTGGTGTCTCCACCTCACAGCATGGTCCTGGAGGGCCTTGAGTGATACCTTCCATGTCTCCCCCTCCACACACACCCTGCCGTGAGCCCTCATCCCCCTATCTATCTGGGCACCCCTATTTCCAGAACACCCCCCTAGTCCTGTGTGCCCTGCTTCCAACTTAAAGTTCTCCGCTTGTTCTTCATTATCTTCAGCATCAAGTTTGAATTCTTGGTCCTATCAGACAGGGTGTTCTGCATCATTCCCCTCCTCATCTGCCAATCCCCAGCCCCGCAACCTCACTGCAGCCATGCTTATCTACCTGCAGTTGCTGAAACATACTATGTGCTTTAGAGCCCCCAAGTCTTTGCGTACACTGATCTTTCTGTGTAGGACACCCTTCCTCTGCCCTTCAGTGATAATTCTGTCTGTCTTCCAGTTTGCAGCCTCTGTCTCTCAGAAGTTTTCTTTGACTGTCACCCCTGCACCCCAATACCCTTTCCTATGCACCTTTGTAGCCAGTGTAGCCAGTGCAGCACTTGTTGCATTTACCGTCTTTGCTGTGATTTTTCCCATTTGTATTCCCCAGACAATTAGCATCTTGAGGCCAGCACCTTGTTCTTTTATAGCTAGTGTCTAGCACATGCCTGACCATGAGGAGGATCAGTAAATATTGACGTATAAATGAATGAATGAACAAAAATTCAGGAATTTAAGAGTACTGTGTACTTCTGTTCTATTCAAGTACTCCATTTGTTACTATGATACATTTTCCATTTCCCAGAGCAGAGAAGTGTTTGAAGTGTGGCTAGCTCCTTTATGGACTGGACTACACAACACAGGTTAGCCAGAATCAGGAAGAGGAATCGTGAATCTCAGGGCACTTATTAAATAACTCCAAGTCACTGGGGTACAAAGAGGAACAATTCAATTGCTCTGATGAACTAAAAATATTTGCAATATAATTTTTATAAGGTTTCAAAATTAGAAATGAGGAAGTAAAGCTGTATATACTTATTGGTTTAGGTAAACATACTCAGATGTACTTTATTTCAGTCCCATCATCTAACATAAACTTTGGAAATTATACCAAAATGTATATAAGTTATAAAGGAGTTTGAAGTCATGAGTTCTACATATTATAAATAAATGTGTGCTTTATTCTTAATACTCTGAATAGTTCTGACTTTGATGAAAATAAAAAATGTGTCTAAAAAGATTAAAATAGAATGTACAGATAAAGGCAAAATTACCTGTGATCTGGGGAAGTCAATGATAATAATCCTACTTATGCTTTGTGTCTGCACTTAGAAAATTTTGTTACACCCATTTAGTGTCAAGGTAAAATAACTATGATGGTTCAGACCAAGTCTATACAAAGAGTTAATAGTCAATTTTAAACAGCAATTGCATAACTGATGATATTTTCAATACCCTAGAGTGGGAGTCAGGGAATGGGAAAAAGCCAGATATTTCAAACTGCAGTCGAGAAAACTCAGCCTTTGTAAAAGTGTATAGATAAAGTTATTCCCATGTAATATTCTAAATTGCCAAAAATATCACTTGTGATATTCTTGTTTTTGTGAAGAGTTCCCATTTGCGTTATGGGCCATAACAAAACATACGGAGAAAATTAGTGATTAAAAAACCATTTGGATTATATTGCTATACTAAGTTAGATGCGCTCAGAACATTAGCTGTTATTTGATGAGTTTTTCATCCTTCCTAATGATCATATACTTCCGTTCAGAGGAGGAGTGTGAGAAGGATGTTGCACGTTTTTGTAATAAGCCTCAGAGGAGGATTGGCTGATAGCCTCCCACAGGAAGTGTCAGGACACGGGAGCACCTCTGCCTCCCACCTTGCCCCTCACTCGTCGTGGTCAAGTAGCTACCTGTCAGGTCAGCTGTCCGAAAGTGCTGTTTTTAAACTTCAGTAAGATGTTGGGATGACAACAATGTGTATCTATGAAGAGTTGTAAATTTAATGTATTTCACATGTGACTGTGGTTTACATTAATATTAGCTAGTGAAATTCATTTTTATGTCACATTCTTACCAATTTTAATTTTAATTTTGCCCCTGGTAACATATAAGTCACTTATAAAGAGGGCATGATTTTCCTTGTAAGTCTAAATATTTTGTTTTTCTTAAAGTATTATAGCTGAAAGTCATAAATTCCTTGTTTCCCACATTTTTCTCAGTAATCTACTGAATTTAATGAGCTGCTTTCTAAAATTAACATTTTTTTAATGTAATATTTTTCTGAACCAGTCTCAATAGTAAACTGTAATAAAATGTTTATTGTCGCAATAAATGTTCTTGTTTACATATAGAGTTTCCACTTAATAGCTGTCTAGTATTGGCATAAAGTATTCAGAGCGGGCATTATTTTGTCATTTCTTAAATCTTATTTATCCTGATAAGTTTCAACTAGTTTAAACACTGAACATATTAAAATATAGATTAATACTGAAAATAATTTTTCATAATTCTGATAAGAAGGTGTTCTTTACATAAAATTATTGGGGCTGAATCACTGATTATCATCAATTATATAAATATATCATAAATTAATTATTTGTAACTTTTTTACTTGAGAATATTGAAGTGTTGTAATGTTACTAAGCTGCAATACCAATGCATTGAACCTAGGAAATGCTTTTATTTCAGTGGTTCTAGTTGCAGAAAAGCTAAAAAAGCACAAGCATTTGTTTTCCATTTCTGTGGGAGAAGCAGTTTCATATTTATTAGGAACTACACAGTAATGATATGACAGCCCTACCTCAGCAGCTTTGCTTTCAATTTTTAGGCAATAAAATTTGTAAGGGGTAAGTGAGAAATAATTGAGGAGCATTTTTATTTTTATTAGAGTGTTTGTTATTGCTTTACTGTGTAATATACTCTAAAGTGTCTATTCATGATTCAAGAAGAAAAGGTTTCAACTGAATTTGAGTTCAGGGTGCTTCCAAGCATTGCATTTGATCCTCAGTGTAGTAATTGAATGAGAGCAGTATCGTGTATCACATTTATCCTTGCTCTTTAGTTTGTTAGCGAATAGCTTTTACTACAAGGGTTTTAGAGTGAGGGGAGCTTTTAAAAAAATCTAACCCCTTTTCTTCAGGCAGATGTGTGCGTATCTGGGGGTGGGGATGGTTTTCGCACCTTGTAGAGGGGACAGAGGGAAGTAACAACGGAGGAGGAGGAGGGAGCAGAGATGTCTAACTGTCTGTCCTTGCCCAGCAAATATCTGCAGGAGTCAGAAAGATTTGTAGTGACTACTGCCTTCAATATTCTTTGTAGGCCATAATTTTTGGACTCAAGATATTTCTTATTGATGGTAACTTAAAACAACACACAAACTTGCAATCATGCAGTTCTGGAGCTCAGAATTCCAAAATGGTCTATGCTTGGCTATATAATCAAGATGCTGGCCAGGCTGTGTTCCTTGTGGAGTCTCTAAGGGAAACATCTGTGTCCTTGCCTTTTTCCAGTTTGTGGAAGTTGTCAGCCATTCCCTGGTTTATGGCCTCTCCTTCCTCAAAGCTAGCAATGGCCAATCACTCTGACCCTGCCTCTCCTGCCTCTCCCTTTAATTTATAAGGACTTTTGTGATCACATTAGGTCCCCACAAATAATCCAGAATAGTCTCCTCATCTCAAAATCAGCTAATTAGCAACCTTAATTTCTTCTGCAACCTGCATTCACCTCTGCCATACAATGTAACATATTCATAATTTCTGAGGATTAGGATGTAGACATCTTGGGTAGGGGCGAGGAGCTACTACTTTGTCTACCACACACAGTGAGTTGTTGATCCCTGTGTAGGTTGTGTGCCAGTCTTCGTTCACTTTAGCTCTCTTTAGCCCCCTACTCATCCAGGTGTTGCATTGCCAAGTGTGTCCCGATTGAGCTGAAACCTCCATAACAACATGAAGAATTAATGGACTGGGCTAGTGGCTTTAAATTCTGTGCTCCTTACATTCTACCTCACTGCAGCAAATATTCTGAATGTCTGTTCTTCATTCTTTCAACAGATACCTTTCAAACACCTATGTGTTCAGTTACATACTGGGGATAGGATAGCAAATGATGAGGGCATGCCACCTATCCTCCTGAAGCTTACTCCTTGGTGGAGACTGACAAATACTAAAACACCAAGGAAAATATCAGCTAATAAGATATGCTAGGCAGAGAATTAAAACAGAGCAATATGAATGACTGGATGGATACAGGAATTGGAACCAGGAGGGTTTCCTGAGATCTGAATGACAAGGAACATCCAATCATGTAAAAAAGGGAGAGGGGCATCCCAGGCAGAGAGTGTAAGAAGTACAAAGCCATAAGATAAGAAGGAATTTTCTGTTGAAGAAACAGAACAGAGCTGTAGTTTAATGGTCTGAGGGAAAGTGTAATGAAATGGGGTACAAGGGGGAGGTAAGTGCCAGATCACAACTCTGTAAGCCCTGGTAAGAAACTTGAAGGCTATGTATGAGGAATGACATTAGAATGTTTCTAAATATTTTTAAAAATCTATTAATATCACTTGGCTACCATACAGAGGATGAATTACAGGATAGCAAGAGTGAAGATGAGACATTAATTTGTAAGCTGTTGCAAGTAGCTCAGACAATAAATAATGATGATTAGACCACATTGATGGAGGAGATGGAAATGATATTTTCAGATTTGGGATATATTTAAAAGGAGATTGACTTGATAAGGCAGCAATGGAATATATGCAGGGAGTGAGAGCAAGATGGAAATAAGGATAATTCCCATATTTCAGGATTGAGTGGTGGTGCCACTTCCTGGGATGGAAATATAGAGGATAGGGTTTAGGGTGGAGAACCAAAGTTCTATTTTGACCATGTTGAGGTTGAGGTGCCTGTTATACATCCAAGTTGAGACATCAAGTTAGACAAGTGGATATATAAGTTTTGGGATCTATGAAGAGGCTGATATAGATTAGAGCATCATGGGCATATTGATGAGTTCAAACCATGATCTTGATGAGATTATCAAGAAGAGTGTATAAATAGTGAAGTAGACTCATGATGCAGGTCTGGGGTGGTCCAACTCTTAGGAGTTGAACAGAGGAAGATGGCTTGGCCAAGGAGACTGAGAAGAAGCAGCTGCTGAAACCAGGAGAGTAAAATGGAGAGATAGACAGAAACATGTGTACATGCACAGAGAGAGAGGGGGGGGGGAGAGAGAGAGAGAGAGAGAGAGAGAGAGAGAGAGAGGGAGAGAGACTGTATTAAAAGCTGCTGAAAGATTGAGAGATTGAGTAAGATGTAAACATGAAGGTGACCATTGTGGTCACTGCTCATTTTGACAGGAGCCGTCCTTGTGGGGTGCTGCCTCAGAAGTTGGATTAGAAAGTATAGGGGAAAGTGTGTGGGTGAGGGATGGAGACAGTGATGCTAAAGCTAATTCCATGTTCCACTGGAGCTAACCCCCTACTGCAGGTGGTACCTTCCCTGATGTGCTGTAGTTAGCATGTCTGAAGTATCTATAGTGATAACTATACAACCATTGCACATAACAATTTCCATTATGGTCTAAACTCGCCAATTTATGGTGCAAGTTTATTAGCAGTAATAATAAAGGGAAAGTGGTAAGGTTTTGAAGTGCTTGAATAATATTGCCCTTGATGAAAGACTTAATATTTTTGCAAACTTCTTGTGGAATCTATCCTTGTAAGCAGGGGTTTTGTATTTTTAATGTTTTATCTTTGCCTTCTTCCTTGGAGTGTGTCCTTAGTTGCTCTTTACTGTGGCACCAACAGAAGGGAAGCATCTTTTTACTGTATTGTTCAAATTATTTTCCACTGTAGTTTGGTCTTCTTGGCAACTTTTTGACATTCAATAATTTTAATTTTGTGGTGTTAAGGCCTGCCTTGGAACTTTCATATTGAATATTCACATAATTTTGAGCATTCACACTGGCTCACTGATCTTGGTCCTAGATGAAGTATGTACACATACAGGTTCTATTACAAATAACACTTTTAAACAATGCCAAAAATTTGGTGCTTATGTAATGTTTTGTATATTAGGTTTTTTAAAACATACATCTTTTAAAAACCTGTTTGGTGGCTGACACTGTGCTAGGCACAGGACTTAAGACAAAAGTTATGGCCTGTGCTCAAAGGGGCTTGTAGTGAAGGGAGCAGAACTGGTGCAAGAAGTCATTAAAACAAGAAATCATTAAAGGAGGTACATGTGACAGAGAAGTCGTGCCTGGGGAAGCTAATGGTTCTGTTTAGTTGTGGGATGAGGGATCACCTGAGACTGATTTATGGAGCTGAATAGGGTGTGAACTATGATAAGATGACTCCAACAGTCAGCCGCCCAGTGATGAAGGTAAAGCAGCAAACCAGATGTTAAGGGCAGAGGTGTGAGACAAACTAGCATCACCATACCATGACCCGCACATTCCTTGGTCATGATTGCACATGGGCTGCGACCAAAGTCTCTCCACCTGATGGGAGCACTACGTGGTGAGGAGGGGTGACAGGATCGTCAGTGGGTGGAAGAGCTCAGCACATGGGCATTGCAATTATGGAGATGGTAAGGTACAGGACAAGGGGAAACCTGGGCTGGTGAGGTTTCTTTTGAGGAGATGTAGAAGGCACATTCAGTGATGAGGCTGAGGATTTATAAGAGTTAATTGTCAGCATGAAGGTCATGGCAGGGAGAGTTAAAGACTGGCAGAGTGTGTGAGTTGGAAGGTTGTACAGAGCATAAAGAAGGAAGGAAATCAATCCATATGTGAGAAAGAGATTAAAACAGCAACTTGTCTTTGGTCTCACTTCAATAAAAGTTTATTGAAGACTATGTGTTCATGAGCCATCCTTACTCTTGGGAAACAGAACTTGTAAGGCAGGAAAGATCCCCTATGCACATGGAAAGATACATAGCGCATGTCTCTGTGATCTTAACACAAGATGCTTAGCCTGTAAAGATCACCCTTTTCAGATCTCCCAGAATGACCTTTACACAGCAGGTCATGTTGTATACAATAAGTCCTTGCTCAACATCATCAGTAGGTTCTTGGAACCTGTAACTTTAAGCAAAACAACATATAATAAAATTAATTTTATTGAAGTCTTAACTGACAGAAACAAGAGTTAGTTTCCTATGGCATATATCTAGTCACAAAAACATTGCCAAACTTCCAAGTAAAGACCCCAAATACTTCTAATATTAAACATTGAAATAAATATGAGCTCTACACACTTTTAAGAAAGATGAGTGAAAACAAGTCAGATCATTATTTTCTATCCTACCGATTCTAATTCCTAGCCTCAGGTGTCCAGAGCCTGTCCCGGCAGGTCTAGATGCAAGTGGGACCCATGTTGGATGAGATGCCCTTCCACCTCAGGGCCACTCATACACACCCACACTCAGACTGGGACCTTTAGACTCGCCAGTGAATCCAACACGCACATCTGTGAGACGTGGGAGGAAACCAGAGTCTCTGGAGAAAACCTAGACGTGGGAGAATGTGCAAACTCCACACAGACAGTGGCCTTAGCTTCAAATTGTTGTATTTTCCTCATCAACATTATAACAAAATGATGTTAAATGAAACGATGTTATTCAAAGACCCACTGTATTTATGCTGGCCAGTGTGGCCTAGGGGTTGGAGCATCGTCCCCATAACTGAAAGGTTGTGGGTTTGATTCCTGGTCAGGGAACAGACCTGGGTTGTGGGTACATATCTGGTCTATGTGCGTACAAAGGCAACCAGTCGATGCTTCTCTTGCATCGGTGTTTTTCTCTTTCTCCCTTCCTCTCACCCTTCCTCTGTCTCTCTCTCTAAAATGCCCTCGGGTAAGGATTAAAAATTAAAAAAACTCTTCTATTTTTTTATTATTCAGCATTGTACATTAATTACAGGATGGTGCCACCATGTGCAGCAATTTATTATGTGTTAAAATAATATTCATTAACATGGGAAATGTTCCTGATGTAATTTTAAGGTAAAACTTTAAAAATTATATACAGTCTGATCCCAGTTTTATGAATGTGTGTATGTGTATGTTTGTGTGGGGGGGGGGGTGGGAGAGAATGTCAGTTGTCACAATATTAGTCCTTATCTATGGTTCATGAGATTAGAATGTTTATTTACTTCATCTTCCAAATCTTGTAAAATACATATGTATTATATAAACAACTTATAGTCAGACAGTGCTGTTTAAAATATTTTCCCTAGTCATTCATATAACTCTTTTTAAATTTATATAGTGTGTACAGTTAAAACATGAAATCATATAGGCTTTCTTCTATCACAAAGTAACTTTTTAGCTGTTCTTCCTCTTTTCTTCACCATTTATTCCCATGAATTTCTTTCTGGCCTCATTTCTACCTCTGTGCTGCCGAGGAAGATGGCTTGCACATCTCAGTTCACTGCTGAATAAAACCTCCTCCACACCTCAGCCAAACCTTTTTATCTTGGTGTTCTCTGTCTGTGCCACTGTACACGGTGTTGGGCTTTGCTGATTGTGTCTCTTCTGTTTATCCCGATGGCTGCCATTTTCCATTCCAATGCCCTTTCAATTCCATTGTATTTGTGATTATCGATCTTATTCTTCTTTTCGGGTGAAATGTTTATTCTAACACACGTCTGCAAGCCACTTAGCACTGCTTGGATACAGTTATTCATCTCATTGAACGTGGCTATTTAAGAATATATTTCTTTTGTATAGGTAGGTTTTTCTTTGTAGTGTCTTTGAAAGAAAGTACAATACTTGGATGCAAAAATGTCACCCATCAAAGTCCTGCAAGTAGGTCAAAGCTACTGAATCCAATGTCTGTCTCTAAAGGTTAACTCAAGGAACGTTTTGTGGATGAGTGTGATTGTTATCTTCTAAGGCAATTTAGAAGGTAGAAATGAATGTCATACATACCTAATTTTCCTTTTTAACCCATTCTGGAGGTAACAGTTAATAAATTGTACAACCCTTTCTGAAATTAGTTTATTGTGCCTCTGCACATTCTCAGAGTTAATGAACTCCACATGTGAATAAGACAATTTATTTTTTATTGTTTCTATTATTATTTCCTTGAATTCCAAGTTCCAGGATTTGATGGAGGGCCATATGTATTGGTTTACCCTGCCCCTTTGATTCCACTTTTATAGGCTTGGATTCGCCCCGTTCACTCTCCTCCTTCAGGA
This sequence comes from Tonatia bakeri, assembly GCA_004024845.1. Taxonomy (NCBI): domain Eukaryota; kingdom Metazoa; phylum Chordata; class Mammalia; order Chiroptera; family Phyllostomidae; genus Tonatia; species Tonatia bakeri. The sequence goes on from PVIA01000005.1 coordinate 545,773, forward strand.
CAGAGTGGTTGTTATTTGACTCCCATCTTGGAGTATCCCTCCCGGTGCTCTGCTGGGATCCTGAGCAAAGGCCTGTGCTGACTCCAGGCCCACACTTGTGAGAACACCACCCCATTCTCGGCTTTGTTTTCTAAATCCCTTCTTCTGGTATCACTGAGCCCTTGGCTGCTGTTTCATTCTGGACCCACGTCCTCAGCTGTAAGACACAACAGAGTTGGGACATAATCCTTAGACATGCTGCATGGGCCACTTCCTTAGGGGGATGGTCACTGGTAGAGATAATCCAGAGTAGCTGCCACTGCTAAAGCCACCATTCAGTAATGATTCCGTAGTACATCCTGTTATGTGGGTCTATTTGCAGTTTACATGCACATGTAGGATGATTTAACTGAGGCAATTCTAGTGAGTGAAAAATTCCCTTGATTTGCTTTGCTTAAGTATACAAGACCTGATGGACGGAAAGAGAGAGTGAAAATATTTTGTTGGAGGAGAGGAAAATCCAGTGTGGGATTAAGTGAATGTTGTAGATGATCTTCAACATGAATTCATCCTTGTGGATTAATGTAACATGCATAATCAGCTGCGAGTCTCTCTGCTCTCCCTCGTTTTCAAAAAAGGGGGGTAGAGGAGCCATCACTCAATCAAGTTACAAAAAAGTCATTAAAAATGAAATTTTTTTGTGAGAAACCAAAAGGAGTTTGGCTTTGTCTTCCTCCTCCCCACGCCCTCTCTTCTCTCCCCGCCTGGTGGACCCTTCGCAGCCTCCACAGGGCCCGGCCACGGCCCTTCCCTACGACAGCACTTGGTTGTGTCTGTGTCTCCGCTGGCTCAGGGGCCTGTGGGAAACTTCAGGGACACTCTCCATCTCCTTTCCTGTCTTGGAGTGTCACATTGTGCCTTCCTTATAATTGGTCCTCAACAAATGTAAAAATATATTTTACATTTAATCAAGAATGACCTCATTCTCTAACAACATGAAGTGTTATTATGTGAAATGGGTTAATTGTGCTCTGGGAATAAGCTTTCTTTAGAGAAATAGAGGAGGTTTTAAGACAAAAGATAAAAACATATTTTGTAGACTACAGGGATAATGAGTAGTATAATAGAGGCCCAAGAACAAGGCGAACTCTCCATCCCTGGGGAACCTTAAACACTGGATGGAGAAAACTTTGGTGAGAGTGGCTGGCAGACGAAACCTGTCTTGAGGCGCTTCAGCAGACAGAATGACAAGGGTCGTGTGAGTCTTTGATTCCTTGACCTGAAGAAGAGAGGAGTGAGGGATAAGATGTTAAAACTACTTCAAATATGGAAAATCTCTGTTGTTGCTTCCGTAGGAAAACAAGTCAAAGGAGCTTAGAGATTCAGGTTACATTTATATTTAGGGATTTTAAGACATAGATTGTGAAAATCCTATGGAAATCTTCAAAATAGAAGATCAACTTGTGTGCCAAGTGGAGCCATCTCTGTGATTCTGTTGCAGTGAAAATATGTTTATGTTACTCTGAACAGAGAGAATCATTCCAATACATTATATTCAGTGTATAGAATTCTCGTGGGAAAGAAAAACTTATACAAGTGGTATTTTAAGGCACTAGGCATCATCACTGTTTTAGGGATAAGAGGGAAGAACAGAGATGGTAAGTGTACAGTCCTCTCGTCCAAGTACCTTTGCAGTGTTGTGTCATTAAATCAGAGCCAACATGCAGGAGGAGTGTGGGACAGACCCTTCTCTGTGGGTTCGGCCTTGCTTTAGCCATTAGACCTTTCCCCAGTGAACATGCAGAAGACTTGCAGGGAGAGGGCTACAAAACCCCTATCCATATAAAGGGCACCAACACACCTACTAAAAACAATCTGCTCAGGTATTTGATTGTAATTTCTACATTCAGCCACATGATGTCACAATTGGATTTCAATTTCACTGTGTATTTGTCTCAAATAACAGATGAAGGCATTTTCAAAGCTGGAGCAGAGAGATCGGAAACACGGGGGGCAGCAGAAGTCCAAGAAGATGAAGATACTCAAGTTGAGATTCCAGTGGATCAGGTAATCACCATGCCTTTGAAAGTATGTATACCAATTACCTCTATTTTGTTTCAAGTGTATGTTATCTGCTCCGTGCTGTTTCTGTGCACATGCTGGTTAAACCTCTCAGGTGCAGTGTGACTGAAAACCTTAAAAACACAAAGAAACACCTTCAGTTCTTCCTGGTAGTCCCACAATGAATAGCCATTTTCATGGAGTATTTTAAAATTATTATTATGAACAATGATATATATTTAATAAAGAACATTGAAGAATTTAGTGGATTGGAGTTAGGTATGAGATATAAAGAGGGAGAAAACTTGATACAGAAAAAATAATATTGACTTGGGGTTTTATCTACAAAAAAAGTCCTTCATTAGAGAAGCAGGGTTTTGTTGTTTAGTTTTGTTTTTAAAATATCATGGTATTTTCTCCTTTAGCCTCCTCAAAGTTGTGGCAGTTGGAATTCTGTCCTAAAGTGATTGCTTATGTAAATGCAACTCAAATGTTTGCTGCATGTGTATTGATTTTATTTCCTAGGCCAGCAGGACACTGCACGATATGTGTGTGTGTGTGTGTGTGTGTGTGTGTGTGTATGCGCGTGCTCATGTTTACACACAAGTGCTTATGGAAGGGACCGAGCAATATTAATTTTAGCTAGATGATGCCAGAAATAAATCAGTTAGACTTTTTCATACAATTTGACCAGGTTTCTTACAGTCCTGAGTGGAGGATGGGAGTTTAGGTGAAGAGGTAAAATCATAATCCCAGGCTCAAGGAATAAGAAGTCACTAGGAATTGCCACTTGTTCTTTAACTACGATGTGGTGACTCCTTTTAAAAAGCAAATTTCACAGCCCAGCTCATTCCATAAATGACCTTCTCAATTGTGTTCACCACAACAGGGGTAAGTGCATTTGCTGCTTGATTACTCCACAGGCATTTTCTGTAAGCGTCACTGTCCTGATGGAAAACCTGGTGTGTCAACAGTCACAGATTTCAAAAATCCAATTTATTATCCAGGATTAGCTACAACTAATAATTTTTTATAAATTCCAGTTATAGATGTTTTTCCTGAGGTTAAATGGAATTTTCAGTCTCCTGAAACTATAATTTAATATTGTAAGACAAAGAAGAGATGTGTATACCACAGCTAATGGCTGCTGAAACCAAGACTAATTTGTATTCCAAAGACCAAGAAAAAAATCACAGCATTATTACCAAAAGAGAAATCTCTTTGTTAATCATTTAATGAGTTATGGAATCTGTGATAGGTATTTCTCGACTGGTAAGTTTGATGATCACAAGGCTAGGGTGGCTGGCAGGGGGCACTGATCACTGACAATAGCTGAGCAGCCTTGGACAAGTGTCCTCAGAACTGGATTTCTTATTTGACTGGAGAGTGCTAACTTATTATAGTACAAGTATGCCAGAGAGACTGATTAGGCAGATTGGTGAAAGCTGAGCAATATCCACTAATTGATGTCATTTTGAAGGACATAAAACCAGGTAATAAAAGACTAGAATTATTTTCTTCTTTGACTACATGAGTAATAGAGTTGGGATTGTCTAGCTCATGTGGTAGGCATGAGCTGCACATCTTGTCAGGGCTTAGAGTCACTCTCTGTGTGACATGGTGACTGTTAGCTCTGTGTCCTAAGCAGCTATTTATAAATATTGTGAAAAACCAAGTGAGAGTGTGGAGAAATTAGGGCTCATTATATTAACAACAACAGTGGGGATGTGATCTCAATGGCGATCCTCTTGGAACAATAGCTGCTGTTCATTAAGGACCCACTGAGTGCCAGGCACTGTAGTAGGCACTTTTATCTCATATAATTGTGGTGACAACCCTGTGAAATAGGTTTTATTATCATTTCCATTTTATTTAGAGGAAGAAAGTGAGCTTACATAGGTAGAATTAGTTGCCCAGACTGTACTGTCAGATAAAGGGGCTGGGATTTGAATGCAGGTTTGTTTAACTTCAAAGCACTTGAGTGACATGGAGGAAGAGTATCAAATATGAAAAACAAACAGAAATGAAAAAAACAATTATTAACCCAGGGATCAAAGTTTTTGTGTAAGAAAGGAAATATAATTATCTTATAAACTTGACTCAGATACAAATGATACTTACACTTCCTTTCGGGCTATTCCTAGTTAACTTCTTTGAGTTGGTTTCCTGTCACCGGAGGCAAACACAAAGCCCGAGGGTCGAATCCCACCCTCCACCTTGTTTTATCCGCCTGGCACCTTATTTCTACCCAGCGGCAGCACCAAGCTCCTTGCCTCTAGTTAAGGAGTAGTTCCATTTTACAGTCCTAAAATTACATTTGGCCCTTTGAACGCAACGGTGAGGCTGATGTGGCCCCCTGTGAAAATGAGTTTGACACCTCTGAATGGTTTATGTTGTAACGTCAATGAAGAAGGGTGTGCTTGGGGGTGTGTGTGTGTGTGTGTGTGTGTGTGTGTAAATGTCATGTGCAAATTGGCCAAGTAATTTAGCTGTGCCTGCAAAGCAGATTAACTTTTAGAAGTAAATATCAAGACCTCTGTTGGGACGCAGTTCTCTATAGAGGTCTTGTGTTTATACCTTGTGAGCAGAGGTACTAATTGCCTTTGTTCTGGACTGCCTTTTTAAGTATAGTGAATAGGCTTGAAAAACAGGGATAGTGACTTTCTCTGGAGTAATCATACTCAGCCAGAGGAGATCTGGGCAATTTCTGGGGACATTTTTGATTGTTAGAGCTGAGGGAATCTAGTGGGTAAGCAACCAGGGAAGCTGCCAAAACATTCTGGTACCTGACAGCCCTCACACACACAAAATTATCCAGTCTAAACTGTCAGTAGTGCTGAGATTGAGAAATCTTGCTATAAAAAAAGGTGAGGTTTGTTTATTGTCTATTATAATAAAGGTAATATCTCCATATGGTGCAAAAGTTAGGCAGGATCCATTATGGAAAATTGGGTGCCACTGACTTGTATACTCAAACCTAGTTAAAATGGCAAATTTTATGTTTTGTATATTTCACCACAATGAAAGTATTTGAGAACAAAAGATTTGGGCTCTCGAGGCATGGGGTTTCCCCCCTGAAGTGCGGACCACTGTCAAATCACCTGCCCCCTTCATGCTGCCCTGGGGAGTGGGGCCTCGGGGCTTGAGTCCAAGCAGTGGTGCTCTCACTACTGACGTTGCTGTGAGCAGTGCAGTCCTGTCTCTGACCCCCAAGTCTCACGCCTTCTGCTAGCATCCATACCACTGTGGCAGGCCCGTGTGTTAGCTGGCAAGGGGGTGCGTGTAACGGGCATTATGGAAAAATTCCACCCAAGAAAGAGTCTGAACTCTGTCCCAAGGTCAAGACTCTTTTTATTTTTTAGCGACAAGTTAATGATACTTTCAAAACTCATGGAAAACTGAAAAATGTCACATTTTTTGACATATTCAGAAAGGTCGAAACAAATATCTTTTCTTAGGGAAGAGTTTAGGTCTAATAAGAATCTGGTACTATTATTAGAGTACCACACACATCCCAAATCAATCTGGTTGTCCAAAAACAGTGGGGCAGGTGCCTGACTCACTAATACCTGCGGCTCTACCCTGGCACTGACGACTCATGTGACATCATGCTCTATTTATGAAATGATGCTTTTCTAAGTTAAGGAAGCAAGAAATGAGCCTGTTCCATTATATTCATGTAGACCACCCCTAATAAGTGAGGATTAGGAAGGGGAATTTACCATTTCAGAAGCACTGGCAAATAAATACCTATAAAATAGGCGAAGAAGCAATTATGTTTTAGATTTTAAGCCATTTGACGGAAGAGAGCACAAGACGGGGACGTAACTTGAAGTGGTTTTGGACTGTTTTATAGCATTCGCCGACAGCTGCGGTTGACTTTGGGCAGCACAATAGTGAGAGTTGCTGGACCTTTCTATGCTGGTTTCATCAGACAGCACTTCAGTCAGTGTCGTGAGCACTGGAGCGGCGCAGCGAAAGCCTTTTTCTTTCTTTAATCGTAGGTTGTGATATCTATTGTTTTCTTATTTATTTAAAACTTCTTAATCCAAATCACACACACAATATTTTTAAAAGTCAACCAGTTCAACAAAGATGATAACAGCAATGGTGACCTCCTGCTCCACTTCTCCCCACCTGGGTGCCTTCCCCACAGAGGTAACCTGTTTGAACAATAAAGATCCTTTCAATTGGTGACATCTCAAATTTGACAAGATACATTTCCTGATTTTATTCTTCAAATTTAGTGGCTATGGAAGGTGATTATTTAGATCTTCTACCAATTCTTTCCCATCCCCCATCCCCAAATAAGGCCACATGAACAAAAAAACTCACACATGCCTTTCCCCTTCTTTCTTTGCATTATAATTTCATAATAATTTTTGGCTAAGTCATTATTTAAACTGTACATCATTTTTGCTATGTAAGGAGAGTATTATTCTTTGCTGAGCATAGAATAGTATAGTATAGTATACTCTGGGTACATTTCCTTTCTTGCATAACCCTTTATTCCTCCTCCCTATTGTATTTTTAAAAATTATTTGCTTAGTTTTTTTGTGTGTGTAGTTATTATCATGCCATTTCCAAACTGTGCCAGAACTGTAGATCTCCTCTTGGTATACTCAGGCGTATATAGTGAAACTGGAATCTGTTTGATCTTTTTTTTTTAAGATTTTATTTATTTATTTTTAGAGAGGGAAGGGAGGGAGAGAGAGAGAGAGAGAAACATCAGTGTGCGGTTGCTGGGAGACATGGCCTGCAACCTAGGCATGTGCCCTGACTGGGAATCGAACCTGCGATGCCTGGTTCACAGCCCGAACTCAATCCGCTGAGCCACACCAGTCAGGGCCTGTTTGATCTTTTAAGCCCTTCAATCACCTGCCTCAAGCTGGTTAATTGTTCTGTAGATCTGCTTTTCAGGGTTATCCTGGTATTTTTCTCCACCATTATTTCAGGAATTTCCTTTGTTTCCCAGTGGATGGACCCTCTATTTCTCAGGTTCTATATCTTACTCTTTGTTGGTTACACCTTCATGGAAGACACAATTTGTTTGAAGCTTTGCATGTCTGAAAATGTCTCTTTTTTTCTATTCAAACTTAACTATGAGTATGACAAGATATAAGTTAGGCATCACTTCTCTCAGGAACGTTAAAGTGTTGCTCAGTTGTCCTCATCTACAGTGGCAGTTGGGAGAGTTTTGTGCCATTCTGTCTTCTGAGCGCCCCCAAAATAACCCCTTTTCACTATCTTGAAGCTTTTAGGCTCTTGTCTTTGGTATTCTGAAAATTTCCAAACCTGTGCCTTGGTGCAGGTTTTTTGCCTATAGCACTGGACGTATAATGAGCTTTTTTATTCTTGAAAAAAATTGAATGATGTCTTTGATAACTTTCTTCTCTTTATTTCTCTCTTTCTGAAACAACAAGTACTTGGTTATAGGCCCTTCTGGACTCATCCTATACTTGCTTCTCTTACTTTTTATCTCTGTGGATATTTTTTCTGTTTTCTCAACTTTTTTTAAAAATTCAAAAACCTCAGTGTTTATCTTCCATGTGTTGATTTTTCCAGTCATTATATTTTAAATTTGTAAGAGCTCTTTTATATTCTCTGAATATTCCTTTTTATAGCATCCTATTCTTGTTTTTTGGATGTGATATCATGCCTTATCTTTACAAAGATTGCTCTATTATTTTAAGCTTTCTTTTTTACATTTATTTTTGTTTCTTCTGAGTTTTTTTTTTTTTTTTCTGTTTTGATGTCCATCTCAATGTCAGAGGATTTCCATGCCTATCTGGTTAGTTTTAAAAAAATTGAAATTTATTTGTCATGTAACATGAAATGAATTTGAACTCTGTATCTGGTTAGATTTTAGCGTGAAGCAGTAGGGACACTGCGTGCACAGGCAGAGCTCATCGGGTTGGGGGAATCTCACAGCAGGGTGATTGGTTTTTGCCACTTGGTTGGTAGACCCTCCAATTTCAGTATCAGTATTTAGAGGGGTATCAGAAAGGAGTGAGAAAAAAACCCCATATTTGTTCAATCTTCTGTGTTTAACCAGAAATCACTTTCACACTAATTCATCTTCCTAGAACTTACACAGGGGATGTAAGCGTGTGACTAGATCTCCTGTAAGAGATCTCCTGCAAGAGAGTCTTTGGCTTGCACAAGGCTTACGACTCCTGAATCTCTTTAGCAGGCCGTGTACTCCTCAGTTCACCACAGACTGCAGCACTCTGTGTTATCAAACACCTGTCCTGAAATCACACTTACGTTATTTTCCTAGCCTTGGGAGGCATTTGAGTTTGTGATTACTGCTCTACACATAGAACACATAGTGCTATTTTTAAAAATCTGCAGCTTAGAGGCTATATAACCAGAAACAGGAGGGTTGGAATCCCCAAATATGCCCGTTGACATAGTTTTGTTCTCCATGCTCTGGTCTCATCACTTGCTCTACCTGCTACTTATGGAGAATCAGCAGTCACTTACAGCTTCTCTCATGAAAGGCAAGCCAAATGGAGAGCTTACTTGTATCACTTTCTCATATGTATTGGAATGCACAGAAAGACAAAGGAGTCCACTTCCTCTATCAGACCCCTAACTCTGCTTCACTCAAATGTATTTATTAAAATAAGAATTATAGGATATTTAGAACTAGAAGGGAAGCTGGTTCAAACTCCTTGCTTCACCATTGAAGAAACAAAGCTCCATAGTGAGGAAGGCCATTTTCCCACAATGACAGCTGTTCATGAGGGAGTCTGCATAGGTGTGCAGGGCTCCTGGCTTCCAGTCTGGTACTCGTTCTGATCGCCTCAAGGAGGGGAGTGAGGAGGTTAGGGACTTACTATCCTACCTACACACAGCAATATATCCCATCTGTGTAGAGGGCCACTCGGCCTTTACTGCCTTCCCTGAACTGCAAGGAGTGATGCATGAACAGTGCTGCCCCCACTCTTTATTTTCTAGTTATAGCCTTTCAGTGAATCATACTCATGGTTGGTGCTGTAAGCACCACACACAGCTGGAAGAGTGGAGGTGAGGATGCTCTGGCTTCTTAATTTCTGTGTACATCATCAAGCTTTGTGTGACATCATGATTGTAGGTTTGTAATTAATTGGTAGAAATGATATTCAATATTAAACTGTAGCCTTCAGGGAATTTTGATGTAAGTGAAAGAAAATCAGTTTTTACTTCTAAAGTGCGAAAACTTAATGGGGATTTTTTCCCTAATGACTAAATATTCCCTTGCTATCTAATCTAAGTCTCCAATGTATTATATCTTCTCACATGGGTGTTGCCGGAACTTGTGGAGCTTGAAAGGGCCTGGGTGAGCTTGCTCTCAGCGTGTAGCTGGCCCAAGTCATGTTACTTGTGCCTTTACATAGTCACAGCCTCGCTTTCTGTAGGTCATCGCACTTCGAGCGGTACATAAACCTTTCTTCCCCTCTGTGAAAGTAAGGCTCTGCAAGCTGAAAGCAGGAAGCAGTACTTGGCAATAATGAAAAATTGAAGCCGATTATTTCAAAACACCTCATTGCAATTGAGTAGGAGATGGTTTTAGTTTCCATGGGGACAGAAATAAAAACAAGTGCAGTAACTTCTGCACTTTCAACAACTGTGTCATAAAATCCACTTCAACACTTTCCACCCAAACCCTGTAATGTGCTCACTCTTACCAGATTTCAAGTATAGCAAATGTTACACAGAAGTGGACATCTAAAGTAGTCTTGTCATTTGGGGGGCAGTTCTGAGCTCCAGTTTCAGGCCCAGGGAGGAAGACCTGCTAGGTGGGAATGGAGGCGGTGGGATGGTTAAGTAGGATATCTTGACTGGAAAGTTCGAACTTGAGCCGTTATCTCAGATAGCAAAGGTCTTAAATATTAAAATACATTACTCAGGGAATTCTGATGTAAATATAAGAAACATCGATGTGTACTTTAACATGGGCAGCACATCAGCTGTAGTTTGTGTTTACATGCCTTTTCCATTTCTAATTTTTGGGGCTGCTGTTACTGTCAAGAGTGTGAGCTTAAAGTGTAAATCATTTGAGCAGCTCCATCTGTCTGTGAAAATACCTTCAAATAACTGATGCTTTTGATATTTTATGGCTTATTTCCATATTCCATCTTCTTTTCTCATATCAGTCAGGAATCCTGAGTTCATCTCAGTAACTACACGCATATTCTCTAGAAAAACTGAATACTTACGGTGTCCCTTGAGCCATCCCTGCAAGGATGTAGCCAGTGATAATAGCTACCAGACCTTTTCTGTCTTGCCATACAAATCAACTGTTTTCTCAGAGGGTTCATCACAAAATAAATAGTAAGATACACAAGTAGGCAAACTCAGGCAAATACATCTGAAATGCCAATGTTGGTGTTAAAGAGAAAATCTGCTGTCACTTTTCTAATACATATTAATAGCAATTGCTTGTGATAAATAAAATAAAAGTCTCAAAAAAGGAAAAGACTTCATAGAGGTCTTATGAAAACCTCTCTTTAAGGGTACATAGTACCTGTAATTGTACACATGTGTAATATGTCTGTTAATTTGGTTGTGCTCTGATGTTCTTGATGTTAGAGAGGAAGCAAGGCTGGAATCATCTAGATGACTTCTGCAATCACTATTTTGCTTTATGTACTTCAGTTTAGTAAGTATATAGGACAGAGTATAATGGATGCCCCTTCTTGACCCTAGTGAAACACAACAGTTGTTCTTCCTGTAGAATGTAGTATTTCACAATTACTCATAGGCATGAGCTACTCCTGAAATGCCAGAGGATGGATGTACTCTTTGGAGAAATGATTTCTACCTGAAAATGTGTTCTCTTTAAATTGTAGTCACAAACTAGCCAAAATTTGACAGTCAGGGCAGAAGACTTTAAGCATAGGTAAAAATATCTTCCTGATTTATTGTCTCTGCAATGATATGTTTCTGTTTTATAACATGAGTCTTAATAAACAGTGACATGGTGATGGACTTAGAATAAATCTAATAGTCCTATCTTTATGGCCAAACATCATTCTGTCAACAATCAATCCTGTTTTCTTCCAGCTTTCAATAAAATTTATATTTTTACATAAAAATGCAATCTTCATTTAAAGAGGGATTATTTTAAGGCATTACTACAATTAGAAATTTTAAGTAAGAATGCTTTTCTGAAGTGGCATTTTTATGACCATCTTATTTTACACGTGGTTTAGAGCTTTACCATGCAAAGGGTCATCTGGGGATGTGTGAGAAATGCAGAGGCTGGGAGTTGCTGACTCAGAATCCTCATTTAACAAGATCCCCAGGTGAGGGAGAAGGACAGGCTGAGAGGACACTAGCTGGAAAGAATTATTTAGCATCATACTGAGTTGGGGGTATTGCTCTAACCATTATCTCGGGAAAAGAGTTATACTCCAGTGGTCAAAAAGGAGTTCCGGTTCCTCTGTCAATTTTGGACAAGTCAGTGGGATTTGGGAGAAGTTTATGCCTTTTTCTTTATCTGTGAATTTGGATAATAACAGTATTTACCTCCAATAATTGTGAGGTTAGTTTAAATATGATTATGCATACAAGGTACATACAACATAATACCATGTATTACCTGGAGAATGTGCAAAAATGTGAGCCTGTCATTATCATCTATGTGTTCCCGAGGGCACATGTTATGCTGGCTTTTATCTGTGGGAGGTATATTTGTGTTTAATTTAAGACATCAAATAATGCAGTGTCATGGTAAATATGGTGATGAACCTGAAGACGAATATGAAGGAGCCCTTGTTTCTAGAAGTTTCTCTAGAGTCAAGGCTGATATTTCCCCATTATTTCATAATTATTCCAAACATTGTTTGAAGTGTCTACTTGATAGCAATCCATGTGCACCATTTTCTTACCACACCTGAATAAAGAAGAACCACACACTGTGATTAGAATGTGCTAGAGAAACCTGACAGGTGTGATGAGGGCACATTGACTGATGGAGCCAGGAAGGCTTACTGGAGAAGGTACGTCTAACAGAGGGCACATCTAATTATTCTGGGTGCAGGGGAAGCGGCCAGGACACTTTCCAGCTTCTTCCACAGAGGACACGCACTCGCCCTGCCTCCCCCTGCAGTACTGCTGTCACGGAAAGGAGGGCTGGGTTTGACCTTCCCGCTCTGCCATAGTCAGACAGCCCTCCCACCTTTATGAGGAGCCTGACTTCCCTAGGCTGTGCCAAAGGGCTCTTTAAGGAAAGAGGGGGAGGAAAGACAGAGGGAGAGAGAGGAAAGAACATGCATATAAATGTGAATGTGGTGGGGAGACAGGAGACGATGGTAAGAGTTTGAAGGCCTGCCATAACAAACTATCACAGACTGGGTGGCTTCAACAGTAGAAATTTATTTTCTCATAGTTCTGGCAGCTAGAAATCTGAGATCAAGATGTCATCAAAGTAGGTTTCTTTTGAAATCTCTGTCCCTGGCTTCTGGATGGTGTCTTCTTCCTGTGTCTTCACGTTGTCTTTACTCTGTACAGGGTGTGTTCTAATCTCTCTTTCTTATCAGAACATCATTCATTGTGGATTAGGGCCTACTCTAATGACCTCATTTTTAACTTAATTACCTCTTTAAAGTCGCATTCTGAGGTACTTACTGGGAGTTAGGACTTCAACATATAAATTTTGAGGGGTCACAATTCAGGCCTAAACAATGGGAAAATGGGGTTTGTCTCTGATTTGATGCTGCCTAATAAGTCAGAAAATAGTAGTCAGGGAAGAGAGTCACTTTTTATATCTGTAATAAAGACTGGCAGCAACTAGTACAAAAGGGAGAAGCAGAGACTTGGAACCCAGCTCAACCCAGCCAGTCCCTCTGCCTTGTCAATCTATTAGTCATGTATTGTGGGTGGGGGGGCGGGTGGTGGTGGTAGTGGTGGTGCTTTTTAAGTGACTGGTTTCCATGATAGCCAGATTATAAACTACCAGGACCACTGTCTTTCTATTGGAACTTTTGTTTATTTTATTTTTTATGACATAAATGAAAGATGTTGTCACCCACTGGTCATATACCCCTTGGCAAGTTGCTTAATTTTCTTCAGGCTCAAATTCCCACTCATCATGCCTGCCCTACTACTTGGCAAGTTATAAAGAGAAAATAGATGTGGAATGCTTTCAGAAGCATAATATGCTGCCTAAATGTCTGTCATTATTATGCCCCTGACTGGCTACTGCCAACCTGTCACTCCAACTGAAGACAGTTGTGTATTACTTAAGTCCATATACTAATTTATGTAAATCAACCTTGTTTGGTATCTCTTTCTGGCACATTTGTTTTCCTTTTAAGAATAGATAGCAGTTCAGAGAGAAAAAAACTATTGGGTGTTAGATTTGTTGTGAAAATACATGCTAGGGAACTCAGAAGCCAAGAATAAACATAAGACCGGTGATGATTAGTTTTGATGATTAGTTTACGTGAATCACACCTAACAGTCTAATGGACCAGAAGTTGAATGTCAGCGTGTGTTTTAACTGTGTTAACTAATAAGGGCAAGATAATTGTTAAGTGTCTTGATACCATTTTTTGTCTGTTTTCATGAGCTATAGAAGGGATAGTACTTTAAGTGGTCCACTAGTTTACAGTTTTGTTAGTACAAATCCTGTATTATGTTTTATCAGACAACCTCTCAGCTCCTTCTACTCAATAGCAAGAAGAATGGCATGACAACAATAATAAACGTATATACGAGTACATATAGCTTATTCAGTTTACAGTTGTCTTCTGTGTGCATGGTCTCATTTGGGCCTTACTGTAGCCCTGTGAGGTCATTGCTATTATCCTCAAATTTCAAAGGGGACTCTGAGCCCAGGTGAGGTGAATTCTCTGACCTGAAGCTGTAGCATAACCACCAGACCATAGGTGCCTCATCCTGCACAGTATAAAGTTTGCATTGCCAGTTGATGTCCTCATTGCAGAAAACCTCAGAAGACATAACCTTGTTCAAAAAAAAAAACCTGCCCAGCGATTTTCCTTGGGTGTGAACACAGTCTTTTGGGACCACATGAGAACTGGCTGCTGCAGGGAGGGGAGGTGAAGTCATGTGTGCAAGCCCTGCTTCCCTGGACTGTAGAAGGATGGTCAGTGCAATTGGATGCTGGAAAGGGCTCCTTTTCTTCTTGTTTCTCTTCCTCCTTCCTCGCTCCCTCAAATTGAATTTGTAATTCCTTACTCTTACCTTTTCCTCTGGTACCCCTGCTCCTTTCTCTGTATAAATTGTTAACATGAGGATATATGTGAGGCTCCTTGAGGCAGGGTGGAACATGGATTGCTGTACACGTGACAGACAGCCCTTGCTCAAAGAGCTAACACTGGTGTCGCTCTAGCTGTGACTGTTACCACTTTGCTGGGCACTCAGGCAGGTTCAGCCAGATGGGAAGAGGATGAAACTACTTGGGAATTTTGAAGAAATAGGAAATTTTTTTTCTGGGGGTAGGAAGGGGAGTGGAAACCCATTATTAAAACAGAATGTAGCTATCTAATAAGTATTTTTCTAGCACTTTCTATATATTTCATTTCAAAGTAAGCTGATTTCTCAAATTTCTTTGTTACTTTATTCATTCATCTTCCTCATTTATTCAACACTACCATTAACTTACTACCAAAAATCACACATTTTGTGAAGGGAAGCTTTTTATACCGGAGGCAAGTAAGGTGGCTGTCAGGAGTCAGATTGTGGAGTAAAGCAAGAAATAACCCTAGGTTCCTAAGTCAAGGGACACATTCTTTGGGTGCCTTAGTAGACACAGAGAGGTGGCCAGATAAATAAGTAGGTACCTGATAGTCAAAAGTTTGGATATATAGCTTTAAAGAAAATTGAAGTAACATTCTCATAACATAAAATGAACCATTAATCATTTTTAAATGTACGATTAGGTGGCATTCAGTGCGCTCACAATGTTGTGCAGCTGTTACCTCCATCTAGTGCCAAGGCATTTCATCACGCGAACGGAAGCCTCCTACTTGTTCAGCAGTCACTCACCATTCTTCCTCTCTCCTCCCCGCTCTCCCCCAAGCCTGGAAACCACTAATCTGCTTTTTGTCTTTACAGATTTACGTATTCTGAATGTCTTATAGAAATTAGTGATTTTCTGTGCCTGTCTTTGCATATAGCTCTTTAGCTCATGACCTGGCTCTTAGGACAAAGCTGTTCTAGCTGTGAGATGTGAGAAGCATAGTCTTGCTGGTGGCCTTCAAAGAATCCCGTTCACCTGAGTGAATCCTCCTTTGTGAGAGTTCTAGTGCCAGGGCTGGGTGTCAGTTCTGGGTTGTGGGAGGGGTACCAGGTTCCTCTTCAATGGTTTCTCTATAGCAAGAAAATAAGGAAGGGGATTGAGGAAGTGTGCAAGTCACTCACTTTGCCTCTTGTATTTCTCTTTATCCTAAAGAATAGCTCCCTTCCACCATGAGCATCCACCTTCTTGTAGAAGAGGGCTTTTTTCTTCTTTGCAGGCCCTCACGATGGTATAGATTTTATCTATGTGTGTGTGTGCATGGATGTAAAAACCAGTGTTCCTTCTGGGGATGATTTGATTGATGTATACACTGAAAACATCTTTAATAATTTAATGCCTACTTCAAAGGAGATTACACCAAAAAGCACGTTGCTTTTCATTTATTCATTACAGATCTGTCATAGCAGCATTTTTGCCCTGAATTGTAGTGTCATAGTAATAATAAATTTTGTTTTACACTCAGTATATTTTAAAGGACTATAAGGCTTTTAACTAATGTTACTGTCTTATTTAAATTGATCAAATTGGTATTTCAGCACCACAATCTTGCATTTTTTGAAGCCGAGCTAACTAGATGTGGATTCATTTGATGACTGCTGCAGTACCTGTGCTGGGAAAGTCTCACAGAAGTAAAGGGATGGAAACCTAAGCCTGCCTGTTTGTGGTGGCCGCGGTAATGAGAGCGAAGAGAACAGAGCCTGAATGTGGGGCTTCGTATCTCCTTCCCTTTCAGAAGAGATTAGAGCATTTACCAGCCCTTTGCATTAAAAGGAAAAAAAAGTAAATGTATTTGGGAATTGAGAGTGAAGAAAGGGGGGAGATAGGAAATACAAACTAAAAACCAACACACATTTTGCAGCTTACAGGTATAAATCCAGATGTCAAGAAAGGAAAACGGACCTTTTCCCATTTAGGAAAGAGGTAGTCAGTCACCTTACCAGAGTTTCGCAAGCCCTTGTAATATATTCCCAGGGAGTCAAGGAACATATCCAGATTTTTAAATGATTACAACAAATTTTGAGGGTTTTTTCTTTGAATATTTTATTAAAAAAATATAACCTGTCTTTAAATCAAAACTAAAAGTTTCCCTGAATAGGGAAGTATAGGCACAGTTAAGATTATAACAATTTTAGGAGAGTGATCTACATTTATCCAATTCTCAGAGATAATTTATAAAGAAATCTTATTGGCCGTTAGTGCTGTAGTATTTCTGAGTTTTTTCAAATGCACTGCTCCAGGTACTCTGCCTAACAAGCTTGGTAGTGTTTCCTACCTAGAGTAGTGCTGCCAGCTGCAGATGTCACATTTCCAACCACTGAAGTGCACCTGAGTGTGCTTACACGGCAACGAGGTGACATAGCGTCATCTTCTGTGATTTGTTTAAGGGAGAATACCGGGACTTTGGGGCAGGACTGCCTCAGGGTCAGATCCCAGCCCTGCTTGTGCACCTATGTGTGATGCCAGAAGCATTGAGCCACCCCTCATGTTCCTTGTTTGTGAAGTGGGTATTACAAGCATGCTTCATAGGTTTACTGCGAAGGTTGTATGAAATGATGAGCACTGAACGTGACCTTCGGCACAGACAAGTGATGAGTACGCTTCTTGTCTATCTTCTTCACCCACAAACACCATTCATACCAGGTTTTGGAAGTCTCAGTGACCAGACATGTGAGAGCTGGCAGCAGGCTGCCACATCCCACCTTGGATGCCCCTTTCCTGACACGTGCCCTTACTGCTTCTTCCCTTGTGCCCTGTTATAACACAATTGTTACCGCACTGCTCTGAGCTCTTTGTTGTCACAGATGTTGTGTTTGTCTCCTAATGCCCAGCATCTGGGGTACAGCTTAGCACAAACCAGTGCTTTAGGCCCATTTGCTCAAGTCATGGTGGCTGAGAGCCCCCCAGATGTCTGCTCGGGTCCCCTGGTGAGTGTCCCCTAAATCCCTCAGAACCACCAGGAAGGGACCTTGCTGTCTCTGGGTCTTCTCCTGGCATCCTCTGACATGCTAGTGGGGAGCTACCTGCAGTGATTCTCTGACTGGGCTCCTCATTCCAGTCCACTCCCATCTGGAGTCCCGTCCCTGCCTTCGTGTCTTATTGCGGAAGGTCTCCGACTTCCTGGTGCTGTTTCCTTTCCTGCCCCCCAGAAGCCTTTGTTCCTCAGTGGTGTCTGACCCAGAACATTCAGTCAATTCTGTTTTTATAATAGCAGTGCCCACCCTTTTCTTTGTCAAACTCCTCTACTCCTGACTTAAAGTGTGTCTGCTTCAAGGTGTGGTCACATTTGTTCCTATAGAGTAGGGGTGGGACATGGGTGTAGAGATCGGGATATACTGTTTTCTTTACTTTGCTTTATTTATTTATTTTTAAGATTTTATTTATTTATTTTTAGAAAGGGAAGGGAGGGAGAAAGAGAGAGAGAGAGAAACATCAATGTGCGGTTGCTGGGGGCCGTGGCCTGCAACCCAGGCATATGCCCTGACTGGGAATCGAACCTGCGATGCTTTGGTTCGAAACCCACACTCAATCCACTGAGCTACGCCAGCCAGGGCATTGTTTTATTTTTTTAATTGTATTTTTTCCATTACCACTTATCTCCCTTAAAACCACCCCCCCCGCTGTAGTAACCATACTATTGTCCATGTCCATGAGTACTTTTCGCTTTTTGCTTAATCCCCCCCAACCTCCCCCCATAGTTGTCATCTTGCTCTCTTTTATGAGTCTGTCTCTATTTTGCTTATTAGTTCAGTTTGTTCATTAGATTTCACATATGAGTGGAATCATATGGTATTTGTCTTTCTCCGACTGGCTTATTTCACTTAGCATAATGTTCTCCAGGTTCATCCATGCTGTCACAAAGGGTAACATTTTCTTCTATTTTATGGCCAAGTAGTATTTCATTGGGTAAGTGTCCCATAGTTGTTTTATCCACTCATCTATTGATGGATACTTGGGCTGCTTCCATATCTTGGTGGTTGTAAATAATGCTGCAATGAACACAGGGGAGCTTCTCTTCTTTTGAATTAGTGTTTTAGGTTCCTTCAGATATATTCCCAGAGGTGGGATTGCTAGGTCAGAAGGCAGATCCATTTTTAATTTTTTGAGGTATCTACACTGTTTTCCACAGTGGCTGCACCAATCTGCCTTCTCACCAACATGGAAAAAGTCTTCCCCTTTCTCCACATCTTTGCCAGCACTTGTTTGTTGATTTATTGATGATAGTCATTCTGACTAGTGTGAGGTGATATTTCATTGTGGCTTTAATTTTCATTTATCTCATGATTAGTGACATTGAGCATCTTTTCATATATCTATTGGCCATCTGAGGAATATACTCTTTACAATTCTGGGATATTTTTCTCATCCTTATTCATTTAGGTTTTAGGCATAAAACCCAGAAATCCTTAGTAAGCAGTGTGGATTACATTTCATGAATCTCTTGTCTTTCTATGCCATCTGGCAGATCTACTTCTCTTCCGCCTTAGCTTCTGCCCGGCATTTGGCCTTCCCAAGGGCCTTGCCCTGGTTAGCACACTTAGGTATGGCCAGGGCCCTACCTACACTGTTTGACATTAAGCATCTGAATGAAAATTTGAAAGATGCAGCCTCACTGTACTGTTATTAATCTGCATAATGACAAACTCCATATTTTTGGAATATCTTAAAAACAAGTATTTTTCCCTTCATTTTAAAAAAATGCATCTTTAATATCATGTAATAAAATTTAAGACTTTATTTTTGACAGAATATAGGAATTCATGGTTCAACTTTTTCTTCTTCAAAGTAATGTTGTGTGGAATTTTATCCTGAATTTTTAGTTTACTTCTTTACTTCTAAAACTGAAAGCTTATGTTAACTCATTATATAAACTGTTAAGACCATTAAGAGTTCCATAACAAGTATTTGGGCAGTGAGAAGAGAATGGACTTTCAGAGCTAGAGGAGAGGTCAAGGTTAACTGTGTTTCAAACCCTTATATCACAGATGCCAGAGGATTGAGCAATCTGTCCAACATCAGACAGCTGGAAAGAGGCAGGTCTGCGGTCCAAACATTCTATGTTTTTTCGAAATAGCCTAGAAACCCCCCCAAAAGTATTATTTTATTGGGCAATCTTGAAATATAATAGCTCCAGGAAAGAATGTATCATAACAAATGGGAAGGGATTTTAATGCACTTTTTTTTTTAAGGATTTGTGATGTGCCAGGCACTGTATATAACTTGTTTCATTTGGTCCCCTTGGAAGTTTTATTTTATTTCCATTTTATAAGTGGGAATCTGAAACTCACAGGAGTTAGGTAAAGCCAGTAAGTGCCTGGCTGGGACTTGATTCTGAGTCTTTCTCCCTCCAAAGTTTGGCTCTAGAACTCAGTCTCCTGCTCTCTTTTAAAGAGGGCGTACATGCATCCAAATAACAGTAAACATGCCTAATTATACTTTTTAAAATACTTGAGCATTTATTATTTTTATAGAAAGGACTAAGTTTCTCAGTCTCATATCTGCATAACAGTCAGTTTTGGTATTTGGAGGTATACTGTTAACTTTCTTGAGCATTGTGTAGAAAAGTGTCTGCATCTGGCACTAGAAAATCTGGTGGGTTCACATACTGGTGCCATTACCATTGCCTCTTTATTTAGAGATATAAATACACATCAGGCACCAGTGATGAGGATATTCTCTCCGCCAAAAATTTCTCTTACCTTCTCCTCTGGGCCAGACACTCCACTGGCCGTCAGCAAGGACATTGCAATATAGATTTCTCTTGGTCATGGGGATTAAGAGCATTGGTTTTGGAGTCACATGCTTAGTTCTGATTCTGGCCATTCCATTTAGAAACAGTGGGATCTTGAATTAGATATTTGATCTCTTTGTACCTTAGTTTTGTCACCTGTGAAATAGGAATAAATATCAACCTCACAGGAATATTGTGAGAATTAAATGAGAATACATGTATGAAGACTGGCATTCATTAGGCACTCGGTCAAGGTTAACACCATATATACAGTAAAGTATTAAGCAAATGTGAGGAAGTTTTACATAATAGTTATTATGTTATAGTCAAGTAAACTAAACATTATTATAACATGCAGAAAATGTCTGTTACACTTCTTATTGTAACCCATTATTCCTTTTGATCCATCAGAGGCTAGCAGAAATAGTAGATGAGGAAGAAGACGGAGAGAAAGAAAGCAAGGATGCAGAAAAGAAAGAAGAGTTTTCAGGAATGAATGGTGAAGTTGAAGAGGAAGGAGGTGGGGAGGCTACAGCTGCCTCTGATCAGGCCGAGGAGTTGCCAGGGCACCGGGATGAGCAGGGAGGTCCTGCACGTGTCAGTGGAGGCACCAATGAAGAAAATGGTGAGGAACTGGATCAGGTCAATAACAAGCTTCAAGAGGCAGTGGAGGAGGAAATAAAGTCTCAAGGAGCGCCTGGCAATGAACAAGAGGAGGTATTTGTATTGCTTTTGCTCACTTGTGTGCATGCATGAATGTGTGTGTGTGCACACATAGGGAGTTTTTCTAGCACTTAGGACTTGCACTGAAACCACTTGTTGAATAGGGAACAGTCAGTGCCATTTGTGTGACTAGATTATTTTAGTAAGTTAAGAAGTACTCTCAACCACCAATCTTGCAGTTTATATGTCCATCTTTCTTGTCATCCATCTGTTCATCTATCCATTCATCCATCTGTCCAACCATCCATCCATCCCATCCATTTCCTGCCTTATTCTACAAAAAATTTAGGGAGCCTCCTAAGAACATATACAACAAAAGAGAGACATAAGTAAGAAGTACAGTTGAGTTAAGACCAGGGAAGTTATAGACCAGCAAAGACTATCAAGACCAGTGAGACACAGACATGATTTAAAGAACATTGTTTCTATTATGGGTGACTTCTTTGCTTTCTAGAAATATTACTTTAGTTTGTTCACTTTAAATGGATTAATTGAATTAAGTGTACAATATTCCAAGCACTTAATTACATACAGTACTATTCATTACACAGCAAGGGGAAGAAATACATGTTGAAGACTCCTGCCCCGCCTGTTTTCCCACCACAGCCCTAGAGCAGGATATTCTCAAGTCCTGACATTCCTCTACAGGACTGACAAAGTTTGACATGATGGGTTAAGTTAGATGCCAATGAACAGACTAAAGTTGAGTCTTTCAGTATAAGAGGCCAGTGTGCCCTGCAGTGCTCTCACAATCTGCTTGTACCCTTCCTTCCTGCCCATCCAGCAGCTCTGGGCCCTCCTCCATCACATGGGCTTTCGTCGCTTCATCCCTGACAGCCCCGTATGATAAACGGGGTCTTCTTGATTGTTTTTTAGTGATTTGTCTGTTTTATCTTTCTTAGGGAGACCAAGTTTAGTAATGGTAAAATGCAAAATGTTTTTGTGGCCAGATTTGAGTAACTAGTACCAAGTTATCAATAATCTACTGTATGGCTTATACAAAAACACTCTAAACATCTAAATCAAAACACTCGATGTGTCTCGTCTTTCTCAGCATGAGGTAATCACAGTCCAATTCTGTAAGAAATTTCCCATATACAGTTCTACATGGCTATTAAAATTTAGCTAATTCTGAAGTTGATTGTAGTGAAATTAAAAACAGAATTCAGTCAATTACATGATTTCCTTTATCTCCATTAGGAAACAAAATTAATTTCCCAAGGAAGTAAAAAAAAATGTTTATCAAGAGAAGCAAAATCTCTTGTGTGAGGGTTCATATAGGAAGCACACTGATGTAGCATGTCTTCAGTGTCCTGAGCTTTGTTGTTGTAGTGGTCTTTGAGGAAAGTTTGCAGCATAAAGTCAAAGTATAAATTCTATGTGGGACAGACAGTAAAATCCAATTATGCATCTTTTTCCAGTGGTTTAGCTTCATTTAATGTTATAACCCAAATGTTTTTTTATAGAAGTAAATAGATTGCGTGCCCTTCCATTCCATAAATTTAACTTTTAAAAATAGGCCTTTCATAGGAATTGGGTAGCGGGCAAGATCAAGGTTACATAGTTTGAAGTACAGGTGTTAGTGGTATGTATTGAAGGCAAACCTAAATTCTTGGGAACCAAATGAACAAGCTCCTGATACATGACTAGGGATTTTAAGGACTATACAACTACCCAAGACAGAGCAGTTACCCACAAGAGATTCAACCTTATTTGACTCATCTCTCTTATAATGATACTATATTTGTTTTCATCCTGTTTCTATTAGTATAGGTGCACTTTAAGCATACCAATTATATGAAAAACCAGATTTATATGAATTATTAGTTATACATGAATAATTAACTTTTTTGAAAGAATTCTTTACTTATAAAATGACTAAAAATTTAGTGTGCCATGTAACATTTTATTCCATGTAACAGTTCTTAGGGACAGGGTGACATGATTTTAGGAAAACAGCAGGAAACACATGACAAATACACAATAACCACTTGCCGTTTACTGAGCTTGTACTGTGTTCAAGATGCTACTTGAGACATTTCAAAAGAGAACAATGCAAAGGGATAGTTCCAGCAATCTTTCTGTTTTAGAGCATAAACCACAGCCTGCAGGGAAAGGGACCTGGAGCTCATCCTGTTCTCCCCACACGGGTGGCACTTCGGGGGCTGTGGAGCCTCTAGGATTCCATGGAGCAGCGCTTGAGAATCACCTAATTCTAACCTCGTCCCCCCTTGGTTTTCAGTCTAGTGGGGAAAGAGAAATTATAAATGAGACAATATCATTAATACATATGAGGCGTCCAAGTGGCAGGGGCAAAGGCTGCTGCTGGAGAAATGCTGCCTCTGTGTTTTCATATCCTGTTCTGCTCTTATCTCTTGCTACTTTGTGCTGCTTGGTGCCATAGTCACAAAGAACTGGAGAATGCTAGTAGAAAACTAACAGAAGAACAGCTTGCATGGGACTGGATTAATGTGACACAAGGGTAGAATTGCTACATTTTTCTCTTCCCTTTTCTCTGAAAATGCTAAACTGAAAAAATATGAACATGCTGTTGAAAAGAAAGGCTCAAAGGAAAATAAAGAAAAACATCAAGAGAAAGAAAAAGCCCTTAAAAATCACACAAGAAATAAGTCTGTGCACTTAAAGCACAGAGTGGATTTGGGTTCCAGAAAGGGCTTCTGCGCAGTGGTGTGGAAACTGGTGTGTCCACTGGGTAATGATTCACTTAAAAACACAGCTACCCACATTCTGTTCTTAACTGAGTATTTATGTAGTTAAATGGAATACTGAGCAATTTTTTCCTTGTAAGTTTTATTACCTTTGCCACTAAACCACTAAATATCTTTGTTTTGATCTCTTTTCCTCCAGGCTGACTCAGACCCTCAAAGACCACCAAGGCCAGAAGTAAAGATCACTGGTCCACAGGAAAACGATGACAATGAACAAAGCAAGGACTATGCTGTTGTAGCATAGATGGCTTTTAAAAAGAGAGTATATTGATCATAAGAAAAATGAAGGGTTATAATACTTGAATAACACATATACTTATTGCTAAACATAACACGACAGTGTGGTTGAAAACTAGTTACTGGATTCTAAAATTAGAGACCTAAAGGAAAGACTAGATAACTTTGAGTAACTACTAAAGGAGAGTGACTTCTTACGGGATGTGTTCTTCAAAGTCACTAAGTCAAATAAGAGAAGAGCGGTAGAGGAGAATTGGCCTGGGAGGCAGCTGGGCGCTGGTTTCTGTAGAGGGTGAAGACATGGGATTACTCCCATTGCCTACTTTCTCACATAGTTAGAAGCGAAGTTGTTAGATGGCAGCATGTGCTAAAGCACTTACCTAAGAAGGCATAGTTTTAAACAATAATAGGAAAGCATGTATTATTTTTAAGCAATAACTCTTGAATAAACAGATTATAATTTAGTTTCAGAGATAATTTGAAGATGGCAGTAGATCGAAATGTTTCCATGACTTGTTGACGTTCTGTTCTTTCTTCCTCCTTAGCCAAAATCCACCTTAAAAGAATTGAAAAGAATGTGAGGTATTCATTTTGGAAGGAGGAAGTATTCATTTAGTGTATTAGTGATTAATATTGTCATGTTCCTTCCTTAAGTGCTTCAGGTTTTAATCCTTGTGGCTTTCAGGATGGAATTATAAAGGAATATCCAATTATATTACCGAGGCTGGCTGGATGGTGTGCAAATTCCTAGTATCCTATGGATTTTCACTGACCAAGTCTGCCTTTACCAGTCATATACCTCTCTACTTCCTCATGTTAGGAAACTCAATATTGGCTGTTCTGAAGACTGAATTTTGCAAAAGGAAAATGTAGGTTTATGATGAGTTTCTCATGTTTAATTTCACTTGCTTTTTGCCTTATTTCTGTTAGGAGACTGCCTTGTTACATTTTGTTCCTAAGGATATCAGCAAATACTTATTTTCAAGCCAGTTATATTTAGACTTTCTAGCAGATTCCTTTCTATATAATTAGAAATCATCTGATAGAAATTGTTGAAAAAAGTTTAAAATTGGTATAATGAAACCAGTTCCAAATTACTAGTTTGTGGGATTAGTAACTCACAATTGCCTTGTTAGATATATATGGGGAGAAACATATAAATAATATTTTTGTTATGTAGAAATTATAAATTTGAAATTTAAGCTGCTAGTGTTTTCATAGAATTCATTATTAATTGTAAGTTTAAAATATTTCCCCTCCAGGTTTTATAACCAAGCATTTGGAATCAGAGTAGTTATATAAAATACTTAATAATGCTATAGCAAATGAATATATTTTTCCTAGCAGCTACTTCAATATTTTCCACAAATAGGAAGTATAAGCAGAAGCTATAATGTAACAGTATTAGAAAGAGATAATGATATGAGTATATTAATCTGGGAGGTTGAATTAGAGATGAGGCACTATATTTCTAGCTTGAAATCTAGATTGTGCTGTCTACTAGTATGCTTATTGTCAAATGGGATGATAAAATCGCCATAGATGACAAGCAACAATCTTGTGTTGCTAGGGAAGAATAGACTACCTGGTTTTTCAATGTTAAATTCCCATACTGGGCCTGGGTTAATGATTTTAAATCATCTGTAAAAATAAGGGATTAAATATAAGAAATTATATGACTAATTATCAAGGCAATTTTTTTCTTTTCTTTCTTTAATGAGATTTTCTCTGTTTTCCTTTTAATAAAATATTCTGTGTCTTGTTTTTCTCCTTTTCATCATCATCCTATAAAGCTTAGGTTTTCAGGAGCTTTTTAAAATCATATTTAAGGAAAACTATGTTGTTTTACATTAAAAACAAAGTTTTGTATTTTTTTTGCAAAGTTTTATATTTTAAATATATTTCAAGAAGGTGATAGGCCACAACTGTGATCTAATGTGAGGGGATGAACAACTACTAATCACTAAAAAAAAAAAATAAATAAAATGTGTTATCTAACCAATGAAAACTATGGACATCATTTTGGAGATGACTTTAACGTGAATGATGAAAGTTAATTCACCTCACAGATGTGGACGTTTTCTCCATGGGAATGGCAGCTGCTGGGGCAGAGAAACTCCACACATGGAGACTCCCTGGCAGGTTGGAGACCAGCACGTGTGGAGCAGAGGAGATCTCAGTTGGGCTTCAGTTAGGCGTCGGGTTTTATAGAACGAGGGTGCTATGAAAAGTCATGTAGCTTTTATGTGATAACCAATAGAATGCTTTAAGGTGTCAGCTTTCATGATAGATTTCATAGTTTTAATTTTATGGAACTCTTGTTAATCTTAATTGACTTTATGATATTTGTAAACAAGTGGTTTATCAGTTGAATTAAAACATACAAGTTTTGCAGATCAAATGAAGGAGATTTTAACTAAAGTCATTTTCATGCTAAGGATGTGTTACCTGTTTTAGCATCTGTTAAGGTAACTATTGAGAGTTCATGGACTTCTAGTTATAAAGCATAACACTATGATCATAAGATAACTTTTTACTCACTTTTTTCTGTGGCTATAAGGTGACTATTTATGAAAACATTTTTTGGTTATTTCGGGGGGAATATTAGAATGCCAGACTCATAGGAAGATTATGATAGTCCATGCACTCTGCTCCGTTCTGAGTGGTACCTCCTGCTGTTGTCCGTAGAGACAGAACGGGCCCAAGTGTGTGTGTGTGGTCCAGTGTCAGCCAGCAGCCTCTGTCGGCCCATGGTTGTGAAGACGCACTAATACAAAATTATTCATACTGACTCTTCCAACTTATAGCTAATAAATCAACACCCTCAGAAATTTCACTAAATAACCTATCTTCTCCACAAAAGCTGAAGCTAATTCAGCAAGGAAACATTTGTGTATTTAAAATTGTGGCAGCAGAGCTACAGGAAGGCATCTTTGTCTTGTTAATGGACTTTCCTACAAAATTAGCTCTGTACTTTCTTTTTTCTTTCTTTTTTTTTTTTTTTGCTCAGTACATAGCAGAAACAAAATTTCAGAAAGTAGAATAGATTAATTGCTAAACAGAAAGCATCACATCTGAACTGGTGCCAACTGGAGTAGGAATAAACTATATAGACATACACATATACATAGCAAATACTTATACAGAGGCACTCACACAGTTTAAAATATGAAAAGGCCTCTTCATTATTAATGGAATAATGTTGTTTTGAGAGGGGCAATGCATTAAAAACATGGAGAGGAAATGCTAAAAAATGATGGGATATCATGGTGCTTTAAGACTTGGTTCCCAAAGACTTTAAGAGGTTTAAATTTCTTCTCAAAATAAGAAAGCCACCAGCATTTCAGTGAAAGGTTTATTTTAGAGAGGGGTGAATATATAGAAATCTTAGTTCCTGAAATAGTTACTGCATGTAGTTCTTTACTTCTTCGTCACCAGTCTTAAGTACCATATACTTTAAGTGCAGGATATTTGATAGCAACACAGGCTCGGGCAGAAGGTTACTACTGCCTGTGAACGTGTGCATGATCTACATGAGTGTATAGAGGACTCTTTGCTGACAAGCAGCCAGACTCACTACAAGTATAAGACTAGCCAACTCACACTGAAGTTCAGTGCAGCAGCGTTGTAGCTCCCTTGCATGAATGCAATGTCCTAGACTGGATTCATTTTTTAAAAAGGTTAGTCTGTCATTACAATGTGATGGACACATAAAGTTCTGGTTATTAAATATCATGTGTGTAAATATTATAAGATTTTTTGCTTCTCAGAAGACGTCCTGATATATAGAAGGGTCTGATTTTTGCTCTTACCACATGCAATTAGTATATTTCCTACTATGAAGTCTAAGTGACTTGGCTGGAGAATGAAAGTGTGTCTCCACAGGCCGATAAGGAAGAAAGATATTGTTTATGAAGAGGCATACCATTCTGTAGGATATGGGGAATTAGGAAAGAATTTTACAATATCTGAATAACCATAAAGCATCTACCAAATCAGGAGGTAACTAATGGAGCTAGCTCCATCAACGTAAGCCAAAACAATTTAGCTTAAATCCATGAATGGTACCAAATGAATTCTCTGTAGTTTCATCAGCTTGAACCACCTACTATAATTGAGTGAGTTGTCACCAGTGCAATGGCATCTGAGAAGATGGAATGACTGTAGTCAATTTTAGAAGACGTTTGGAGAAAATCTATTCTGTGTTTTTGCTTCAATGTTTTCTTATGCCTTAAGTCTTTAATATATACAGTGATAATGGGTGGTTATCAATGTTGTGAGTGAAGTTTGAAGTCCATTTAATCAAGGAAGTAAGATTAAGTTGAGTTCATCTTTTTTATATGATTTATGTTTAGAACTCTGTGTAAGAAAAATTATTTCTTTTGATCAAATTTTGAGCATTAGGCTTTTCTTTATCAGTACTTACTCTAAATCATAACAATTCACTGTATTTTATCAATAAATAGATCTGTGTTTTTATAATTAAAATGTGTCTGCATAGTTTATTGTTTATGATTTTGTGATGTTAATAGTTCATGTATTAATTCTTTGCATGACATTTTTCAAACACAATAGAAACTTGGTGTGAAC
The DNA here is from genome assembly GCA_004024845.1 of Tonatia bakeri. Taxonomy (NCBI): domain Eukaryota; kingdom Metazoa; phylum Chordata; class Mammalia; order Chiroptera; family Phyllostomidae; genus Tonatia; species Tonatia bakeri. The sequence continues at coordinate 574,073 of PVIA01000005.1, forward strand.
CATGTGGAAATTTAGCACATTAAAAGATTCTTCTGTTTCTACTTGGCATGGATGTTAAACTTCATTATAAAGAGAACATCTTTATATCTATATGTGCATGTTTAGTTGGCAAAAATTTTAGGTATATTTTTAAAAAATCATTTTTTTCTTTTATAAAATGGTATTAGAAAAACACGTGCAGAAAGTTTGTTATGATAAAGATATATTTAAAAGCAAAGAATAAATTGCATGCATTACATATTTTGTAGTGATAGAGCTATAGGAATAAATTCTCAGTTTTACAAAAAGTTTGGCTAAAATTATGCTTCCATTTGTGGGAGATGTACTACTTTCATTCTAAGTGAATTCATTCTGAATTAAAATATTTAATTCAGAATGTTTGTTTTTCTTCATGTTTGAGGAACAAAAGCCATTAAGCACAAGCATTTTGCCTCCTTGATATGTAATAACAAAGTAAGTGTGATCAGGGACCCTCGCTGGAGAGGGACAGCACTGCAGCTCTGTGCAGTGGGCCCTTGCATCTTCCTTATTCTGTGAGAGTGAAGAAGCAAACCTCCACAGCAAAGGTGGCGTCTAGGTTGTCAGTGTCAAATCCCTTTAGACTACGTGGCTAGTCAACATTAGAAACCTTCCACAATCAACAACAATGGTAATTTACCCAAGGTATTGTAAAATGGCTAGCATGCATTGGTTATAAAATTCTTGTTTATGAAAACAAACACAATTCTCCTGCAGGTTTCCAAGTATTTTTTCTCCCCCTAATGGGACCTTAATCTATTAAAATAATTGCACAAGTCTCTCAAATGCCAACATAAACTCATCTTCCATTAAAGAGAAAAATGATGCAGGGATGGCCTGCACATCAAATGCATTGGTTAGGAATAACAAAAATGGTTTAAAATGCAAAACAAAACAAAGCACCAATAGGAATCTCCCCTCGGTTGTACTGTATCTGTTCTTCTTGGCTACAATCCTCTCCTGTCTTCACAAGCAATCTCAAACAGCCATGGTCTGAACAACTACCTGTGTGCTCTTGACTTCCAAATCTCTCTCTGGGCCAGATAGCATCTTCCTGGGAGCTGCAGACCTGGTGTGCAACTGTCAGCTGGATACCCCTCAGTTACCTCAAACTCAAATATTTAATTTTTTGACAATATGTTTCTACTCTTACATTGCCTATCCTGGTTAATGATGCATCTTAGTGCCCGACTAGAAACGTGGAAGTCACCTTAAATTATTGCCATTCTCTGTACGTCAACTCAGTCATTAAGTTTTATGTTGTTTGCTTATCTAATGCTTAGAAATGTGAGTTCACTGTGTATTAATAGGCATTTTCCTGATCCTGTTTATTGGCCATGAGAGTTCTTCTTTATTGATTTACATGCTTATCTCATTTTTTTCTACTAGGTTTTGGGCTTTATGTTATTGCTTTGAAGGGCTTCTTTATATATCCTTATAACCTCAACTGGTTGTATGCTTTATAAATATCTTTGCTAGTTTATGGTTTACTGTGTTTGCTTTTCTAAATGTGATATTAGCCTAGAGATGTTTTTCATATTAATGTAGTCAAATATATTAATCTTTTTTAATAGTTTATGGGTTTTTGTGGTTTACTTACACATTTTGTCTGAACATTGTTATCAGTTATATTCTGTAATACTTTCTAATGTTTTTAAAGTTTTGCTTTTCACATTGAGGACTTTATCAGGTATGTATTTATGTGTGCACTGGAGTTAGTTATCTAATTTTCTTCTTCATATGGATAACAAAGTATCTTAGCACCATTTATTGAACATGCTGTCTTTCCCCCATGGATGTATAGTCAGAATGACATCAAGCTGTTGTGTATTTGAGGAAAATTCTTGGCTCAGGATTAGAGGAGATTCCTATTGTGGACTGAATTATGCTCCCCCAAATTTGCATGCTAAAGCACCAACCTCCAATGTAACTGTATTTGGAGACAGGGCCCCTGTGGAGGCAGGTACGGTCCAATGAGGTCATATGGGTAGGACCCTAACTCTGTTGGACTGGTGTCCTTACAGGAAGAGGAAGAGATCCCCGAGTGCACTCTTTTTTTCCCCAGATTATTTATTTATTTTTAGCCTCACCCAAGGACATGCTTACTGAATTCGTTTGTTTAAGAGAGAGACGGGAAGAGAGGAAGAGGAACACCAATGTGAGAGAGAAACATCGATTGGTTGCCTTTTGCATGCATCCTGACTGGGACTGAACCTGCAAGCCAGGCATGTGCCCTGACCAGGAATCGAACCCCGCAACCTCTTGGTTTACAGGATGATGCTCCAACCTACTAGCCACACTGGCCAGGGCAGAGCTCCTTCTTGATCTGTGCACACATGGAGGAAAGGCCTGGTGAGGGCACAACCAGAAGGCATCCATCTGCAAGGGGGAAGAGAGGACTCATCAGAAACCAGAGACCAACCTGCCAGCATTTTGGTTATGGACTTCTGCCTCCAGAACTGTGAGAAAATAAGTATCTGTTGTTTAAACCACTCAGTTTGTGATATTTTGTTATGGCAACCAGAGCAGACTAATCCAAATCCCTTCTCCTTGCTGAGTCCTAAATTATATAATAGGGGTTTATTTATTACTTTCTTGGTAAGTGAATATACAAGAGAAGTATTAGTTTAGAATTTTTTTTTCACAAATTCTTTTTGTTTTGTAGTTGAGATAACATTAAGTTTTTGCCTTATATTATCCATATTGGTTTCTTAGTCTTCTGCTAATGAGCTTCCATCCTTAGAAGGGTATTAGATTAGCTGCTGTAGTAGTGGAGACGTGGGCCCAGAAAGGGCTGCCTGGGGTCCAGCTCTTCAAATGTAATCTGGGCACAGCTCCTTCACCTGTGTGGAGATTATTCCCTTGTATCCAGGATGGCTGACAATAGTGAGAGACAATGGGGAATGTGTCCCATCTCCAGTAGGGAAAGGTAGGGTTCCTCTCTAATACAGAAAATAGAAAATAGCAGGCATAAAAAAAGATCATTACAAAGTGTAATATGAAAGGGTATTTCATACTCTATGTTTATTCCTTCCCTTTTTTGTCACTTTTAGATAAGATCTTCTGGGGTTGAAATGGCCCAAGACTGCAGATAACCAGCTCTCCTTGTGGCGGCCTGTTAAGTCCTTGTGCTTGTAGAGGCAGGAAAGGTTGTTCATGAAAGATGGCCTGTGGGAGAAGGCTTACCCACAGATTCTCTGCCTGGTGTTGTATTTCCATTTTCTTCCACCAGGACCCCTATGTCAAAACTTCACTGAATTTTACATGATTGTAGCTGTATAGTAAGAAGTGATACCTGGTTGAGTGAAACTCTCACTTCATTAAAAAATATTTTGGCTGTTTACTGTTAAATAAAAATTGAGGTTAACTTGTCAGATTCTGTGAAAAAGCCTGTTGAGATTTTCATTAGGCTGCATAGGTCTTTATAATATTGAGATATCCTGTCTATAAATTTGAAACATTCATTTATCTGGGTCTTAAAGTCCTTCCAAAAAATTATATAATTTCTATTGTAAAGGTCTTGAACGTTTTTCTTTAAAAAAGATCTTATTTATTTTTAGAGAGAGGGAAAGGGAGGGAGAAAGAGAAGTAGAGAAACATCGATGTGAGAGATACTTTGATTAGTTGCCTCTCGCACGCCCCCTGCTGGGGACCTGGCCTGCAACCCAGGCATGTGCCCTGACTGTGAATTGAACTAGTGACCTTTTGGTTCTCAGGCCAGTGGCTCAATCCACTGAGCCACACCAGCCAGTGCAGGTCTTGAATATTTTATATTTACTTCCAGGTAGCTTATAGTTCTGTGGCTATTGTGAATGGAATAATTTTTAAAATTGTATTTTTAATTGATATCTTGGGATGTCATGATTTCTATAAACTGATTTTCTATTTAGCACCTCGCCGAACTGTTATTAGAAGTGGTTTGTAAGTTTCTCTAGGATTTTCATGAAGACTATATTATCTGCAAAAATAACATTTTCTGCTCCATTTTTAAAATCAATTTTTCTTATGTCATTGAACTAGCTACAGCAAACTGAATGGAAACAATAGCACGTATTTTTGTCTTCTCCTGACGTTAAGAGAATGCTCCCAGTATTTAACATTAAATGTAATGTTTGCTTATATTTTTGGTACATATTTTATATCACGTTAAATTTTCCTTTTATTCCTAGTTTTCTGAGGGTTGTTTTATTTGAACATTCTGAAAGGATGAAAGACTCTGAATCCATTAAGGTTTTCATTATTTTTTCTTCAGTTTTTTAAATGTTGTGAATTACATAATTTTTTCCCTAATGTTAACCATTCTTATGTTCTTACATAACTATGCTTACAGGCTCCTAGAAATGCTGTGGACCTTTTGGTATCCACCCTAGCTTCTTGGTGGGGAAAAAAATCAACACAAAATAACAATCCACTCTTGCAACATTCACATTTATACAACCCAGTAGCATGGGACTCAGCAGTCAAAGGATGTACATAGAAGAACCTGAAACCTCTAGGGCAGAGGTAAAGAAACTGTAAAACCTCTTCAGAGACACCTTTGCACCTTGGAGTGTAACTGTCTGAGGCACAACAATCCACGAAGAGCTCACAAAGGCTGTGGAGGCCAGTCAGGGAAAGGGCCCTCATGAGATCAAGTCAGCAGACACAAGTGGGGAAACAGACACCCAGGGAAGTAGAAATAAAGACTTTTAAAGTATTCTGGGTCTGTAATTAAATATTAAAATGTAAACATGTTCCAAATTATTAAAATTATAAAACAGAGAGAATACAGTAAAAGAGCAAGACCTTGAAACAGACAAAAGAATAAATTTGAAAAACCAAGTAGAGTTTCTAAAAATGAACACCAGTCATTTATTCTGAGATTTATTGAGATACAATTAACAAATGAAAATTATGTGCACTTAAGGTGTGCGATATAATGATTATATATAAATATATATAAATATAAATAAATAAATAAATAAATATATGTGTGTGATTACCAGAATCCAGCTAATTAACACTTCTGCAAAGGAGAAAATAATAGTAGCTACTTTGTTGACCTGGAGGATTTAAAGAGAGAATGCAATTACAGCACTCAGCACAGAGCAAGCACAGCGCAGCTGTTAGATATTATGGTTATTAGCTTTCTGACTCGGTTTTTGGCATCTTCTTTTGAAACACCTGCCAACTTTCCCTGGCTTCTAAGTTCTTCTTTACTATCCATCTTTGAGCCAAAATTGATTCTTTATTTGTGCTTTTCCATTACTGACAAAATACTCCCCAAAGCTGCATTCGTCTATACGTATATTACCTTGGACTGGCTAGGTTCGCAGGCTTTGTCTATCACTAAAGCTGTGGATTAATTTTCAGGATGGGCCATGCAAAGAGGGGAAGGCAGTGTTGACGGTGTCCAAGCGTATGTGCGTGCGTGCGTGCGTGCGTGCGAGAGGGATGGATCAAGCTCTGTTGCTTGACGTTTCCTCATCTTGGCATTGGTTTTTGGTAAACTACAATATTGAACACGCGATCTGTTTACTTGTGAAATTCAGGGGTTTTGTCTTTGTATTTACCTTGGAGCCTTAATTACTGTGGATCCTAGCCTAAGTGGCATAGCCACAGAATCACAATAAGTAAATATATAGTGGAAAGTTTCTATTATGCAATATGGTTATTTTTCAAGTAGTTAGCATTAGGCTTTCTATGAAATCTAGCGGGTGACCAGATACCTGTTTGGACATCACATTAATGTGAAGCCTTAAAAATACCATCTTTATCATCAACAAAATATTTATTGAGCTTCCTGCCATGCGCAGCTTTCTCCCTCCAGGCTCTGTGGCCCCGCCTCTCTGCCGCTCTGCCCAAAAGTGGCTCAGCTCAGTGACCAGTGACGGCCTCACCAGAGAGCCTCGTGCTTTCAAGTCCTCCTTTGAGTCTCTGAAAGGCAATCTCCACTTAGAAAATAAAATCGAAGACGGTGATTTGGGCTATTGAGACAAGGAAAGGCAACTTTGCCCTTCATTTCTACGAGTGAAATTTTTAAGTCCACTGAGATTGTTTCAAGGTCCATGTTCAATATATTAATTTTTCTGAAGAAAATTTCCTAGGAAGAGTATCTGGTTACTTGCCACGGAAATTGCTTTCTTCTCTTTGGCTGCAGACCATCATCCTCAAACTAATTTCCTGTTTAGTGTTCAATATTTGAAAGCAGGAAATTGTCACATAAGTAGGAAGCTGGAGATGATGGTGGAAACACATTCAGAAGTTTGGTTGCTCAGGAAATCATTTTTACTTACTTTATTAAGAACCCAAACCTTACTTAGCATTTCTCCTCTCATTCTTATTCTCATCAATAGCCATTATCAAAAGAACTTTATTAAATATTGAGCTCTGCTTGGCACTGTGAGGAAGTGGTTGGGCCCCTGTCCACTGGTGGCTTGTAACAGCAACTACAAAAACACAAATTAAACTATTAACTTGATACTTAGTTATTGAAGAACACTCTCCTAAGCACCTTAGTGGTTTCTTAAAAATTTAATTTTCATAGCAGCCATATAAAGAAGGTTCTATTATTCCATTTTATTGAAGTACATGAGACATGAAGTAAATAATTTTGCTCAAAATCACACAACTAGTACATCAAAGAGTCTGGTTTCACCTCTTCCGTGCTTATATTATCAATGTTCTCCTGCCTTAGTGATCTAACCCCAGAAAGTGGAAAATATGAGTGTGCACCTATAGACCAAAAACATAAGGGTGGATTTATTATTGCACATTTTGCAGGATGGGGGTGAGAAGGAAATTTGGGGAATTGCATCTCGAGTAGCACTTCTGCTCTCTACAAAAAAGTGAGCTTCCACAGAGAAGACTATCCTCTTGCAACTTGATTGAAGGAATGGGGTGAGGCAGATGGGCAAGCGGCAGAAGTTCTGTTTTAGAAAAGGAGCAGTTTGATGGGCCACATGGAGAGGTGGAGTAGTGAGGTTGGGGGCTCCATCAACTGGTCTGCAGGAAGCGCAGTCAGCACCTCGCACAGACCCGGCTCCTTGGAAGGGGCTCGCTCAGCCCACTCAGCCAGTTCCACTCGCAGCAGGGAGAAGCAGGATGTGAAGCCAGCCTGACCATGACACGGCCACAGCCTTTTGCATGTCACCAGAGGCAGGTGAGTTTTAATCAACCATCACACTTGTTTAAGCTCTTTATGCTAATGTTGGAGCAACATGATCTAGTGACGCAAATGCCACCATAGGAAGTCAATAAAGTCAGATTCTATTCTTGGTCTCTTCTGGGAGAAGTCACTGGCTGAAAGTAGCAGTCATTCTGAGTAGCTGAAAATAACTAACAAGACATTTTAATGAGTTAATAAATCTTTCTCACTGAACTACATGGGAAGACATGAAACGTTACACTCTAGCTACTCACCAGCCTTAATTAACTTGATGTTGAAAAGGTCACTGCCCTGTCTGGCAGGTTCCAAATCACTTCAGACCCGTCAGCAGGGTGGACTGGAGGACTGGAAATGTGTACACAGGCGAATGGGGGCCTGATGCCTTCCACTGGAGATGTAAATGGGTGTGTTTTAAATGAGCTACACCCCAGCTACTAACAACTGGCATTTATTAAGGGCTAGCTCTTTGTAACTCACTCTTTCAAGTACTTTATTTATTTATTTATTTTTTGTTTTATTTTGTTTTATTTATTTATTTTAAAATATATTTTATTGATTATGCTATTACAGTTGTCCCATTACCCCCCTTTCAAGTGCTTTAGATGCATTAACTCATCTAATCCTCAACAGCAACCCTGGTAGGTACACACTGTTATAGTTTTTGATAGCTGAGGAGACTGAGGCACAGGGAATTGTAATGATCTGACCAAAGTTTTGCAGTCTGCAAAGTAGCAGAGCCAAGACTTGAATGAATGGAGTCTGAGTTGAGAGTCTGCATGCTTAACCCCATGGCTCTCAGTCAGCTGAGAGCTGCCTTCCTCAGTCGGGTTGGGCTGTGCTCCCATAGTTAAAAATGCACATTCCACCCTTGGGTTTCGAGACACTGAAACCTTCCAGGAATTCCCATACATGCATTTTAGGATAGGTCAAAGCATGCAAGGCCCCCAGATGCTGTATGGGGAATACGATTCTTACCAGTATCATACAAAGTGGTAGAGGTCACGAGGAGGTTGGGTTGGCAAGAAAAATCATTGCAGTTTTTTGAACCAAAATCTCACTTCAGCAAACATTTATTGAGCTTCGTCTATAAACTAGATAGTGTTAAGTGCTAGGAATAAATACGAGTAAGACATGGTATCGACCTTCAAGGACCTCGCTGATGAGCAGATTTGCCCTTTATAAAGTTTCTGAGAAAACAAAAAAATAATCTGGGCTGAGCTTTGGTAAACTCAGCACTAAGGAGTCTCACCTTAATTACTGGCACTGAATTCACAAGCAGTGGTAACATGTCTATTTCTTACTGGCTTTTTTAAATGCTCTGTGAAGAGAGATGAGGTGCAGCTACTTTCTCAGCCTTTCCAGAAGAATCTGTTCTCAGAGAGGGATGTCTTCGAGTCAGCCCACCTGGGTGGAAATGCCAGTTCAATCACTTCTGGCTACATATTCTTGGGTGAACCACTTCATCTCTCTGAGCCTAGACTCCCTTATCAGTAAAATAGAGAAAATAAAAGTGGTCACCCTTTGAATTCTTTCAAGGATAAATTAAATGCAAAATTGCATGACAATGTTTATCATATTGCATTCAACAAAGAAAGCTCTCAGTAAGTGTAAGCTCTTTTGATTATTTTCTTGGCTTTGTTCCACTTCTGAGTCCCATCTCCTCACGCAGTAGTTGGGAAGAGACTCTCAAGCAAAATAAAAGATTGTCGATCCTCTCATCTTTCTTTTTCCCCAAGAGCAGATAGTAAATTGGCCCAGGGGCAAGGTATGGAAATAACAAGCTTGGCATTTCTTGCTGCTATTTTCCATTTATCAGAAGGCAAAGGAAGTGACACAGGAGTGATTCCTCTGAGACAGACTGAAGTTGGTGAGGAACTTGAGACAGAAATGTTGAGAGAAAGCCAAGGCCACCCTAAGCATGGGGGCACAGAGCATTCACTCTCCTTGTCAGCTCTGGATTCCACTTGGGGCGGGCTCCCTGTGGCGCTCCCCACAGGGCTGCTCTGAGCTGTCTTCCACTATCCTTAAGCTTCCCTTTTGCCTCTGGCCTGACCTTGGCCTTCTGTAGAACAGCTCACCCTCCACCATGACTCAGCACAAGTCTGGAGGGTGTTGTCCACATTGGAGCTGTGCAGCTTGGTGGCCTCATGTTCTGGGGTCGCAGGTGCTCACTCTCCCCAGGGCTGGGGGAGAGGGGACTGCTCCCATGACAAAGCACTTAACACCATTCTCTCAAGGTGGTGCACCCACTTTGCTTTGTGAGTTCATGTGTGCTGTTGTCTCTGCCTTGAAAGCTCCCCTCTCTCTCTTCCCATAGGCCACTCGCCACCCCAGCCCCCAAAAAGGAAAAAATTCCTCCTTAGGCAAGGGTCACTCTGCTTAACTTCTACTCAGATTTCAAGATACAGTTGAAATATCATGTCCTCAGGGAGGCCTGCTCAGAATCTTAATCTAGGATATATCCTTTTGTGTTAACAGAATCCCTTGATGCCTTTTTTAAAAAATAGCTTCTAATACAAGAGTCATTTGCTTAAAGTCTATCTAAAGGCTATGGGGTCAGAGCCTGCATCTGTCCTGGTCGGCACTGTGTGAACGATGCAGTTCTGCCTCTGGCCTCCTCCAGCCTCTCTCCCAGGAGGCCTCTTTCAGTATTTCCCGTGATACACTCTTCCAATGGCTTCGTCCATAACTCTATGTAATATACTCACTATTTCTTGATTCATAGCTGACACATCTAAATCTCATTTTATTCCCTCCTTTCTTTCCAAAGTTTGGAAAGTTGTATCTTTTTTTTCTTTCATTAGGTTATCTTTATAACTGCAAATTATAAGTGGTGGCCTTTATATCTTTCCATAAATTAGATGAGGGTATTAGTATTCCTACCATTATCTTCTCTACCTTTTCCCATCTGCTTTCTAAATTTTGCTAGTTCTACCTTTATTTTAATATCTTCAGATTTATCACGTGTGCAGTCGATTTAATAATCATTACTTGGGCTTTTCTTTTGTCCCTACTTTGATTTTGGAAGTTGAAAAGAAGTAAATGTTTGTTTTGGCTTTGTAAAATGTTTGTCTCTTCAGAGCTACTGGGACGGCAGGACTCAGTTCTTCCTCTGGATTCAATGTCCCAGCCCCTGTTTTACTAGAAGTAGATGGTGCCTGATGGGGGATCAAATTCCAAGTGGCTCCTTTTTCTTCTACTCTGTCGACTCTTCCCCATGATTCCGCAATCATGCCGAATATTTGGACCATGATTTCCTTGTGCAGTTTGTTTTTAAATTTTATTGGAGTTTCTATCACTTCTTTTCTTTTTGATAAGAGGATATCTATTTTCTGTAGACTAAAAGTTACCTTACCATTATTGGTTGCATGAAAGCACAGCTTCCTCCTTTTCCCAGGCTAAGTTTTATTGCTCTGTAGATGTCCTTGGTTCTTTCTGGAAGCTTGTTGAATCTTTTGTTATCTTTTGTGTTCTCAGATTTCACAAGAATATTTCTAACTTTTTTTATTGGGACTTTAAAAGTTGTTTTTAAATTTATTGAGCTGATGCTGGTTAATCAAATTATGTAGGTTTTGAGTGCACCATTCTATAATACATCCCCTGTATGTTGTCAGGCATGATTTGTTTTAACCATTCACATTGTCAGATCCTGAGCAGTACTTCCAGTATGAAGATTTCTGTATTCTATAGCATTGAGAAGTTTTCTTCCATTATTTTATTAATTTTCTTCTCTGCGTTTTTCTGTTATCTTTTTCTATTTGATTGACTCTTTCTCTTCTACTTTTTTGTCTCATGTTTTTATTTTTATGGAGGATATTTTACTTTTGGGGAAATGCCTTCAACTTATTCTCTTATGAATGTGTTGTTTTTCAACTATTGGATGCTCCTTTCCATAGTATTCTATTTTTATGTTACTTATGCATTTTTTCCTTGAAGACTAATTAGATGTTTTAGAGTTGTCCTGTGATTTCTGAAACTTATTTCCCACGGAGTCTATTATTTTGTATATATATCCTCTTTCAAGGTGCTGGTTTGCCTCAGCTGTCTGATGATTCTGTTTGTGTGTCTTATTAAGAATGAAGGATTGGGGAGGGAATTTCAGGGGAAAGGGGGAAGGGTTTACAGGAAAAAGTATAAAGACACATGGACAAGAACTAGGGGGGTGGAAATGGGAGGGGAGTGGGAAGGGGCGGGTGGATGGGCGGGGATGGGAGTAAAGGACAGAGAACTGTACTTGAACAACGATTAAAATAAAATTAAAAAAAAAAAAAGAATGAAGGATCTGTTGTTTATTCAGGACTGCTGTGAGACAATTTATTCTGCTTTTAACCAGGCAGGTCCAGCTCTCCCCTCAGTCTCTCCCAGGAATGAGAAGTAAGACTGGTGGCTCTATGTCACTGAGCAGGGCTCATCGCTGGAGGATTTTGCTTTTAGATGCAATAGTGGCAAGATAGCCATTAGGCTGCGCTCCCCCAAGCCCAAATGTTAGACTGATGAGAAGATTTGCTCTGGGGTCCCCACAGCCGTACGCTCAGTCTTAGTCCAGACACACACACACATTAAATATGAAAAAATTTTAATCTCCCTATTAAGCATCTCTTTGTTTTCTGTAATGCCAGCACGATGCCTAGCTCTAGGTAAAAAATGCAATAATTGTTTTAAATGACCACATCATGGTAGCACACGGCTTTTATGTATTTGCTTTTGAGGTTTCACCACTCATTAAGTCATGCTCCCTGTACCCAAGCAACTAATAGTGTAGCTTCTAATGGAAGAAACAGATGTGTAAACAAATCACTACAATAAAGAGAGATAAGTGCAACAGAATGTGTTCGTACAAAGTGCTGGCACTTGAGGAAGAGACATTAAGTCTGAACTGGGAGATGGAAAGAGAGAGAGTTAGCTGCAGAGAGCAGGTGACATTTCCAGAGGTGGGAGAGTATATGGAATGAAAGGACAGCTGCCGCCCGTGGAGCCAGGTTGCTCAGGTGTGAACCCTGGTTCCTTCACTCACTGTTCTCCTTGGACATGTTCTGTCTGTGCCTGTTTCCTGCTGTGTAAAATGGGCATATGACAATAGCCTGGACTTTCTAGGTTTTTTTGTGAGAATTAAATGGATCACTATACATAAAATTCTTCAACGATGCTATCCATTCAATATGTATTAGCTCATTATTATTGCTATTATTTCTTGATGTGGTCTTGAGTAAGTTTAATAACCAGAGAATGGGCAAACAGTTATTGCTGGGAAAATAAGCTTTGTGAGTGTAGGCACAGTGGCAAGAAAATGCAGGCACATTTAGAGGAGAGAGAGTGGCTGAATTTGACTAGAATGCAGGCCCAGGACATGTTCCAGAATAACACTGGGGGGAGTAGGGCGGGTCACAGGAGGCCACGGAAGCGCACAGAGGAGCTGCTTACACATCTCTGGTCATCAGTTTCCTGGCTTGAAGTCCCGTGTGCTTATGCATTGCATCAGTAAGGCAATTAATGAAGTTAGGGAATCTATACCCACCTCAATTTTAAAACTTCTAGGGATTCCATTTCATGAGTGGTATGGACAATTAGGAACATTAGGACTATATAGAACTGACCCCTAGAAAAGTCAGGGAGTTGACAGGATTAAAAATAATTGAATAAAAAAAAAAGAACTCATGGCTTGGGGCGGTGGTAGGTTAGGTGGTCCTTCATAAGAAGGGTCAGACTGTAGGTAACTTTGAATTCTAGAACTTGTTCCCATGTGTGGAAGGGTGAGAAAGGCAGATTTTGGAAGGACATGAGGGTAAGCTTTCTAACCAGAGAGAGCTATCGTAAGATAGGGTGGCTGGCCCTCTAAGGCAGTGAGGGCCCAGCCCCTGGAAGCACCCAAGCACATAGTGGTTGCTGGGTCAGTGCTGATAGGAGGTGGGTGGGGGTTTTCTGCCTGGTGGGGGGGGCCCGAATCATCTAAGGTTTGTACCAACTCTGTTTGCCTCTATATACATGATCTCAGGCCTGAACTCATTTCTCAGTTCCCATGCCTCCTCTTCCACCTCCATGCCCATTAGCAGGTACATGGTTTCACTTTGCTCTAAACATTCAGTACTGAAGGGAAGGCCTGGCTCGGTGCCAGCAAACAGGCTGAGGCCAAAGCTCTGAGGCCATCTGGTTTGTCATACCATTGATGTCTCCTCAGCTAGGCCTGAGGGTCACTTGAAAAATTCTTTTTCTTTTTAATCCTTACCCAAGGATATGTTTATTGATTTGAGAGAGAGAGAGAGAGAGAGACAGACAGACAGACAGACAGGCATTGACATGGAAGAGAAACCTTGATCAGCTGCCTCCTGCATGCACCCAGACTGGTGATCAAACCTACAGCCTACGTACTTGTCCTGACCAGGGAGGGAACTCACAACCTTCCAGTGTATGGGGCAATGCTCCAACCAACTGAGCCCCTTGGCCAGGGCCACTTTTAAAGTCTTTAGTCTGCTGCTCCCTGGCCTCTGATTGCTTATGGCCTGTACTTTTTTCCAAAACCAAGGTGTATTTCTTGAACCATTCAGCCTCTTCTTCTGCTTTCTTACAAGACCCCTCATCCCTCCTACTTACAAGTTCCCACTCCCTGAGCCCAGACAGCCAGGGAAGGCAGGATACGATGAGTTGTTCTTTCAGACACAGCTCCTGCTTTATCCATGTTGGTTTCTTTCAGGCCTTTGAGGAAGAGAGCTGCCTTTTTTTTTTTTTTAAATGGCTGCTATCATGCCTGTACCTTAAAGTCTCCATGCCAGACAGCTATTATTTCTCATTTTGGAAGCTTTTAAAAGTCAAGTCTCATTCTCAGAGACTCATTGGTACACAGCACAGAAGCAAGCATGGAAAGCTTCAAATGCTATTGCCTTGAACAGATGCTTGGGGGCTTGTAGAAGCCTTCGAAGAATGAAATTAAAATGGCATTTCCACAGGAAGGTAGAGAACCTGAGGAGACTGGAATGATTTCTCCCAAATCGGGCCAATGATTCTTGTTGAGGGGCTGATTGGCCCTGTGTTTGATGCTGGACGAGGCAAAATAAACACTGTGCACAAAGAGCACTAATTGCTTCATTCATTCCTCCATTTAGTGAGGGGAGGGCAGAGCTTATTCAGCCTCAGAATGGAAAATTATGTGTTGGAGAGAAAATGGCCACACTGAGGGAATGACAATGCAGTTCAAGTTCTGCTGGTTCACATATTTTATTTATCCAGTGAAGGAAAGGGAGAAGGGGGAAAACACCACAAAGGGGCACTGATTCTGAGAGAGTGAATACCAAGGTCACGTCTTCCATTTTCCTCAGTCCATTTAAATTCACAGATTAAATAAAAGTGCAAGGGGATGAGATGAATATCTTGGAGGATAAATGTCTTATTGGAGAAAGAAATTCCTTTTAATGTTAATATCTGCTCAGTGGTCTCTTATTTGAGGATGGCTTTCTTTGTCTTTGTAAAAATACCACAGCCTCATATCAGCTGCTGGGGTTGCGTATTTAAGGGTGGGTGGATGGAGGCTGTGGACTTGGAGACATTCCTGGAGTCTAAGTCTCAAAGAAACTCTGCTCACTGTGGGGAGGACCACAGGGCATTGTAAACATACTCGGGGTCGGGGGAGAGCCAGTGATACATGGCAGAAAAAAGGGTCTCAGACATCACAGCCCAGGACCCCCATTATATAGATGTGGAAACTGAGGCCTGGGAAGGTAAATGATTTCCCCAAGGTCACACAGCTCTTTAGTAGTAGGAACTCAAATATCTTGGCTTCTAATTAAGTGCTTTCGGACATTTTATACATCAATAGATACTCCCAACATGAACTTCTTCCCCAAAATCCTATTTTAGCTTCCATGAAAAAAAACCTATAGAAAACGAAAAGGATTTGTGAAGAACTCTGATAAATACATCCAATCGCAAGAACCTCATGTTAAGATATCATTAGAAGACTAAAATGTTTTGGTCAAAACCAGGGAACTTGATTTTTCTAAGAACACATTCGACAATATCTTAGACACAGTGAAACAGGAATGGAAGGTAGCACCACACAGGGAAGATTAGAAAAAACAATACTAGAAAACAAAACGGGCCACGTTGGTGATTGGTAGGCTGGTCTAAACTGTCCAGGGCTTTCCAATAACATGGAAAGTGACAGTAAGCCACAATCTATGAGAGGGAAGTTTCAGAGGGCTCCTGGCGGCACACAGCAGCACCCTCTAAGCAGCTGGGTGCCTGTGCTCAGGCTGACGCAGGGTGTCCGCCCTCACCAGGGCCACTGAGCCCAGTGAGCGTGAGCTCATTTCCTATGCTGCCCTTAGCCGAGCATAGCCATGGGGCAAACCAGTGCCAGATCCTCGTCACCTTAAAAGCGGGCCGCTTCCTTGTAACCACGTGTGTAAATTAGAGAGGACAGGATGAGGAGGTGGGGGTGGGGTGGGGGTGGTTCAGGTGGCCAGTACAGGCTGGACATTTTGAACCCTGGACAGAGTGACTGGTATCTTTGTTTCCCCGGGACCCGGAGCTTTTGTGATGGGCTGGGTGTGGGCCTTGATGTCTGCAATTTGCTCTTTAAACTTTTGTTGCAGGAATTTTTCTTCTTTGGAGTAGCTCTTAGCAAACACTGACATCAGCAGGCAGCCGGCCATGGACGTGCCCCCGATGCAGAAGAGCACAGCTCCCGCCAGCTTGCACATGTCGAGGGCTCCGTTAAACTGCACAGCATGTGTGTCGACCACCACGAAATCGGCTTCGCCAAAGGCTTCGATTTTGGTGGGCATGAGAAAGCCCACCGCCAGAACAGCCAGTCCGAGAATCACGAAGACTGTGCCGGAGATGAGGCCGACCTAGAGAAAGACACAGTGAAACGAGACAGGTAAGCGCAGTGCCTCAGCTCTCCCTGCGCCCTGCAGGGCAGGGTGTATCTTTAGGGCAAGTGAGTTTTCCCAGTCACTCCAAATATACATACGAAGCCTACATAATTTTCTGGTTAAAAAAGGTAAAAGGGGCAGCTTTCTGATTTTAGTGCCAACCGGAAACTGCATCACTGTCTTAATTTTCCCTTTGAGCTTTCAGTGTGTACAATGCTTTGTGGGTGCCAAAGTCCCTTTTGCTGGCATTGCCTCCTTTGGTCCGGAGGCAGAGGAAAGTGGGCCTGGTGTCCAGGAGCTGGCCTGACTCTATTCACTACTAGGCTGTGAGGTTGTTAAAAGCGGCCTGGATCTCACAGCGAGGCCAGGTTCTCCTGTTGGCACAATCAATCCCACAGAACGTCATCAGACAAGCTCATTCTGCCCCCATGATGAAGTAAGACTACTTCATAGTTTTCTCTGAGCACAGACAAAAACAAGGTCAAATGCCCAGCGCCTTCTCTCCTCTCTGCTGATGTAAATGACTGCTGCTCCTTTACCCATTACACTCTAGGCTGCCCTCCCTGTAGGTAAGATTCACTAAGAAATTCAACCATAGAATCACCCCTGACAATCCAAAGTGAACTAGTCTTTCCTTTAACCCTCCCCCAAATCACCCAACATCTTATAATATGTCCTTCCTCACATTCCCTTACTGGAATGCCCCAGGACCTCTTATGGTGTCATTTCTCTCACTGTGATGGTAATAAACTTATTACCATTGACATATAGATATGTCCTGGTGATTGTGGCTGGAAGACATTGACAGTCTGTAACTACTGACCTTTTCTTTCCCGTAAGTGGGGAAGGAACCATTGGTACCACTTTGCAGCTGAGGAAATGTAACCTTGCAGAGGGTAGGTCACTGGCCCAGGAGGATGAACAGCTAGCAAGTGGCAGAGGCAGGGCTGGCAGCCACAGATCTGACCAGAGGCCAAGGCTCTTTCTCTAACATGGAGCCATTTGGTTGGACTTCTGCAGATGCTGAGAAGTGTTAGGAGTAGCAGATGGAAATGACACTGCATCTAATAAAATGTAACATGCTGAGGATGGAAAGAAATACACCTTTTGGTGGTTTAAACTCAGAGGTTTGGAATTAACAGACACAGGCTTGGATTCTAGCACTGGGAACTAGCACTGAATCATATAAGGAAAGTTACTTAAATGCTCTTGTTGTTAATTTCCTCACCTATAAAGTGGTAAATGATATAGTACCCACCTCACAGAGCTGTTGTGAGAATTAAATGAGACAATGAATGAAAGACTTAGCCCTTTGCCTGGGTTAGTAACACACTGTCATAAGCAGCTGGAAATGTATTTGGAAATGTATCTCTTGTAAAATTATGCTACATTGGCAACTGCATTACAACAATTACTCAGCATTTAGAATAAAGAACAGATAATATAGTTATTTATTTTTAAACACAATTTTCATTTCTTCCAGTTTCTAATTGCTTTTAGTTAGAATAACAAGGTTGGAAAAATAACCCAAAGCATAACACCATTTAATCTTGAACATTTAAAGTATGTTTATTTAACATATTTATTTATTAAAATCTAGGGTAAGACACTAATAAAGAAAGTTTACATAATAGAAGGAAAATATTTGCAAATTCATCACTTTAACAAAGTGGGGAAGGAAAACTAGTATTACTGAGCATTGTGAACCTCAAGAAGAAATATATCTGCCAGGAAGAACTCCTCATGGTTAATTGGGCTCCAATTCATAATCAGAGTCCAGCAGCCAATGCTGGCGGAGGCCTCTCATACGCACCGCATTTCAGGGGAAAGCTGCAGGCTGAGCTGTGAGCTACATGCACTGTGCCCCTGCACAGTGTGAGCTGACCCTTAGAAAGTAGTTCCTGGCATCATATTTCAACCAATAGGCTGAGATCAGAGTCATACAGCTATATTCTCATTTGCATATTTACTAACCAATCAGAGCAGCTCCATAATGGCCACCAGAACAGACAATTCTGGCCAATCATGACAGTGCTATTTAGATCAACCAAACTGTGCAAACTTGGATTCCTAATTTACATAAAAATGGACCAATTAGGGACGAGGGTGGGAGCTTTCTCTATATAAGGCAGACTTCCCTTTGTCTCTGGGGAGCTGACTTCCAGTTTCTCTCAGAAGTTGAGTTTCTCCCGTTTGCAAATTATTTTACCTGGGTAAAGTTTCTCTTTTTGCCACACTCCAGATTGGAAACCCATGTTGGCATTGGATTGGTGGCAGTGACCTTTTGTTGGCAGCATCTGTTATGATTTAGGCATAGTGTTAGGTGTGTTTTTTATTTTATCCTCACCAGCCTTAGGAGAGGGGGATATTCTTATTCCTATTTCACCTATAAGAAACTGAGGTTACAGGGTTGAAGAAGCATAGTTCAAGGTCCTACAGTTAGCAGATTGCTTGACTGGACCCTAACCCAGGTCTTCTAGGCCTCCCCACCCACTTTACCCTCCCACGATATTTCACCAGTTACTATTTTGTATATTACCTATTATTTTTTTTTATTGAAACAGAGCTTTTGTTACCATAGATGGACAAAATTCCATTATGTAATGTTGTGAGAAAACTGAAAAACAAAAAGAGTCAATATAGTCTCTTCTGAAAAAATAGAAACTATTCTCCATAAGATATAAGTAGTACAGGGAAAGTTGGACTGTAAAATATAACATTTCAAATGGCTTTCTGCATTTTTCTAAAAATGGTAGTGAATAAATTTACCTTCAAAGACTAACCATTATTTAAAAATAACTTTTAAAAAATGACTCACATTGGAAATTCTGAATGCACAAACTAAATTAACTTAAATATCCATGGTGACATGCTTCGTATGTCACTAAATTACTTCCCTCCTCAAGAGCTGGCACTAATTCTCAAAAATTGAGGGCACCAAAAATGTATCCATCTTAGTTTCTGAGGTTCTTACGAGCAACTGAGGCCAAGGCTCTCCATCTTCTATTTCTGTCTTGTCTCTCTGCAGTTCTTATTCCAGCCTGCACTCAATAAATACTCCTGACAGACTAACCTAAACCGCCAGACTGCTGAACATGGAGCCAGGTGATTGATTCCCAGAGCAGTCTGCTTCTCAGCTGAGCAAGTGCTTTACAGATTAAAATCTACTCTTGGGTTGTCACTCAGAAGCTAAAAAGGCAAACCATGACTTGCAGATGGCAGAACTTCTGCTCACTTCAAAAACTGGAAAATGGCTGGCTTCCTGAGCCTCCTCCCTCTTCCTCGGTATGCCCATGGATCGGAGAGATGTCTGCTGTCTGTGGAGGGGAGCACGATGTAATGAATAGCTAACTCCAAAGATTCTGAAGGTGCCATCGATGCAAGTCTAATGAGAATCTTCAAGAGTTGTGCCCAGAGAGGAGCTCCAAATTTATTAAAACATGCCAGGGAGAGCTTGGGATGGGAGGCATGAAGGAGCAATGATGGAATCACAAGTTCCCTGCACCTTAACTTTCTTGAGCAATTATATAATAGAGGCGAGGAGGGACGCTGGCATACATTAGCTTAATTCCGGTACCATGATGGGATACTAGAAAGAATGAGAAAATTGGAGCGTGAGGCCATACAGTGTCCTAACAATTATCCTGACAACTGTGTCCCTGGACACAGCTCTAAGTTGAGATGTCCTAAGTCTAAGAGGATAGAAGCTCTATTAAATAGAGTGTTAAAAAATTCAACACAGAGATCTTTTAAGAGTCTAAGGGATCAGAGCCGCCCTCTGTAGGGCCATGCAGAAGAGTTGAAATGCTGCTGGGCTTGGGGCACCTCCAGGCCTACCAGAGCAGCCTGGGAGGTGGGGTGGCTAGAGCAATACCCATAGTGAGAGATAAGAACCTCTCCAGGCTGTGACAAAGCTTAAAGGCAGCAGCAAGGACAGTGTTTGAGCTGTAACTTCTGATGGCTCCCCTAGCTGTGGTGAGCATGTGTGAAAACTCAGTTCCCACTGTTGGCAAAGAGGACTGGATAGGGAGAAGAACTTGGATTCCAGAAATTCTGCTGCTGAGGCGACAAGCCAGAGACTGCTGTTATTTTGACCAACATCCCCTTCATTGCATCCCTGTGAGCTGATGAGTTCTGAAAATGCAGTTTCCTTCAATAAGCAGAATTGGCAGCAGTAGCAACGCAGCTGTTCTGGCAGGGAGGAGGCAGTAATGACTGTTGGAAGCAAGAACTATTGTGGCAGGGGAGAACAGCGTGTGGGGGGAAATGCTGGATGGAGCTAAATGTGAAAGGAGCCATCTGGGTTAGAGGTAATTCAGAGGAAGCACATCAAGAGTGAAGACTGGCTTTTCTTCTTCATTAGCCCCAGGGGGCTGCTGCTGACCTCTCCTTAGCAGGATCTGAGCTATGAGTGGTGTCACTTGCCAGCAGTGATGACAGATTCAAGCTTATGTCCTGACCTTCTTGCCTGACCTGCCTGTAGGGACATGGAGCTTTACAAAGTCAAAACCCTATGCCAGGCTATGATCTGGGTCCTTTCACATGCCTTACCTCCTGCTGTCCTCACAGCCCCCTTCATCGGGGTAGTGATACCCATCATCCTGCATAGCTCTTCTATTTTACAGAGGCTCCGTCCCTTTAACCTGTGAGTACATTCAGTCGCTTCAGTCTTCAAAGCCTATTTTAGATCCTTGTGTTCCTTGATAGCTACTGCTTGAAGCCATTCCTCCTTTTTGACAGCCAAGCTTAGTCCTCCATGATTTCTCTGAAATTGTTCTCTCTGAGGTCACTTATAAGCTCCTCATTTTCAAACCCCATTATTCTTTACTTACCTCATTTGAATGTTCTGCAGTCATTGATGTAAAAGACTCATGCTTTCTTAAAATGCTTACCTGTTTCTATCCCTGATACAACTCTTTTCCTTCTCCTTCTACATCTACCTCCTTAATAACCTACTCTCAACCTGCTCTGCCAGGTTGTCCAGGGTTCCATCCTTGACTCATACCTTTTGTTCAATATTTTCTTGAGGGTTTAATCTGTGGCTAAAGTTTCAACTACCACCAATATACAAATGACTTCCAAATCTCCAACCCCAGCCTAAATCATTCTCCTGGGTTCTAGCCTCATATTTCTAACATCAATAAGAGGATTCTTATAGTCCAAAGTGATAAACGTTCCCCTAAAGGTAGTCATAGTAGTCTGTGGGGAGCACAGGGTGGGGTGGACAATAGGGTGTCCAAAAGGCTCATCAAACCAATATATATAAAATTATACTCTTTCCTTCCTTCTTCTAATTTTTCCTATCTGTATTCCTGCCAGCAACCCATGCACTGACTCTCCCCACATTCATAGTTAATAGTTAATTATCTCTTATTGGTTCTACCTCATTAAGCTCTCTTGAATCTTGTATCTCTTCTCCACCGCCATAGCTACTCTATTGGTGCGGACCATTATTATATGTTGCTCTGATCATTACAATTACATTCTGGTGGTCTGCAATGCTAATCTTATCCTTTTTTATACATTCTTCAAGTGTCATCTGAGAAAACATTTAAAAACAGAATGAATACCACATGGATTCTCTCTTAAGAGGCCCCCATAGCTCCTCTCATTTCTAGTGTGAAACTATCTCCTTAATATTTAACAAAACTTTGAAGAGAAATCTAAGATGTAAGTTTAAACTCTGACTTAGTCTAAGGGGGAAACTGGAGAGATTGGGGCATATTGGAGGAGAGTCTCAAGAGAAAAGAGAGGGATCAGAGGGTTACTTTCATTTTTAGTAAAACTGTGGAGAAGGCACTTGCCTTGCACTTTTGAGTAGTTTCTCATATGGATTGAGCAGGGAAGGTAAAAAGGAGAATAACCCTGAGTTGGGGAGAGTATGACCAGGAATGAGGAGACTGCTCCTACTAGTTCATACCTGCCATACTGAGGCTGTTTGCTGTGCAATTAAGTGGCAACAACCTTGGTGAAGGTCTAGTGCAAGGATAAGAAAGAAGATGTAAGGATTAGAAAGAAGAATTCTACCTTGGCTACAGCAGAAGGTGGCGGGGGGTAGGTGGGACCATGTCACAGAGTTTTGCATATGGCAGCAGCTGCAGGCACTGGAAGAAATTAGTAGTGCCCAAGGTAATCATGTGGTAATACAGAACTTGCGAGGCACAGAGAATGTGTGTAATACTGTGTGTGTGTGTTTACAACTGTGTGTGAGGCAACCTCCCTGAGAAGCATAGACTGGTTATTATATTGCCCCATCAATGTACTTAAACTGGAAGGTTCTAGAGAAATTTCTGTGTCACAGCTTTTCAAAGTCATCTGTGATGCATCTGGTATGCATTCCAACATTGATCTCTTGACCCATTTCCTGTAACTTCTAAACCTCTACCCAGCCATCCTGAACTATTTGCAGTCTTTGAGCATGCCATCTTCTGTCGTGATTCAGTCTTCACAATGCTTTCTTTCTGTTGGGTGCCCTGCTCCTGCTTGTTCACAAATGATATTTTCTGTGGAGCTATTTCTTGCTCAGACTGCATCAAATTCTCACCACCCTGTGCTTCCAGTAATTGACTATTTTTAGGGGAATGTTTATCACGTTGGATTGTAACTATCTGTATACATCTACCTTCTTTGATTGTTAATTCCTTTAAGTCAAGTCTATATCTTATTCACAGGTGAAGAATGACATCATATTCACAGTTGAATCCCAGAGCCTACCACATATTCTTGCGCACAGTGGACATATATACATTTGTAGAAAGACTAGCATGGAGAGATAGATGCTATGTAGATCCACGTGACAGAGCAAAGATTCTAGCTCTGGCCCATTTGAGTCCCATGTCCATTCTCATCAAGCACCTCCATGTTGCCCACTGCTGAGGAGCTGGCTTGAGGGCAGAGTCCTATTGAGGAGGCACTGTGAGCAGAGGCCCTACTATGGTGGAAGACGGGGAAGGGGAAGCCCACAGCTTGAACTACCTACAGATGCAATTTAAAATGAAAGAAAAAAACATAAAAAAGAATCATAATAGAAACATATGCATAACCAGTGATTTTCTTTGTATTGGTAGAAAGCACTTCATATACTTATTGAACTGAATTCACTTAAATTTCTGAGAAGAGAAGGCAAGAGTGGTTGGTTTTCGCTTGGTAGAGGTGAGGTCTCTAAGACAGTAATTCTTAGGTTATTCAGGATGACTGTAGGGTTCTGAAAGCCCAGTCCAGTGTTAGTGATTACAATATGAAACTAAAATTTGGATTTTGCTGGAATATAATCTCTATTAGGCCACGGATTTTGCCTTTATTGTTTTTTTCTGTAGTAGGTCTAGCATGATAGGAACAAATACTTTTGGATCTTGTTTGTATAAAATAAAAGGGAGAAAATATTGAAATCTGAATTCTGGGACTGGTAATTTACTGTTAGTTCTTTGTTTTAAATCTATACCTTTAGATTATTTGATGAATTTATAGCATCACAAATCACATAACCACCAGTGCTTTGGATCCACACAAATGCTGACAATATTTTATATGTCACTGGCATTTTAGGCTTTTGGCACAACAGATCTGTGAGGCAAATATTTGTTTTTTGACACATACTGAAGCAATCACCCACTTATGTGGGTAAATACAATATGTGCCAAGCTTGGCTATTAATTTCATTACTCCAGGCCAGTAAGGATTCACCAGAGGTGGCAGGGATAAAATGATAGCTCAACCAATTCTAATACAGAGCATGTGATACTAGTGAGATTTTGAATAAACACAGGTCTTGGGTAACTTATATTACCAACTATGTTATCTAATATTTTATTAACTAGATTGCCAGTTTTATTTCCATTTCAGGACTTAATGTTCCATGTGGCATTGAATGCTTATTAAGTGTGTATCAGACATTGTTCTAAGCTCTTTATAAATATTATCTTATTTGTTTCTCACAACTTGATGAAGTTGGTATTATAAGCATTGCCCTAAGAGTCCCATTAAGGTCAATTATTTGCCCAAAGTTACAGAGCTAATAAATGGAAGAGCCTAGATTTGAACCACACAGTCTGAGGAACAGAATCCGTGTTCATAATCATACTGCATTGTCCCCTGTTACACTATTGCCAATCAATTGCAAGTTTATGTCAATATCAACACCAGAAATTCTGAGATCTTTTGGGAGACAGGATGATTGGCGGCATCTGAGGCACAGAATGTTAGAGCTGGAAGGGAACAGCGACATCACCTAAAGCTGCGTCTCAGCATCCCTTCCTAAAACCCCCAACCTTTGCTCGATTTCTAAATGTTGGAACATCCCAATGACCCTTCTCTTCTATGTCCTTACCATCTTCCTAGGCAGTGTCATCTAGTCGAGTGCCATATATACATTCTATATACTAATGACTCCCAATCCATGAGCTGCAGATCAGTATATTTAAATTACCACTAGAGATCACCACTCGTAGTGGGCATCAACAATAAAACATGGCCAGAATCAAACTCTGGGCTCCCCACCCATCCCGCCGCTCTCCTTGGTTCTCCATCCTAGTAAATGATATCATTCTCTAAAGAGCTCAGGCTGGAAGCCTTAGGGTCATGTTTGACTCCACTTGGTTTTAAGTCTAATTTATCAGCATGTCTTCAGAACCTGGCCTCCAAACATTATGCCAAATTGGACTACTTATCACCATCTCCACTGACATCACCTTAATTTGAGCCACCACATCTCTTGCTGGGGTACTTTAGCAGTCTCCTAAATAATCTAGCTGCTTCTACCTTTTCTCTTCTATAACCTCTTTTCTGTACATTAGCCAGAAGTTCCTTGTTAAAATGTTAATTGCATCATTTCACTTCTCTACATAAAATGGTCACATGGCTTCTCCTCTCTCTCACAGTAATAGCCAAAGTCCTCACTATCATCTATAAGACTCTATATAACCATCTGTGCCTTCTTATTTTTCTGAATCCATTGCCTTTCCTTTGTCCACTTTCATTCCACTCTTATCATACTATACTTCTTGTTATTTCTTCAAGCACATCAAACTCGTTTCCATATCAAAGTTTTGTATTACAATTTTCCTCCCATGGAATTGTTTTGTGGTCTTCAGCTAGATGGTTTTATGGTGTGCTCCCCAACTCATGCTGGTCAGCATATCTCAATGCCAGCCATCTATTACTCCCTGACTGATTTGTCTTCATTGCACTCGTCACACTATCTGACATTCTAGTATGTGGTTTATTTGATAATGGTGTGTTTATCATGATAGATGGTAAGTTCTGTGAGGGCGGAGGCTTTCTCTTCTCCTGTTTACCACTTTCATCTCCAGCACTTTGCAAGTTTTGGGCACAGAATAGGTGCTCACTAATTACATGTTGAATAACTGAATACATTGTCCAATAAGGCTCCTTCACTTGAGGGACTTGAAGCTCAGGGAGCCTCATGTTCACATATCTGGTAGAACTAGAACTGGAATACTGAGCACTTTATTATGTCTCAGCATTATCCCTCTCTAAATACTCAATTATTTCTTTTTAATAATCGTTGTAAGTTGCCAAATGATACTTACCAAGACTGAAAGGGATGCTAGGAGCATATAGTATTTCGCCTATGGATGGCTGCACAGTTGGTGAATTTAGTGGTACATTAGTGACAGTAGCAAAATAATAATAATTAATGATGGCAATTATACCTAATCATGTTTAAGTTAAAAATCAACAATGATGCTGTGTAGAGGCTTTCTTCAGCCCATGGTTTATATTCTACTTTCCTAAGGGAAGAAGACTGCATTTCATATCACCAGAGGGATGCACACCAGGGTTCCGAACTTCCCAGTTCTCTTCAGCTATAGTATTGTACTCACTGTATCCAATGATGGGTCTATTTCCTAAGTTAAACATACGCTTTTGACGTACCTTCCAGAATACTGAGCTCCACCTGTTAGGCGATCTCTGGATCTGGAAATCATCCTCATACTCCCAGATTGAGGTGGTGCAGTCCTCATAAAACTGGTGCAGGTAAGACCGGACTCCATAGCGCTGGTACCCGCCCTCGGCAGCAGCCCATGTCTGCTTGGACCCACAGAGATTGCTGCAAGAACTCATCCTTCCCAGCTGGAATGACAACGTCCACATGCATCAGCCCCATGGGCTGTGGCTCAGCATCAAAAGGCATATTAAAGAGGGGAACCAGGCTGAGTAATATCAGTTTATTTGAATAATAATCTTTTCTTAAGAGAAAAGACACTTTTCAAAACATTCTTATAAGCTTAATACAAACTTTCTCTAAATTATCAATGATTAGAACTGGTTTTCCACAAGTAAAACCAGATATAACATCACAGGTCACTTAAGTTATGCAAAAATTTAAGCATGAAGCACATAAAAAATGGAAAGAAAGAAGCTGAGATTTTCATTGTCTTGACAAGTAATCTTTGTTTACGGCCATACCACCCTGAATGCACCCAATCTCATCTGACAAGTAATCTTTAATCTCTTGGAATCCACCTATAAAGAATTAGTCAGGCACACACTTCCTACAGATGGAATTTGTCTTGGGCTGTCCTCTCAAATGCTTAACTGTGTTCTGTTGTGCAAACTACATAGTGTTACTCTTAGTAGTTTGGGATTTTGCCTTTCTTTGGGTCTCATGTATCTTCCTCTAACATTTTAACTAATTGTCAAGTTGTACAGAAGCTTTATTAAAAAGATGCTGAGCAACTTACACTTCATTATTAGTCACAAATGACATGGACAATAATTTACACCTCACTAACTCTAACAGCAGGTGGTTTGGTAGTGATTTGTGGATACATCTGTCCATGTGGGATGCTACAGTGCAATGCAGAGAGTAGACCCAGCCTTCTATTCTTTTCCATGAAGTGTCTGTATAAATAAGAATTCAAAGAATTATTAAATGAAACTCTATTTCTGATACATTGTTTGGGACTCTACCTTCTTCTTGATTGACCTAATAATTATTCATAGAAAGAGGAATCTGATTATCAATTCATGGGAAGGGGAGGAATTATTGAAAGGTAACAATTTTGGTGAGAAACGGAATTCTGAGTTATTCTGTTCTTTGGTTTTCTGATCTTCATATAAGCAGATGATAATGTAACTGGAGACATGAAATATTGTTTAGATTTTTCAGTTATCTTCTAGATGGTTTTCCCTGTGTGGACATAGTCTGAAAATGAGAAAGCAAGGAACAATATTGAAGAGTATTTTCCCAAGTGAACCACGTTTTCTCAGGGCTTGCACATAATTCAAGTTAACAGAAGACATATTAAATGTTTCCAGTTACTTATCAAGAAACCAAGTAGTCATGTATATCTATAAGGAAAAAAACTAATCTAAATTTCCATTAAGTGCCCCTATGTAGCCACTTAGTTTGGATGGATAGAATCATGGGCTAAAATCAAAGTCAAAGCCAGAGATATTTAGCATTCTCCTGTCCCATGGCCAGAAAGTGAACCCATAAAAATGTTTTGTAAATGTTTGCCCTTAGCCATAAATGGGTTTTAGTTAGAAAATGTAGTCAACTTCAGGAAAATATGGTCCTGATCTTTAAAAACATGATGCAATCAGGTGGTAAAGTGATGACCATAACCTCATCTTTATAAATATTTGTTAATATTACATGTCAGGCCCAACTTCCTGTGCCTGGGTCCTCTTCCTGTTTCAGGTAGAACTACCATAAGAGAAATCAGCCAGGAGGAGAGATTAGGGGTGGCAGTTTTTTTTAACTTTTAAATATTTCAGAAGGATATTACTATCTCATTTAAAATCAAGATTTTAGAATACTTTGCCTGATTAGAACAGAAAAGTGGGATGAATCAAATTCTTTTGTTAGCCTAGTTTTCATATTTTAAATGCCAAGATGACCTCTTCAGTACCTTTTATTTAATGCTTGTACAATGAAGATGATTAATAAGGGCTATTTAGTAGCACTATATAAGTAGACCAATTTTAAAGGCAGTTTCTTTTAAGACATTCTAACAAAATTTCAGTCAAAGGGAAACAGGATTATTATTACTCCTCTGCTTTGTCATTGAAGAAACTGAAGCATAGAAAAATCATCTGCTAAAGGTTATACCATGCGTCAAGGAGCAAATGAAACATGGTAACACATGGACTGAATCATACATTTAGAACCAAATCATTCAGATATGGATATTTTTATTTTTTTATAAAGCATCAGAGACCTTAACATAAAAAAGGACAAAAATAGATATTATAGGGGTAAGAAAAATCACTCATAGCAACAAAAAGATTTATTTTGCTTAGATCTGAAGTCATTCTTTCTTAGGTTTGAGCTTTCATGCAGAGGAACACCATGTGACATATTTTAGTCATTTCTTGCACAGCTGATTTCCAGGTTAGCTGTTTCTGCTCTATAGGATGAGGCTCAGTAATCCAACTTTGTTAAACACTATGTGGATGAAATCATAACAGAGATAGAAAGTGTTATAAAACAATTGTTTTTGAGCTTGAGTGATGGAAGGCTCTACTCTAACTCAGAATGGATTTTTAGTGATGCTAGATACATTCCAGAAAAGGAGTCCTAATGAGCCTGTTCCCCCTCCAAACACAAGAACATGGCCTGTGCTGTGCTAACCACACAGAGCAGAGAATGGGCTCTAATTCTAAATCTTGATCTGCCACTTACTGGTCATGACATTTTAGGCAAGCTCATTAACCTCTTTGGGCTCTGGTTTCATCAAACTTAAAATAAGATGGTTGCACCACATAACCTCGAACTCTGTCTAGATATAGTTGTCCAGGAGTCTTTGGCCATGAAACTGCAGACTGAGTTAATTATTTTGTTGCATAAATAACTGGGTTTACTAATTTCCCACCTCTTCCTAAACCCTCATTGATTGATTGTCATTGTCCCAAATTCTGCTGTATTATTATATGTATGAAGCTTCAGTTCAAAAGAGCATATAAGCTACTAATTAGATTAATTACTTGGTATTAAGTAAAATGAATGGTTGTGTATGGTTTGTTTAATAAGTTAACTTCAACATCATGTATGTGGCCTAAAAGAGTAGTCCCTGGGGGTCTTAGAGGTTCATACATCTGACCGAACATACTTCTAGAGGAGAATGATCACTTGGATGAACAGGGATTTGAAAATATAACACGTTAGAATGAAAATTTTGCTTCTACAGAATCTCAACAGTTATAGTCCTCATAGGGAAGTCAGTAACTTTTTGTCCCAATATAGAAAAGGCTACAGCAATTTGGAACCTACTTGGTTGATTAATATCTCCAGTATTATAGAGAGGATACATGAAGTCCCATTATAAAGTCAGTTTAAAAGCTGGGAAGTTATTATACAATAAGCAAAGGTTGAGAAGAAATGAAAGATGTGTCAAGGGCTTTTTAGTTTGACCCAACATTTACTTAATGAGCAAGTTTCATGAGAATTCTGATATTTATATCCTAATAGTTATAGTAGTAGCATCAGCAAGAACAATAATGTTGAAGCTATGATTCTTGTTAAGTGACAGATCCTAGAGGGCCCCCCCTTTTTTTACAGAAAGCCTTAACATTCCAGGAAGTGCATAAGTGGTGGGGAGAGGTGAGTGAAAATATTTTCCATTTTGTGCTTAAATGTGTTCCGCAAATATTCATTTTCTAAACGCTCTCATGGAGCCTGTTGCATCTCCACTGCCACCGTGGCCATCTTGATGGAACACAGGCAACACTAGTGTCTGGTTATCTAGGAAGAGGCAGTTGTTTGTGTTCTTCCTGAAGGACATTCTCGGGGCTGATAAGAAAGGATCTGTTCATGTTTTTCTTTTTATAATCTATCTCAATTGCACGTACAATTATACATTAAATGGATTTTCATTTCTTAGCAACACAGCACACCTATCATATCCTACCTAGCATATCATAAGGAGAAGTCATACCTTAACTCCTAATTTTTTC
Source organism: Tonatia bakeri (assembly GCA_004024845.1). NCBI lineage: Eukaryota > Metazoa > Chordata > Mammalia > Chiroptera > Phyllostomidae > Tonatia > Tonatia bakeri. The sequence continues at coordinate 604,025 of PVIA01000005.1, forward strand.
AAGAGGCTTTTGCAATCAGCATATTAAATATCAGCCCTCTATCACTCTCTGTCCCCTTGTCCAAATTTGTTTGTCTTCATAGCATTTATTACTGCTGATACTGCATTATGTACTATCTGGTAGCCCAGGTACATGACAGACTATAAGCTCCACAAGGGCAGGGACTGTTATCACTTTGAAACTTCTTGGTGCAGAGTTCTACATTGGTCAGTGTGAGTGACAGCCATAGTGGTCTTTCATTTTTCATTCCTCTATCCCTCCAGTATTTTTAAAACCCTCATTTTGTGACAGATTATGTGAGATAATGGTTACAAAGATGAGCAGGGCAGAGTCTGCCCTCAATAGACTTTTGGATTAAAAGGAGAAGAGTTCATGAGTCAGTAAGTACAAGAGAATGAGAACCAAAGTGAGATATTTGCAGCAGGAGGAAGTACAAATGCTGAGAATCCCTTGAACGATTCCTCTACTTGGCAAACAAACCCATATGTGTATTATTTTGATCTCTATGTGTTCCAATATACTACAGTATTAACTTACTGCAAATCTGAATTTGTCTAATATATGCATTTACTTTTTATTTTACTTTAAAAGTGTTCATAACCATAAACACAGAAAAAAATATGCCTCATGAAACTAAGAAGATCACAGACTTTATATTATTTGTCTTCATGGTCTCCTTGAGAGAAGGTTGACAGAAAATTGAGGTGTAAAAAGCATGAGTGTTTTCCCATGGCTCTGCGTGTGAGTCATTTGTGAGTTCAGGCACAGTCCCTGTTCTATTTCTTCTATTTGATATTATCATTCAATTTTCATACTGCTTTTCCCTCCCATAAAATCATTCTGAGATAATGAGAATGAAGTTCCCATTAGAGTCGCTTTTCCACAGGGCCAGTGCTGCACAGTATAGGTACACAGCTGATTTAGACCATTTATTCAGCACCAAACCAAAAGGTCAGTTCACTTAAAAGACTCAGGGTGGATGCAGGAAGACATGAAAGGCTGCTAACAGCTTTTTCACTTTTAAATCAGGCATTCTGGAATTATGTAAGCATGAATTTAAAACTTGAAAATGTGTTTTTACCACTGGATCATTTCAGTGGTAGAGATTTCGTCTCTATATGATGAGATTTTTTTATACCCTCTAAGTCATTGGCTATGCAGCCACTATGCAATCTTTAACAGAGGGATAATGATATTCAATTACCTTATTACTTTACCCCTTTAAGATATATTTTTATAAAGGCATGTAAAGTCCAAAACCAAAATGAAAAAATCCATATTGTCTGTAAATCTCTTCTTTGTCTACATGCAGATCACAAGGTGCTTATAAGTCCACATGTGACAATGTCTGAGTCTTACCTTTGAAATCTTCCTCTTCCTCTTTTTGTTGTTTACTCTTCAGCCTTTCTTTTTAACAGCACATTCTTCAGTCCTATTAAAGAGAAAAATCTCTGCAGAATGTGATCTGGATAAAAACCTGAATTTCATAAGCCATTCTTATAAGCTATAAAGAATAATTTGATGTTGACAAAAATATTAATGAAGAACTTCTTGTTAAAGAGCAGAGATAGTTTTTTTACAAAAGTGTAATACATTTTATAACTTTTTCATGGGTTTTTATGAGAGTTTATAGAGTAAGGCAACATAAATGTGAAGGGCTCTCTATAACACATTGTACAAACACTATTCTCATTTTGATATAATTATGTCCCATGCAGTCAATAATACCAATCAGACTGATCCATTTGTATTTTACAAATTCTAAGTGAAAAAATTACTTGCTTCTTAGATACTCCAGAAACTGTTCCACTATACTGTAAAATAAACAAATCTTATAGCCATTGAATTTTCTGATCTATATACATGCATTTTAGACTTATTAAGTCTCCATGGATAATTTACTCATTAAGTTGATCTTTACTCCTATATCCATTTTCTTCCTATCATGGTCATTTTACTTTCCATCTGACTAAGGAAACCAGGTGGCTGCAAGATTTAATTAAAAAGCCATTGCCTGCTATGGAGCTATTGGTTTCCTGCATTACTCTAGTTGTGTAAAATAAAATAATAACTGGGGCACATTTTCCAAGAAGTCATTAAGAATTCTTTCTGATAAACAGTTTCCCATCCATTTGCAGGAGAACCTCAAAGACTTGAGGTGACTAAGCCTAGTTGAGAACTAACAAACTGTTTTCAGTATTTTGAAGGTTCACTGTATATGAACTATAGCCAAACCTACTCCAAGATTCATTTCTTTGCTCCTAAATTTTATTTTGTGGGTATCCTGAATCTGGATAAGAAGTAAACAAGTCACTATTATCTTTCCCTTTTTCCCTCTTTCCTCATCCCTCCTACCCCCCTCCCTCTCTTTCTCTGTCTCTCTATCTGTCTCTGTCTTTGTTTCTGTATCCCTCTCTCTCTTTCTTATCTGTGTCTCTGTCTTTCGATTAAACCTCCATTCTGTATCAGTCGCCTGCCCCATTTTCCTTGTAGGAATTGACTCCACATTGCCCTTCACCAAAGGCTGGCCTGGAGCCCAAGGAGCTCTCCAAGGTGCTGAAAACATTTCTGCTGCTGAGCCAGGAACCAATTAAACAAACAACAGCTGTTTAACTCCAGCTCTGTTTTCTTTGAGGTCATGAGCCTTGGTCTGACCCTCCCCTACCACAACACCCCTTTCTACCCACACAAGAAGTAGGTCTTGAGATAATATCAAAATACTCAAACATTTTTAGACATGGCAAAGGATTGGGGAGGGCAGGTGGGGGTTAAATTCACCCTGGAAAACAAACCAGCTGTCCAAACTCCAAATACAGAGGATTAACTTTAACCTAATATACAACTTTTCCTGTCTCACAGGAAAGAAACTCTTAAGTTTTCCCTGTATACCTCCCAAATACTTACATAACACAAACCCCAAACCTTCAAAGCATGGAGTTGGCTAACCCTTATTTGTTCACAGAATTTAATATCATGGTTTTGAACAGATTTGTGCATATATAATAAACGTGAATGAGTTGTGTGTGTGTGTGTGTGTGTGTGTGTGTAAGAGCGGGGAGAGAGAGGGAGAGGGAGGAGGAGAGGGGGAGGGGGGGAGAGAGAGAGAGAAAGAGAGAGAGAGAAGGAAGGAGAATATTTGTGCATGAGGAAAGAGAAAGGAAAGAGAAAGGGAGGCAAAACTGGAGAGACAAACACAGTATAGATCCCCGCACCCCTGGGCTTTACCTGCCGCCTCCGATCCCCTGACCCGTGGAGCAAGTGCAGCCAGCTAGCCGCAGATCTCTCGCCGGGGTCCCATCGCCGCCGCCTCCGCCGCCGCCGCTCCCTCCGCACCAAGCTCAGCCTGCGCGAGATTGACAGCTGGGCGCCCCGCGCGCTCGCGCAGCCGAGGGTCGCGCAGCCGCCGCCGCCGGCCGAGGCTGAAGGGGCGGGATCCACGCTGCGCGGGCGCGCGGCGAGCGGGCGGTCCCGAGCGGTGAGTAGGCGGGGCCCCGGCCGGCTTCCTTCCCGCCTGCACCACCCCAGGCCTACGCTTCCTTGGAGAGCGACTGTCTTGTGAAGTTTGGGCGCTGTGCCCTGAGGAAGCTCCACGGGCCAGGGCCGGGCACTTTGTCTGGTTTTCTGTCTTGTCCACCCTTTTCTCCCCTTACCCAGCACAACATCTGGTCATAGCCGACTGAGTGAGTACACGTGTATTTTGTGAGTCAAGAAGGTAGACGGACGTCTGCTTCTTCCACCACCACCCCATTTGGGATGTGTAGAGTTTTCTCCCCGCTCTGTTTTTTGTCCTTCGGGAGACACAGGTGAACAGCTTCTCAGGCTCTCAGAGCACTGCCCACCTGAAAGGGCTTTTTCACCTCTGTCAGCATTGCGCTTGTTCAGTCCCTGCTTTGCTCCTGACCCCAACCGACGTCGGGAAGTCTCAGTGGGTGAGATGGAAGAACAATGAAGAAAATGGATTAAACAAAATATTCACGAACAACACACACACACACTCACGCATGAAGACAAGAACACACCAGAAAAATACCTGTGAATATCTCAGATCTGTGTGGGTGTAGGCACGGTAACATATAAACACAATGACCCTTTGCTTCATGAGACTTTCTGCAGACCACTTGTAAGTGGTATTTAATGAAGATTATTCCTAAGACAGTTAATACTTGCACAGCCATTCTACATATACAATCACACCTAACATTTACATAATGGTTACTATGTGGCAGGTCTTGTTTTAATTACATAACATATACATTAATTATATGCATATGAAGTCATTCAATCCTCTCATCAGCCCTAAGTGGTAAGTATTCTTTATTGCTTTGATTTTATAGATGAAGAGGCTGAGGCACAGAGAGCAGTGACTTGCATCCATGATGATACAAACTTTATAATTACTCATGGCAGGCCACGCAACCACTAAGTGGGAGAGTGGTCTGGAATCTACAGGATTATCTTCTAGAGAAGATGTAGGGTGTAAGTGATATTTTGCCTAAAAAAACACAAGAAACAACTATTAAACAGTGGACAGACCAAAGCAATTGTTGAGCAAATGTTTCAAGAAGAACCAAGGACAGGGATTGCTGTGTGTCTCTCTGTTCCACCTGTTTACGACTCTTCCCATTTCAACAGGACGGCAGTCCCCCATCCATGGAGCATATGGTCCCAGACCCCAGATAGTTGCCTGATACCACGGATAGTAGTGAATCCTGTATGTATTGTTTTTTTTTTCTATACATACATACCTGTGACAAAGTTTAATTTATAAATTAGGATTTTTTTCTTTACTAACTCAAAAGCTCCTACCTTTCACTTGAAAGAAGTACTTGACAGCTTTTCTGTGGCATATTTGAATGGCCAGTATCACTATTCGTGCCCTTTCAGGACACTGTTAAGTAAAATAAGGGTTACTTTAACCTGATAGGCCTGATAACTGAAGTGGCTACTAAGTGACCAACAAGCAGGAGCATGTACGGTGTGGAGACTCTGGACAAAGGGATAATTCCCGTCCAGAGTGGGGCAAAGTGGGATATTGTGAGAGTCCGTTATGTTAGGCAGAACGGTGCAGAATTTAAAACTTCTGAATTGTTTATTTCTGGAATTTTCCACTAAATATTTTCAGACTGTGTTTGACCACAGGTAAACGAAACCTCCAAGAGCAGAACTATGGATCGGAGAGAGGGAGCCCACTGTACTTTTCAACACTATTTAAGCCTGCAGGTGCTATTTCTGTCTTTCTCCTTCTCAGTATTTGTGGAAGTACACCTTATGGAAGTTTTGAAATGTTGCTTGTTCACTTCTCATATTTAGTGTGTGGATCTTGTAAACATTCTTATTTATTCTTAGATTGTGACATGACCAATGTGTTTCCCATCCTTGAAAGTCCGTAAAAACCAGCACACATGCAAAAATCCAGGGCTTCTAAGTGATACTTTTACCAGAGACTGGGCTTCAGCAAGGGCAGGGCTGACTTCCTGATGTTACCATGTTGATTTCTGCCAAGTGTCTTGGTCTCTTTTGACAATGCATGAAGAATTCATCATCCATTAATTCAAAATAGAGCTTGAAATCAGACAGACCTGGGTTTTAATCGTGGCTCTGCTAATTCCTGCTGTTTAACCTGGTCAGGTTTCTTCACTGGCCTGTACCGTAGTTTATTCATTTATAAAATCATTATAATAATGTCTACTTCATATAGTAGTTATGAGAATTAAGAGAAGTTATATTTATAAAGTACTTAGTATAACAAATAAATACTGATACATAGTAAATGCCCAATAAATTATAACCATAACTGCTACTACTACTACCATCCCTACTAGTGCCATTATCTACATATTATGAGAGTCCAGGAAAATTTCAGCTTGGAGTCTCAAGTCTTCTAAGTGTTCCAAGCACTCTCCAGTCCCTCATCTCTTCTTCTGTCACCTATGCGTCTACCCTGTGCCATCACTAGCCTCTCTGCGGGAGTTTCTGATGAGATGTCACAAGAGCTGACGTGCCTGTCCAGGAGCCTGGGTACAGCACAGGTCTACCAAACTCCACCAAAATGTCTGCCTTTGCTTTTCTCTCAGTCTGAAGTAATGTGAATTAGTGAGATAAAGTAGGACATGATTTACACATCGAAGGACATCCATATCCAAGATGCCCATAAAATGTAAATTATCGCCATCATCTTGCCCTTTGCTAGCTATAGCTGTTATTTATTAGTTTTATAAACATTAGGGAACAAGGATGATCACGGGAAACAACTAAGTTTTCATTTATAACATATTGCACAGTTTCCGTGGGTATAGTCACAGAAGCATTTACCAGTGAATATCTTAATTCATTATTCAACACACATTTATTGAATGTCTGTCATTTAGAGGACAAAAAGTGAGCTAAAAACATGCATTATGGAATATAACAGAGAAGAGGGGTCAGCAGAGGTTGTATATTCCTGGGTTGTTTTCCAAAAGGATGCTGCAATTAAACCTCAATCTGTCCTTGTAATCTTATATTTCATAATCCCCCTTAAAAGCTTATTTCTTATCCTACTGAATATCCTGTGTTTTTCAAACAAACTTGCATTTTTTCCTTCCCTTTATTTACTTTGGTGGCTCTCTGTGCGTCTTCCCTATATATGTGTGTCTCTGAGCATGACCAAGTCCTGGTGATTCGACAAAGCCGTCCTTGAATATGCTTGCATATAATTCATTGTTTTTTATTTTAAACCCCTAAAGCACCTAGTTCTACCTGTCTTATCTGCCACTTTATTTATTTATTTATTTATTTATTTATTTATTCCTTGGATGGGCATTATTTGGGTATCTATTTACTCTCCCCTGTTAGGCTTGTAAACATCATGAAAGAAGGACTTATCCTCGATTCACTTCCTATTCTACAAATGACTAATACATCACTTTGTACAAATTAAGTACTCATTTTTGGTGAGTGAACAAATTAGTGAATGAATGATGTGGATCTAGAGATGAGCTTTAACAGGCAGATAAAATTTGGGAAAAGGCAGGAGAGAAGAGAGCACTATGACAGAGTTAGGTTATGAAAAGCACAAGATGAAGCATGCAGGCTCAGTTCAGATATTTGTTCCTGAAATTCAGGGTCTGAAAGAGGAGGATGGGACAGTGATGGCAAAGGAGTGCCATATAATTCATTCACTCGCCCTTGTGATGCAGAGTCTTGAGCCTCTAGACATTTGAACAGTGGTTTACGTCACTTCTGGGAGGACTGCCTGGTCAGTCTCTGTCCGCCTGGCTGACCGCTGTCCAAGCTGAGGCTACAGTGTTCTGTACCAGGCAGTAGCTTGTAATTAGTATGCTCTCTGTGTTCCCAGACAGAACAGATGTCTGTCTGCTTTTTCTGCTTAATGATGATGGCAGGTTCTCAATGATCAAGATCCAATTTCACATTTTCTAAAACACTGTGGATGAGAAATTCTGTTTGACCCATTGTGAGGCCCAGCCTCCCTTTTAGCAGGGAATCTTAGCTTTGCTGATTAGTATTGACAAAGGGTAGAGTGGATGTGAGTGGCGGCAGCACTTAGCCTTGCTCAGGTGAAGTAGCTGATTGGAGGGAGTACCAGGCATGGTCTCCACCCCAATACATTTCTAACATATTTGCTTTTCTCCATTTCTTTCACTCCCACTAATAGCAGGACCTTTGCTGATCTTGTAAATCCATTGCTAGAAGAAAAATATTTGGCATTTGACATAATTTTTTTCTTATAAGATTCTCTTTGGAAGGGGAATTACAGTAGCTGCTCTTTAGTTACCAGTGAAAGAGTCAATCAGATCCTTTCTTGTAACAGAATGATTTGGGAATGGAGAAGGGATCGGTTAGTGCCAGAGTGGAAGTATATGTTCAGAGCCTGAAAAGCTTCCCCAGGATCTTAGTGTGGTACCTGTACATAGTAGTTTTTTTCTGTGCCTCCCCACCCCAACCAGTGTTATTGAGATATAATTGACATATACCATTGGATAAGTTTAAGTTTTGCTGTGTTGATTTGATACACATATATTACAAAATGATTACCACCATAGTATTATCTAACACCTACTTCCCTTACCTTACTTAATTATTGTTTTTTTTTCTGGTGAAAACATTTAAGGTTTATTCTCAGCAAATTTCAAGTACATAATACAGTATTATTAACTATAATCACCATACTTAAATTAGACCTTCTTCATCTTATCACTGAAAGTTCATGACTTTTGACCAATACCTCTCCATTTCCTCCATTCCCCAGAACCTGGCAACCACTATTTTTCTTTCTGTTTCTATGAATTTGACTTTCATAGATTCCACATGTAAGTGAGGTCATAGAATATTTGCCTTTCTCTTTCTGGCTTACTTCATTTAGCGTAATGCCCCCCCGAGGTCCATTGAGGTTGTCACAAATGACAGGATTTCCTTTTTTGTCACTAATATTCCATTGTATATATTCATGCCAAATTTTCTTTGTCTATTTATTTGTTGAATGATGTATGCTTAGGTTGTTTTCCAAGTATTGACTATTGTAAATAATGCTACAATGAACATTGGGGTGAAGATATATCTCTTTGATATCCTGTTTTTATTTCTTTTGGATATACCCCAGAAGTGGAATTGCTGGACCATATAGAAGTAGTATTTTTAATTTTTTGAGTAACTTCCATACTGTTTTCCATAGTGGCTGCACGGATTTTCATTCCCACCAAGAGAGCACAAGGGTTCCCTTTCCTCCACATGCTGCCGACGCTTATCTCTCTCTCTTTCTTTATGACAACCATTCTAACAAGCAGAGTGATATCTTATTGTGGTTTTAATTTGCATTTTCCTAATTATTAGTGATATTAAGCATTTTTTTTCATGTATCTGTTGGATATTTGCAAGTCTTTAGAAAAAAATTGTCTACTTAGGTCTGTTGTCCATTTGTTAATTGGTTTGTTTTGCTACTTAGTTGTACGAGTCTTTTATATATTTTGGATATCACCCCCTTATCAGATATGTGAGTTTGATTTGCAAATATTTTCTCCCTTTCCGTACCTTGCCTTTCATCTTGTTCATTGTCTCTTTCTCTGTGCAAAAGTTTTTTAGTTTGAGGTAGTCCCCTTTGTCTATTTTTGCTTTTGTGGTTTGTACTGTTGTTGTCATTTCCTAAAAATCATTGCTAAGACCAATGGCAAGGAATGTTCTTTCTAGGAGATGTATGATTTCAGGCCTTATGTTTAATCTTTAATCCATTTTGAGTTAACTTTTGAAAGTGGTGTAAGATAGGGTTCCTGTCTACCTATTACCCCTATTACCCCCTACATGGGTGGTCAAGTTTCTCCTAAGTCCCTTAGCCTAAGAGTCTGGATTCCATATTTCTCTCAGAGACACTTTCATCTATGGAAGGATGGCAGATTTTTGTGGAGGGGCAGCAATGAGGGGTGTCTTATGCTGCCACAGTGCCACTGTCCTTGCAGCAGCAGCAGTGAGGCCAGCAGGCCGCAGGGGCATGGTGACAGTGGCAGCAGTGGTGGTGCTGGACTCCCCTTCACAGTGTTTTTCAGGAGCTGAGTGGGTGATCCTGCAGGGGTAGGCAGAAATTTCACCTATTGCTTCATTTTGTTCAGATACCCAAAGTGACTGATTTGTAGGATATGGAAATTATCCTAGGTTGTAATGCAATGGTTTGCAGTGCTCCACACATCTGTCTACCCTCTGCTGCTCCATTCTTTTCCTCATCTCCATTAACCCCACACTCCCATCTAACTCTGTTGCTTCTGGACTTCTGGACACATCCAGCTCCAGTTTCACGGGCATGCAGCCAGTGCCATCCATGCTCAGGGGTCTGTGCTCGCCATCCAGTCCCACACTTGGGGTTTAATGTTCCGAAGTTGCCATCTTGGAATTCTTAATAATTTTATTTTTGAATTTTTATTTTTTAAGTGAGTGTAGTGGGAGAAGGGAACATTGCTGGGCTCTCACAAAGGCCCTCTTGTTTGAGAGTAATTGTCTAAGACAGTGTTTTCTGGGGGCTCCTCGACCACAGCCAAGATGGGCTGGAGCCAGTTTATGAGCCACTGCAGGGTCTGCTGCCATGACTGAGGTGTTCTGGCTTATACCCTGAAGCACGAGTGGCCTCAGTTTACATGTGGTCCCACTGCCTGCTGCCTCCCTACCTTCCCTGGATACAGTCCTGGCCACTTGCTCCCCTGTCCCTGCCCTGGGCTGGGTGGGGAGACTGGCAGGACTAGGGTCAGGACTTGTGCCCTGTGTGCTGAGCAGAGCCCTCGACACCTGAGAGGGTCTGCACTCCTCTTGTGAGTATCCTTTGCTCAGTGGGGGACATCCTTAACTAGCAAATAAAAAACTCCATGACAGGTCAAGGGAGAAACTGCAGAAAAAGGGAAAAAGGCTTTTTTTTCTGATTTTTGAACAAGAGGCTTTGCATTTTTCTTTTACACCAGGCTCTGCAAATTATGTAGCCAACACTGAATTATATATCAAATGAAGATCTACTTCCAAACTATTGTTTAATTTCACTTTCATGTTTGGAGTGTTCTCCTGCAACTCTGCTTCTTCAGTTTTTTCATATTGTTCAACACTGAGGTCTGGTTCCACATAATTTTAAAGGGCTAATTACTGATCATTCATAACTCTGAATTCTTTCCCATAGAACTCAGTTTATCATATGTTTAATTAGCATCAGTGTATTGGGAAGAGTAGTAGGACATTTGTTTCTTGTCAAAGCCCTATAAATAAGTATTGTATGCCAGGCGATATTCAAAATGTTAATGACTGGTTTGGCCGAAGCGTGGAACAATAAAAGTGGGTGTCAGCTGCAGAACAGATACAGTGCCATGGAAGTCCCTTGCTCTGCTCGTTAGCACTTTTGCACTTGCTAGATGAGGGATCCAAGGTGTTCCATAGGACAGCCCAGCATAGTTGGGACAGCAGGGGGCCACTTGGGATTGATAGCTACTTACAAATGGACACAGATGTGATTAAGTATTCTCCCGTTCTGTAAGGTCTTACTGGGGCTTCCCGGCTGAATATCTGCCCCAATGACATGACCCTCCACAAGATACTTAGTTCCTCCAGTTTTTAGTTGTTTTAACTGTCAAATGATAGTTATAAAACATGATGAAGTCCTCAAATATTTATTAAGATTCAAATATAAATAGATTCGGTCCCCCAGAAGTTCCTAATTTCATCTGGCCCGGGGAAAGAAGACATGACTGCAAATAATTATGATACAAAATAGAGGGTGTCCTGGGAAAGAAATATAAGCTGCTGTGGGAGCTGAAAGAACTGAGAAATCACTTCTGATTTGGGAATAAGTGAGATAGACCTGGGAAGGCTTTGCAAAAAGTGTGGCCAGTGACCTGGATCTTAGAGCATGAAGTGGGATTTTTAAAGTCATGACTACAGGGAGGAAATGCAGAAATGGGACTGGAGAAATGACCACAGTGGACCCCCATAGCTCAGGAAAATCTATGAGTTTTTATGTCTAGTTTTTTCCCCCAGTTTATGTCCTACCTCCTCTGATTAGATTTGAAGCTTCTCAAGTATTTCTGTTTCTTGCTCCTAACACATGATCAATAAACGTTTTGGGGCCATAATGATCACTGCCTTCTGAACTTTTATGTTCTTTATGGAAACTAGAGATATGGTGTGTCAAGATTTAATCATGCATCATGTTTAATGTTTGGAGAGAGAAGCTTTTATAACCAGTTGATATCATGTGCAATGACTGGGCTGTGTTTGTGTATCTGATGCACTAAGATTGGGGGTTTTAAATGCAGGTTTCTGGTATGCTTTGTGGTGGTCACTACAGAGAGATCACTATGCTATGGCTTCAATGTTAAGAATGAGGTCATTAACGGAGACAGAGGTTAGTACATATACACCTATGTTGGTTACCCATAGCAGTGTATGGACATGGATATGTGAAAGATGTTTGGGGGTAGGACCAGAATATCTCTCAATTATAGTCCAGAGCTTTGAATTGTTTCTCAAGAGGCTAAAACACATTCGGTTGCCTTCTGGGGCAGGTCAGAGCTAGGCCTATTGCACTGAAACCTTGATGGTACACTAAGAAATAAAAAAATTGAGGGATGTGACTGGTAAAACATGAAATTCCTCTTAAAATCATACAGAAGAGTGCAGACCTGGCCTCCCCACTGCTGCCAAGTTTAATGTGGTATAAATGGCAATATGCCTATAGATCTCAACTCCTCTGACTTGGTATATTCCTCATTTCACACTGGTTGCTGAGGCCACCAAACTTTGCATAGGCCTGTGAAGGGATGAGGTAGGTAAGTCAATGTGTACATCACCACCAGGAATGTTTAATCACATGCATATTTCCTGCATGGCATAGTAAGTGGGTAAGTGGTTCCGTGGTTAAATGGAGTGACATGTCAGCTCACCTGATTTTGAGTTGCCTTCTTTGTCCATCTTTATACTTGGACTAGCCTTTGAGTATTATCGTAACTCACCTCCACCATTACTCAAGCCTTGGCTCTGGGGTTACATCAGAAGTGAGAAGCTAAATGTGGACATAGAGTCGGAGAGGTAGAATTCATTAGATTATCTCCAGCTCTGCTCTAGGCAAAGGGCCTCAAGTGATTTCATCTAATCACCATTGCTTGCCACGTGGAAGGAAATATTGATTCCCTTTGTTTTAACCTTTGCTAACCAGGAAACCTCCTGATTTATTTTGAAGGGTAACATGGGCCAGGTACATATTTCTCAGGCTCACTTTTACAGCCCGAGACAGTTTCCAAAATCATTTGAGACTTAGGTGTCCAGTTTTAAACCATAAGAAAAGCTGGTAAGGCCTGAGCTGACTTACAGATCATTGGTTCATGTCACAAGTTGCTGGTGATCTGTAAAACCATGCTTGGTTGGCATTGTGCCTGCTGAGGGAATTCTGTGAGACAGGATATAGAATGTGCTGACACGGGGAAGTGCTGTGATTTCTGTGGCTCCAGGGAAGCTCATTGCTCAAAAAGTCCTTTTCCAACTTCTATCTATTTTCTAAAATATTACAAAATATCCCCCTTCCAGTGTATAGTTTTACCCAGTTAATTTCTCCACAAAGGGTTGGTGATTCTTTATGTCTGTTGGTCAATAAAGGGCCTGAGAGCATCAAAGGAAATGCCTACAATAGCAGTGGAACCAGAGAAGAAATCCTGGGTTAAAGGTGGACAGCGTACCTTCTTTAATTGTGGCAAATATAAACATTATCAGTACCAAGATTATCATATCTATACTACTTTATAACATTAATGGGGTAACTCAAAAAACTTGAAATGTCCCTACCTCTTGGGAAGCAAATGACTAATGCTTCGTTTCATTGTGAGTTCTGTTTTATTGTCTAGCCTAATGGTCTGATGAATGAATTCTTTGAATTTTTGGAGGAGAAATGAAAGCAAAGTTTTATAATTTAAAATGACTGTGTGCTATAGCTTCTTTTTTTTTTAGAAACACAGCCAATTTTATTCAAATTCTCTAAAATATATACTCAGTATTTTAATTGTTTCTAAACTATGTCACTCTTTAGATAATAGTTTTGTTATTTCATCTTTTATAGGTTTTTAAAAATATTTTCTTTACAGTTCTTCAGTTTTTCAGTACAGTCTTCAGGGTCTTGAGTTGCCAACTTAGGAGCCTCTGACCACCAGTCTGATTAAGCTTCTTAATATTCATGATCAACATCTGGTTTCTAAATGAAAGGCTTTTGTCTTTCAATCACTGCCTGATAGGGGGAAACAGCATTGTTATACATAAGTACATGATCTAATTTGGAATCAAACTTGACATCCAGTCTTGCATTTCTAATCAAATTTATAATCTGCCTTTCAGCTTCCTCTGGAGTCATGTTCAATTTATCTGCCAACATGTTAATGCTGATACCCTGGCAGATGGGACAAAAAATCCCAAATATGAAGAGACAGGTATTTTCAATGCAATTCTCAAGACAAACCACCAAGAAGAAGTCATTCACAAGCACAGATTCACATTTCCTCAGCTATTTCTGAGACCCATAAAAGTCAAAGTTAACATATAAGCTTTCAACATGCTCTCTATTTGGGTCTTTCTATGTGTGGGACTCCTGTTGAATAACTTTGACCAGATCTCTTAGCACTTGCCAGCGTTTTCGAACATCTTTCTTTGTTTTGACTGCTGGAGTCTAACAGCGAAGAATATGTGGACACATCATCTGCATTAAGATACTGTGGGTGGTAAAGGAGGAGGTCAATAATGTTATCACGCCCTTTGGGGTGGCTGGAAAATAACAGAGACCAGTGAATGAGCCATCTTCATTGCTGGAGTGGAGAACTCAGAGTTGTTATCTAAGGTCTTCCATGGCTGTATCCCAACTCTGCATTAAGATTTCAGTGGCCAGTTTCTGTACTATAGCTTTTTTCCTCAGCTGATCTGGGCTCCAGCTTGGCCAGCTGGATGCAAATGCCCTCAAAATGTCCATCTAATGAAATGGCAGACCCTGTGTAAAGCAACTTCTCTCCTTGTGGAGGAACGAGTGCCAGAGGCTTCCTCTGTTTTAAATTGCTGTCATGAAGATAAATCTTATGCATAAGCTTGGTGTGTTTTTCATCAGATGTCCAAATACCTGGACAGAGTACTTTGTTCTCCAAAATACTCAGACAGTGAAAATATAAAATATGTTTTGTAATAAACAGCAATTCAATTAGATTTGGAAGGAGTAGTCAAGAGTCAAGATGTTAAAGTTTAATGGAGATGCATTTTAAAAAGGAAGCAATCAATGATGCCTAGAGGGGCTTTTGCAATATTTTATCACTAGTTAGAGATAAAAATTTAAGATGCCTGATTCACATTTCCATGGTCTTGTGGTATAGTGTCTGATCCATTTGCCTGTCACTGAAGGAGGAGAGGGTGTCATTAGTCATCTTTTGCCCAAGGTCTACTCAAACCCGACGCAACAAAAATGTTGCAGGAGAGTTATGTGTCACTACTGTATGCCCATATGGCTACCAGGGCCATAAAGGATAAATGGAACTTTGAGGGATTGTTTCTCCTATCAGGGAGCAACAAATTTGAGAAGCAGTTTTATTTGCACAAGTTAGAAACAGTGCAGTTAACTTGGCTTGTCAAAATAATGAACGTGGATATGTAATGCAATCTAGTCAGGGTCCTCTGGCCCAGAACTTGGATACTGTATTTTGGAAATAGAGAAGAAAGGGTACTGTGATTTTTTCATGTTTTGAAATTCTATTAAACCCATCCACCCAGTAGTGAGGTATTAGTTGAGCTGCTGTAACCACCATCTCACCTTTTGCCAGATGGCTCAGAACATGGGAATGAGGACCACAAATTTGGGGTTATTTAAATAGTCCTACAGTTGCTCAGTCAAATTGGAGTTAAAGCAATATTGCTGTGTGCTTCCTAGAACCTTAGCACTAGAGAGAATGGTACAGTCCTGTCCATCCTTTTTCCTAATTAGGTATCCCTCAGTGTGGCTTCTAGAAATGCATCTAAAACTAAGATTTATCCTTTTAAGACCTAAGATTCATCCTTTCAAGACCCAAGATTCTGTGCTTTTTAACACCCTCTAAGTAATCCTCCTTTAACCTCAGTGCTAATAGTTTTCTTCCTTGCACTAATAGTTTTCTCTTTAGTTCTTCTTTGTTAATATTTATTCTTTCTGCCTATTAGCCCTCTTCTTTCTACTATGGTTCCACTTAAGTTAACTCAATTCAAAAATATTTATTAAACAAAAGTGTCTATCAAACATTTATGCAGTTTTTTGTGGGAAGATATAAAGGAATTAAAGATGCAATTCCTAGCTTGTTTTATAAGGATCAGTACTAAGGCAAACTACATGAACCATCTAAAGCAATGGGTAACCCACTGGATAGGTGGAGCTGAACCTCATACTTATTCCTAACAAAGTGCCCAAAATTTTACAGATGGTCAATGTATTTGTTGAATGAGAAAAAGATCAGTTGGATTTAAAGTAAGGTACATACCACAGTAAAATGATGATGCTCATTATTGATGGAAAGTTAGTATGGAAAAACACTGCAACTTCTTGCACATTTCCATTGGGTTCTTTCCCCACCTTATGATCCAGACACACCAAGTAAATCATACTTTTCCCAAAACTTGCTTGCATACTATCTCATGCGACTCTCTGCATCGTTTCTCATTTTAATTTGGTGGAACTATAGTAATCTTTGAAGGCCCAATTCAAAGGTCACCTCATCTGGGAGAAGTTCTTCAAACTGCTCCAACTACCACATCATAAGGGTATACCTATTATCCCTGCACTCTTTCCACATGTCCTGTCCCACACAGGCAGAAGAGATCCAGATTAAGCTCTCAACACTCTTTTTCAAATAGACATTGACTACACCAACCATGTACCATTTAAGGTACAAGCTGGGAAGATACAAAAATAAGTAAATCATGATTCTGAATTTAAGATCTAATAGTCTAGTATGGAAATCCATACACTTACATAAAAGAACACAGAGTGCTATGGGCTACATTAGTCAGGGTTTATGCTTGGCAACTGTTTGAGTATTCCTAATTTGAGAGTCATTAGTTTGAGATTAAAACAGATATCAGAGTACTTGTGAAAAATTACAACTACAGATTATGTTTAAAAGTCCCACATATCAGAAGGGTATATAGTTTGAAGCTACTCAGTAAGCAACTGATGCCGTAGTATGTCTCTCGTAAAATGTCCTACCCCTTCATCACCAGCCTTGCCCTGTGGCCAGCTTCCTCTGGAGAGAGAAAGAGGCTGTGGTTTGCTATAGATAGTGAGGAGAACTAGAAGAAGACCAAGTCTGCAGATTCTCATGCCCAATCCCCACTGCATAGTGTTGGGTTTTGAGAAGGGCTTAGGCGAGGAAGTGAAGAAATAGGAAAAAAATATACATCCTTCCCAGTTGGAGCCATCTTAAATTCCCATGATGCTCAGCCAAGAACCTGACAATAGTTAAGAACACAATCAAGCAATTTACGCAATGTTTAATTTTTCTAACCTATTGTACTTGTGTTAATTCTACACTCTTGAAATGTATTCAAAACATTGGAAGTAATTTAAGATAAATAATTTTGCAGTAAATGTGTTATATGCCAAAGATGAAGCTTAGGTCAGTGGCCAGACCACACCTTGGAAGGAGACTAAGGGACAATGGAGGGAATCAGATTTGAACGCTCAGAGTATTGGGTTCCTGCTCAGAGTAGAGCACAGAGACTTGGTGCTAGTCAAGAGTTCGTCCCTGGAGCACCCAGAATCATGGGTTGGAGTGGTGACTAATTCTGAACCTTAAGAATTACCTTTCCTGCAAGTGTTTGAACAGAACATTCACATAAGAAATTAAGAGGCAAGTAAATGTGAAAAATACAGGGTCTGACACAAATAATGCCCCTTATTATGAGCTGGTAATCTATACCAAATCTTTTATTACAAAATCATAAACATGTAATTCTGTGACATCACAGTATCACACTCAGGCACACCATATGGTGTTTTAGGTGGAATGTTCAAATTGCGGTCCATCTCGTGCGAGGCACTCACGTCCCCTGCCAACAGCACTGGGTGGTGTTACTTCTGCAGGACCCTGTGTTAGCTTGCTAGGTACCAAATAAGAGTTTGTGTCATTTGTTTTCTAACTGTATATGGTGAGTGTATAAATTTCTTAGAGCTGCTGTAACAAAGTGCCACAAACTAGGTAGCTCAAAACAGAAATTTATTCCCTTGCAGTTCTATAGGCAAGAAGTCCGAAATCAAGGTGTTGGCAGGACCATATCCGCTCTGTGGCTCTGGGTACAATCCTTCCTCGCCTCTTTCTAGCTTCTAGTGGTGGCCTTTAGTTTTGGATATTCCAGGGTGTGCAGCTGCATCTCTGCAGTCTCTGCCTCTGTCCTCGCGTGGCCTTTTCCCTGTGTGTCTCTGCCTTTGCTGGCATTTTCCTCTTTTTATAAGGACACCAATCATACTGGACAAGGGCCTGCCTTAAATGAACTGATCTTAACTTAATTACATCTGCAATGACCTCACTTCCAACAGGTCACTTTCACAGGTCCTGAGGATTAGGATTTCAACATACCTTTTTTTTTTTTTTCTGGTCGAGTGGAGGGAAGCAACACAATTCAAGTCATGATTAAGAATATCATATTTTGTCATTTTTTAAATCTAATTTTAACTGGCCATGTACTGCTCCATTTTATGGATATAGCATAATTAAAATACTTATCAACATGAAAAAATGGAATGATTATACGCAGTGTTGTTAAAGGTTTGGAAGGTTAGAAGGTCTGCCTATGTACCTGCCTACATACTGCCTCTCACCTGGTTTAGTCGGGTTTCCCAAGACCCAGAAGTGTGCAGCACCTGGCGGCAAAGCAGTTGCTGGTCTGAATTCTCAGGGCACGTGTCATGGAGTGGGCATGGTTAGGGCTTTCCAGGGCTTGTGGTACTTGCAAGAGGGACCGGCATCCTCAGGCCTAGGTTCTCTGTAGTGGAATGTACAGAGAACAGAATTTACCTTGCTTACTATTTAGATTATGTTAATTCTATTTTCTGTCCCAAAGACTATAAACCTCCTGTGTAGCTGTCAGAGGCTCAGGGCTAGTTTGCAAAATGAGCCTTAGCTTCTGAGCTCCTCAAGGGCCAGATGAGGGCTGTCCTCATTTTTATATACTCAACATTAGGACAATGATCTACACATGTTGGTGGAACCAAGCAAACTTTTGTGTTGGCCTTTCAGGGGTATTCCTGGGAGATTCCTGGTTAGTGGACAGCTCATGCAGAGACAACTAGAAGGGGCCACCCAGATTTCCTGTTACCTTAGAAACACTCCGAGCTAACTCTGCCTCCCATCTCACCACCTGCCACCACACTGTGGCTTTCTGTGCTTCCACTTTGTGTTCTGAATCAAAGGTCTTTGGTGCCCTTAAACTAGGCAAAGGGGCACCTGACCCCACATCCAAGCTGAGCCATTTCTGGTAAGGAGTAGACAGCCTCCATTGGTCAGCACAGGCTGAGCCCAGGTGAACTTGCCAGAATTTTGACAGGCTAGTGGGGAGTATACCACTGCTCTTTCCTGGAAACAAACAGAAAGCACAGGCAATTCTGCTGGGGAAAAGCTCAATTTTAAGAAAGGGTTGATGTGGAGTTAAAAAAACACCACAATGTCCTGAAAGTTTTTTCTTCCTTTTTGTTTTCTGTGCCATTCCATGACATTGTTTTAAAGATCTTTTGTTGGATGGTTTCGGTGAGAAGACCAGCCCCGCCTGGGCTCTGCCCTGCTGGTGTAGCTCACTGAGGGTATCATGGCAACCCTGCCAGTGGGGAAAACAGCTGCGCTCCTGTGATTGGTGCCGCTCTGTTAACAACAGGAATGTGGACGGTCTCAGCTGGAGAGGAGAGTGATAACAGAAAAGCTCTTTTTGTTGTTGTTTTTTTTTTTCATTTCCCTAGTGTTTTTAGACTCTGAGCAAAACTGCTAAAGGAGACATGTCCAATTTAAAGGAATAACATTTTGGTACCATCTTGGATTAGAGACTATTAACAAATGTGGTTGAGATGCAAAAGAACAGCAAACAGGACATCACTCTTTTCTGACACAAATCAGGCAGAAAGACATCAGTACTCGGGGGGCTGAGTGATGAAACAGCAAGCCTTCAATTAGAATACATTTTTCTCACAAGATCCCCAGTCGTACCCGTGTGTGTGAGAGGATGCTAGAAAGGCTGCTCAAGGGGCAGGGGAGAGATGCCTGGGTGACTTCAATCTTTGGTTTGGGCCGGGGAACCCTCTTGGTGGCTTTCCAAAAGGGCAGTGACCCAGTCTGAGAGCCCCCCTCTTCCAAGAGCTTCTGTGAGATAGCCGTGGTATCAAAACACTGACCAGCTTCTGCTCAGGACCCAGGCTCCCCACTCCCTTTACACACACACACACACACACACGCGCATGCATGCACGCATACATATTGCACACATACACCTTTGCTTAACATGCTCTCTGCAGATTTTTTGTGGCCATTCTTTTAATGTTTATTCCGCTATGTCATAATTAGAAACTATTAGCAACTGTTGAGTGTTTGCCACATATCAGATGCTATACTTTACTTGCATTATCACATTAATCCTTCATATCCCTGCAGTGTAGCAATCATTACCATCTCTGCTTTACAGATGAGGCAACAGAGGCTCAGAGAGGGTATGTGATTTGCCTCCATCCATGAAGGTGGCAAGGGGCAGAGCAGAGATATAAAGTCAGGCATCTGCCCTATTGCACCATATTTTGATGCAAGAGATGTCAGCAGCCTGAGGGAGCAGGAACTCAGGGACCTGCAGTGCCCCAGGGACTCCCCTGGGCTGCAGTGAGGGTTCTGTTGGCATCTCGAGTCTGTACCACAGAGGCACCCACAACTGGAAGCCATTGCTTCTGACCTGGAAAGTTTGGGCTTTCACCACTCTAACAAATGCGGATGAGGCTGCTGCATGCTTTAGTTTCCATTCTTGAGATACTGTATTTCATATTAACCACCTCCTGCCTGCCTATTTCCTGGCAGAGGTGAAGCTGAATGGAAAGCGGTTCTGTCTGCAAATAAGACCTGGAGGCAAATTTGCTCATTTTTCCTCCCTCCTACCCCCTCCCTCTCCTTCACATACTAAATAAATTTTTGAGCACCTGTGTGTGTGTGTGTGTGTGAGAGAGAGAGAGAGAGAGAGAGAGAGAGAGAGAGAGAGAGAGAGAGAGAGAGGAGAGAGAGAGGGAGAGATACTGTGATAGGAGCCTGGCATATTGAGGGGCAATCAGTCAGAGAGCTCTGTCTTTGTAGAGTTGACATGGAGAGCCCTGACCAGTGTGGGTCAGTGGGCTGGATGTTATCCCACAAACCAGCTCGCGGTTTGATTTCCACTCAGGGCACATATCTGAGTTTCCAGTAAGGTGCCTGGTTAGGGGCTTATGAGAAGCACCAAGATCCGTGTTTCTCTCAGACATCACACATTGATGTTTCCTTCTTTCTTCTGCGTTTCCCTTCTCTCTAAAAAATAAATAAATAAAATCTTCAAAGTAAAGTTGACATGGTTTATTCATTTAAACTTTCTGAATATTTCCTTGCACAGCATGAGAATGTCAATGGTAACCTCAAGAAATTGATGAGCATACTAAATTAAGAGAATATATATGAAAGTACTTTATAAATTTTGAAATGCTAAGGAAATCAAAATCATTGCTGTCATTTATATCTTAGCAGGTTCTTGAGACCAAACCTTGTCTCAACTCCTGGGATTTCTGCCAAGAATCAGCATCTCTTCTCTTTGCTGGTTGCTTATAATTCAAATTCGAACAGTATTGGAGTTCTTACTATGTTAAGAAACCTAACATTGTTTAATTCCTGAAGGTCAATCAGGCCTTACTGTGCAGGGTATAGTTTAGCTCCCGCCTACTTCTTTTTAACATTAAAATGGCAACATTTTACGTGTATGTTCTGCAACTTGCCTTATCCATTTAGTTATCTTGGACAAACTTCCAATTATAGCCCATTCTTTGGACCACTTGACTCTTTTTAAGAGTTGGGTAGTATTTTATCATATGGTCAGGCACTACGTATTTAATTAGTCCCCTCTTCAGGGGCACTTCATGTTGCTTCTAATTGTTCCCATTGCAAACAATGCTTTAATGAAAATCTTTATATACATATATTTGTGGATTTGTGTTTGTATTCTGTGAGATGAAAGTAAAGCTGTGGGTTGAAAGGAATTTATGATTTATATTTTGATAAATACTGTCAAGTTGTCAAAGGAAGATACTGTCAAATCTTCCAAAAAGGTTGTACCAATTTATACTGTTTTTCACTGTGTATATGAGTATCCAACCTTCTTGCTAACATAGAATATTATCTTTTTAAAGACATTTGACAAACTTATGAACAAAATTCATATTTTGTTATTTACTCTGTATTTCTTTAATTGTTAACAGGACTAAACTTGATTTTTGTTGTTTTTATTTCTTTCATAAACTACTAATTTCGTAACATTCTGCCCTTTTTTTCTGTGGATTGTTAGTATTTTTCTTTGCTGAATTGTAGGAGATCTTTATATATTTTGGATGTTAGAATTTGTTTATTAAATGCATGATTGGGATTTACTTTTTATTCTTTTTAAAATATATATTTTATTGATTATGTCATTACAGTTTTCCCATTCCTCCCCATTCCCCTCCACCCTGCACACCCTCTCCCACCCACATTCCCCCCCTTTAGTTCATGTCCATGTGTCTTAAATTGTTTAGCTTCTACATTTTCCATACTATTCTTGCCCTCCCCCTATTTTCTACCTACTATCTATGCTACTTATTCTTTGTACCTTTTCCCCACTCTCCTCCTCCCACTCCCCTGTTGCTAACCCTCCATGTGATCTCCATTTCTGTGGTTCTGTTCCTGTTCTAGTTCTTTGCTCAGTTTGTTTTTATTTTTGTTTTACGTGTGGTTGTTAATAATTGTGAGTTTGCTATCATTTTACTATACATGTTTTTAATCTTCTTTTTCTTAGATAAGTCCCTTTAACATTTCATATAATAAAGGCTTGGTGATGATGAACTCCTTTAACTGGACCTCATCTGAGAAGCACTTTGTCTGCCCTTCCATTCTAAATGAAAGCTTTGTTGGATAGAGTTAACTTGGATGCATGTCCTTGCCTTTCATGACTTGGAATACTTCTTGCCAGCCCCTTCTTGCCTGCAAGGTCTCTTTTGAGAAATCAGCTGACAGTCTGATGGGAACTCCTTTGTAGGTAACTGTCTCCTTATCTTTTTCTGCTTCTAGGATTCTCTCCTTATTTTTAATCTTGGGAAATGTAATTATGATGTGCCTTGGTGTTTGCTTCCTTGGCTCCAACTTCTTTGGGACTGTCTGAGGTTTGTGGACTTCCTGGAAGTCTATTTCCTTTGCCAGATTGGGGAAGTTCTCCTTTATTATTTGTTCAAATTACTTTTCCATTTGTTGTTTTTCCTCTTCCCCTTCTGGTACCCCTATAATTTGGATGTTGGAATGTTTAAAGATGTCCTGGAGGTTCCTAAGCCTCACCTCATTTTTTTAAAATTTGTGTTTCTTCATTCTTTTCTGTCTGGTTGTTTCTTTCTTCCTTCTGGTCCATTCCATTGATTGGAGTCCCAGTTTTCTTCCCATCATGATTGGTTCCCTGTGTATTTTTCTTCATTTCACTTAGCATAGCCTTCATTTTTTCATCTAATTTGCAAATTCAACCCATTCTGTGAGCATCCTTATCACCAGTGCTTTGAACTGTGCATCTGATAGGTTAGCTATCTCTTTGTCGCTTAGTTGTATTTTTTCTGGAGCTTTGATCTATTCTTCTTTTCGGACCTTTTTCTTTTTTTTTTTTGTCTTGTCGTGCCTGTTATGTATAAGGGGTGGAGCCTTAGGTGTTCACCGGGCGGGGGGGGGGGGGCAACCCAGTCACTGGATTGTGATGCTATATGCGGGGCATGGGTCAGAGAGCAATGGCACTTGCTCTGCTCTCTGTCAGATTTCAGTCCCTTCCGCTTTTTTCCCGAAGCAAATTGGGCCCTTCTGGTGCTGATTTCCATGTGGATGGGTTTGTGCACATCCTAGGACCCTGTGGGTCTCTCCAACAAACTCTCCTGTGAGGCTGGGAGTCTCTCCCGGCACCTCAACCCCCACAGGTGTTTTCAATTGGTGTTTTGAGGCTTTATTTCCTGGTGCTAGGACCCTGGGTTGTGAGGTCTGTCTCACTCCCCAGTTTCAGCTGGTTTATCTGCGTGGGAATGTGGGACCGCCTGGCCAGTCACCTTGTGCACCACTATCTCCACCTCATTGATCTGCCTGCTGCCACCCCACTTCCAGGGTCCGCCTGCTGCTGCCTTGCATGCCTGGGGTCCACCAGCCACTGCTTTTCTTGCTGTGATCCCTGTCTGCCTGGCCACTGGACTTCGCTCCTTCTACTGGTCTGGATGAATGTGTCTACTTTAACTCCTTAGTTATCGGACTTCCATATAGTTCAATTTTCTGTCAGTTCAGGTTGTTATTTTGTTTCTAAATTATTGTTGTCCTTATTTTGGTTGTGTGAGGAGGCACAGTGTGTCTACCTATGCCTCCATCTTGGCTGGAGGTACTACTTTTTATTCTTTCCTTACTCCCTGTTAGTGGGCATTAACTTTCCTTTTCCTGAGAAACTGTGGGCCATAAAACCCCCTCCCTTTTGTGGCATGGAAGACAGAATCTTGACACTGCCTTTCTGAGAAGTGCTACCACGTAGAATGATGTCCTAGGGGCATCAAAATGAGAAGAAACTTTAGAGACGGATATTGAGTGTGGATTCTATCACTTACCAGCCAGGAAACATTGGGAGAGTTGCTTAACCTCCTTGTGCTCTGTTTTCTTAGTGTGAGATGGGATAGTAATATTAGCTTTCTCCTAGCACCATATCTATCACTGAAGGTAGGAGATGTTTAGAAGCCCCTCTTTGGGGAAATTTGGGCATAAGAAGGAAGGGTTTAAGAAGGAAGAACCTCTAGGTAGTAAAGTTATACAGACCAAGATCTAGGAACTATGAACAAGACTTCTTTTGCCAAGTTGGCAAAAGGCATTCTTTTCTTTTCTATTTTTAAACTGAGAAATACACAACATAAAGTAAAACTATGGATTTAAGAGTTTGATTAATTTTGACAATTATATATACTTACAGAGTTACCACCCCAAATAAGATACATAAAATTTCCACCTCCCTCAGAAGGCTTGTTACACCCTTTAGGTAATTTTTGCTTTCAATAAATTTCTGATTTATATCACAATATATTAGTTTTCCTTATATTTGTACATCTTATAAGTGGAATCATACAGTATATACTCATTTGTGTCTGGCTTCTTTTAGTCAATATAGTATTTTAAGATTCATTTATACTATTTCATATATCAGTAAATTGTTCTTTTAAATAACTAAGTATCATTCCATTGTATGAATAGACCACAATTTACTTATCTATTTCCCTGTTGGGGGACATTGGGTTGTTTCCAGTTTTGACTACTGTGAGTAGGAATGCTGTAAACATTCTCATATAAGTCTTTCTGTGGACATATATTTTCATATATTTTGGGTACCAGAGTGAACTTGTTAGTCAAGTGTATTTTCAGGTTTCTCAAAAATTGCCAAACAGGTTTCCAAAGTGATTGTGCCATTTTACAATTGCACAAGCAAAGTAAGAGAGCTCCTCTTGCTGTTTGAACCTTTTTTGTTTCTAGCTCTTACAGTTTGTGTTAAGTGGTATCTCATTGGTTTGGCAAGTTAGATTTAATGTCTTTGTTTTCAACTGCAGATCCTCTATCCACATCTATTTACATTTCTCTTTTTCCTTGTGTGTTGGCTCTCCAATGAGATTTGAAATTCTGTGAGGTCAGAGGCTCTGCCTAATATACTTCCCTTACATACTGAACTGCACCAAACACAGGGCCAAGAACATAGCAGGTGCTGAATTATTTTCTTGGTTGATTTCTTGCTACCAAGAAACATTTGTAGACTGTTTAGAAAGGAGAATGGATGAGAAAAGGCTGTCACCATCAAATGCTTTTCAAACCCTTACAAATGTGTTGGTTTTCAAACATCTTTGGAAAGACTGGCTCTGGTTTATTCTCTTTCTTTCACTCTCTCATTCTCAATTTCTCTGGTAATTAGATAATTAGGTTTGATCAGTAGTCAGGATTTCCTAGTAGCCTTGACTGGTAAAAAGGGTGTGGGTGGCAATTTTCTGTGTCAAGATCTGGCCAGCAATGACAAGTTCAAGAAGACAGAGAGACAAGTGAGTTGGGCTCTCTTACTGGCCACCTTCCCTCTTCAACCTCAACTGGCCTCCTCCTTGCATTTTTTTTTGATTGGTGCTATATAGTGTTATAAAAATTATTCTTTTTTTGATTTTTTAGACTTTTTTTCTTCCAATTTTTTAAATGAAATGGGCAGATTTTAAATGAAATTGCCTACACTGTAAATTTTTCTTTCAAAAATTTGAAGAAAATAAAAAACTATTAACAACTTAAAAATAATCTGAAGATAATTGTAGATGGCATGCCTCATTTTGCTCTCCAGCTGCTGTGTGTAAGAGTCCCTTAAATGTCTTTTCTTTGTTAGAAATCAGGGTTTTTTTTTTTCCCATGTGAAGTACTGGGTGGTCAGGTAGAGTGGAAAACATCTTGTGCGAGTTGTAGTGACACCTTGTATGAGGACTTTGGGCAAATTACAAATCTCCCGACTTGTATGGCTTGCTGTTGGAGGAAGTCATTAAGAGGACATCTGCAAGCTGGACCTGGGCTATCGGAGGTGTTCAGGGACACAGCCTTGAGAGATCCATGTGGTGTCAAAATCATCAGGATGGTGTATGGAACTGAACCTAGGAAAGGCCTCTATAAACTTTTAAGATTCTGGCAGGCAGGGGCAGCATCTGTTCCTCTTCCAGCTACCCAATACAAGCCATGAGCATAAGTTCCCTTGCTTACTGAGCCTGTCACTTAACAATCTGAGTGGCCTGTCTCTTTCTTTCACCTCCCCTTGCCCTTTTTATATGGAAATTTCTGAGGTTGTGAACCAACACTTGTCTATCAAACAATCTATTAGTTTTGAGAGATTTGCAAAACTTTTTTAAAAAATCAGAGGCTGAGAAAAAAAGTTGAGATTTATGCGAGTGTTGCTGTCTTTTTAAAAATGTACTTAGGATAATGCATATGAAGTATATTATACTTAGTGCTTCTTGTTTTCTTCCATATATTTAGTAGATATCAATTGTAGAGCTACTATGTGCAGGCTTTCTGCTAGGTGTTGTAGATGTATCTGTGAACCAGACAGGCTCTGCGCCTGGCTTGGCAGAATTTGGGCAGTGTGGCCACGACCAGCAGATGAGCAATCAGAGCATGACTAAGACAGTGGCAGATGCAGGCCAAAGCCGTGAGTCCCTCACTCAGGCCTTGGGGTTAAAACAAGCTTTCCAGAGAAAACTGCATCTGACCTAGGTTGAGTCAGTTAGACTTAGTTACGCAAAGGAGCAAGGGGATCGTTTTTGCCAGACTGAGTAGGTGTGTTAAGACCTATATGAAGGTCTTAACACAGATGTGAAGGTCCAGAGATGGGAGAGGGGAGGTTACTCTAGGACCTGAAGTTCTATGTCACTGGAGCATGGTGAGAGGGGGGTTGTGGTGAGGCAGAGCTGAAGGATGAAGAGAGGGATAAAGGAAAGGACCAAATCATGCTGGGCCTTCTAAGTCATGTTAAGGAGTTTGTTCTGCATCTTAAGAGCAATAGGAAACTTGTATATTGTTTTAAACAGAGTAATAGAGTAATGAGATTTTTTTCTTGAAGAAAGATCACTCTAGGTCATTATGTGAAAGTTAGGATGGGAGCCTGGGTGCAGGAAAATCTTCTGGAGAGGACTGGGGTCAGAGCTAGGGGGTCCAGTGAGCTGGGGGCAGTGCTGGCTTTAAAAGACGGTTTGGTCCTTTATGTTCTTGCCTACTTTCCTGAGCAATGGTGGTTGATTAGATG
Source organism: Tonatia bakeri (assembly GCA_004024845.1). Lineage (NCBI taxonomy): Eukaryota > Metazoa > Chordata > Mammalia > Chiroptera > Phyllostomidae > Tonatia > Tonatia bakeri. The sequence goes on from PVIA01000005.1 coordinate 631,571, forward strand.
ACCAGGAAGACATGAAAATGCAAATCCAGATGACCTCTATCAGCTCCCTGTGGTGCCATTTCTGAGTACTGAATCACACATTTAGAGCTGAGACTTAATAAAATCTCTAAGATGAATTCTAGGGTATTTCCAACTGTGTGAGACTCTCTGAGTGTGCGGGCAGGGTGCTAATTGTCAAGCTACTTCTTTTTGAGCTGTGTGATGCTAAAGACCAAAACAGTTTATTCTGATGAGAAAAAATATCCTAGTATTTCAAAACACACAGTTCTCTCATAAGTCTATTGTCCCTGAGTTTCTTCTTCTCTGTTCCAAAGGGACAAAAATGACTCAGACAGCCAGAGGTGACATTCCTGGTCTATAGTACGGCTGCTGTTACTGGGCTCTTTGGGTATTTGGTGTTCAGTCATGCTTCCTGGTTTTTATTTTGCAGATTGTCATAGAATCCATTAAAACATTTTTCTTCCATCACAAAAGCTGTTATATTGTGTTTTTCTTTATGGTTTCCAAAGGTGAAAAAGAGTCACCCAATTAGAGTCAGCCGGCTCATTTCCCAGGGGTGAATTAGACTGATCAACTGGAAGGCAGTTCCTCTTGAGAATGGGCTTCCCACAGAAAGAAAAAAGTGACAAAAGATGATGACTTGTTGTCCATCTGTAGTTTAATCAAGGAAGTTTGTAGCCTACAGTGTTGACATGTAACCTGAGAGCAGAGCTGAGAGACCGTTAAAATCACTAGAGGAGATTGTCAGCTGTAGCCACAGGCTGTGGATCCCCCGCCTTTTTCCAGCAGTGGAGGCTACAGGCTGGCATTTGCTTACCCACGTGGAGGAGGGAGCACTGCGCCTGGGCAGAGAGCATCCGCTGCTGTCTTGGTTGAGCAACAATCAAAGTCCCCAAGTGTCATGTGGGGAAAGCTGTCCCTTTAGCTTCTGAGCCATTTATTAGGATGCCAGCCTCCCCCTCCTGCTCCTGCTCAGTCCCTGGTCCTGCAAGTGCAGCTCATCTATTTTTGGCTCATTGAATTTTTCCCTACTCGACTGTATTGACTTTTTGGACTAAGAATTTTACTTGCCCATTTGAAAAATGCTTCCCTCCTTCACCTGTGCTTGCCTCTTAGATTTTGGTTCAGATCCCTGTTGTACGTATGGCTGCTGACCTCTTGGCCAATACTTTGCTCACATCCAACTTCATTCTCTTTTCTATTTTTGTCAGCTGACCTTAGGACTTCGACTCTTTCTGGTTGTCCCCTTGCTCCCTTTGTTTTTTTGTGTCTGACATGACACATAAAGGCAAAACGTGAAAGAAAGCCATTTATTTTGACTCTGTAACACAGATGTCCACTGGGGCCACACAGATGTCTGACCTTCTCAAGGTTAAATGGAATACACTCGAACCTTTCTTCCTCTGGCAGTAGGATGCTTCCAGTCTCTCTCGGGGAATTTCAGGTGAATGTAGTGAGATGGGCAGTTTTCCTTCATTAACTCTACTTGCCTGCTTCTATTGAGTTCATCTAGTTTGTTGGAATTGTCTCAGCTTCCACACCCTCTGTGTGCTGTTCTTTCTCCTTTTTATATTACTACATGCTGGAAACATCAGGTATGCTCTTGCTCCAAGAATACTATCTTCACAGAAGGTGGAGAGGGAGGCTGAGTGCATTTACCTGAAGTGTCAGAGTTACAGAGTGAATTTATATTATAACATTGCTGATCATTTAAATAAAATGAACATACCATGCCTAATTTTTTTAAATTCTTAGAGGAGACCATCATAGGAATTTCTCTTTGGTTTCCTCTGCTCCCCAAACCCCTCTACTTATTGCTTTAGTTGCCTAAGTCAACTGTTCACTTCAATGAACAGATAGATCAATTCAGTAGCTATTTGTTTTTCTGCTTTTGGGGCTTACCTTTCCTAGTTAAAGAATCCAGTCAGAGTCTTCTGTATGTTGGACTCAACTAGGGCTGATTAGAAAGAGCTGATCATTAAATATTCAGGAATTTGAAGCCTATTGGTAGCTTGGAATTGGCCATAGTAGGAATATTTATACCATGAAGATGGGCAAATGCTATAAAATAGTTGTTTGTTTTTGTGTTGTTTTGATGAGTCATTTTAGTGGCAGACCACCGCTTCAGAAAGTTTAACTGTGGAGAAATATCTTTCCCCATGCAGGCATAAATGGGTGCTATAAATTATGACATTTTTCTCTTCACCATGCAGGCAGAAGTAAACCATGTTCATGGTTGATTCTGATGCCAAGCTTGCTGAAATCTATAGAGAATGTGCTGGAATTTTAGATCTGCACCTACTTGGGTCCTTGCTGGTGTGAAAAGAAACTGGATCTAGTTTCCTGAGTTAGTCTCTTTGTGTGCAGAGGTGATATGATGCTTACTACCACTGGGGACTGGCTCTTTAAGAAGACATTTGTGCAGGTCTGAGATTGAGCCACCCCTTTTCTGTGCCCTGACTAAGACAAAGACCAGAAAGGGAGGAACCAGTAGAATGAGAGCTGGATGCCATACTAAGGGACTTTATCCTGATTTCCTGGGTTAGTGAAAAACAGGGGCAAGACTGAGCAAACGGAACTTTACCAAGATTTACCGGTGAATTGGTACAGAATAAATGGGCCTGGGAGGTCTACTAGAAGGAGGGAGACTATTGCTGGGGCTATTTTAATACGAAACTCTCCACTCTCCCACATCCTACATTCTTTTTAGCCTGTTCCTTCAAAATTTTATTCCTCTACCTCAGATGAGGCTAATGCAGGTTATATTTTCTTTTTGCTTGGCCCATGCTGATTAATTCATTAGTGTTTCCAAATGAGACTTAATTGTTATATCTCTTTATGATAAAATACTGAGGGAAAAATTGCTTTAAAAGAAACCCCAATTAGAACCCACTGTCAGTAGCCACAGAGTCCCTTAAATGGAAGATTAACAATGTTTGTTTGGACTTTGACTCTCACTTAACAGATGTTAACCAGTGCCCCATTAACTCCAACATTTGGATTTGGGGAACATTAGTCTGGGCCTGGAACAAAGTTTCATGATAAGCTATGGCAGAGTGGGTAAGACAGTGACCTTGGATACTGGGACTAATCTTTGGTTCTTGGGCCAGAGTCTCCTCCTCTGAAAACTGAAAGCTTTAGTGGAAACTGGCACAGCAATTTTGAGGGGTCAGTTTTCACTTAAATCTGTTGAAGCTGAATCTGTGTATGCTTTATGAACCAGAAATTCCAATTCCTGACATTTGTTCTAGAGAAAGACTTATTCATGGGCAAGGCAACAAGACATTCCTAAGCAACCCTCAAATCCAGTCCAAGAAAAGGCAGCAAAATGTAGCTACCGAGGCCAGGCAGACACATAACTTATGGTCCTTTAGGTTCAGCTTTCTCACCTGCAAAATGGGTCTATTAATACATGGAGGCTTTTTTGGGCTTCAGATAATATAATTCACATAAAGCACTTTGTATAATCTCTGACACTACATTTTTAATAATTACCAAGTAACAGTTTTATTTTTAAATTAAGTTTTAATTATATGAAAAGGTATTGTCTCTGTAAAAAAAAAAAGGAAATATTACAGATAAGGTCAAAGTTCCCTTCAAGCTATTCATTATCCCCAATATCAATCATTCTTAACTCCCTAACTTCTGGCCCCCCACCCCCAAGAGTTAATTATTCTTGACATTTTTGAATACATCTTTATCGGTCTTTTGCTCTACATTTCTCTATCTATATATCCACATTTCTTTATCTATCTATCTATCTATCTATCTATCTAATCTATCTATCATCTATCATCTCTCTATCTTTCCCCCAGAGAAAATGTATAGTATTATTCTACAACTTTTCTCTACTCAGTATATTTTTGAGGTCTATCCAAGTTAACAGATGTAGAATGACCTTATTGTTTTTAACTGCTGCAGCGCCCCCTTTTGTGTGTGCATCCTATCTTTAAGGACAGCTCCCCTTGAGGGATATTTTGTTTTTCACTTGCACAAGCAATGTTGCAACATCTTTATTACTTACTGGTGCAAGTATTTCTCTAGGGGAATTACCAGGAATGAGATATGTAAAATGATACTAAGGTATTTACATTTTTAGCTTCAATCAGTTCTGCATAAAGACTAGCAAAGTGGCTATACTGGTTTAAATTTTAACCCACAGCGCATGAGAGTAATCTTTTTCTTATACTCTGTCAAACTTGTCAACACTTTAAATTTTTTTGATAATTTTGTGGGTAAAAAAGAAAAGATACATCATTTGTGGTTTTAAGGTGATAATTACCAGTGCGGTTGTGTTTTCTTTCATAAACTTGTTGGCTATTTACGTGTCCTTTTCTGTGGATTGCCTGATAATAAATGGTGTCCATTTTTCTCCCGGCTTGTTTGACTTTTTCTTGTTAACATGGGATACTAATGGTTTGTTCTCTATATTGCAAATACTTTCTCCCAATTTTTGCTTATGTTTCAATTGTGTTTATGGTATCTTTTGATAAATAAAAGTTTTAAATTTTGATGTAGTTAAATTTACCATTTTTGTGATTTTTGCATCTTGATTAAGGAGAATTTCCCCTACCCTCAAAGTCACAGAGATGTTCTCTGATATTTTCTCATAGGACTTTTATACATATGTATGTGTGTGTGTATACATATATATTTATATTTACATCTTTAATCCATATAGAATCTCCATATGGACAAATTTTCTTTTGTTGCAAAATAGTGTATTATTCCTAGTATCACTTATTGACTAATCTTTCTTCATGGGTTTACAGTGTCACCTTTATCAAATATTAAATTCTTATATATCTCTACTTTAGTTCTTAACTCTTCAAATCACCTACTTATTCCTACATCAATACTATCTAATTATATAATTTTTAATATATATTGACACCTAGGAAGTCTTGTTATTCTTGCCCATTTGTTCTCCAAATGAATTCTAGAATCAGTGTGAGTGTTATGTGAAGAAATTGGCTGGGTTTTGATGGAAATTATATTGCATGCCTAGATTTATGCTTGGAGAATCAATAATGATAGCAATGCTGTTGATGAGGGTGACAAGGACTGATTTCTGACCTCTGACAGAACATCGTGTGAGTTCCAAACAGGATCAGTTAAGTCAAATGAAGACAGTGCTAATGATGAGCCATCTTCTCAGTGTCCCATTTCTTTCCTTAAGTCTCCTTAGAACACTGCACAGGTGACATCTGAAGAGAGCTCTAATCGAGGTCCAACATCATTCAGAAGTAGAGTGATGCTTATGGTAGGTACTGCAATCAGCCATCTGACCAGCTAACATGTCTCCTGAGGGTGATATGGGGCTCAGAACACAGGGTCCACCCCCAGATCTTACACTGGTGCTCAGGGAGTGAGACCACCTACCATGTGAGGACCCCTTTCCAATATGACAGCTCTCATGGAAAGCAGTTACTCTAGTAAGTGTTGTTTGAGAATAATATAATTTAAAAATGCTACTGTGAGTAAAGTGATTCTTAAATTAAATGTGATTTATCATTCACAAAATGGGTTCATACATTTGTAACATGCTACTGATTTAGCTGTAGGAGAGGCTTGGTGTCTGTCAGGATTGGAGAATCCTTTGTGCTGATGGATAAGGAAGTCCTTTTCCAGGGCATGCTTGGTTTAATTGAGGATGCAAGTCTATCTTATATTATCTGCTTTTTTTTGTCACATCCCTTTATACTCCTGAGAGGTTTGTGAAACTAAATCCTGTATTCAACATTATCCAAACCTTTATCTTGTGTATAGCTCACCTTTCCTCTCCTGCACATGTGTTGTATAGGTATACAAGATATAAAAATAACATAGTAGTCTTTTAAGTAGATGGCCTAACCATCCATAGATAAAGCCACATTTGTGTGTGTGCAACCCTAGCCATGTAAGATAATTTGCACCCCTTAGGATTATAGGTAAGAACAAGTGAGCTGGTGCACAAGAAGCCATGTGTAAACTGTAGAACATTATACAAATGTTATTTTGCTACTCAGCACTGTAGGAAGTTATAAATGAAATGGGGAAGCTCAGATCAAGGTAGAACAATTAAAGAGAAATTGCAAGGTAACTGGGAAAAAACTCCAGCATATATAATGCAAAAAAATGTAGCCATATGTGCTAATATAACACAGGGAGCTGCTGTCCCCAGCTCTAACGGGTTCTGTGTGAGCAGCAGCCATTGTTCCATCCTCAGTGAAGGTGGGAGATTCTCTGTGACAGCAGAGTCTCACCACTTCACCTTCCTTCCTCCTCTGCCTTTAAAAACTTCTGGAGAATTTTCAAAGCTGAGCCTCCCAGTTACTTGGGGACTCTCTTTCTAATAGCTCTTTGATCCTGTGGCTTTTTCCTCCTCCCACATGGCAACATTGAACCCGTTCTGCTGCAGTCTTGGGCCTTGTGTTCTGCTGTACTTGATACTGATGGAAACAATGTGGGAAAGAACCCACAGCAGGCTCTCTGTCCTGGGCTCCAGGTTGGAGACTTGTGTTTTGATCACTTCATTTATTATGCTCACACTTTGAAATAGTGAGCACTGGTACCCACTGTTCTTTCATTTAAGAAAGTCCAGGGTTGCTGGGAGGTATTCACAGGTAATTAATTTGTCAAGGTAGGAGAAGCAATCTTACCAAATACAAGCAAAAAAACAAAACAAAACAAAACAAAAAACTCATCTCGATTCACACCTCATCTAGCAGTTGATTAGTTTTACAAATGACCATGAATAACATAAAAAAGCAGGACTGGGGAGGTGGGTAGTGGTAGGGCAGACAGACTTGTAAATGGATGAGGCTCTACTGCCCAACTTGGTGGATTCATATATTTTGTCTCAGAGAAGCCTGTAGTTTCCCTTGTAAATGCATCCCTTGTGGCTACCATATCAATCTCCTGGATAAATGCATGCATGCGCCTTACGTGGTCCACATGTGACAAAAAAACCCACAACTTTCCCTCTCTCCTCCCTCCCTCCCTCCCTCCCTCCCTCCCTCCCTTCCTTCCTTTCCTCCTTCCTTCCTTTCTTTTTTGTACTTTTTTTTCAATTACCATTTAGTCCCCTTATACCTTCCTCCCCTCTACCCTGCCATCACCACACTGTTGTCCATGTCAATGAGACCTTTTTCTTTTTGCTCAGTCACTCCACCTCCTAAACAACCTCCCACCCAACCCTTAGCTGCCATCTTGCTCTCTATCAATGAGTCTGTTTCTATTTTGCTTCTTAGTTCAGTTTGTTCATTAGATTCCACATAAGAGTGAAGTCATGTGGTATATGTCTTGTTCTGACTGGATTATTTGACTTATATGATTGTCTTCAGGTCCATCCACACGGTTGCTTGCAAAGGATAAACTTTTGTTCTTTTTTTTACAGCTGAGTAGTTATCCATTGTGTGAATTGTAGTTGTTTTATCCAGTCATCTACTGATGGACACTTGGGCTGCTTTAATATCTTGGTGATTGTGAATAACTGCAATGAACATAGGGGTGCTTCTGTTCTTTAGAATTAATGTGTTGGGCTCCTTTGGACATATTCCCAGAAGTGGGACTGCTGGGTCAAAAGGCAGATTGATTTTTAATTTTTTGAAATATCTTCATAATGCTTTCTACAGTGGCTGCACCAATCTGCATTCCTACCAACAGTGCAAAAGGTTCCCCTTTCTCCACATCCTCACCAGCACTTGTTGTTTGTTGATTTATTGATGATAGCCATTCTGACAGGAGTGAGATGATATCTCATTGTGGTTTTAGTTTGCATTTTACTGATCAATAGAGATGTTGAGCATCTTTCCATGTATCTACTGGCCATCTGTATGTCATTTTAGGAGAAGTGTCTATTCAGGTCCTTTTTCCATTTTTTAATTGGGTTGTTTGTTTTCATGTTGTGTTTTATAAGTTCTTTATAAATTCTGGACATTAACCTCTTATCAGATATATTGGTAAATATGTACTCCTATTCTGCAGGTTGTCTTCTTAATTTTTTATGCTTTCCTTTGCTGAGCAAAAACTTTTTAGTTTGATGTAGTCCCATTTATTTTTTCGTTTCCCTTGCCTGAAGAGTTGTATCTGATAAAATACTGCTATGAGCAATATCAAGATTTTGTTGCCTATGTTTTCTTCTATGATTTTTATGGTTCTAGGTCTAACATTTAAGTCTTTTATCAAGTTTTAATTTATTCTTGTGTGTGGTGTAAGAAGGTGGTCTACTTCCATTTTTCTGCACATGTCTGTCCAATTTTGCCAATGTCATTTATTGAATAAACTCTCTTCAGGACATTGTATGTGGTTTCCTCCGTATGTGTGCTTCCTATGTCTTCCTGTTAATTGACTATAAAGTTGTGGCTTGATTGCTGGGCACTGTATTCTGTTCCATTAATCTATGTGTCTCTTTTTATGCCTGTACTATGCTGTTTTGATAACTATGGTCTTATACGATAGTTTCATATTAGGTAGTGTGATTCCTCCAACTTTGCTGTTCTTTCTCAGGAACACTGTTACTATGAGGGGCCTTTTGTAGTTCTATATAAATTTTTGAAATATTTGTTCTAGTTATGTGAGATATGTCATTGGAATCTTGATTGGATTCACACTGAATCTGTAGATTGCTTTGGGTAATAAGGACATTTTAATTGTGTTAATTTTTCCTATCCATGAACACAGTATGTGCTTCCACTTATTTGTATCTTCTATTTCTTTCTTTAGTGTCTTATAATTTTCTGAAAACAGGTCTTTTACATCCTTGGTTAGGTTTATTCCTAGGTATTTTATTCTTTTTGTAGCAAATGTGAATGGAATTGTTTTTTTAATTTCCCTTTCTGCTCATTATTGGCATATATAAATGCAACTAATTTCTGGTTATTAATTTTGTATCCTGCTACTTTGCTGAATTCATTGATCAGTTCTAACAGTTTCTTGGTGGACTCTTTGGGATTCTTTATGTACAGTATCATGTCATCAGCAAATAATGACAGTATTACTTCCTCCTTTCCAACTTGGATGCCTTTTATTTCTTCTTCTTGTCTGATTGCTGTGGCAAAGACTTCTAGTACTATGTTGAATAAGAGACATGAAAGCAGCCATCCCTGTCTTGTTCCCGACTTAAGGGGAATGCTTGTAGTTTTTGCCCATTAAGTATGATGCTGGCTGTGGGTTTGTCATACATGGCCTTTATTATGTTGAGGTATGTTCCTTCTTATCCCACTTTGCTGAGATTATTCATCATAAATGGGTGCTGGATTTTATCAAATGCTTTTTCTGCATCTTTCAATATGATCTTGTGGGCTTTATCCTTTATTTTGTTTATGTGGTAAATCACACTTATTGATTTGCAAATGTACCAACTTTGCATTCCTGTTATACATTCCACTTGATCATGGTGTATGATCTTTCTGATGCATTGCTATATTTAGTTTGCTAATATTTTGTTGAGGATTTTAGCGTCTATGTTCATCAAGGCGATTGACCTATAATTTTCTTTCTTTGTAGTGTCTATCTTGTTTTGTAATTAGGATAATGATGGCTTCATAAAATGAGTTTGGGAACCTTTCCCCTTCTTGAGCTTTATGAAATATTTTGAGGAGATGTGTTAGCTCTTCTTGGAATGTTTGGTGAAATTCACCCTGAAGACTTCTGGTCCTGGGCTTTTGTTTGTTGGGAGTATTTTTTAGAACTGCTTCAATTTCATTAAGTGTCATCTGTCTATTCAGATTTTCTGATTCTTCCTGATTTAGTTCTGGAATATTGTATGTGCTTAGGAATTCATCCATTTTGACCAGGTTGTCCAATTCGATGACATAGAGTTTTTTATAAGATTTTCTTCGAGTCCAGCAAGAAAATGTATTTCTTTGGTATCATTTGTTATTTCTCCTCTTTCATTTCTGATTTTATTTATTTGGGCCTTTTCTCTTTTTTTCTTGATAAGTCTGGTTAAAGACTTGTCAGTCTTGTTTATCTTTTCAAAGAACCCACTCTTGGGTTGATTTATCTTTTGTATGTTGTTTTAGACTTCATTTTGTTTATTTCTGCTCACATATTTGTTACCCTTCCTTCTATTCACTTGGGCTTTGTGTGTTTTACCTTTTCAAGTTCCTTAAAATGTAAATTAGATTATTTGAGCTTTTTCCTGTATTTTTGACATAGGCCTGTAATGCTACGAATTTCCTCTGAAGAGTGCTTTCCCAGTGTCCCACAGAATTGGATTTTTGTGTTCTCATTTTCATTTGTTTCAAGGTATCTTTTGATTTCTTCCTTGATCTTGTTGACTCATTCATTGTTTAACAATATGTTATTTAGCTTCCATTTTTTGCATGTATTTTAGTGTTCTTCTTGTGATTGATTTCTAGTTTTATAGCATTGTGGTCAGAGAAGATGATTGATATTATTCAATCTTCTGAAGCTTATTGAGCCTTGTTTTGTGTCCTAAATGTGGTCAATTCTAGAAGATGTTCCATGTGTTCTTGAAAAGTATGTATATTCTGCTGCTTTTGGATGATACACTCTGAAGATATCAATTAAATCCATTTGATCTAGTCTGTCGTTTAAGGCCACTGTCTCCTTGTTGATTTTCTATCTAAAAGATCTATCTATTGAAGTCAGTAGGGCTTTAAAATCCCCAACTATGACTGTATTTCTGTCAATCTCTCCCTTTATGTCCATTGAGATTTGCTTCACATAGTTAGGTGCTCCTATGTTGGGTGCATAAATGATTACTAGGGTTAAATCCTCTTGTTGGATTGTTCCATTTATCATTATGTTTATCCTTCTTTGTCTCTTACTATAGCCTTGATTTTAAAGTCTGCTTTGTTGGATACAGGTATTGCTATCCCAGCTTTTTTTCCCTTTCCATTCACATGAAATCTCTTTTTCCATCCCTTTACTTTTAGTTTGTATCTTTCTATCTGAGGTTTGTCTCTTGGAGGCAGTGTATATATGGGTCCTATTTTCTTATCCATTCAGATACCCTATGTCTTTTGTTTGGAGCATTTAAGCCATTTACATTTAAGGTGATTAATGGTAGATATGTATTTAGTGCCATTTTATTGTTAGAGAGTATTTTCCTCTTTTTTTCTTTCTCTTTTTCTTCTTCATTTTCTTAAAGCAAGCCCTTTAACATTTGTTGCAGTACTGGTTTGGTTTAACAAACTCTTTTAGCTTTTTATTGTCTGGGAAGCTCCTTATTTCTCCTTTGATTCTAAATAATAGCCTTGCTGGTTTAAGTAGCCTTTATTGAAGGTCTTTGTTTTTCAACACCTTAAATATTTTACACCATACCATTCTGGCCTGAAATATATCTGTTGAAAAATCAGATGATAGTTTATTTTGTGCCCCTTTTAGTTAACTATCTGCTTTTCTTATGTGGCTTTCAGGGTTCTCTCCTTGTCTTTAAGACTTGCCATTTTAATTATGAAGTGTCTTGGTGTGGGCCTCTTTGGGTTCATCTTATTTGGGATTCTCTGTGCTTCCTGTGTGACCACTATGTATACTTCATATTGTTATACATAGTGACCTTGTATACATCTATATTTATCCATTTCTAGTACAATAGATTTTTGAGTTTATTGGTATATAATTGTTCATAGTATTCTTTAATGATTCTTTGTATTTCTGTGGTGTCAGTTGCAACTCCTCTTTCATTTATGATTTTATTTATTTGACCTCTGTCTTTTCTTGACTAGTTTGACTAAAGATTTGTCTATTTTATTCATTTTTCAAAGAACCAGCTCTTAATTTTATTAATCTTTTCAGTTGTTTTCTAAATTTCTATTTTGGTTATTTCCATTTTTATTTTAATGATTTCCTTCCTTCTGTTTACTTTGGGTTTTGTTTGCTCTTCTTTTTCTCTAGTTCCTTTAGGTGTAGAATCAGATTGTTTATGAGATTTTCCTTGTTTTTTTTTTTTTTTTGAAATGGGGCTATATAGCTATGAACTTCCCTCTTAGAACTGCTTTTGTTGCATCCCATAAATTTTGAAAACTTGTGTTTTCATTTTCATTTATTTGAAAATTGTTTTTCATTTCTTTTTAATTTCCTCTTTGATCCATTGGTTGTTTAGTGGCATGTTGCTTAGTTTCCACAGATTTGTGTCTTTTTAAGTAGTTGATTTTTAGTTTTATGTCATTTTGGACAAAAATGTGCTTGATATAATTTCAATCTTTTAAAATACATTGGTCCTTATTTTGTGGCCTACTATGTGATCTCTTCCAGAGAATGTTCCATGTGAAAACAATATGTATTCCGCAGTTTAGGTATGAAATGTTCTAAAAGCGTCTATTAACTTGATCTGGTCTAAGGAGACATTTAAGGTGATCATTACCTTATCCATATTCTGTCTGGGTGATCTATCCATTGATGTGAGTGGGATATGAAAATCCTTTAATATTATTGCATTACTGTGGATTTTTCCTCTTATGTCTATTAATAATTTCTTTTTTAAAGGTATTATTTATTTATATTTAGAGAGGAGAAGGAAAGGAGAAAGAGAGGGAGAGAAATATCAATGTGTGGTTGCCTCTCATGCGTCCCCTACCAGGGACCTGCCCCACAATCCAGGCATTTACCCTGACTGGGAATTGAACTGGTGACCCTTTGGTTCACAAGCCGGTGCTCAATCTACTGAGCCACATCAGCCAGGACTAATTTCTTTATATATTTATGTGGCCCTATGTTGGGTGTGTAGATATTTATGATTGTTATTGTTACATTCTCTTCTTGGACTGACTTTAAAAATAATTATTTAATGTTCTTCATCTTTTCACATTTTTTTTGTTTTAAAGTCTATTTTGTTTATACTAGCATTATTATTCCAGCTTTTCTTTTAATTTTTATTTGCATGAAATACCTTTTTCCATCCTTTCAATTTCAGTCCTATGATTTGAGGAGTCTAATAAGCAGCATATAGATGGGTCAAGTTTTTTAATCCATTCGGCTACCCTATGTCTTTTCATAGGAGCATTTAAACCATTCACATTTGAAGTAGTTATTGATAAGTATGTATTTATTCAATTTTGTTAATTGTTTTAGGCTGCTTTTACAGTTGTCCTCTGTTTCTTCTTCTCTTGATCTCTTCCTTTGTGGTTTGCTGTTTTTCATAGTATTTTGTTTAGATTCCTTTCTCTTTAATTTTTATATGTGCTTTGTAGATTTTTGGTTAGTGGTTATAAAATTTATGCATGCCATTCTTTATCTATAGTAGTCTATTTTACGCTTATAGGTGTTTAAGCTTGTATATATCCTATAAGGTCTACATTTTTACTCTTCCTTCCATGTTTTGTTATTGATGCAATATTTTAGGTTTTTTTGTGTGGTGTGCATCTTCTACATATTTATTGTAGTTTGAGTTGAGTTTCACACTTTTTTCTTTTAACGTTTGTAGTAGTTTTTTTTTTTTTTTTTGTAGCAGCTTTTTAAATGTTTTATTTGCTGCCCTGATTGAATATTTGGTTTTACCTGTGAAAGTTTTTTCTTTCTCATAATTTTTCATTTCTGGTTATGGACTTTCCTTTTCTACTTAAAGATGACCATTTAACATCTTGTACAGCTGGCTTAAGGTTGGTGAAGTCCTTTAGTTTTTGCTTGTCCAGGAAACTGTTTATTTATCCTTCAACCATGAATGATGACTCTGCTGGGTAAAGTATTCCAGGCAGTAGGTTTCTTTCTCTTAACACTTTAAAGATGTCTTGCCCATTCCTTTTGGCCTGTAAAGTTTCTGATAAGAAATCGGCTGATAGTCTTATGGGGTTTTCTTTGTATGTAATTCATTTTTCTCTTGCTTCCTTCAAGATTGTCTCTTTATCTTTAACATTTGCCTTTTTAACTACAATATCTTGGATCTGGATATCTGTTTTTTTTTCCCCTAGGTTAAGAAAGTTTTCAGCTATTATTTCTCTAAAAGTTTCTCTTCCTTTTCCTCTTCTTTCTCTGGCATATTTATAGTGCAAATGTTAGAGCATTTGATGATATTCCAGAGGTCCTTTAATCATTCTCATTCTTTTTTTTAGTTCTTTTTTCTTTCTGCTGTTCTGATTGGTGGATTTCTATTAGTCTGTCTTCCAGGTTGCTGATCTACTCTTCTGTGTTAGCTAATCTAGTTGATTCTTTCTAATGTGTTTTTCATTTCAGTTCTTCAGGTTTGCTTGGTTCTTTCTTATACTTTCTAATTCTTTGTTTAAATTCTCCCTAAGTTCCTTTATTTCACTCTCAAGTTTAGTGAGGGTCTTTATGATTCTTTCTTTGAATTCTTTAATCACACAAATTACTTACTTCCTTTTCATTAGTGTTTTTTTCTGGGGATAATTTTTGTTGCTTCACTTGAGAGGTATTTTTTGTTGTTGTTGTTTCATTATGTTTGGCTTTCTATGTTTGTTTATATGAATTAAACAAAATAGCTATTTCTTCCTGTCTTGGAAAAGTGTCCTTAAGTAGAAACAGGCTCTGTGTAGACTGTGTGTGGAAGGTGGTTTTGTAGGACAGTAGAAGTCTACCTGGGGCTTAAGTCTTCTGGGACACTGGCCTACTGAACTGAGAAGCTCCAGGTGGGAAACTGGGTGCATGTAGTAATGTCCTGTTGATCTTGCCAGGTCCATTTGTTCAGGCTAAAACAAGGTTGGAAGATGTGTTCAGGAGACCATACAGTAATCTTGAAGGTAGGTCAGAGCACCTAGATAGAACTCCTGCCCACCCTACGGAGGTAGAGTGGATGTAAACAGTGGGGCCTCTCTGACCCTGGAGAATTCCTATAGTTCCTGGAGAGGTTTTTGGCTCTCCAGTCTTTCCTATACAGTGTCTCCTTTTTGTTGTGCTGCAAGTGGTCCAGTATAGAAAACAAATCTTTGTGCAGGCTTTATTTGCTGAGTAGCTTTGGGGAAGCAGCCTTAGGCCTGCACAGTACTTCACCCTGGGACACCAGCCTGCTGATACAGAGGAGCTCTGGGGAAGGGAAGTCAGGTAAGTGTGGTGAGGCCCTGTTACTCCTGCTTTATCCCTTTGTTAGAAGGGAAAAGACTCCAGGCCATGTAATTGTGTCCTGCAGCTGATGTGTGATCCAGCAGGAAGACCAAACACTAAAAGAGACCTGCTGTCCACCCTGTCAAAGTGAAGGGGAACTTAAACAATGGTGCTCACCAGCTTCTCCAGCCCAGGAGAGTTCCTGCAGCTCATGGGGGGGGGGGTTGGAGGGGGGCTCCCTGGGATTCCCAAACAACTTTTTTCCATCTCTGTTGTTGTCAAAAGCTGTTTATTCAGCATTCAGTTCTCATAGAGGAATAATTGCTACCTATATGAGGTCTGTCCAGAAAAAAATACAGCCATTTTTAATATAATGAGAAAGGTTTGTGTGGCATAAATGTAATCTAAAAGCCAAGGAGAGTGGACTGGAATGTGCATGTGTGAACAATGATGACTTCACTGTACTAGTCAGTTGGGGCGGTAGATGCCTTTGAGTATATGTACTGTGTGGCGGTTGAATTCAAAATGACAGAATGAGTAGAGCAACAAATCTGCATCAAATTTTGTGTTAAGCTTAAGCATTCCTCCACAGAACCTATTTGGATGATTCAGAAGGCTGCAGCTATGGGCAGCTAGTGATTGGCAGCTTCATTTTGATGACATGCGCACTCATGCATCATGCCTCATGCAGACTTTTTTTGGCAAAATATCAAATCACCCAGGTGACTCAGCTCCCCTATAGCCCAGATTTGGCACCCTGTGACTTCTGGCTTTTCCCAGAACTAAAATCACCTTTGAAAGAGAAGAGATTTCAGAACATTGATGAGATTCAGGAAAATATGATGTGGCAGCTGATAGCAATTGGAAAAACTATGTGAGGTCCCAAGGTGCCTAGTTTGAAGGGTACTGAGGCATCACTGTCCTATGTACAATGTTTCTTGTATCTTTTATCTTCTTTAATAACTGTCTATTTTTTATATTACATGGCTGGATACCCTCTGGACAGACCTTGTATGCAAGTATATATGTTTGACTTTGCTCATGGGAGGGAGCAAGTTCAGGATCCTCCTATGCTACCACCACATTGGACCTCTTGCCCTTATTTTAAAAGCACTGAAATTAATACCTACAAAATAAATGTGTGTATGTAATGTATTATCTGTGAGTCCTTCAAATATTGTAAAGGGTAGTGTGATTCAATAGCAAAAATATTCAGATTAGTTTTACAGGATAAGCATCTGTGTGTTGCCTGGAGGATGCATATGAAGTGTTTGATCACAGTGGCGGAGTGTTTTGGAACATTGGTAGTATCTAGCAGGTTGGGTACATGAACTTTTAGGTCTAGTTTGGCATTGCCAGCAGAGGAACCCTGGTTCCCTTGAATATCCGCCAAATATCTACCAAAAGATTGTCAGTGAGAACAATGCCTATAGTAGTCTCTTAAGGCTGCCATAACAAAATATAAGATATTGAGTGGCTTAAAACAACAGAAATAGATTCTCTTACCATTCTGGAGATGATAAATTGAAATAAAGTTATTAGCAGGGTTGGTTCCTCTGGGGGCTCTGAGGGACATCCAATCTCATGCCTTTTTTCTAGACTTGGTGGTTGCCGGCAGTCATTGGTGTTTCTTAGGTACAGAAGCATCACTGCAATCTGCCTCCATCTTCATATCATCTTCTTCCCTTATGCATGTTCTGAATCTCCTCCTTTCTCTTATAAGGACAACAATCATTGGATTTATAGTACACTGTAATCTAATGTGATCTCCTCTCAACTCATTATATCTGCAAAGACCCTTATTTCCAAATAAGATTGTATTCTGAGGTTCGGGGGAGACATGAATTTTTAGGAGACATTATTCAACCCAGTACAATGCAGAGGTACAAGAG
Source organism: Tonatia bakeri (assembly GCA_004024845.1). Taxonomy (NCBI): domain Eukaryota; kingdom Metazoa; phylum Chordata; class Mammalia; order Chiroptera; family Phyllostomidae; genus Tonatia; species Tonatia bakeri. The sequence goes on from PVIA01000005.1 coordinate 648,409, forward strand.
GTACATAAGGAGGAGGAGACAACCATCTGTAGGTGGATCAGCTCTATGGAACTTGCTTTAACCTGTGATGATCTGAACATACACGGCAACAAATAGCTTTATAGTAATTTGTACATTACAGTTGTGGTGTGCATACCTTTAATTATTCAACTATTGAATAGCAAAACAAATAATGCCAAGGGGATGAACAAGAGGCAAGGAAGCCAGTAATCGTGTGGTATTTTAGGCTGATGTCTAAATGATTAAGCAACCAACTGCCTGCAGCAGCAGCTGACACACCTTTGCATTGGCTCTCCCTTTTCCCTGTTTTATTCTTCTGTTCCTGGAACCCCACTCTATAAATTACTTATACACATGACTTTGTCTTGGCCTCTGGCTTCTGGGGGAACTGAAGCTAAGTCAGGGCTATTTGAAGCTACTGCTTTCTGGATTTGCTTAACAATAGAGTGCATGTGGTTGACTGAGATGGTTAAAGTGAGGCCAGGCTAGTGAATATGGACTTGATGTGTCCCAGTTAGCTTCATTTCATTCCATGACTAGGTTTCCAAGGATATGCACCTTCTCGTAAAGAACAATCATTCACAACCAAACTGCTTGAGAGACTTCTATTTTCTTCCTTCCCTCCTCCACAGTACGGCTATCATCCCACGAGTCATTGCCAATATTTTCTTAATTTTACTCTCTTCCTCATCCCAGACATCCAAATATCACTAATTTCTTTAGTTTATATCTCACAAATGCCTTTTAAGATTGGCCCATCTTCTTTCTTCACTGCCCACGATCTCAACCTTTTCTTCCTTGACCATTGCAACAACAGCCTATCCGGTTTTAGCATCTCTATTTTCTATATTGACTACGTTCTTTATGCTTACTCTAATGATGTTTCAAAATAAGAATCTGTGTCACTTCCTTATTTTTAGAACAAAAATGAAATAGAAAAACAAACAAAAAACTCACTATTTGTTCTCATTACCTACAGGTTAAGCCCCAAAGCCTGGGTGTATTTTATAATGTTCTTCACGCCATGCTTCACTCAGCATTCCCTGCCTCCAATGTCACACCCCCAATTCTGTGTCACAAGCAAAGAACTTCCCACTTTCATTCAAACATGCCAAGCCTTTTTCTATTTGCCCTCCTCTCTGTCCAGATTACCTTTCCCCTATTTTCTTTGACTTTTCCTTGAGGTATAACATAAACATTATTGCAGATTCAATTGTGCTGCCTTGTGTGTTCCCACACTTTTTAAAAATTATTATTACACTTTCTATATTGAGAATCTTCATCCTCTCCCTTAGTCTTCCATATAGACTTCTGTGTCAGAGCTCCTTAAGAGGAGGGGCCTGTGTTTTAGTTGTCATTCTATCTCCAGGAGTTAGTCCTTTTACATATGGAGAACTTTTTTTGGAGGGGGGTAGAGACCAGAAGGATTAGGAAATTTATCATAACAACAACAACAACAACAAAACAAGGGTGCTGAATCACCAGCAGTGCTTCGTACCTTATGTGAAAGGAAATCTAGATATGAAGCCTCAGAGTGTATTTTCTGCCAGGTCCATCATGTTCCTACACCAGGTCATTTAGAAGGAAAGCTGGGACTATATCATTCACATCTTGTTTGGCTAAAATCTGCTGAACTGCAGGCTAGATCCAGAAAAGGAATGGCTTTCACTGTTTAAATAGAATAATATTCTGCATCTCTAGCTACTTCTAGATATCCAGAGCCTGTTAAGTAATGAAATCTGCAGCTTAATAGCATCAAGCATTTCCTGTGTAGCTGGGAGGTTGAAGTTCACAATTGTCTAATCTGGACTCCACTGATAAGTGATAATTAGGTGCTAAATGTTAACCGGATTACAGCAGGGATTGTTCCCACCAGCCATTTAACACCTCATCAGGGGTTGGACCTTGGATGCTATTTTCTATTTATTCTTCCTGTGTAGCTGCCCCTTCCTGACCTTTTCTTCAAAAGTCTATCTTTTATCTTTCTATCCAGTTTGGGGAAGCTGCATCTGTTCACCTACTTGATCAGAATTTACTCATGGCACACAAGTAAAATCCAAGACTCTTCTAAGAGGATAGAATGGGCCGAGAGCCTCATAGTGTCATCAAATTTCTCCTAGGAAGAGAATTCACTACAGTCATAATGACAACCACATACTGCCGATTTCCTGTGTGCATGATACCATCTGTTCTGTATAGGACTGTTTGGTTTATGATGGGTTATATACTGTGGCCACTCGTATGCTACAGGTGTGGAAACCAGAGCATTAGGCAGTTTGCAATTAGGCCAGATGGACTCAGAGCCCTTGTTCTTAACCACTGTGTGTGCTGGGTGGTTGACTTACTTCATCCGGGCACTTCCTCCTACTTTCTTGGCACCCAGAATGAAAAGGGAATCACCATTCCACTACTCCCCAACAGGCTTTAGGAGTAAGGGGAGCATGGCCTTGTCTGCAGTGAATGGACTGGTGTGTACTGTGTCTGGGAACAAGTGTTTCCACGAAGCCACCTGGGAAACTTTCCCAGGCAAAAAGCCACCACTGGGAATTTATGACAGTCTATTGCCACCCTTTTTGTTCCTTTTGAAAATCCAAACATACAGGCTATAGTAAAGGCCTGCACATCCATGGGGTTGTATTTCATGGAATGTGAGCTTATTTAGAGAAGTTTAGAAAGCCACAGACAGGGAGGTTTGAGGGTATGAATTCAAATATTATATTTATTCTTCAGTGTCTCAGGTCACTTTAAATGTCATTGGCAAAGTTCTACGTGATTTTATTTCTATATTCATTATGTAACAAAATTTTAAGACATTACTCATGTAGTGCTTACAGATATTTTTCAAATGGTGTTATTTTCCTTTTTTTATAGTAATATTTGGTCAATAATAAATTTCCTTTCATTTTTGGCTTTCAACTGTGAACTTTTCAGAGTAGAGCTCTATACAACTTTAGGCACCTTTATTCTTTTGCAGTAGGAGATCTACCAGTTCTTACAGTAATTTTCAGTTTTCTAACTCACGTTCTGTTCTGAAATTTGTTTATCAACATTTAATATGTCAATAAAATGGACTTTGTTATTGTCCTTTTTTTTCTGAACCAAATCCTCTATGAATATACATGTTAAGTTGTTTGTTTGGCTGTATATATGTCTTTCTAAACAGCTGAGCAATTGTACTTTCCAAAAAGCAGTTTCAGCCCCCACTGACTTACTTGCCATTGGAGCCACTTTCTCTGGTACTGTTTGTTATGCTGAGGTTTTCTCTAGGTGGTGTTTTCATGCTTCTTCAGCATGTATTTCCTTAGTGTTAACCATATATCTGGCTTGATCTTGGTACAAACTCACTTAGCATTTTAATATGAATCTCACTTAATCCTTGTCACTCAGATGATATAGCCCGCACATTTACAGTGCTGCTTTAATCATTTTGAAAACATTTGGTCGTGAATAAAAGAACGCTGCAGCTGTTTCAACTTGCAGGCAGAACAAGACACTTCTTTATGGAGCTGTTTCAGGGGCTACTGTAAATTCACGTTGTCCTCAATTCCTGGCTTGTGAGGGGGACTAACAACAAATAGGTTGGTTTTTTTTATCTTAAGCTGCCACAGCTCCCAAGCTCATCAAACATTTCAATAAAACACTGTTTATTTGCTAAACTTGACTGGGCAACTCCAGGAAACTTTTGAGGTCTTTAACGTCATTTTATCGTTCCTTTTTTTCCTTCTTGGGGGAAGGGGTTGGGGAAGACAATTCATCCTTGCTGAGTATCTGAGAAACAAAATGGCAGGGGTGGGAGGACATGTTGATTTGATCAAATTTGTTTTCTTTGCTTCAAATTTATTTGCTGCTGAGACCATTACAAATGAACCATGCTGATGCTATTGTTTCTGAGGGTAAGTGCTGCTAGTTAGCAGCAGCTGGGGGCTTCCTCTCATTTCTCCTGTCTGTGTGTGGCAGTCTTCCTCCCCATTATCAGAAACATCATTGCCATGCACCCTGCTGCTTCTCCCCAGCTCCCTCTCTAAGTACTGCAAAGGATGCTTTCAGAATTTGTATGCATCCTCTGTATCCATCAGGATAGGCTCAGTTATGAAAAAATAACTGCAATCTCAGTAGTTTAAAACAACCAAGACTTATCTAGCTCACAGAACATGTTGGTTGCAGGTGGTCAGGGGTTCTGTCTTAGGGACTTGCTGAGGGAAACTCCGTCTGAACTACAAGGCAGGGGCACGTGGTACCTGAAGCACTGGCCTGTGAACTTTTTGTCCAGGTGTGATGTCATCACTTTCTGCTCACATTTCACTGACAGCAAGTTTCTGTTCAGTCCTACTTGTGTCTGGAAGAACTCCAAATATTTGGTAATAAGTACTGGTGACTACCGCACCGCTGTCTAGGTTACAGGGGCCAGCAGGCTTGCTGAGGTGCTTCTTCACTCACATCTCAGGTTCAACTCAATTCATGCATCCAGGGTGACTACATGATTTCTGGGGTATAGTGTGAATATGAGACCTCTTGCTCAAATCTTACTAAGCGTTTCAAGAGAGTGACATCAAAGCATTAAACCAAACATAGGACCCTTCTAAATGCAGGTCCCTGGGCAACTGTGCAGGTCACATGTCCACAAAACTGGACCTGCATACAGCCCAGGAAGGGATGTGGGAAGACAGGTCATCTATGGGAAAGCATCTGAAGATGCTAAATGAAGCACACGTTCTTGCCCAGAGTAGGCGGATGGAGTAAAGTAGATTGTCTGTGTGTCTCACCGGAGCTGCTGTCAGGATGAGTAAGTCAATGTAAGGGTGAGGAGTTTTCTCTTGCAAATCCCTGCAGGGAGGTGACCTCTAAATTCAAGGCGTAATCATTCCTCAACAGCAGTTTAATGACATCCATTACAGTCCTGGAACTGCACTGTCTCACTCATGTAATTTCCTTATAGAAGGAAGATTGGGAACACTCTTTCCTACCCTGACTTTATTGGGGGGAGGAAATCTAATAGTCAGCCACTAAGCATTAGGAATGATTTCTGTTTGTGTCCATTGCAGCAAAGCTAAGTTAGAACAGGTTTATTCAAGGAATGAGCAAGACTGTTCACTGGAACTTCTCGTTGAGATGAACTCTAGCTTACTGAGTCTCCTAAAACAGAGGACCCTGGAGAGTCTGCCTGGCTTGGGTAGATCTTCGGGATTCAGAAATTTTATTTTGATTGTTTTAAAATACAGAAGGCAAATTAGCCATTTAATCTTTTGGATTAAGCTCTTCATGGAGTCACATGCTTGTTTCCAGGTCAGGATGGGCAATGCCTTTGCTTTCATGGTCCTACTGCCCGACAGGACCAGTCCAATTCCCCGGCTACTGATGCCCTGTCCAAACCCCCTGGCTGCCGTGGGACTGGCTGCTTGGGCTTACCCCTTGCACCACTCTGAGTCTCCTGTGGAACTGTGCTTGGCTTCCTTTCACTCTGAAAGTGGCTCATGTCTAATGACTCACTGATAGGAGGGTACAAAGGACCAGACCCCTTGCCTCAAGATGGGGACAAGGTCATGGTGAGATTTCTGTTCTAGAGTCCTCCATGGATCAGGCTAAGGCTACAGTTTACCTAAGCCCCTCTTGCTTGCTTAATTCTTTTCCTTTCCCTCCTCTTTCAGGTTTTTCATTGGGGACATCTCCTCACAAATCATATTTGCCAAATCTTTGTTTCAGGCTCTGCTTCTAGTGATTCCCAAATGAGACAAGAGCTGTATCTATTTTATGTTAAGGGAGATTCATTCTGAATAGACAATTGCCACTGGATCAGAATTTGTCCTTAAGGACTGTAAGTATAGGGATATTCTTTCCTAAGGAACAAGGGTCTGATGTTAGCGAGGTCAAAGAAAGAGCCTCTTCTTGCCTTTTCCTAGCATGTACTTGGCCAAACAAGCAGCAGATGAAAGGATGAAGATGTGTGTTAACGTCACTGACGATGGCTGCTCATACATGGTGTGGGGGCTGAAAAAGTACTCCTCCTCTCACCTAAGTTCTTCTAGCTGGGCTAATAATCAAATTAACAAAAATTAATGGGAGAAAATCAAGTATTAATGTATACATACAGGGAATTTATATAAGCATAAAAATTCCCAAAGACAGAGGGGGAAAATTAGGTATATATGACATTTTGGACAAAGGAGAAAATGAGAGAACAGGGTCTCAGACTTCAAAAGTGGAAACGGGCAGTTTGCAGGTGGTTGAGGAAGAGCGGAACACACGTAGCAGCTCATTCTTGCTAGCCAGGCTGGGGACGATGGGACACGGGGAGTGATCTGGGCACCGGCCCGTGACTGGGGCATTTCTGTCTGTCATACTCCATTCAAGTTAGGCTGGGGTGCCTGCACTAAGATGTCCTTCCTGGCACAGGTCTTTTCATTTGAATCTTTAGGGTGAGAAGGGGGGGAGGGTCAAACACATTTTTTTCTGAGTCTTTTGTATCTTAATAACCAGCTTACAATCAATATCTCAAAAATCAGTTTTAGGGTGGCAAAACTTTGTTCCCCTTCAGTGGCAACCATCCTCACTAACAGTGCTCATTTAGATCCAGGTCTCAGAGACCTATTGGATCTCTCTCCACTTCCACTGTTTCTACTCTGTGGAACCAGTTAACTATTGATGGTGTGGCAGTAATCAATGAGTGAGTGCTTTCCATAAGTCAGCTCCTTGAATCATCAAAACCAATCCATGAGCCCTGGCTGGTATGGCTCAGTGGATTGAGCATCGGCCTGCAAACCAATGGATCACTGGTTCAATTCCCAGTCAGGGCACACGCCTGGGTTGTGGGCCAGGTCCCCAGGAGGGGGTACGTAAGAGGCAACCACACATTGATGTTTCTCTCCCTCTCTTTCTCCCTCCCTACTCCTGTGTCTAAAAATAAAATAAATAAAATCTTAAAAAAAAACAACAATCCATGAGGTAAGAAGTCCAAGCTGATAGAGTAAGTGGCAGAGCCAGATTTGAACCTATGCAATTTGGCTGTATATTCTATCTCCTTACCACTTTGCTCTACTGCTTCACAGGTAATAGAGGGTGATTCTCACCCACTTCATAGGGTTACAAGGATTAAATGATTTAATGTGAGTAAAATATTTACCATAATGCTTAGCATATAGTAAAGACTCCATAAATAATAATAACAGCTATTGTTTTGTGGAAGAGGTCATAGAAACACCAGAAGTTGAATAGCTGGAATCTGTGTCATCTTAGTCAATTCCTTTTAAAGTACTAATGTTTCTTGTCCAGGGTCCTGGCCCTGCCTCAATGACCTCTGCTCCTCCCCATCCTTGTGGACCCAGCCTAGAAACAGTTGTGGTTGTAGCACCACCCTTCACAAAGGTGGTGGCAATAAGCACAGAACGTAACTGTGCTCCAGATAGGTTCATGGTTCTCACACCACTTTCTTAAAACATTGCCCTCTATGGTCTTGGAATTACATAAAGAAAATCACAGTTTAGTCTGGCTGGAAGTGCCTTGGATATTTTTATTGTTTTCAAGCAGAAAAAAAGAACCATACAGGAAATGGGCAACAAACTCATAGTCTTATAACTGAGTTGGCAGATTGGAAAAATATCACTAGAGTCATTGCATCAGTGGTATCTCTGGATTTCACAGTGAGTCATATGCATCCTTCACCAATTGAGTCAGCTGTGCCTGACTGGCCCTCAGCATCTATATTTTTGTTGAGTGAAGAAAATGTATGACACCTGTCCTAATCAATTGCAAACTTGCCATTTATGCCACTTACAATAATAACTATTGGATTGTGGTATACAGATTATTTACCATATAACACTGTTTATGGTAAGCTAGTTAGAGCTTTTTCAAATGACTGTGAAAGTCATAGAGAAGTTGTGGGGAAAAACTATTTTCAGGAGGTGGTGAACAGTGAAGTCCTGCTGGCTAGTGAGAGCTGGGGCATTCATGAGGACACAGGGACATGCCTTGCTGGCTTAATTGTTCATGGATACAAACCCAAGTTAGAAATAGCTGGACAGTGAGCTAATTGTAAGGTGTTATGCTGCCTGGAGTTTCCATTCTCTTCCTGAGCATCCACGGTTTATAGTTGACTGAGAGTGAGCGCGAGGGGCGTGCAGGTCATGGGGGTGAAGATGAGAGCAGAGGGGGTGAAATCATGTGTAGTCCGTGATGGCATTTTAATCTTAACTGCGAATTCATTAAAACACAAGTAAATAAAATCTGGGATAAAGTGTTCAAATTGTACACAGGCCAGTTTAACATCTCTTTTATCGTCACAATCAGTACACTTAGTTTCTGATTGAAGGCCAAGTGAGAGAGGGAGTGTGGGTGGAGCAACTGGAGAGGGTCACAGGAATCGGGGAATAGTCAGATGAGTGACTTCTTCAGTTTGCTGATGACTTCTGTGCTCGCTGTCACTCTAGGAGATGTGACTGTTAGGTGGAAAGGTTAAAAAGAGATCAAATATGGATCGGGCCAATGACTGAGCCTTTTGTTAGGCCCTTAGATTTTATTTTTATTTGTTTGTTTGTTTTGCTTTAACTGCATTTGTTTGAGCAAGTCATGGCTAGTTTGCTTTGACTATCTGGAAATATTCTTTTGTTGGTAGTTTGAGAGAATTAATTTGTTATTAAGGCACCGGATCCAATTGAGAAGAAATAGAACAGATATTACTTCACTCTATGACAGGAGTGTCAAACTCATCTTCACTGGGGGCTACATCAGCCTCGCGGTCGCCTTCAAAGGCCAAATGTAATTTTAGGACTGTGTAAATGTAATCACTCCTTAACAGTTAAGTGAGAGCTCGATGCTGCCACCATGTAGAAACAAGGTGCTAGGCCGGATAAAACAAGGTGAAGGGCCAGATTTGGCCCATAGGTCTTGTGTTTGCTACCTGTGCTCTATGAAAATTGGAACTTGAGTGGAGGAGGCATTGTTGAGTGGGAGTTACAACCATGGGCTTTGTAACAAAACTGGTTCAAATAGAGTTAGATTTCATTGTCATATGCTATGTTACCTTGGAAATGTTATTTAATCCCTTCAAGTGTCAGTTTCTTAATCTGTAAAATGGGGGTTATATTTCAGAGCTTCATAAAGGATTAAATTTGACAGCATATGAAATCCCCTGTGTGGTGTGTGTTTACAGAATAACAATTCACTGAACACTAGCTATGTAATGGCAACCATAATGACAGTGAGAACTTCATCTCTTTCATTTGTGAACCCATATAAGGCAAGTTTCCATCTGTTCCTTCGCATTGAGTGGAAGATTCCAGGAAAGATAGTCATTAGCTTCCATCATGTTCTTTATTATAGCCTGAAGACCACTCTTTACCATGCTGATCGAGCCTCCCTCGTCTGAGGGTGAGGCATCCGTAATGAGTGAGGACCTTGCTACTTATGGTGGGTTATTTCCTTTTCAAAATGTCATGACTGTTTAGAATGTAAAAACTAGGATTATTAGTATAATATTTTTCAGATTTGCAGTAATGATAAGTTACTAGGATAAGCCTTGAACAATCCTTTCCTCAGTTGAAATCTTGCTCATAACCTCAACATAGAAAAGATAGACACAGAGCTACTTTAACGGAAACTAGTAGGCCTGTTTGGGGAAGGGAGTTTCTGGGAGTACTGTTGCTACCACCTCTCTGTCCTCCACCATGATATCCTCAAGGCACCTCCGAGGAACTCTTGGACTTGTTAGAGAGCTGCCTGGTATCCTGGTGGTCAATTAGAATAACAAATCAAACAGATAGTAACAATTATGCCTTTATTCACTCACTGTGATATTGGAAGAAAGGCCAAAATGAGAGTGCTAGTTCTCCTCCTGTCCCACTTTCCTCCATGGAATGGCACTGGGCAGGGCCAGACGGATCAGCATAGAAATGGTCTGGGGGTGGTCTCACTCTTAAGGGAGCCATGAATAAAAGGTTCCTGCTATTTTATGGGGCCTGGAAGAATGGAGAGCAGCACCCCCTCCCCAACCCAACACACACAAAGAGGCTTCTGGATGAAGTGCCTAGGCTAGGAACACAAATATGTGTGTAAGCCTGGCTTGTGGGATGATGGGAAGGGCAGCATTCTTGACAGTAATGCATTCTGGAGACTGCAGTGCACTGACTGGGCACCCTCTAATGTGCGGGCAGCAGCTTTCTCAACGTGAGGCCTGCCAGGCAAAGCCTGTGTTTGGGCCCAGAAGGTCGAATATAGTTTGGAAACTACTGTAATATTTGATAAAATATGGATTATTTTATGAAGATATACTCATTTAGCTTTTAGGGAGAGTGGAGTTTAATATATTTTGTGATAGTAAATTGTTTATATCTAATTGGTTTAGTAAACTCACTTTAATATACCAGTTGATCTCAGTTTTGAAGGCATGCTCTTTATCTTACTGATGGAAACTGAGTTTTTCCAGTTCCTAGAAAATAGTGTCATTGACTGCACATGTTTACACTTTTGTGAATCTTCTGTGAGGTGAGCTAAATAAGAACCGTCAGTAGTAGCATGAAATGCTATAGTCTGAAAACATCAAAGCTTTTGTAAAAAAGGTGTCCGTCATTGTTTCTTAGTTGATTTCTTGGTTGCTGACTAATTATTAGCAGAGGGACAAGTCTTGTCAAATATAGATGCTTTGCCTCTTAAATCAGATTTGAAATAATGTCTTACTATTATTCAGCATTTACATGGCACTTTTATGTGAATAAAACGCATCAATCATTTTTATTAGAGACGATCATATACGGCTTGGGATTTCAGTGCATTTGTGTTGGTTGATAAGTGAATTTTCTGTTTATATAAAAGAAAACAGAAACAACCTTAGGGTATAACATTCCATTTTTCAATTATTAGATGCAAGCTTAAATTTAGGTTGAAAATCCTGACTTTAGAATTCACTTGCATATTACTAATGGATTCAAATAAACCTTTGCTGATTTGTTTGCATATGTCAGAAATAAAACTGGCATATTGGGTAAAACTTTTTTTTTGTGAATTTTGTTTCAGGATAACTGAAGTCAAAATTGCGTACATAAATAGCTTGGACAAGATTTCCTAGATTCAATGGAAGCAAGTCGGAGTAGTTGTGGGTATAATTTTTTTGGTAGTGAGGCTTTTAGACAGGTTCAGCACTAAATCCCACAAGGCTGCGCCTTTCCCGTAGGACTTCAGACACCAGTCAAAAATTCGGGTTGTTAATTGAGCTTCTGAGCTAACTGCTACAGTTCAGAGGTTCCAGTGCCCCCTTCTTGAGTTAGATTATTTTACTAGAGCAGTTCCCAGAAGCTGGAGAAACATTTTACTTAGCCATATTACAGGTTTATTATAAAAGGTTATAACTCAGGAACAGCCAGATGCATAGATGCATAGGGCAAGGTATGGGGAAATGGCTCAGAACTTCCAACAGCTCTGAGCATGCCTCTTCCCCAAATCCCCACAGGTTTACCAGTGCAGAAGCTCTCCAAACCCTGTTCTTTTGGACTTCATGGAGGCTTTCTTACCACGTGTAGTCATGACTGATCAAATTATGTTTCACTCTAGCCCCTCTCCCCTCCTCCAACATTAGGGTGAGGAGTGGGTGGGACTGAAAGTTCCAACCTCCAACACTTGGCTGAGCCCCCTGGGCAATCAGCCTGAACCTAGGTTACCTGGGGTTTTACCCAGTGTCATGTTATTAACACAACAAAAGACACCTTTATTGCTATCATCACTTAGGAAATTCCAAGGCTAGGAGCTCTGAGCCAAGAATGGGATGAAGACCAAATATACTTATACATTTTTTATAAATCATAATATCATAGTGGGCATATTGTAAATGATGCAGAGAGATCTGATCAGATGACCGGGGAGGAGCAGGTGGGGACCGTAGGAGGAGGTTGCCAGAGGCACTGGTAAACAGCCTAGGTCGGGATTCTGAGAAACTGATATCCTCCCGAGTTCCTGGAATTAGGAGCAGAAGATTTGAAAAATATGAAGGGCTCTCTCGGGTGCTCTCTCTCTCGGGCTCTCTTTCTCGAGGATGCCTGGATGATTGTGCTGCAGCTGCCCAGCTGCCTGTATTTTCCAATGGATGTATTTTGGATGGGAAGGAACTTGGGGCACAGCCTACAATCAAGCTGGCTTGGCGCAGGGTGGCAGGGTTATTCTTTGGGTGTTCCAGAGGGGATGAGCTGTGAAGCAGAAACCTGCCATTCTCCCAAAATTGTGTAGCTTTTGTATCGTATGTTGTTTTAATTTGTAAACTAATCCTATAGAAACTTATTTTCATGATAATATCATTTTCATGATAAAAACAGGGGTAACGATAGCAGAACTGAGGTGTTAAAGAGTTTAGCCTTAATTGACAGGTTTAAGTGATTAAAGCTGTAACTAAAGAGTTAAAGAGTTTAGCCTTAATTGATAGGTTCAAGTGATGAATGCAGGTGGAAAGCTGCTATTCCAAAACCCAGACGCTTTTTAATAGACTCCTTTCCTTTATGACCATCACACCTTTTCCTCTGGAATTTGCCTAGAGGGTGGCGGCAGGCAGCAGGACCCCACTTGCTGCTCAGTAACATACATGATGATGGATATTAATGGTACCTTTCAAGGATTGATTTATGAAGAGGGGAACCCATATTAAAGTTGTGGGCTTCTATGGAATACTTGGAACCCATTAGTAAAGATTTGATTTCTCCTAGGTCACTCTAGCACGGGTTGGAGCCATGATAGGTCGTGCCCAGAAAATGGTAACTGATGAAGCACTCTGGGCTTGGGAAAAGAGGATAACTACTCTGCTGATCCAGAAGAAGTTACAACACTAACCACAACCCCACCCCCGCAAAAAAAAAAAAACAAAAAAACAAAACTAAACTAAACAACCCAAGAAAAAAAAAACAACTAGTGGTTTAATATTGTATCTCTCAGATAACTGGTTCTTGGATTTCCACATTGCTTTTCTCTTTTATAGGCACAGCCAGAGAGGTTTAGCATCTCCTCTGGGATCCGTCTTGTTGATCCAGGTGGTTAGGGAATGTGAGAGAGGGAAAGAGAAAGGACACTGTACTTGGCTGAGGACACCAGCCCTCTGGAGAATAGGATTAGCATTTAATTAGAGGTTGGAAACAAATACAACCAAGTTCAATTCCTGCTAAGTTTATCTTTTTTTTTTTTTTTTTTTGAGTAAGGGGAAAAGAAGATTTAATCAAACATTTGTAGGATTCAATGTGATTCACTTTCACAAAAAAATTCACATGGTCTTTTCTTTGTTTTTATGTTGTTTTTCTTGTCTCTCTGGTTCTACACTTTGGCTCCTTCGATGTTCTTGTTTGTCAGACTGGCCCTTACTATCACTGTGGTCCCTTGGTAGGAACGTTTTTGCTTTTGCTACCCGTTCTAGATTTTTCTTTGCTGGGGCTGTGTTCCTGTTTTCTTGACTTGTCAGCACCGTCAGTTCTTCCTTGATTGCCACTTCGACTGCATTTGTTTATTTTAATTTTTTATCTTTATTGTATTTTTTACATTACCTTTTAGTCCTCTCCCCCCTCCCCCCAGCAATCACCACACTGCTGTCCATGTCCATGAGTCTTTTCCTCTTTGCTCCACCCCTCGTCTCCCCCACCCATTACCTGTCATCGTCCTTCGTTTACTTGACTTCTTGCTTTCACTTTCACGCTTACTTGATTTCTCTTTGCTTTTGCTTCAACTCCGTTTCCCCATTTCCTAGTTTTCTGCTCCTACTTCGGATTCCTTTCTGTGCTTCTGCTTCTACTGTGTTTTTCCTTCTTGGATTTTTTCTCTTTTTTTTGTCATTTCTATTGTCTGTCATCTTTGTCTTCCTTATGTTTTTTTTTCCTTCCACCTTGCCTCTACTTCTCCATTCCCTGGACCATTGTCTTGATGTCTCTCTCCTTTTCTCTGTCATTACCCCTTTCCTTATCATAGTCCAGATCTCGTGTTCTACCTCTCATTTTCTTTCTCTTTCCCGGTCCCTGTCTCTTCTATCTCCTTTGCGCTCACAACTTGGACTGCACATCTGTGCCTTTCCCTACTAATGCTATGCCTGCACCCTAACCTCCGACCAACACTTCAGATCCTCTTTCTTTGGTTTCAGCTCTGGTAGCTGGTATTCTTTCTTTCTAATTCTCAGTAAAACTAGAATACTCATGACCCTCCCGATGATGATTCCTATTTCTTGATCTTCTTGGGAACCTCGAACATCTGCATTCAACACTTGCACTTCCTCAGCACTTTCCTTCCCGTCTGTCTTGATTTTTCTAGGCCAGTTTTTAATCTGTTAGTTGATATTCTCATGAACTAGAGCTGGAATGCTTGGAATCACTGTAGGAAAGCACTCCAGATTTGTGAGAAAAGGCCGCGGTGTTTCTCCAGTGCGCATTACACAGACTTCACCAGCCTTCACATCTAGGTCCTCTTCATCACCGGGGAATATTCCAACAGGTCCCATAGATCTGTAGGGGGCTGTGTGTACCTTATACACATAATGCTGAGAGCTCTGATATATGGAGAGTCTCTGTGTTAAGAGACCCATGACTTGCTTGTGAATTAACTTCAGAGGAACTAATGTGTACAACAGGCAAAAAGCTATAGAAACAGGTCGTTCTGTTCCAACACCTTGAAATTCTACTTACCCCATAGCACATTCCTGTTTGGCTTGCTATTTCCTGCTTCCTTTCTTCCAGGGCTCAGCTAGTGTGACCTTAAAGTAGATGTTGTCCACCACATCATGGTAGGTCTTGAGCTCATAGGACTTACTTACTTTGAAGTACGGCGAAAGGCTGTTAGCCACAATCATAGGGTTGAGGTTCATAGCCTTCTTGTAGCCCCACAGCTGACGTGCATGGTCCTGCTTGTGCGAGACTAGCACCAGTGACGCGGTGGCACCTCTGCAGCCTGGTGCCTCGGCAGCCCTGCCAAACTTATCTAATTCATATGGGAGGATCAGCAAGCTTAACAAAGAGAAGCTCCAAATACTCAGGGAAGAAAGAAAGGTTGAACAGTTTACTGTTTTAGAAAAGTAAATGCGAGTTTGTGTTGGTAGGTACTTTATCAGGGAAATAGAGTATAAGCTAGTCTCTATTTCTGCTTACTGTTCATCACACACAGACTTGGGGCTGGTTTCTACACTAGACTCTACAACTGGGGTAGTCAAGAAGAATTCGAAATGACCAGAGAAGGTCAAGAGTATTTTAATGTTGAATGATGACACTATCATAAGGGTAAATAAAATAAACTCCAATTTTTTTTTTTTTTTTTTTTTTTTTGCGGGAGAGGTTCTGGAAGAGAGGAGGAGGCTACACAATAGATTAACAAATCCACTCCTCCTAATGGCAGTGCAGTTACTGAAGCGTATTTGAATGGACTTTGGGACACATTATCTAACCTGCTGCTTTCTGCAGGAATGCCCTAGATAACAACCCCCAACTGGTAACCATTTCAGTCCTCGAACCTTTCAGGTGACAATCTAGCACCACTTAGGCAGTGTGATGAAAATTCGAGGCTTCGCTTTTGGATCTTAAATCTGCCTCTCTGTAGCTTCTCCTTAAATCCAGGACCTGCTCTGTGGAAATGAAGAGAATGAGACCATCTCTTCTTCCAAGGCCAACTTCTGTGTGGTTAGGGCACAGCTGTCATATTTCTAGCAAGGTTTTTTCAAGATAAGCACTGACCATCATGACTTAATTGCTTTAATTCTTTGTCATATGGATGATTTCTCTCTCCTCTTGGCTTTTTTCTTTAAACAAATTTCAATATGTCAATGTCTTTTTAAAGTCATAGCATAGAGAAGTGGCCATCATATGGCTCAATACATGTTGTGGGGGAAATGGGACATGGCTTCCTGATTCTGTAATCTTTGGTTAAGGAAGTCTAAGGTGACAATTTATGACAGCCACATAACTTGGAATGTGCAGTCACTTGGAGACCTGGGTTCTTTGAAGTGCACACTGTCATTACATCACAACTCCCCGCTGTATTTTTAGTATTATAGGATGCTGTGCTAGTTTCCTATTGCTGCTGTAACAAATTAACACCAGCTTGGTAGCTTAAAAGAAGAGAAATACGTTCTCTCACATTTTTGGCTGTCAGAAGTCTCAGGGCTGTACTTTCTCCAGAGGCTTAAGGAGAAAATCTCTTTCTCACCTCTTTTGGCCTCTGGTGGCTTGTTGGCATTCCTTGGCTGGTGGCTGCTTCTCTCTCTGCTTCATGTTCATGTTGCCTTCACCTTCGTGTGAATGGGTTTGTCTCTGAACTCCCGCTGCCTCTCTTTGATGAGGGTAAGTGTGACTGCATTTAGAGACCACATAGAATATCCAGGGTAGGCCTCTCGAGAGCCATCCTGGACAAATTTCCTCTCCATTTATGGACCTGTGAAACTAGAAAACAGTTTACCTGTTTTCAAAATATAAATGTTAAACAGCATAGGATAATAGTTATAGATAGTGCCATTCCAAAAGGGGAAAAAATGTCAGGGAAAAAAAAAGTATCACCCATTCCAAGATAATTGCAGACTCATCAAGGCAAATTCCATTAGGTTTCAAAGCATAAGGATAGTTCAGTGTGACCAGAGGATTTGCCATTTTGGACTCTGAATGACTCTGCCCTTTGCTTCTGTGCCCGTGGCTCAGGCCCCTGACAGCACTCACAGGGTTCTGCCTTAGGGGCAATTCTTTCTCTGGCTTGGGTGGTAGTGCATATTTACAGCTGAGTAGTTTTATCATCTAGTTTCCTGGCTGGAATTTTAGGAGTCTGACCACCTTCTTTCATTTCATCTTTTGTCTATTTTCTTCAGTCCGTGCTGACAGTTGCTTCTGCTGGTATAACGTTTACAGAAACTTTGTTGGATTTTGTTTGTCATAGGATTCTCGCCTTTAGACAAGAAGGTCCTCCACAGATCTTTCTGTATAATCTTATCTCTGTTCTTGACTTCTGCTGAGATGGTTTAGCAGATCCACAAGGTACGTACCTAATCTCTTTAACACTATCCAGTGGTTCTAATTCACACCCTTGGCCTTACCTCCAGAGGGTGCTTTCTTAAAAGTGAATCTCCTAACTTTAGCATCCTTTGCAATCTACATAAACTGAGAATTTCCCAAATCCATTAATCAAATCTTAGTGCCTTTTTGCTTAACAGTTCCTCAATTTATCTCTTTCTCTTGAATTTTACTATAAGCAGCAAGAAAAAAAATAATAACCAGGCTACATTTTCAATGCTTTGCTTGGAAATCTAAGTTTATCACTTACAAATTCTGCTTTCCACACATCTGTGGGGTACAATACAGCCCCATTTCTGCCCCCATGTAACAAGGACAACCTCTCTTCCAGTTTCCAATAACATGTTTCTCATTCTTTCCGAACCCTCATCAGAATTGCCTTTAACATTCATATTTTTACAAACATTCTCTTTATGATGATATGTGAATTCTCTATGGGGATAGAAACTTTCTCTGCTGTGCTCCTTATTTCTTTTTTAGCTCTCATAGGAAATATCTGTAACATCTGTATTTATACTGAATCTGTTCAAAGCAATCTAGACATTTCCTGTTGTGTGATTCAAAATTCTTCTATAAGCATTTGAGGCTTTATAAATTTATTTTACAATCCCCCCCTCCCAGCAATTATTGTCAGTTTTGGCTTAAATAAACTGTTAAAGATTAAAAAAAAACAAAAAGCAAAGAACAAAATTTTTCTAGTCTCTATTCAATTCCAAAGTCACTTCTATACTTCTAGATTTTTGTTATAGCAGTCTCCTACTCCCCTTATCAACATTTTTGCCAGTTTCCTATGGCTTCTGTAGCAAATGCAACTACACATTTTGTGGCTTAAAATAAAATTAATTAATTACAGTTCTAGAGGCCAGAAGTTCAATAGTCAAAGTGTAGACCCAGCCATACTACCTCCAGAGGCTGTGGGGGAGGACTCACCTTGCTTCTTCCAGTTCTGGTGGCTATGATATATATATTTTCCTCCTCACATTGCATCTTTGGTGTATGTCCCCAGATTCTGCCTCTTCTTATAAGGATACATGTGATTGCATGAGGTCCACCTGGATAATCCAGGGTAACATGTCTCTTCAAAATCTTTAATGTAATCACATGGATTGCCATATAAGAATATTCACAGACTGTGGGGATTAGAAAATGGATTTAGAAACAGAAAGTGGATTGTGGACCCTTTTCTTCAGCCTACCATTTGTGTCAAAATTCTTTCACTCTCTGCAGATTAACTAATTCCAAAGGCACTTCCTCATTTTCAAGTATTTTTTATAGCATTTCACTTCTAGTACCAAACTTTGTATTAGTTGCCTATAGCTGCTGTAACAAATGACCACAGATCTGATGGCTTAACACAATGGAAATTTATCCTCACAGTTCTGGAGCCAGCAGTTTGGACTTAGTATCTCTGGACCAAAATCAAGGCATTGGCATGGCTGTGCTTCCTCAGGAGGCTCCAGGGAAGATTCTGTTCCTCACCTCTTCCACCTTCTAGTGGCTACTGGCATTCTTTGGCTTGTGATAGCATCACTCCCATCTCTGCCTCCATGGTCACAGTGCCTCCCTCCCATCTATGTGTGTTATCTCCCTCTGTCTTTCTCTTGTTAGAATTCTCATGATGGCACTTAGGAGCCATCCAGATAATATTAGGATCATGTCTGCACCAATATCCTTAACTAATTACATCTGCAAAGACCCCTTTTCCAGATATAATTCCATTGATTAGGGTGTGGATATCTTTGGTGGACAGGGGGCATTTTTCAATCTATACTTAATACTTTCATGTTCAGTCTTCTT
The DNA here is from genome assembly GCA_004024845.1 of Tonatia bakeri. Classification (NCBI taxonomy): domain Eukaryota; kingdom Metazoa; phylum Chordata; class Mammalia; order Chiroptera; family Phyllostomidae; genus Tonatia; species Tonatia bakeri. Next base: position 667,194 of record PVIA01000005.1, read on the forward strand.
TTTCTACAAAAGAACAGGAGCCCTGAGAAGGTAAGTCAGTCTCTGGGTACTGGTTTATATTCTTTGAATGAATAGCTAGAGCAAGAAGACTCCTTTCAGCTCCTATGTGGTGAAAGGATGTGACTCCAATTCCTTGTCCATGATTTATACAGTTGGTATTTGGAAGAGGTAAATACAGGATGTTACAGTGATCTTTGTTGAATCTTACTATATTTGACCCTTTATTATAATCTGTTCACTTATATTAGGTTTTCTCAACACTGGTACTATTAACATTTGGATTGGATAATTCTTCCTTGGGAATGGGGAGGGGGTTGTCCTCTGAATTGTAGGATGTTTATCAGCTTCTCAGATGTTCATCAGCATCTCTGGCTTTTAGATGTTAATACTGCCACTTCAACATTTTCTCCCCACCCTCAGTTATGAAAACAACAAAAAAATGTCTCCAAACATAACCAAACATCTTGGGGGTGGAGAGTAGGGGCAAAATTATCGTGAGAAACCATTGACCTAGAGGGAAACATTTAGATTCAAGACATTTTTAAAAAAAATTTAACCTTATCATCCACTAATTTTATTGAAAATCATTGTCTATAGCTAAATGTTAAGATGTAAATGTTGTAATAATATTTAAGAAAGAAAGGACAGGACTGAGATCAAACTCATGCATGAAAAGGGAGAGAGTTTGGCTATCATGTGGAAGACATGACATTGTTGAAGACAGCCTGACTAGCCCTGCTCTCACTCCAAGATGTTCCGGAAGGAGGTGAGCTATTCTATCTGGAAAACTGGGAAGGTCTGACTCTATGCTTTCCAACTGGGTCATTTTAGAGGACATGGATGATGTCTGACATAGCGTAGCAGCCATTAGAAATGCTTACAAAACCATGCACTCCATTACCTGCCTATCATCTTATTGAAAATTGGCTTCTCTCATCTTTCTAGCAGAAACTGGAGAGTTTTGCTCTTATTTCTAGCATGCAAATGGAATGGTAACTTCTCTCCTTTGTGCCTAAACAAATCCTGCCATCCTTTGTGAGCTCACTTAGGGAAGTTCAATTGTCAACTTACAGTTCCAGCTCATACTTACCTCTACTGCTACAAATGCCTATGGTGGGTATTATCTGAATTAAGCAACAACGCCTTTTAAAAAAGATATAAACTTTTCATTTTGAAATGAAGATTTTTCATGTAGATTGATGTTTAGTTTTAAGAAATATTACAGAGAGATCCCTTGCAACCTTTGCCTAGTTTTCCCCAATGGTAACAACTTACTAAAGTTACTATCATGCAATAGCACAACCAAGAAACTGACATTGATATAACTCACCCATCTTTAGATTTCATCAGTTGCACATGCTCTCGTGTATGTATGTGTGTATTTAATTCTCTTTAATTTTGTCACCTTTGTAGATTCATATGACTGCAACCATAATCAAGGTACAAAACTATTCTATCACATCAAGAATTTCTTCTCTTGCCCTCTATAAGCACACTCATCCGCCCCTATACCCTCCCCTAAACTCTGACCATCACAAACTTGTTCCCCATCTCTATAGTATTGTTATATCAAGAATGGTGTATACATTGAATCACAATTTCTATAATCTTATGAGCTTTGCTTTTATTCACTCAGCATACTTTCCTTAAGATTCATTTAAGTTTTTGTTAGTATCAATAGTTTTTCTTAATTATTGTTGAGAAATATTTTATGGTAGGGATGTATCATAGTTTTTTTTCAGCTTTATTGAGATATACTTGACGAATTATAATATATTTGAAGTGTATAACATGATGATTTATATATGTATATAGTGTAAAAATTCCAACAGTCCAGTTAATTTACACATTTTTTACCTTACATATTTCCCTTTATTTTTCCCCCCACAAATTATTCAGTCATTCACTTGTTGAAGAAGGTTTGGGTTAACTAAATCTTCTAAATCTTCTTTAATCAGTTGATTGACTAAAATAAAGTAAGTTGCTATTACATTCAGGTGTAGGACTTTGCATAAACATAAGCTTTTGTCTCTCTGGAGTAGATGCAGAGAAACACAATTGCTAGATCACATGATGCAGGTACTGGTCCCAGTGTCCGCGGCATTGTGGATGAGACGAGACAAATTCACACGGACCACCGAGTCCTGTGGAGGGAAAGGGACAGCACGGCCACTCTCTTAATGGGAGAGCACGCCGACCCTTGCTTTGACAAGCTTTTATTGGCTTTCTAATAGCATACATCAAAGAAGGTTTTCATTCATTATACGTAGGTTTGCTTTAGGTAATTACTTTTTACAGATAGCAACGGAAAGGCTGTTACTGATTACTTTTTACAGATTAACAAGGAGAAATTGCTGCAAATGCAAGTGAACAATAAGAGTAATTGGTCCAGTTACACTTCAATCCTTGGGAGAAGTAGCACAGATTTCAGGAAGTTACTTTAAAGATATGCAGTAAGCATTTGCTGCCTCAACTCAGGGTGAAGGAGTTTTAGCATGAGCAAGTCACAAAGCAGCCTAGGTATAATGCAGGGCTGATTTCCCAAAGGAGAACTGATCTGTGGGTTTGGCATCCTGCATGCCACTATGCACCCATGGGTTTTCCCATAGCGCTGAGCTACATTTGCCATTCCGCTTGGATAGGTTCCCCATAATCACATGGTAATCGTATGTTTCTTTTTTATGAAAAATGGCAAATTGTATTTCAAAATGTCTACAATTTTATATTCCAGCTAGCAATGTATAAAAAATTAATTTTCTCTGTATCCTTGCTAGCATTTTGTGTTAATGTGAATTTTATTTTAGTTGTTCTAATAGTTATGCAGTGATATCCCATGGTGTTCTCTCATATTCTTATTGGCTGGTGATATTTTTTCATGTGCTTATTTCCCATCTTTCTCTTCTCTTCAATGAAATTTTCCTTTATATCTTTGTCCCTTGTATGTTTTTTCTAATTGATTATTTGTTTCATTTTTAAGTTTTGAGAGTTCTTTATATAGTTTAAGTACAGGACTAGCCCTTAGTCAGATGCTTCTTTTCACTCATTTTCCATCCTTTCAGCAGACTCTTTCACAGAACAAATATTTTAAAATTTTGATGAAGTTTAGTTAATTCATTTTTTTCCTCATGAGGTTTTTGGTAGTGCCAAGTCTAAGAACTCTTTGCTTAGACTTAGATCCTGAAGATTTTTTCCTAAAAAATTTTATATACATTTTTTGTTTCACATTTAAGTCTGTGATTGATTTTCAGTTAATATTAGCATAAGGTTTGTTGTTTAGGCTGACATTCATTTTTTGCCTATTAAAATCCAGTTACTCCAGCACCATTTATTGGAAAGACTATCCTTTTTCCATTGAGTTGCTTTAGTACCTTTGCCAAAAATCAGTTGAGCTTAATTGTATGGGTCTATTTCTGGATTCTCAGTTCTATTATATTGATTCATGTGCTTATCCCTTTGACAATACCACACTCCCTTAATTACTGTAGCTATATAGTGTGCCTTAACATTGAATAAAGTAATTCTTCCTTCTTTATTTTTCTTTTTTAAAGATTATTTCAGCTATTCTAGGGCCCATGTCTTTTAATATAAATTTTAGAATAAGCTTGTTGCTTTGATGGGCTGGTCCATATGTACAAAATATTGTGCTGTGACTTAAAAAGTTGCATTAAATCTGTCAATCAATTTAGAGAGAATTGACATCATTTACTATGTTGAGTCTATAAATCCATAAATATGATTTCTCTCCATTTGTGCCGTGTTTGATTTATTTCACCAGCATTATTTAATACTCTCCATGCAGATCCTGTATTCATTTTGTTAGGTTTATACCTAAGCATTTCATTTCCTTTAAAGAGATTTTAAGTGATATTGTGTTTTTTAATTTTGGTGTTTTCTGCAAGGTAGTTTTAAGTGTATGGAAAAGCAGTTGATTTTTATGAGTTGATCTTGTATCCTTTGACCTTGCTAAAGTCATGTATAGTTTAGGCTTTGGTGTTTTTTGGGGGAGGGCAGGGGGGTTTGTCCCTTGTGATTTTCTATTTAGAAAATTGTGACAATATCTTTTTCTGAATGTAGGAGGGACTTTGGACACTATGTGTTTCCATGCCACACATGTAGTAGGGGCTTAAGGTACATTTTTGTCTGGGAAATGTTGGTGTGCCAGCATTAGCACTGTGATCTGTGAATCTCAGTGATGTTTAAAAAGACCTCATTTTTGTTTTTGTCATTTCCTTTTCTTTTTTCCTGAAAGAGCTAATTCACAATGCATTTATCTACATGTTGAAACTTTTGTTTTTCCTTGAAGTGCAATGCACTTAATCTATTTAGAATACGTCTTATTTATTTACAACTTCAAGAGAACAGTGTCTTAGTACAGATTAAAATTGGAATTTAATTAATGTCTTTACACAGCACTTGGATACTAACCCCTTTTAACTACCAGAGAAATACCTCTATATCTGATTTCATTTAGAGTCTTTAGCAGGTACACAAAGTGCTGGAAATAGTGTCGTTTTTTTCTATGTGACACAGGCCATAATTAAAGTTCTAGAAGCTGTGCACTGGTGTTTTTCACAGTTCGCTTGGCATTAATTTTAATTGTCTTTCTATGCTCATGGTTTGGTTGAGGACCCTTACATGGTATTTTTTATTACTTGTGCTGTGTGTTTGTATGGATATAATATTTTTCAAGCATGTGTCATCATTCTGTATAAGAAAACATCTGCATTTTCCAATCTTTAAAAAAGATAATACCTGGAAGAATATACAAATGGAAAAGGGAGCAGATATGAGTGAAAAGACTCTATGATTTAAAGACAATAAGCCAAAGGAGAAAAAGCAACAATCTCTTCAGAATGCTTCGGACACCAGCTTGCAAATAATTAATAAAACCTAATAACATTATCTCCACCTTTACTGAAGCTTAATATTCTGCAAATAAAAGTTAATATCTAGCTTTGTTGAAGCAAAATTGAATAGCACAAGATGACAAAATCTGAAATATTCTTGTGGTTTGCTAAGACCCCATTAATGTAATAATATATGTGAAAAATACAGAGAAATCAAGAATTTATAATCCAAAAATCATGCTCCCTAAAATAAGGCCCCCCAAATAAAACCAAGTAAGATAGACTATAATTTAACATCAGAACTTCAAGACAAAGTGTAGGTCAGTTCAATTCGACAAGTGTATATGTAGTGCTTAGTGTACTAGGATCTATATGACATTCTTATTTTTTAAAAGATATTATTTATTTTATTTTTAGAGAGAGGAAGAAAGAGAGGGCAAGAAACATCAATGTGTGGTTGCCTCTTATGTGCCCCCAACTGAGGACCTGGCCAGCAACTCAGGCATGGCCCTGACTGGAAATCCATCTGGAGACCCTTTGATTCATAGGTTAGCACTCAATCCATTGAACCACAGCAGCCAGGGCTGTAGTACATTCTAAGGCTACAAAGAGGCACCAGACATAGCTCTTTCTCTATTGAAACACGTGGTTTTCCCTGCAGATTCCTTGTGAAAGTATCCTAAAGGCATGGTACTAAAATTTCAATCATTTGGAACCTGCAATTTCAAGGATAATCAAACCAAAAACAACTAGGCTAAACAAAATTAGATATTCCTGAGATCTAACAATCTAATCTAATCTATCAGCATTAATAATAAATGAAGGAAAGTTAAAAAACAATAATCTCTCTAAACCTTATCATTCTCGGTATGAATCAGATTCATATATTTTTGAAATCTGTGTCCTGAGAACCAAAACTTGATAAATAAAACATTCAGCATAATGTGAACTCGATAAATGCAAGTCACAGTGCTATGTATTAATTTCTGGACCTTTTAATCCAGATATTGTTTTCAAATTGTCAAAAGATGCTATAATTATTATTTTGGACAGATTTGAATCAAGTGGATGTTGGTATGGTAATCTTAAAATTTATTAAATTTGGGCCTTTAAAGATTTGTTACATAAGACAACCAGAGCAGGGAAAATCCCACCTGCATGATTCTCCCATTGGAGCCGAGTGAAAATGCTCAGGTGAAAGAACTGCTCATTCATGACAAGATCTTATGTATGGTTGAGCATTCACTCTTTATGGAGAAACAAAGACAAGTAAATTGTAACTGATGCCTTCGAGAAGTTTGAAATTCAGTAGGGCAGACAGATTGATGTGTGCAGAGTCCGGCTTCAGGTGAAAATCCTGTGTGTGATTCCTCAGGCCTGACCACAGGCAACCGCAAAGGCTTCACCTCACAGGCTTCGTGGGAAAGGCTGTCCCCCCGCGCCAGGCGCGGAGTGGGGGGGCACCCAACTCTGCAGTCTCTGTCAAGGACTCAGCCCCTCCCCAGCAATGAGTTTGCACGTGTTCACAGTCCTGTCTGCAGTGCCTCGTCTCTACCAGACACCCTCCCCGGGAACTCCTGCCAAGGTCTCCTTACCAGATGGAGGGGAAAATTCTGAAGGTGCTTTTCTTCACCATGATTCAGCCCTCTTCTAGCCCACTCCGCTTGCCACTGCATCCCCCGAAGTCCATAAAACGAAAGTCAGGAAACAGTGAGGGGGCCCCCAAGTCTGTGCTGCCTCCCTTGACCCTAAACCCCTGTACTGCTCCACGGGGGAAAGTGGAACAGGGGCAGCTAGTGATCTCTCTCTGGCTTCAGACTCTGATTTAGGGATTAAAGGCCAGACTCTTATTGCCGGCTTGTTGCTTTGATGGGCTACTCCTTATCTGACAGCTCAGCTCTCTGTCTCCCAGCTCAGCTGGGCTTAGACAGGTGCACACAGATAACCACAACAGAGTGAGAGAAGTATAAACAAGGGCACGTGAGAGAGCTTTGAGCATCCAGTGGGTGGAGAGATGGAGAGGCCCAGGAGGTTATAATTCAGTTTGGGCTCAAAGTGTGCACTGGAAACAAAGATACTCTGGGTCAAGGAAGCAGCCAGTGCGGAAGTCTAGGGACCTAACTACGTGGCTGATTGGGAAACTGCAAATAAGGAAGTGTCGAGTACATCAGGAAGGGGTGGTACAGATGAGGGCAGACAAGTAGATACAGGTCCCCTGAAGGAATTTGGATTTTATACTCATGGGGAGCTACTGAAAATAAAAGAAAAACAGACTTATCAGAAGAAAGTGAATATTGCTCTATTTACATTTGAAATGACAAGATTTGCAAAAACAGTATCTCTAGAAGTTATATTCTCGTTACCTAAGATACTTCACCTGTCCTATTATCTCCAAAACGCAATGGTTTATATTGGTTTTAGGAAATGTCAGAAAATAAAGCAATTGCCCATTCATATGCTGTTTTGTCTTTCAGCTTTTTAGCTTGTCATGTTTAGATCAATTTATTTAAAATAAAATAAACTTTGTAATGATTTTATTGGTCATGTTGAATATAAGATGGCCCCATTCACATAGCAAAAAGGTCACCCTCTGGGCAAGCAGAACACTGTGGTAGAACCTCCAAGTTCCAAATGTACTTATCTCCTGTGACATTGTACATCACATACACAAGCTTGCAGAGCTACAGTCCTATGCCAGCCTTCTGTAAGAGGCATCTGGCATGACAGTTAATGCATGGGTCAAAGGAGGGACTGCCTCAGTCCCCCAAGACCCTCCCCGTCCGAGTTACTAGCTACACGACTGTGGACAAGTTATTTGATGTTCCTTGGCCTCAGTTTCCCCCTTTCATAAAGTGGGGGATAATAATAGTGTTACCAGATGGCTTCTGCTCTGGGGGCTGACCCTGCCCCGGCTTAGTCTGGAACCCTTCATGTGTCAGGTTCTCGACCCATGCAGAAAAAGTTTCAGGACACAAATCCAGGTGAAAGTGAGGGTAAGTGTACAGCGGTTTGGGACAGGTAGGCAAAAGAAGAGCCCCTGGAGACAGGATCGGGGGTATGCCCAGGATGAGTTGCTGCTGTCCATGGCTCCCCTGGGTGCAGGTCTCATCGGGACCCTTAAAGCTTGGGATAGAAGAAGCAAAGCACATACTGAGGAAAAGGGGCATGGGCATACTCAAAGAAGAGCATGTGCTCACATTCTTTGTCCTGAGGCTTTTATCTATTTGTTATAGGTAGGAATTTTAGGGGAAGTCCCAGGGGAGGATCACAACAGAATATTCATTAGATCTCCAGGTGTGTTGTTCAGTATGCTGATGCATCAAAATGAGTGTACAGTGGGGTCAGGAGTCACTCTCTGGTGACTTTCACTCTGTCTTGGATTGGTCTGGCTCTGATTGGTTTCTTCTTTGCTATCTGTCTCCCTGACTGAGGTGAGTTAAGCCACCTGCTCTTAGGTATCTTTGGTTAGGGAGGGTAGAGTCTTGTGATTTATCAGCTGGCTGTTAATTGCTTAGCTGTTCCAGCCGTTTATTCAACAATTTGTCTCAGTTTTCTTATTCCACTTGCCAGGGAATTTTTCTAGTTTCTTACTAACCTGCCTCAATTGTACCTACCTAGTAAGATTGTTGGGATGATTATGTGATCGTGTCAGTAAAACATTTAGACTGATCTAAGAGAGAACAGATAGGTGGCTACAGAAAGATGTTGGAGAAAGAGACCTCCTTTTTCTAGAGGCTAGTGGTCTAGCAACTTCGATATTTAAACTGGTAAATTGGTGATGAGAGCAGAAATCAAAGTTCCAGGGGTGAGAGGAAATGAGGGATAAGGAGTGAGTGTAATTTGGAAAAGGCAGAAGTGCCCTGGCCTCTTTACTTGAAATTTCAGGGTTTCGAGAAAGATAGATAATTTTAGTTTTTGGAAAAGTGCTATTCAGAAAAGATTAAGACAGAAGAGTTTAGTGTGTTTGAAGGCATAGATGGGGAAACAACCAAATAGATGGTAATTAAAGATGTTTGAGAAAGAGAGTGCATTTAAAATAATGAATAAAAGATTTTTAGTTGCTTTGTTATTTTTTAATTTTTATCATTCATATTTTCAAACATATATGAATAGAAATAATCTGTAACATCCCAGGTACCCATTACTCAGGTTTGACAATTGTGAGTATTTTTGAAAACTTGTTTTATTTACTCCCCACACTGGATAAAAAGGTTGCTGACATATTTTGAAACATTCTAGATACCATGTGCCATTTTGCTCATAATAATTTAGTATGCATCTCTAAACTGATAAGGACCTTTGTTTTCATAAATGTAATGTATTGTGGGGTTTAAAATATTAACACCAATTTCAATCATCTAATACTCAGTCCATATTAACTGTCCTTAGTTGTCTCCAAGTGTCCTTTTACACATAGCTTGTTCAATTCTAGAAGGTCTAGACATTGCATTTGGTTATTATTTTTTAACCCTCTTTCAACCTCTAACAATCCTTCCCCCAAAATGTTTCTCTTCCATGCCATTTATTTGTTGAAAAAAATGGAATCATTTATACTGTAGAATGCCCCATATTCTGGATTTGTCTCATTACTTTCTTCTTGTGTCTTTTAATTTATTGAACATCAACATGTGAAGATATAGATTCAGAGATGAAGCATTTTCTCCCTACTATGGAAGGAAGAGGAAAAAATGATTGAGATAAAGAAGAGAAATCTGCACATTTTATATTAAAGAGCTTCAGTCACTTCAGTAAAATGGAATGTAAGCTCATTATTGAGAATGATGAGGGAGAGTTGGTGGGAGTGTGAGAGCCAAAGGTTTGGAATCGAGTTTGAGGATTGATAGGCAATCAAATTGAGTTGTATTAAAGTCTCAAAAAAGGAATAATGAGAACTAAACTGAGTGGATTAGCATTGCTTTGTGTTTAGAACGATTCAGTTGTGTTCTTGACCTTCTTCATTACTAGTGATGGCCTCCGGATTTGCTCAGGGTTGATGAGTGCCAAGGTGGGTGCAGTTGAACTGGAAGCAGATTTGTAGTCATCAGGGGTGCAGCTGAGCAAAAGGCTGGAATGGATGAGCCAGGAAAAATGTTGTGCTAATGATGCTGATGGACTATGGAGAAGAGGAGATAAAGGACCAGGGAACTCAGTGGGAGAATGCAAAGATAAGAAACATGATGCTCAGGAGAGTGCATCGTCAGTGAAATATCTTCAGATGGTTATGAGGTTGAGGGTTGACTGAGGTGTGAGTACCTGACCCGAAGTCGGAAGGAAGGAAGGGAGTGGGGAAGTCATAAGGCTGGCTCCCACTTCTGCTTTACTACCACCTTGCTGGTGACCTCAGGCAATCCATTTATTCTCTCTGAACCTCAATTCCCCTTATCATAAAATGGGGCTAAGAATCCATACCACATAAAGTTGTGGGAAGAAGGAATGAGATATGGTATGTAAAGCTGCAATGGCTATGACTTAATTAGCACTCACAAAATATTGATTGCTGATATTGATGAAGTCAAGAAATTGTAAGGTCGTTGTGTCTTGTAGTCCAATGAGGTAAGCTGTGTGTTTAAGGATTGTTGTCCATTATGAAGTCATTAGAACTTTTGAAGAGAAAGCCAATAAACTTAAAAAAATTAATGACTCTGGATAATAATTATCAGTGCTAATTCAGACAATTTGAAATAAATAAAGCTAAAAAAGACAGTTGTTTGTACACTTCTCCTCAGGCACACATACATCGTGCCCGTTCACACTGTGGCTGTACAAACACTCCATGTTTTAATGTGTTCCAGACGGATGATCGCTGTTTGTAATCTCCTCTGATGTACAGCCACACTGTCAATAATGAGGTATCCTGGCTGGGTGAACCAGATATTCATGAGTGTAATCAAGGCTGCTTTTTAAGTAAAATACCAAAAAAAAAACAAGCCTCTTTTTAGATTGCACTCTCCTATCTTTTAGTATTCACAATGTAGCAGAGAAATTCAGAAGAGCCTCATCATGGTAAAATTTCACTGAATATTCAGTACCCAGGGGAAGTCAGAGAGAGTGCTACAATTTAAATAGGCACCTCTGATTGAGGTAAACAATAAACAGAACATGTCACAGAAAGGCTCATTTCTGGCTAATGCCAAGTTCTTTGGGAAGGTTTAATAGGGAGTGGTGAGACGGATCCAAGATTCCAGCTCAAGCATTTTTTGAAACACGGAATGACTGATCTGCAAGTTTATGAATACAAATGTACCAGACAGTCATCTCACAAGCTGCGCAAATGGCCTTGGCTGCCACTGAACGGGTGGGAAGGGAATGGGAAAGAGAGAGAAGGGGGCCGCTTTGCTTGTGTGGTACACAGTATTAGACTCATGAAAAATACTGGCAAGGTGCCACGTTTGGAGAGACTTGCAAGAATCTCCTGCCTGTGTTTTATCTTTGGGTGTTGCCATGGCTACTGATGGAAAGAAATGAAACTTAAAAGGTGGAGGGAGGCAGACAGATTAGGGGGTGGAAGAAATGGGGAAAACAATCTCAACAGCCAAGCATCTGGGAAGATTTATTGTTGAAGGTTTTGATTGCCTATCCCACCGCGTATACTGTATATTCAAACATCCACTCTGAAGCCAATTACCTTTTGGAATAAAGCTCCGTAAAGGACCGCAATGGAGATCAATCTACCTGCCCTTGTGCAATTTTCCTTATATTTCTATCAGGGAGGGTAAAAAAATTAGAATCTCAGCTTTGCACTTTCCAGGTGTTTGTCTTTGACCATTATTTACATTCTTGTTGTTCCAGTTTATCCACCTCTAAAATGGGATAATCCACTACTTCTTTGGGCTGGAAGGGAAGCACATGTGTGAAAGCACTTATCACAATATTATGAATAGTAATGTGCACTTAGGTCAGTTTTTATTCTTTTCCTTATAAAGTGGTAGATGAGTTGGTTGTGACAAGACAATCCACGTGTCTGTTTTCCCAGTCTTCCTTCAGAGCTATGCACGCGTAGAATTGGTTTCATTAAAGTGATGTATTATGGCCAATGAGAACTGGTGAGGGAACACATCGTACCTGTGGCTTAGTCATAGGGAAATCTTCCCCTCTGGCCAGGCCTCACTGAGGAACAGGTGTACTCCATCACTGCTGGCCTCCATACCCTTACCTTATCCTGGTACTTTTAAAAAATCGGTTATAAATAAAAATTTGATAAATGGAGGTATTTTTCCTTGGAACATTTTTCCTGTTACAATGCTCCTATCTTCATTTGTGATCAAAAGGAAATTGGCAGTGGTATTTAACCTACTTTCCCTTCAACTGGTTCTGTCAAGTGGTTAATTTCATTAGTGACTTAAATGCAGTAAGATAATTATTTATATTTAAAAATTCCTTTCATAGAGTGAGGGTTGCCTTTGAAATGTGAATGCTTATCTTCCCTCATCTCAGTTTATTAGGTTATAAATATGGGTTTTCATGTGCAGTACTGTTTTCATAATGTGCACAGATGAATGGTGTCCAGTACTGTACACATCTTACTAAAAGACACACAGAACATACTACCTTTCTCTTAACCACGGCAAGTCCATTATTTTAAAGCTTGCTGTTATAGGTATCTTAGACTTTAAAGAAGTCATCTAAAATATTCTGGAGAGGCACTGGCTGGTGTGGCTCAGTGGATTGAGTGCCAGCCTGTGAACCAAAGGGTCGCCCGTTTGATTCCCAGTCAGGGCACATGTCTGGATTGCGGGCCAGGTCCCCAGTTGGGGGTACGTAAGAGGTAACCACACATTGATGTTTCTCTCCCTCTCTCCCTACCTTCCCCTGTGTCTAAAAATAATTAAATATAATCTTTTAAAAAATAAAAAGTAAAATATTCTGAAGAGGAAGAATGATGCATTGTTTCCACATATGTTTTCCCCTTACATCTGATAAAATGTTTTTCCCCTTTCTCCACTGTTAACATAATTGCTGAATCTTATTGCTTAGGACAGTGTTTTCCATGCTCTGGGAGACAACCTGTTTGCGAGCCATGAAATCAATGTGGCAGTTGCAATGAGTATTTTTGAAAAGCGAAATGGACTAGAATAGAAAATATCAGAAACCATTATACATGGAAGGGTAAGTACTGCTTTTTGACATTGTTCTTCTGTCACAAGTGTGCTCTCTCACATATGTATACGTGGATCGAGGTTAAAGAAAATGTTTTTTGATAGTCGTTGACTTCAGGAATGTAGTCCAAGGCAAGTAAAGCTAAATAACAGAGTCAGGCAAGGTTAGGATTTTACAACGATGTTTTCATCTCCCTCATGGAGTGAGGGTTTGTGATGCCTATTAAGTAAGGACTTCTTTTAGTACTGGAGTATTTCTTAGAACTCTCCATATTCTTGTTGGACGTGCCACCATTTAGCCAGTTGCTATGGTTCAAAACATCACGGTCTCTTTGTCTCCTTTTTCTGTCTTTCTTATCTTTTCCTCAAATCTGCTGCTGGGTATGCTGACTGCACCCTACCTGACCCATCACAGCTCCCCCATCTCCTGCCTCATCGCCCCATCTGGCATCTAGTTTTTTCCTCAGTCCTGGGCTTGGATCATAGCTTTCTTCCAACCCCCAAATTTTCTGCCACGCAATAAATTATCCTGAAATATAGTTTCAAATGATCATTCCTATGCTTAGGAATGGATACCTAGTCAATCTCAAACCTTTTCCTGCTATTTAAAGACCTCATGATCTGACACTAGCTTACCTTCCCCGTCTTGCCCGTTGTGCTCATGGCCTGCACTCCGGCCATCTGGGACTTATTGTTACTCTCCTTTGCACGTCCCGCTTCACTTGTATAACTCCCTTTTTCCACATGGTTCTTTTTTCCTAGACACAAATTTTTCTTTTGTCCTCTTCCTCTTTTACTGACTATTGTCTAATCTCTCGGTCAAGTTTTTGACCAAATACCACTTTTTCCTTTGACTCGTTTCCTTGACAGTTAGAAGCATCCTTCCCACCTTTAATTCGCATTGCATCTTGCCTACAACACTCTGAGGAAACATTTAGGCTATTTTGATTTTAGTTTTTCATGTAATGACTTGTTTGCCTTTAGATCTAGTCATTCCCCCCTCATTTGCTTATCACAGAGTCTTGCAATGAGTAGCACTGGTTATATATTTGCTGAGTAAACTGTAAGATGACATTTTCTAAATAGTGTGTTTGTGGCCTAAAAATGCTAATTATTCCAATATTGCCTTGGATAGTTCCAGAAATTGTTCATCATATAGTAAGGATGAGAATCATACAAATCTGGGAAGAACTTTTGATCTTTTTACCTATTTTCAGAAACTTCAAACCTGCTGCCTGACATATTGGTCTTTCTCAGCCTATTTGCACATCTAATTAGCCTTCGGTCAGTTCTGCAGCATCCCTTTGCATCCCGCTAATGTGCCACCCAGCAGGGCCAGCAGCAGTGCCTCCTGCAAGATTTAAGTGTTGTCTCTGGCTTGAATCTTTGGTGTTTTGAGTAAGAGTTTTCAAAGTGCTGTCCCTGGGTTAGCAACATCAACATTACCTGGAGATTTATTGGAACTGCAAATTCTCTGCCTCCAGTCTCAGCCGTTTTGATCAGATGGCATGGCACATGTCCTTCCAAGGGATTCTCATGCATGCTGAACTTTGAGAACCTCTGATTTAGGCCTCCCCTCTCTCTCTCTCTCTCTATTTCAGTGCATGAGTTTTTTTTTTTTTTAAAGATTTTATTTATTTATTTTTAGAGAGAGGGAAAGAGTGGGAGAAAGAGAGGGTGAGAAACATCAACATCAATGTGTTTTTGTCTCTCGTGTGCCCCCATCTGGGGATGTGGCCCACAACCCAGGCATGTGCACCGACCAGAAATTGAACCTGCTACCCTTTGGTTCATAGGCCAGCACTCAATCCACTGAACCACACCAGCCAGGGCAGTGCATGAGTTCTTAACACCATTGCAACCTAGACAAGGCCCCAGGTGAGCAAACTCTTCTCATAGATGATTACACATCAGAAAAAAAAATACAGTACTGCAAATATACTAACAATAAGGACAGCCAAAGTTTATGGAGCAAAATTAGATATAACTAATCAACCCATTCCATCACCCACTGAAATTTTTAAAAGTTGCCAGAAATCTTCTTCAAAATCCTCTTTCTTACCCCTCCTTCTTAAACCTAGCTTTCTTTATGCAATGCCACTCAAGATAAATTACTTCTCACCAAATATTTTTTCCCACTTATTCCCAAGTTGTGTGACAAAATTCTGCTTTCCATCACTAATCTGTATACTATTAGAAACACTGTAAGTTGGGCAGGCTTTTATAGACTTGCTTAGGGCTATACTTTGCAATTAATATCATTGTTCCTACAGGGAAATGCAGTCTCAGGTCCAAAAATCCAACCCGCAAAGCATTGAGGTGGCAAATTGGTATGTTGGGGACTCGCTGTGCTGGCAAAAGATATTATGTCCTATCAAGTTCTTCACTTTCTATTTTAGATATGAAAACCTGACACCAAAGTATATTCTTCACTGGGAGTACTGAGGAGGCATGGGTAAAGCAAGGTGAGCAATAGCCTATGTCAGAATTTTTTTCTTAGGTGCAAAAAATGCTGACTACCTCTTCCTTTGGAGCTTTCCTCATTATATTTAATCCTTTCATCCCAGTAAATTATAAGAACCTCTGAGGGAGTGACATTTTCAAGTCCTTTTAATTACTGTCACCTAAGGTTTTTAAAGGAGGGAGTAAATGTGAAGGAACTGGGCATCTGAGGTAGAGCGCATCTTGCCTCAGGGCCTGTTCCCATGTTGCTCCCTCTGCTGGGAACATTTCCCTTTCAGTCTTTACTTGGTTGGGTCCTATTTCATCATTTTAGACTCATCTTAAAGATCTTGAGAAAGATCTTCCCTAACTACTTTATTTCAGTTAGCTCTCACTTCCCATTTTGTTTTCTTCATAACATTTATCTCTATCACAATAATTGTATTTGCTTCCTTGATTATTATCTTTCTTCTCTGCTATCATTTAAGCTTTATGAGCACAAGAACTTGGTTACATTTTCTGCAGCTTTTCCAATTGCTTTAGAATATGCCAAGCTCAGAGGATATGATCAATAGCTACTTTTTAAAAAAATTAATGAAATAAAAAGTTGAGAAGAAAAAGGAGGTTACACCCTGGAAGAGGCGCTTTCTAATCTCACAGGCCCTAGGCGTGCACCACAGAGAAGTGACTTTGAGAATTGACTCACATTCTGCCTTGACTTTGCTTTGAACTTTTGAACCTTAGTTTTCTTATCTGAGGATGATGATAAAATACTTTGCAAGGTTGTTTTCAGGCTAGAGAGAGCATATATAAAATGCTTAGTGTGGTGCTAATATCAGCTATTGCTATAAATGTTTATTCCTTATTTCTTCTAGGACACAAACTAGTGGGACAAATGTGTCATTGTCTGTTAGTTTTTATGTCCAGGGTTGTACATAGCTGATTTATTTGTTATTCTGATATTTTTTTTAAAAAATAAATGTATTTGAAAATATCCCTTGAGGCTAGAGGTTGATGATAGGATGTCAAGATATCTCTTACCCTGTTCCCTTTACTATATTCATACCAGGTTTGGGTGTTCCAGAAAACTTGCAAAAGTTTTTTTTTTTTCCTTATTCAAAAGCTATATTTGAAGCAGATATAAATTTCATCATAGGACACATCTTCTCTGAATGCATGTATTATATATGGATAAAAGAAATGTTCCCCTGTAGAACTCATAGTAGTCATGGCTCTAGAATTTCATTTATTTTTATTTTTATTTGTTTATTTATTTAGAATGTTTTAAATCATTCAGTTACAGTTGTCCCCAGTCTCTCCCATCACTCTCTCCTGCCTTACCTGCCCTCCATATTCACTCCCCCCCCTGCCATTGTCTTTGTTTGTGGGTCCTTTATATATGTTCCTTGACCTGACCCTTCTAGAATTTTATTTTTAAGAGGGTTTTTGAACAATAATATGGTTGAAATGGAGGACTAGAGGACTTTTTTGAAGTTATATTTGCATAAGAAGCACATCATTTTTGTACTAAGATCTTCTTGACGTAGGATAACTGAGGGTGACAAGTGGAGAACTGATCAATATTACAAGGGTAGACTAACATCACCTGCAAGCAACGTCACCCTTTGTCTCTACTCCTGGGAATTGTTAGATCAACTTCCTGGTTGCCTGTAAGAGAGCACATGTTCTAATTATACAAACAGAGTAAGATATACAAGATTCTAAGTTCTCCATAATACAGCTTAAATGCTAAAGACAGCAAGCATATAAAATGCTCTTAACAAAAGAATAAACAGCACATTGGATTGCAGAACCATTGAGAGTTATTTTCTTATGTAGGCAATTTTTACAATCTAGCCTGAAGAAGAAGGGATACCCCAATGGTCTAATCTTTCTTTATATTGACTTGAAAAATAATCAAATGATCATATAATTCATCTTAGAATAAAGCTAAACTTGGAAAAATAAAACGTATAATTTAAGAGTGTAAAATATGTATATGTAAATAACTTATTAACTTTAAGTTGCTTTAAGCAGTGAAGGTTAATAATGTTAGCTGGAGTAGACCAGGTAAATCAGAACAATGCTTCTATTGACAACAGTTAGAAAATCTGAGTAAGATGTAAAAACTTACCTTCTAAATAAGCACTAGAGGATTGCCAGAGAGATAAAAAGATATCAAGGCAATATCTTGGTGAAGATAGAAATTCAGAGAATTAAGTCTAACATCTGGCATTCTTCTGAGTTCTGGGATATTGGTTATTTTGAAAACTCATCTGAAAGTCAAACACTTTTTTAAAGTTCTAACGTGTTAAGAGAATGTAAGTGATAGTTAAGAGATTACAAAGATCGCTCTGGTAAATGGCCTGTGGTTTGGAGGGGAAGCCTGATGGAACTGCCCTTAGAACTGAGGAAATCAGAAGTCACACAGACTTTGCATGCGGTGTAACCCAATGCAGAGTCATGTAGGTCCTCCAAGAAAAATCATAAATACTAAATCAAAAATACTAAAACCTAATCTTAAAAAACTGGGTAAAGGTGATTCTAGCTTGCTAAAACCCGCCAGGAATCTGGTGAGAGAAAATTAAAACTTCTTTGGGAGGAACTTTACATTAACCTAATTAGTCAAGGAAAAGTTATTTCTACAGGTAAATTTAAAATCATAATGACCAGCACTCAGTAAAAAATAAGTAGCCACACAAGGGGATAAGGCTGCTTGATACAACAGAAACAATGAACTATAGAAACGGACCCAGAGGTGTTTCAGATATCATTCAAATGATCACATAATCAGACTCAATTTTAAGAAAACTAAATATCAGACTTGTAAGATGGATATATTTAGCATAAGTTCACCTAGTAAAAAAGTGAAGAGGCTTAAAGTTAGTGAGCTAAGCATCTCTTTCCAAAAGTTAGAAAATATAAAAAAATAAGCCCAATTAAAGTTGAGGGAAGGGAATAAAATTGTAATGGTAAAAATTAATAAAAATAAGGAAAATATCATATGGAAGTTCAACAAAACCAAAATCTGGTTCTTTGATGGGATTAAGAAAATTGATAAACTCCTGGTGAGACTGAATTTAAAGAGGAGAAAGCACAAAATAGAATTAAGGAAACATTACACAAATCTTGCAGAAATTACAATGTAAAGATATTGTGAACATCACATTATTTGTGCCAATAAATTAAAAACAACCACATCATGTGCAAATACCTGGGGAATTTCAGCTTTATAAAACATACAAGAAGATGTAGAAAATATAAATAGTCTTCTAGCTATTAAAATACTGAGCCTGTAATAATGGTCCTATAAGGACTATTCTAGGTACTCATGGCTTTGAAGGTGAATTTTATCAAAGATTAACAGAAAATATTTCAGACAATAAGAATAAGAGAAGCACTGCCCACCTCATTTAATGAAACCAACCTAACTTTAATACTAAAAACTAATCAGGGCATTATAAGAAAGGAAGAATTACTGAAGAAATATTCAAATATGGATGAAAATATCTTGAAGAAACATGGAGAACACATATTCATAAATAAAAATATAAACATAATAATATACCAAATAATATGAAAATGATAATATATTAGGTTGTTTTATTATAAGATACATATTTTATTCAATATCATTAACTCAAGCAATGTAACTCACCATATAAATAGAATAAAAGGAAATATACAGTCTATTAAATAGATGCTGAATACTTTATGATTAAATCCAATATCCATTCATTATTAATCTAAATAAAGGAGAATACTCTTAATCTGATGAAGCATGTCTAAAAACACCTGTAGCGAACATCAGAATGGCAAGCCATTGAAAAAGTTCCTTTGGATATTGAGCCTAAGAAAGATGACAGCTATCGCCACTTTCATTCAAGATTTTACTAGAAGTCATAGTCAGTGCAATAAATCAAGAAAATGAAATAAATGTAAAGATTATAAAGGAATAAATAAAACTGTCTTAAAGGAATAAATAAAACTGTCTTTGTGAATGATGTAATTGTGAATAGACAGTGCTCAACACTGTACAGATAAATTGAGTTAATAATTAGCAAATTCTTGGATATACAATAAAAATTAACTACACTCCTATATTGCAAGAATATCATATAGCATAGTCCAATGAGGGCTGGCAGTGATAGAGGTTGGGATCTCTTCTTTATAAATTGCTGTGTGATGTGGGCATCTTACACCATAGGTTTCTATTACCTATAAGGCTTGTCTTCCTCTGCTTGCAGATGGAAAAAAGAAAGATTATGAGTGGGAGCTTTTTATGGGCCAGGCTTGGAACTGACTACATTCCATTAACTACAAGATCATGACATCTTACTGTAAGAGAGGCTGGTAAATTTTGCCTAGTTGTTTGTCTAGGAGGGAAAGCAATTGGGTTTTTGATATACACATAACAGTTTTTATTATAGTTACTATTTACAACTTCATTATTAGATTACCTGTGGATATCAGGGAGAAAAAATGCACCATTCCTGTAAACTTAGAAGAAGTAGAAACTTTACCCTAGATGACTGATTTCTAAATGAATTCTTCCATAAGACTCTGGTTTCAGTTCTAATAGTTTTCATGAAGATGTGAATGAATTTGTGGACTAAGTTGTCTACTTAAGAAAGAAGTGAAAGCTACTGTGTGACAGTTATTGTGTATAGATTTTGTTTGTTGGACATTTATTCCACAGTGGCAAAAATATCAGTGAATGTGTTATTGTGTGGTTTTTGTTTGTTTTTAATGGATTGAGACCACATTTGCAGAATGAAGCCGCATGCTAGCTATTCTTGCCTCTACCACTGAATGAATTAGTTTGTGTGTGTTTCCTGAGCTAATGAGGCACACATTTTCTGGGACTCGGCTGGAGAAGAAATCTTTATTATTATCCCTTCAAGAATGGGGAAAGCAGTGAGAATCACATTATCAAAAATTGCTAAAGCAACCACCATAGTTATGGAGATAAATTTCTCAACAATTACCAGGAGCACAGTGAGAATGTGAATTGTCACTTTGTGATAGTAACTAGAAAAATTCATGAATGATTAGGAAACCATATTAAAATAAGAATAAGATAAGAAAGGTTAGATGTAGCACAATGAAAGAGAGTCCAAATAAAATTTGGAAGTAGAAGATTATTTGTTTAATAAGATATTAGAGATTTTAGACCCATTATTAAATTTCAGGGTGTAGTTTATTTTTCTCATAATTGAAATAAAGGTGTTGGAATGGAAAAAATCTGTGCAATCCCTTCTAGTTTTATCATTGCATGATTCTAGGTCAATGTTCCAGTGAATAAAGTGACTGGCAGAACAAAAATGACATAAAATGTTGGTATTACTTTTGAATCCTTTGGTTTATTAAGGCAGTAGGATTGGGGGATGGTAACCTACTACACCTGCAAGCACTCTATTTGGAAATGAATTAGAATGTGGCAGTTTTGAGAGTTCAGAGTTCAGGGCCACAGAACAGTTGGACAATATACTATAGAGAGGGGGAAAATCTCACCAAGTAGGGAACTATGCAGAAGGAGCCCCCCAATCTGTGGACAACTTCCCTTTAAGTTCTGAACCAACTTCAAACCTGCACATGTACAGGGAGAGTCTCCAACCAACCCAACAGAAAACAGCAGCTGGGAATCAAAAGAGCTGATTAGGGATTTCAGCAATAATTAGATACAGGTAAGCAATAGATTCAAGTTTATGTCTCCCCAGACAAACACGTTGGTAAATCCCTTGTACTTAATATTAGGACCACAGAAGCTCTAGGAGTAATTACCACACTCACAAAAAGTAAAACATATGTTTTAGGAGTGACTGTTACAATCCAACCAGTCCTAATAAAGCCTGAAACACAAAGGCATGGAAGGATCAAATAGTCTGCTGTTAGGCTACTTTCCTGTGAAACAAAATGAAGTATCAACTAAAACAAAACAACAACAAACAAATGAATAAACAAAAAACCACCACACAAAACTATTAACCCTTTTTGGAGGAATGTGCAACATTATCAGGTCCTGAATAATATTTTACTATAATGTCAAGCAGCTGATGCAAATTTACGAGTCAAGCTAGAGCAACATGGGAGAAAAACAAGTAAAAAACAAGTAACAGAAAAAACCCATGGTGGTACAATTATTGTAAATATCAGATGTAGTTAAAATATCTATGAGTAATATGTTTAAGAATACAGAAAAAGATATGGACAAATAGATTAAAAATAAAAAATTTCAACAGCGATTTGGAATCCCCAGAAAAGAATCAAATGAAAAAACAAACAAAATAGAAAATAGACTCATAGATACAGATAAAAGACTGACAGCTGTCAGAGGGGAGGGGAGTTAGGGGGCTGGGTGAAAAAGATGAAGGGATTAAGGAAAAAACCCTCATAGATACAGACAACAGTAGGGTGATTATCAGAAGGAACGGGGGTGGGGAGTAAAAAGAGGATAAAGGGGCGTAAGTGGTAAAGGAAGAAGATTTGACCTTGGGTGATGAACGCACAATACAAGACACAGATAATGTATTACAGATTTGAATGCCTAAAGCTTATAAATTTTATTAACCAATGTCACCCCAGTAAGTTCAATTAGAAAAAGAGGTGCGAGATGAGTTGAAGAAGGAATCGTTAAGCAAAAAGGGACCCGAACTTAAGTATCTGGGAAATTCTCAGCCTATCCATAGTGCGCAAAGTGATGAAGGTGTTCGGAAGAGGACACTGATGGTGTCGCTGAACAACCCTTTGACAGGGGGCTAATCATGGGTGTAAACGTGGATCTAATCAGCCGTCTCATCAGAAGACAGAAACAGAGATGGGATTTCACTACGAGAAATACTGCCTGCTTAAAAAAAAAGGAATGAAATGAAGGGAGGCTGCTAACATGGGTTAACCTTCAAGAAAAGGGAAAAATGTGATTTCGAGATCCGGAGCTGCCACTCCTACCACGGGTCCATGGGGCATGGCTGCTTCCTTCTTGGTTTCCGAGTTAAGGAGAGCCTTGGAACAGAGCCAGGGTGGGGCCCTCGGCAGAGAGCTGAAGGAGTGGGGCGACCCACAGTGGCCCTGCTAGAGAGTGCATCCAACCAAAGAAGATGGTTCTCAAGCCTTAAGGTTTTAGACCTGCTTGGCCCTGTCACCCTTTCCTTCTTTCTTGTTTCCTCCTTTTGGAATGAGAATGTTCTATTCCTTCCCACCATTGTATTTTGGAAGCACATAACTTGTCTGGTGTCACAGGCTTCCAGCAGGAGAGGCATTTTGCCTTACCTAGAGTCTTACCTGAATCTGATGTAGATGATACTTAGATGAGACTTTGGACTGTAGACTTTAGTTTGATGTCACAGTGAGTTAAGAGTTTTGGGACTGGAGGAATGGAGCACGTGTATTTGTATGTGAGAAGGACATGGACTTTAGGGGCTAAGGGTGAAGTGTTATGGACTGAATATGTGTGTCCCCCACCCCAAAGTTGCATGTAGAAGCCTTAACTCCCTAAGTGACTGTAACTTGAGAAAAGGCCTGTGAGGAGATGATAACAGTCAAATGTGATCATACGAGTGAGGCCCTCATCCACAGGTGGCAAACTCAGGACAAATCTGGCCCTCCACCTTGTATTTTCCGCCTGGCACCTTGTTTCTACCCTGTGGCAGTGGCGAGCTCCTTGCCCCGAGTAAGGAGTAGTTACATTTATGCAGTCCTAAAATCACACTTGGCCCTTTGAAGGCAACCTCAAGGCTGATGTGGCCCCAGGTGAAAGTGAGTTTGACACCCCTGCCCTAACCCAATAGGGCTGGTGCCCTTGGAAGATGAGGGAAAGACATGAGCTCTGCCTGCCTCATGTGAGAACAAAGAGAGAAGGCAGCCAGCCATCGGTGAGCAAAGAAGAGAGAAGAGAGCTCTTGCCAGAAACCAGATCGACCAGCACCGTGATCTTGGACTTCCCAGCTTCCAGAACTATGACAAAATAAATTTCTGTTGTTAAAAAGAAAGGATCAGATGATTTTTTTTTAGAAGTGAAAAATATAATATTTACAATCAGGAATTCATCTGATGGGTATAACAACAGACTGAGAACAACAGGAGGCCAGGTTAGGGGACACGACCTAAGTGCACTTGTCTGTCGCCTGGTCCCCACACTCACCTGTTTTCATAATACAATTTATAGTGACCCCCCAAAATTTAGTTTAAACCCCAGTACATTTTTTTGTAGAAATTCACAAGCTAGCTAGTTTAAAATATTTATGGGAATGGAAAAGACCACAGAAATGACAATCTTGGAAGTCACCTCTGCAAGAAAATATGACTTGTTACTGCAAGGTCACAGTGGTTGTTATTGTAGAGTATTGGTATAAAGCACACATACCTAGTAAACACTTGATTTTTCATAAAAACAACACTTGAGAGGAGCGGTTAGAGGATGAGCTCCCCTTGGATGATCCTAGGCCAGTTTGAAATTCACATGGAAAACAATGAAACTTGATCCTCACTGTTGTCATAGCAATTTAATGCCACATGGGAGGCATATCTTAATGTGAAATATAAAATACAAAACCATTTAGAGGAAAATGTAGGAAATTATCACTTTGCAGTAGACAAACATCCTTAAATAAGGCACAGATTCACTAAAGAGAAAGACATGAAAATTAAGAACTGTTCAGCAAAAGACACCATTAAATAGTGAAAGGCAGGTTACAGACTGGGAAAAGATATTTATGATATAAGCAGGTGTAAAGGGCTTACATCAGAATACATGAAAAACTATAATCCATAAGAGAAGATAACCTAAGGGAGAAAATTGTTTAGATGTGAACCAAACTTTTCTTCTTTATTTTTAATCCTCACCTGAGGACATTTTTCATTGCTTTTAGAGAGAGAGAGACAGAGAGAGAGAAACAGACCAGCAACCTATGTATGTGCTCTGACTGGGAATTGAACCCTCAGCCTTTCGGTTTATGGGACAGTACTCCAACCAACTAAGCCACACTGGTCAGGGAAAACCAACACTACAAAGAAGCTATTGAAAGGGTTAGCAAGCATCTGTGCTCAACCACATTTTTTTCTTTTAATTAGGGAAATGTGAATTAAAGTACAGAGCTGTACCATTTGTATCCACTAGAATGGTTAAAATTTAAGACCAAAACTTCCAAATATTGACAATAAGTATAGCAAATGAAAGGTTCAGCACTGCAGATGGAAGAATAAATTGATAAACTCACATTGTATGGGTTTTTGGTTTTATGGAACTAAATACGATCTATGCCCTAGAGATTTCACTCCTCAGCTAGCTAAGGGTAATGGCAGTGTAGCATTCTATAAGCACCAAGATATAAGATTGGAAAAAAGACCACAGTATGAGGATAAATCAATCATTGTAAGCAACATTTGAAACCCACTCACTCTGCATTCAGATCTTCAGTTGGTGTACACCTAGCCAAGAGAATAAGCGTCTTGGTTCCGTTTGCTCAACCAAAGTGCTTGCTCAGTTGAGTTAATTGTTCCATTATTACTAAGGTGTCTCCCCAGGTGTCAGTTTTCCAAACTCCATCTTGCTTGGTGACTACATAGTCAAAGGCAATTTTATTGTGTAGAAATATTCTACCTCATGAATCTATGTTGATCTTTTTTTGCCTTTAAAATTTGAACTGTTTTGTTATTTGGGACATAGAGATTTACTACAGATAATGTATGTTAATGTGTGCTGGAAATCTTTATAGGAACAGATGTAATTTGATGTCTTGAACCCTTCACGGTGATTATTTTGAATATTTAGGCTGGCTAACCATGCTAACGTCTAGGCCACATTTTGATGTGTGTAAGCATGGGAAGGCCCTTTGATCACATTAGAGTAATCTTAAGGATGCACATTAAGCAGATACTAAGGTTGTTGGGAATTGCTATTAAATTATAATGGGTTTCACGTTGGAGGCAATTAAACAAATAATGAATGGTTTTTGTATATATAGATTCATAAGAAAATAATCGACCACAGTTTGTATTATTAATCCTGTGTCCCTTTTTATACCTGACATTTTCTGAGTTTTTTTAAGACTGAAAAATACATAAAAGCAGCTAAATTGTTGAGACGTAGGTCCAATTAAGTCATGCTGATGTATTTAGGTTAATTTTAATATTAAGATCTAGGCCCAGCTGACAAACTCAAGAGCTGGAAAAATTGTCCAACATTACAATTGGTTAGTAATGGTAAATTAATGACTTTAAAAAGTTTAAAGAAAGGAAGTCTGTGTAGAGGACAAAAATAATTAGCCATTTTAAGAGTCTGGTACTCAAACCCAGCAGGAAGAATAGGGCAATCATTCAGAAAAGGAGACAAATAATAAAATGTAAATTTAGGGGTCAGTTTATTTTCCTATCATGGGTCTTAATCTAAAAGTCTTAGAAGGAAGTAATGTACACCCCCTATCATCTTTATCATTTCTAAAGTTTTAGGTTAAATGACTTCCAGAGGTCATTTGCTTTGTTGGCCTTTTAGTGAGCTGCAGTGTTAGACCTTAAGTCTACTTGTACTTCTGGTTGCAGGATTCCTGACAAATTTAAACAGAAAAACATGATTCCATGGATGTATACCCTGGAATTCAGGAGTAGAATTTACACTTATAAATACTCAATATGGTTCTTTCCTAAATGATTTTAAGTCTGCCCTTTATTGGTGTCTTTTCCAATAAATTCAGTCTCCTGGATGTATATCATGCAAGTATATATCTAGTGGTATCTTTTTTTGAAATGTAACTTGTACTTTCCAAGCATATGTCTGTGTATACAATATTAATTTTAATAATACTTGATATAGTCATAATCTGAGAATGTAGAGTCTGTCAGTGAAGGGTATATACAAGACTCACATATTTTCTTTTTTAAATTTTAATATATTTTATTGATTATGGTATTACAGTTGTCCCATTTTTTTCTCCCCTTTATTCCCCTCCACCCTATACCCACCCTCCTACCATCATTCCCCCCCTTAGTTCATGTCCATAGGTTGTACATATAAGTTCTTTGGCTTCTCCATTTCCTATACTATTCTTAACCTCTCCCTATCTATTTTGTACCTACCACTTATGCTTCTTATTCCCTGTATCTTTTCACCCATTCTTTCCTCCCTCCCCCTTCCCACTGATAACCCTTCATGTGATCTCCATTTTTGTGATTCTGTTCCTGTTCTAGTTGTTTGCTTAGTTCATTTTTTTTTTTTTTAGGTTCAGCTGTTAATAGTTTTGAGTTTGTTGTCATTTTACTGTTTGTATTTTTGTGTCTTCTTTTTCTTTTTTTTTAGGTTTGGTTGTTAATAGTTGTGAGTTTGTTGTCATTTTACTGTTTGTATTTTTGTATCTTCTTTTTCTCAGCTAAGTCCCTTTAACATTTCACATAATAAAGGCTTGGTGATGATGAATTCCTTTAATTTGACCTTGTCTGGGAAACACTTTATCTGTCCTTTCATTTTAAATGATAGCTTTGCTGGATAGAGTAGTCTTGGATGTAGGTTCTTGCCTTTCATGATTTTGAATACTTCTTTCCAGCCCCTTCTTGCCTGTAAGGTTTCTTTTAAGAAATCAGCTCATAGTCTTATGGGCACTCCTTTGTAGGTAACTGTTCCTTTTCCCTTGCTGCTTTTAAGATTCTCTTCTTATCTTTAATGTTGGGTAATGTAATTATGATGTGCCTTAGTATATGCTTCCTTGGATCCAACTTTTTTTGGACTCTCTGAGCTTCCCGGACTTCCTGGAATTCTATTTCCTTTGCCAAGTTAGGGAAGTTCTCCTTCATTATGTTTTCAAATTAGTCTTCAATTTCTTGCTCTTTCTCTTCTCCTTCTGGCACCCCTATGGTTCAGATGTTGGGATGTTTAAAGTTGTCCCAGAGGTTCCTAAGCCTCTCCTCATTTTTTTTTTTTTTTTGATTTCTTGTTTCTTCATTCTGTTCTGGTTGAATGTTTATTTCTTCTTTCTAGTCTAAACTGTTGATTTGAGTCCCAGTTTCCTTCTCTTTGCTGTTGGTTCATGGTACATTTTCCTTTATTTTACTTTTCATGGCCTTCACCTTTTCCTCTATTTTATGACCACACTCAACCATTTCTGCAAGCATCCTGATTACCATTGTTTTGAACTCTACATCTGATAGGTTGACTATCTCTTTATCACTTAGTTCTATTTTTGGAGCTTTGATCTGTTCTTTCATTTGGGCCATAATTTTTTGTCTTGCTGCACCTGTTATGTAGTAAGGGGTGGAGCCTTAGGTGTTCACCAGGGTGGGGCAACCCACATTGCTGCATTGTGATGCTTTATGTGGGGGAGGGTCAGAGAGGGATCAGTGCTGCTTGCTGCACTCTCTCTGCATACTTTCAGTCACTTCCTCTGCTTCCCACAAGCAAATTGGGCTCCTTTGGTGCTAATTCCTGGGTGGGTGGTCTCATGTATGTTCTAGGACCCTGTGGGTCTCTCCAACAAACTCTCCTATGAGGCTGGGAGTCTCTCCCGGCACCTCAACCCCCACAGGTATTTTCAGTCAGAGGTTTGAGGCTTTATTTCCCTGTGCTGGGACCCTAGGTTGTGCCGTCTGTCTTGCTCCCCAGTTGTCCCTCTCCGTTTATCCACACATGAATGTGGGACCACCTGCTTCACCAGCTGCTGCCCCTCCTACCAGTCAGGATGAATGTTTTTTCTTTAACTCCTTGTTTGTTGGACTTTCATACAGTTGGATCTTCTGGAAATTCTGGTTGGTTTTTGTTTTTAAATTAGTTGTTGTCCTTTTGGTTGTGTGGGGAGGCAAAGTGTATCTACCTATGCCTCCCTCTTTGCTGGAAGTATAGATTTTCTTGCAATAAATTTATGAGCACTCATACAAAAATTTATGAGAATTTTTAAATGTAGGTTGCATATTATTAGGACTA
This sequence comes from Tonatia bakeri, assembly GCA_004024845.1. Taxonomy (NCBI): domain Eukaryota; kingdom Metazoa; phylum Chordata; class Mammalia; order Chiroptera; family Phyllostomidae; genus Tonatia; species Tonatia bakeri. The sequence continues at coordinate 695,483 of PVIA01000005.1, forward strand.
TGGGTAGAATTCAGGCCAAGTAGATTAAACTTATCTGAAAAATTGGATTGTTTTGATTTAAAATATTGTTCTTTTCTTCCAGAGCTTTGGGCTGTTACTCTGTTCAAAACTGCTTAAATGTTTTACTTATAAGGTAGATTTCTCTATCAGAGGGAGGTTTTCTCAGGTGATGAAAACATAATTCATAATCTTTTTGTAACAGAATATTAGCCAATCTTATCAGACTTTTTAAAGCTATTACTAGACAGATTTAAAGTTTGGTGATTTTGGCAAGTGAATGAAATTCTTTTGTAAATGTGCAAGTAGTCCTGGTGGTCACCTAGTCCTAGAGGTCAGGGCTTTGACTCCCATCCTATCTTCATAGTTTTTGTTGGGTTACGTTACTAGTGAGTAAGGCTTCTCTCTAGCTAGTGTTCAGTTGGTTGTCTGGGATGATTTATCTACAATTTAGCTGTAATTCCAGATTGGTCCTAGGAGGAGATTAGTGTAGCTTCCACTTACTCCTTCACCACTTTGGATCACTTATTAGCTTTTTAAATCAGGAATTTAATTCATTTATTTTCATTCTTCATTTATTACAAAAGTATTCTTTATAAATTCCATAACTTTAGTTTTCATTTCCACTTTTAATCAAGAGTTATTCAATAAAAAAATCGAGGTGAAAGGTGTTTAAAAATTTCTGTTAATAATATCTAATTTATTTCACTGTGGTCCAGTTGCAGCCTTCTCATAATACTTATACTTTATAAACTTAGTGGTGCTTTATTTTTAATGTAATATATGACAAGTTTTAGGAATGTCCTATGTACACTTGAGATAGTTGTATTCTTTTTTATCATAGTATGACATTCAAATATATAAATGAGATTGGTTATATTATTTAGGCTTTCTGTACACTTATTTATTTGTTTTTGTGTGTTTGACTTGTCTTGTACTGAACATAATGTGATAGTCTTCTATCATTGGTGTTTCTTTACGTATCTACTGATATCTCTCCCAGCTCCTATTTTACAAAAGTGGTTGCTTTAAAAGGTGTTAATATATAAACTTATCACTATTCATAAATGTTTTGTCTTCAAGAGGAATTGCAGCTTTTAGCCTTAAAAAGGGTCCTTCTAGATCATATTAATGCTTTTTCACAGAATTCTACTTTATCTGTTATAAGGATCGCAGCTTGTGCTTTCTTGTTGTTTCCACTTGCCTGGTGTACCTTTGTCCATTCCTTCAAGTTTTCCCTTATTGAATGCGCTTGGACATATCTTTTGTAACCAATATGCATATATACTTGGGGTTTTCTTTATCAGTCAAGAGGAAAATTGTTTTTTTAATAGATGAGTTGAAATCATTCAATTTTACTGTCATATTTTTGTTCATTTTCTAAAATGTCTTTGGCAAGTTAGAAAATTGTATGTATCTAGTTATTTTTGTACTTTTTTAAAATTAAAAGAAATCCCCCTGATTCCTTATTTTGTTTAACCTTTAATGTGTGGTTTATCAGTTTTAAATAGTATTCTTTGACTCCCACTTATTGATATAATCAATGACTTTATTCTACTTTTCTTTATCTCCCTATACTTTTACTTTATAAAAGTATTAATTGCAAAATTAAACTTTGTAAAGACATATTTATATTATTCTGCAACCCTTGTTTCTTTCTTTGTTATTGAATCTACTATTAAATCTATATGGTCCTTTTACCAATGTAATTGTTTTATATCCATTGTTTAACTCTTATTTGTAGAAGTATTTTAAACTATGAATTTAGCTCTGATCATTGCTTTAAGTGTAATCAGAATCTGATATTCAGTATACTCATTATTCTTACTCTTTAGATATTTGGAGTCTTTGGGCTAAGTTCAGTCATTTTTTGGTTGTGTAAAACCCATCTTTAAGTAGGGCTCATGGATATGGCATTCCCTGAGTTCTTGTGAGTTTAAACTCTAATGCTGTAGCCTTGGTACTGAAAGAATAACATGGTTGAATAAAATATTATCAGTGCACACTTCCTTTTCATGAATTTGTATAAGTGCTACTTCATTTTTGCCTGCTTTGCATACTGATTTCGATACGTGTGGTGCCAGTTTAATTCTCTTGCCCTTGTAAACTATAGTTCCTGGAGCCCTGACAATTTGTTTTAATTCCTAAATTTGAATAGTTTTTGTAGAATAAATTTTAGAATTGATCTTCCTAGATCAATTTTCCCAGTACTTGTTGGCTCTCATGTGGACTTGGGTCTTCTTTTGTTTTTGCAAAGTTTTTTTGAATGATGGTCTAAAATAATAGTCCTGTTTTGCTGCATTGTTTTTCTTCCTTAGGATCTCCACTTATACATATGTTGACTTTTCATTGCCTACTTTTTATTTCAACCCATTTCTCTCTGACTCCTTTTTTTTAAAGTTTTTATTTTATTTGTTGTTTTCCTGTTTTTCTTCAATGCTTCTCATTAAATTTTCATTCAAATCTATTTTGAATATCATACAGGACATATAATTGAGCTTACTTTATGTTAGGGCATTACCTTCTTCTACTTCTTTCCTGAAATCAACCAACTCTTGTTTCATTTCTTTTTGTTTTAGCCCCCATTTTCGTTCTTAGATTTTAGTTTTAATTTTATGTCTTTTTGTATTGCCAATAGTTTAAGGATAATAATTAAGTTTTGTTTGTTATGTTAGTTTACTTTGAATTTATTGTTCTTTATTTGAGAAAAGTTTCTCAGATGAAAATTTTAATTTAATTTTTTATGGTAACTTTGTATAGAAGAAAGCTACATATAGCTAGCTATACATTGGTTTGATTGGCTTGGCAGACTGGAGTGACTTCCCAGATTTCTTGGCCAAGGTTGCCATCTTCTGTCGGAGTAGAAGACTGCAGTTCCTTCAATAGGAGGCATGGGGCGTGGCAGGGAGGGGCAGGCAGATGAAGGGCTGTGTGTGTTTTTCACATTTTCCTTCAAAAATGTTGTCTGGAAAGATCTTAACATAACCTTTATTTTTTCTTTCACCAGTCTTTTCTTTCCCTTTTATTCCCTTTTTCCTCAAAAACATTTCAAGACTGTCTCCTCAAGTACTGCATCCAGTTCCAAGTCCCTACTCTTTATCAGCATTGCGTCACTCAGAGTGCCATTAGCCTAATTAATCCCTTCTTCCCTCTTCTGCACACTTTGCCTGGATATTCTTCCTTCTCTCTTTCTACTCCTCCCCCAGCCTGCTCTCTGAAAATGCTAAGGTGGGAGTTTTAGAGAAAACTCTGTTGGTCATTGGTATTGATTTTTCTAAATACAGATACTTTGAAATTATAGTGGTTTTTATCCTCTGTATATGCCAAAAGTACAGTATTTGTGTGGATTTATTTGTATTTGTTGATCTGTACAGTTTTTTGGAGGATGTGTTTAGTGAGATTCAGATTTGGTAGCTGCGATTATCTTGGATTTCCAGAACCAGTCCTCTTAACCGCTACAGCCCCCATTCATGTTGTTCCTTTAGATTTTACTTGAATTTCTCTTTTGGTAGGTGCTGGCATGATTTCTGTGAGCTCTGTTAATGAAAGTGGAGAAAATATTCATTTTGCATATGCTCTCCCCATTGATATATGCCAACTTGCTTTCTTCATAAGCTTCAGATAAAACACTGCACCAAAATATATAATAAAAACACAGCTAGGCAGACAAGGAAGTCCCTTCAGTTCAAAACCCATATGCAAATCTTACCCACCCAGGTACTGCTGTGTGACAGTTTAAGCTAACGCTGGGCCATGCTGTGTGGAGTCACGTGCCTCCTCCTGACTATGCAGTAGGTTCTGCTGGAATGTGTGTGTGTGGGGGGGAGTGGGGTCGGAGAAAGTCTCATAGAAAAGATGACATTTGACTTTAAATTTAAAGGGCAAGGTGGATTTTTTCAAAGTGAACAGGAAAGGGACAGGAAAGGCTCTTTAAAGCAGAAGCTTTACTTGATGAGAATCATGAAGGTATTAAATGCTTGAGCTGTTTGCACAGCTAATCTTAAGTGGCTTTCGCACACGTGGCTGAGAGCGGTGTGGCACATGTAGGAGACTGGGGCAGGGTGAGGGGGAGCCATGGGAGCTGATGCTGGAACAGAAGCTGGAGGCACGTGTGAGGGGTGTCTCCAGCTTGCCCATCACTCTCAAAGCATGATGTGATCCAGGATTGCCTTTTTAACTAAGAAAAAGGAAGAAAATTAAACTGCTGCTGATAAAGCTGATATGTTGTTAGGATGACAAATTTGTAACCTCTAACACAAACTGTTTTCCAGGGGAAAACCAAAAATGTATCACATAAGTTTATTTTCAGAACTAAGCAAATAATTTTTTTTTAACAAGAGGATGTCAGTTCTTCAGTTTCAAAAGCTAGTTGATAAAGTTTAATAGTCTATTTTAAACATCAGTTTGGGGATATCAGAATGACATGGCATTTGAATAGACGATCTTCCTCACTTGAACAAAAGTTCCCCATGAATGATTCCAAGAATTCTGCAGTGTTGACCTCTTTAACCTTGTATCTTCAATGCCCAGTATGGCATAGTTGCTAAAGGAATAATAGATACGAGTTGTAAAAAAGAGAGAGTGAAAAATAAAAGTGAAAGAAAAGAGGGAAGACCTTTCCCTTTTTTGGGAGACCAAGGTAAGTTGACTGTCCAGCCATGGCTCTCAGGTTGTGGCTCAAGAGCTCGGCAGTGCTTTCGGACACTTCAGAACACGCTTAGGTGGTTTACTTGGTGAGGCAACATTCCTCTGCCTCCAACTGGAGTATAAACTCTCCTGAGAGCTGTGAAACCTTATCAACCAATGTAATTTAGAGATAATTAATGCAGAGATAGTAACAAACAAGGGAAGGGAGAGGTGCCAAAGGCCAAATCCCATTTCCTACCTTAAGATGGTACATTTCATTCTATAGGGCACAGATGAGGGGCCATAAGAAACCAAGGAAAAACATCACCTCCCTGTTTTGCTTAACATTTGTCCATACTGGACACAGATAAAATAATGTCCAATTGCTTACATTCTAATATAATCTGAAAAACAATTTTAAAAATATGAAAGTCACATGATCTTCCAAGAAACACTCTGGGGAAAGTTAGAAATAAAAGAGAGTTTGTTAATTTTTCAGAATACACAGAGTTAAATGATGATCTTATTCAAAGAGAAAAATCAATAGTTTTTGGCGCTTACAAGGTACCCATGGATACAAAACTTGGAAACAAGAAACAGAGCAAGTCAGACTCTACCAAGGAGATGGAAATAGTTAACTTTGTGTTTGAGATAGTTTCTCAGATTTAGTCCATATAAATTACCTGTTTCAATTTTATTAGAGTTAAAAATGCAAAGTTCAAATTTTCCTAAATAGAATAGTATCTGATTTTGAAATACTGGGCCATATGGAATTTTGTCCAGTTAACTGTGTGTGTCTGAGGCCTTCCAGAGTTGTTCTGCTCTGGAGGGATTTTACCCAGAGATGATAGGCATAGAGTTCACTCAAACCGTGGCGTGACCCACAGAACACATGTGAGTGCATTGAGGAGGGCACTGGCGGTGGCGGCCCCCCACTGCCAGCGACTTTCCTAGAAATGTAGAAATACTACTGCCAGGCCACCAGTTGAGGAAAACACCCAATATGTGTCCTCACATTTATTTATTTATTTTTAGCATTTTTTTATTGTTCAAGTACAGTTTTCTGCCTCCCCCTCCCCCTCCCCACCACCCTAGCCCTCCCCACCTCCCTCCCCTGTTCCCACCTTCTCCTTGTTATTGTTCATGTGTTCCTATAAACCCTTCACCCTTTTCCCCTATAATCCCCTCCCCTGTCCACTCTGGTCGCTGCCAGCCTGTTCTCAACTTCAGGGTCTTTGGTTATATTTTGCTGCTTGTTCATTTTCTCGATTAGGTTCCTGTTAAAGGTGGGATCATATGGTATTTGTCTTTCACCACCTGGCTTATTTCACTTAGCATAATGCTCTCCAGTTCCATCCATGCTGTCGCGAAGGGTTAGTTGTTGATTGGGAGAGCCTGCAACTTGTCTCCACCCCCCTTCCCCACCATCACTCCAGGTCCCCCTTCCTAAGGTAGGGAAGCATGACGTAGCCTGATGATGTTCTGCAACAATTCTCTGTATTGTTTGCTAGTTATGCTAAGATAGTGAGTAGGAACTGTCACTTTAATTCTTGACTACAGCAAATAGATTTAGGGACTGAAGGAAACCTAGGACACAAAAAAAGATACAGGACTGTGTTGTTACCTTCCAAATTGCTATTTCATTGTTGATAAAAAGTGCTAAAAACAATAGATTTTTTACATAATTTTGAATATTGTGAAACAATCAAAATAATAACCAAGTAACTCTGGATGTTGGATCTAGATGTAGTAGCACCATTTCTTGTGTGTGTGTGTGTGCGCGCACGTGCGTGTGTGTGTCAGAGAGAGAGCGAGAAAGATACATGTGTGCTATAGCAGTAAAATTTGCTGTGCAGAAAATGCAGGATGGGCTTCCATTGTCTGCATTGCAGAAGTTGGCGCTTACTGTTCTGACACTCTTTGGCCGTCTGTAGCTGTACATCCACTTCAGAGATAAAATTCTATCAGGTCCAATAGCTATTTACCGCTGACCACCATGGAGGAGGTTTTCAGCTTCTTCCTAGGCTGAGTTATTGCTCGGATAGTCTCTTTAATGGAATATAACCCAGTTTTATGACATTACTTTTGTTCAGTTTACTCGGAAAATCATGGTATGATTTGTTCTCTCTCTCTTCTCTTTTTTTTAACCTTCCCCAAATACAAGGAAAACAAGAAAAAATCATGAAATTACAGAATTAATGGGTGCTGAAAAGAAGAGAGTCTGAGAACAGGAGCTACTAAACCAATTTTCCTGCCTAGGGGGTATAATTCAGTAATATTTTTATAAACGTGATTCAAGCTGTGGCTTTTGTAAAAGATTAGGAGCTGCGTTTTTTAAAATTGAAGAGAGAATCATAACTTCTCGCCAGCAAGACAGCCCGACTCTCATTGGTTAGACTGACATAATTTCAGTGACTTGCACTTGATAATCATTTATCAACTACTTACCTAGAAAATGAGAGTCAAGATGAAACCAGGACAATTAACCAAATGAGAGCATTAACCTACCTCTGTCTTTGAAGATCAAAAGCAATAGGAAATCTCTACACCACATGTGTGAGGCCTGAGCAGAATACTGGGCTTTGCCTTGGAAATCCCGATTCGTTCGTGGGAACTTTAACATGTGCTTTATCATCTTTTGCCTTTAAATTGACTTTATGTTAATGTTGTCAACAGTTAATCAGGTTAGGGTAGAAAAACCCAACTTTTAAAATGATAAGTGGTAAGTTTATGTTACAATTTTGAAGCAAGGTAAGCGCTGGTTGTTTGACTGCTCAAGGTGGTCTTACAACTTGGTGGCGTGGGGGGTGGGGGGGGTGGGTGGTGAGTCTTGCTCACATCCCAGACCAGAATATATCCATGTTACTAAAGACCTAAGTTTGAATGCTGGCTGCTGGCTGACTTTGTAATTTTTAATGAATTACCCAATTTCTTTGAATCTCTGCATTGTTATCTGTAAAGAGAAAATAGCACCCCACCCAGTGATCACATGATTAAAATTGCTAGAGGAGGAAGCCTTACCTAAAATTGTGCCCCCCACCATAACCCCACAAATAGCTGAGTTACTTAGGGATATCAGCCCAAGTAACTCTTTTGTATGGCTACTCCAATGAACAAATTCAACCAACAGTAATACTTAGTTGGCTCAACTTCAGAACTGGAGAAGACAAGCACATTATATCTTTTTTCCCCACTTACCCCTGGAACATATAAAGGTACCTTGACTAATCTCTGCTGATACTGGGGTATTTATTACTCTGTGGAGGTGCTGCACAACAGTTCTGTGCTCAAACTCTGGACTCAGATTTACCTGGATTCTACTTCTGGCTCTTCCACCTAAAACCGTGGAAACTTAAAACCACTTCTCTAAGCCTCTGCACTGTGATTTGTCAACCATTTGTAACAATGGAATATACCTCACAGAGTTTTTAGGAGGATGATAATGCATGTAAACATTTAAGGAAGAAACTGGCACCCAACAAGCAACCAGTAAGCACTGGCTTTGCTACCACTTCTGCTGATGTCACTGTCACCCTCCCTCCGGCGGCTGCGAGCTGTTTGGTATGTACCGGCAGTTCTGTCTCCATCCACTGCGAAGGCTTCTCCTCTTATTTCTTTTTTCCCTAGCTTTAGTGAAATATAATTAACTATTGAAAATTGTATGTGTTTAAATTACAGTTGTATATATTTAAAGGATTCGGTATACGTGTACAGTGTGAACTAATCACCAAATTGAGGAATTACGATATCCATCACCATCAATAGCTTCTTTCTCTCTTTCATTCCCTCTCTGTGTGAGAATACTAATGATTCACACTCTTAGCCAATCTGACTGTAGAATACAGTATTATTATAGCCACATTGTTGTATACTAGATCTTCAGAACTTTCTTCATATTGCAAAACTGAAACTCTATACCCATTACACAAAAACTCCCCATTTTCTCTTCCCTCAGCCCCACTGTTTTACTGTCTGCTTCTTTGAATTTGACTATTTTAGTTTCTACATACTAGCGAGAGTATACAGGAGTTATCTTTTGGCGTCTTATTCCTTGAAATGTATTCTTTATCTGCGTCTTTGATGAAGTCTTGGTGCTTTCTCTGTTCCTGAGCTGTTTTACACCATTAATGTCTTAGGGAAAATTTTCACTTTCTTAATTTGAAAAATTGGAATAACAATAATATTTATTAATTTGTACAAAGTAAGCGCCCAACAACAAATGTTAGCAAATAAAAGTATAAAGTATAAGCCAATATACACTTCTGCTTATATTTCTAATAAATATTGTCAACTTTCTCTCAAAAGGTTTATCAAATTATACTTACGCCAAATGTTACAAAACATTTTCATTGCGGACAGTATAAGAAATGGAAAGTGGTATAGCATAATTTTTTGTTTTCATTTCCACTAATGTGACTGATATTTAGTGTTGCTCCATGTGATCAGGACATTCGTTTTTTCTTTTGCATGAATGTTTGTTCAAATCCTTTGCATAAAGGTTTTTTAGGAGATGTTTATATATTAAGGAAATTGGTCCTCTGTGCTGTATTCTTTTGAAATTTAAAAATTTTGGCTTCCCCTTTCTTTCTTGCTCCTTTCCCACCCCAGTCTTATTTCTTTTGATTTCAATTATAATACTTATATTTTAGTAAAAAATGTGTATTTTTATGAAATCAAATTTATTCTTCCTTTATGGCTTTGGGTTTGTATAATACTCAGAAACATCTTTGTCACTCTTCTTATGCTTGTGTAGTTTTATTTCTTACCAAATCTTTGATTCATTATAAAAATGCCCAATGAATATAAAACAAGAGGAACAAGCTCCTTCAAATTTTTTCAAATCAAACCAATAAGGTTTTATTGTGTTTTTTATTCACAATAATGGCAAATTTTTGTAAGACCCATACTGTATAATAGTGTGGGGACGTGGGTAGATGTACTGTGGATGGGAGATAGAAAACTCCCATACACAGTTTTGCTTTCTGTGGTTTCAGTTACATGTGGTCAACTATGGTCCAAAAATATTAAATGGAAAAAATCTTTGAGCCATTACAAAAGTTTTAAAAGAGTTTTATTTATTTAGTTTGAGAGTGAGAGGGAGAAGGAGAGGGAGAGAAACATTGATTGCACACCCCCTACTGGGGACCTGGCCTGCAACCCAGGCATGTGCCCTGACTGGGAATCAAACCAGTGACCTTTCCGTTCACAGGCTAGCACACAGTCCACTGAGCTACACCAGAGCCAGGGCTGTTACAATTTTTTTTTTTCATGTGAAGTAGAGAATTTAACATATTTTCCAAGGGTTTATGCATTTGTCAAGAATACCATTTACAGAATAATTAATCTTTACCCAATAATATTTAATATGTTATGTACTACTTTCCTATTTGTATCTACCTATGACCTCTGTGTTCTGCTCCCTTCTCTCCACACATGTAGCAGTACTTCCAAAATAATGTGCATGTATTCGAGTAAAATATCATAGTTTTAACTTCTGTAGTTTGAAAATATATTTTAATATTCAATTATTCTTATCTTCTACATTTTTCTAAAAAATATCCTTGATAGGCTTATACGTTTTTCAAAATTGAACATAAGAATCAACTTGGTAGTGGTAACAGCGAAATCCTTGCTTTCTTCTTGGGGGCAGTGATGGCGGTGGCAGTGGTGGTTGTGTGTGTATGTGTGTGTGTGTCCTTTTCAGTATCAGTGGAGATAATTGTGTGACTCCTCTTCAAACTTGTTATGTAAAATTTTTGTTAATAGGTTTTCTAATAAGGAAACATTTCCACATCTCTGATATGAACTCTCTTATCATGGTGAGTTGATCTTTGTAATGTGCTGTTTCATTCTATTCTCTAATATGTTCTTAAGTATTTTTGCATCAATATTCATAATTGATAATTGTCTATAATTTTCATTACTTCTGATATCTGTTGTTATAGCAATGCTATGCTAGAGTCATAAAAAAATTTTGAAGATTTTGTTAAGTTTTAAAATCAGAACTGCCATTTTTGAGTTTGGTGGAGGTCCCCTGTGAAACAGGCTGTGTCTGCTGGGGTTTTATGGGGAGCAGCTTCTTGATAATTTTCTCTTTTTGTTTCCCTGGTAATTGATAGGTTTGGATTTCTAATTCACTAAAAGGGATATTTGATAATTAATATTCTCTTAGGAAATGCTCAATTCCATCTTAATTTTAAGACCATACCTTAGATTTTTGTGGTTTGCTTTTTTTTGTACATTCTAGATTTGTTTTATTTATCTTGCTCTTTATTTAATATGCTCATTCCATCTGAGGATTCATACCCTTCTTAAATTTTGAAAAGTTATATTATTTTATCCTCAAATATTGCCTCTAAGTATAAAGTTAGATTGTTTATTGGAGTTTTTTCTTGCTTCTTGAGATAAGCCTGTAATGCTATAATGAAGTCACTGTGTCCTTTCACAAACTTCCTCTATTTTTGCCTTATATGTTTTCCTGATTTTATACCTTTGAATATTTTAAACATGCTTCTTGAAATTCTCCATAAGGATATCCTATTATTCTTAGTTTTTGAGGTGTAGTTTGTTGCACTGGTTGAGTCTCCTCATGATTGTGATGTGTGATCTGGACACATCTTCAGTGGTGATTGTTTGCAGTAGGAGTTCAGGTTCTCTGGAAGTATTCCTAGAGCAACAGGTACATGTTTGCTTTCTACAGGACGACCTCATGGAATTTACAGGAACCTGATTAGTTTTCCTGTTAAATTCCGAAGTTGGAAGCATACCATAAACATGGCACATATTTGAAACTCACAGAAATATATGGTAAAGCCTATTGCTGAAAATATTTATGCAATTGACTATGTTCTTAGCTTCAAGCTACAGAAAGTATCCCTGCCTGATGTTGGCTGGCTGGGGGAGCTTTTCTGGACCCTGTTTCAGAGACTGTGATTACTGCTGGTATCTTAGTTGCCAGACTTCTAGAATTTGCAACCAAGACATCCAAGTCCTCCTGGGGGTGCATTAGACCTTGTACCTCACTCAGTACTCTTGAGTGTCATCTGTGTATTAGTATTAGTACAATACTTTGAATTGTACTCCTTCCTCATTTTTGGAGCTTGAGGATTTCATGTTTCTCATTTTGAGTTTTAAAATATATCATAAGGCTTTTTATTTTTAAATAAGTTTTCAGAATTCTGGAATTCTTGGAGTGAGAAGGTAGTTCCTTCCTTATCAACTTCAAAACACATATCAACCAGAATTGGATTTGCAATTGGACAATTGAGCTCAGCATAAAATGTGTTTCTGGTTTTGAACACACCTCTCTATATTTATATATTTAAGTCTCAGTGTCCTTAGGTACAAAAGGAAGTATTAGGCATTTGGCGCTGAAGACCAGTTTAGCATAAGCGTATGTGCTATTAGACCTCTTGTGCATATTTTTATAGCCCTTTTTTCAGTGAGCTTTTTGGGTAAGGCTTTCCTTCTGATGAATGCTTCCTGTGCCATTGCAGGCATCTGTAAGAAGAAAAGCAGGCCACATGCTCTGTTATTATTCACATTTCAGGGAACTCTGAGAAGAGCTCAATGAAAGAAATGGCAGCCTAAAATTAACAATCCATTTGGTGTGCATGGTGTTTTTAACATGTTCTTTCCTCCTGCTACCAGTAAACTCAGTGACTAATATGTTATGCAATGTTACAAATATAGAAAGAAGAATTGGAATCAGTATAAGACAAGATGGTAAAAAACCATTCATAAATCCAGGGATCCAATAAATGATGAAGACGCTGTCTGTTAAGCACTTCACTCTAATGGTTCCAGGTACCGTCTTCAGTGCTACCATTGGGCCTACGATGCTCTATACCAATGTCAGAATAATTCCCTACAGCGCTTCAGACTCTTCTTGATTCACCTTGTTATGTGAGTAGTCAGGGTTTGAGTTGAATGAACAAACAATGAGGGAAGATCCCGAACAGCTAAATTTATAGTTTACTAACACTTATAAATGTCAGTCTTTCTGTATGACACAGTAACAGATTTATTTTGCTTTTTATGGATGACAAAATAGAAATATGGAAGAAGTTGGATGGCTTGTTTAAGATTATATTTCCAAAAATAAGAATAGTGCTATAATAATAACAGTAATAACAATACATTAACTGCTTCCTGTACATCAGACATTTTTTTAAGTGCTGAATTCTCGCAACACTTCATCCCGACAGCGATCCAGCAGTGCTCATCAGAAAGGATGGGTGGGAATTTGGGCGTTCTGAGCCTGTGATGCGCAAACTCCTGCCGAACAGCTTGGCAGGTGCTGAGAATAAGAGCAGTGCTCAAAGTGTAGGGCGGAGAGATGAGAAGCAGGGCCAGTCGGGCAAGGCCTCATGTAGGAGGAGTTTGAATCTTGCCTTCTAAAACAGGCATAGATGAACATTTTCTTTAAAGGGCCAGGCAATATATATTTTAGGTTTTGTGGCCCATGCAGTCTTGGTTACAGCTACTAAGCTCTGCTGCTACAGCATAAAAGTAGTCAAGATAATACATAAACAAATGGGCATGGCTGTGCTCTAATAAAGCTTTATTTAAAAAAAAAAAACAAGTGGGAAGTGAGTGGAATTAGACCAATGACCTGTTATTTGTTGACCCTTATTCTGGAAAACAGTGACTACTAAACTTCAACAGGAGATAAAGCAGGAGGCATACATTGCTCCTTCAAAGAGACGGTGTTTCTCACCTGATGTTAAATACAACGGTTAAACTGAGGTGAATATAAATTACTTTTTCCCCACTCTGTCAAGGGTGAATGATTCCATAGGAGTAGCAGTTAGGGTCTTCTTCCAGGTAGAGTGACCACAGAGGTCTGTGGTTTGCCTGGCACTCAGGGGCATAACTTGTAGCAGTTTCTTTTACCTCAAAAGTTTCCCCATTTGGAAAAGTTATATATAGTCACTTTATTTTAAACCTAATGGGGTTTATTTTAGAACTTCCACATAGGGCTAGGCATCGGGCCTCATCTCTTGTAGCTGGCGTGATGGCTAAGAGCAGTGGTCCAGAGACTCACTATTTGGGGTGGAGTCCTGGCCCATTCTGCCCCTTTTTAGTGGTGTGGTCTTGGGCGAATTGATCCTCTCTACACGAGACTCCAGATTGAAAGGTACATGGAGACTGAAAATAAAGGGATGGAAAAGGTATTTCATGAAAATGGAAATGAAAACAAAGAGGAGAGAAGCTTGAATAGCAATATTTATGTCAGACAAAAAAACTTTAAAACAAAGACTATATAACAAGAGGCAAAGAAGGACCCAGCAATTCCACTTCTAGGAGCTTATCTGAAGAAAATGAAATAATTCGAAAAGATATATGCACCTCTATGTTTACTGCAGCATTGTTTCCAATACCAAGTTATTGAAGAAACCGAGGTGTTTCTCACTAGTTGAATGGATAAAGAAGTGAATACGCACATGTACACACACACACACACACACACACACACACACTGGAATATTACTCAGCCATGAAAAAGAAATGGATCTTGTCTTTTGTGACAACATGGGTAGATCTAGAGCACAGGTGGCAAACACAAGTCCCATGGGCTGAATCTGACACTCCACATTGTTTTATCTGGCCCAACACCTTGATTCCACCTGGCAACAGTGCTGAGCTCTCGCTTAACAGTTAAGGAGTAGTTACATTTATACAGTCCTAAAGTTACATTTGGCTCTTTGAAGGCAACTGTGAGGCGGCTGTGGCCCCCAGTGAAAATGAGTTGACACCCCTGACTTAGAGGATATTATGCTAAGTGAAACTGAGTTAGAGGAAAACAAATATGGTATCATTTCACTTAGGTATGTAATCTAAAAAACTAAAGAAATGAACAAACAAAACAAACTGACCCATAGATGTAGAAAAACTGATAATTGCCATAGGGCCATAGGGTTGGGTGGTGGCAGTATGGGCAAAAGGTTAAGGAGATTAAAAGGTACAAACTTATAAATAAGTCATGGCGATCTAAAAGACAAAATAGGGATTATTAATAATATCTCAATAATTTTGTACAGTGACATATAGTGAACTTTTTGTGGTGATCAGTTTGTAAGGTATATAAATGTGAAATATCACCATATTCTACACCTGAGACTAATATAATATTGTATGTCAACTGTACTTTAACTCAAAAAAGATTTACATTTCAGAATAAAAATTAGACATTAAAAAGAAAGAAAATTGGGAGCAATATGTCCTTCCTATATTATAGGGCTATGTGACTATAATAGAAAGATGTTTATAAAAGTTCACAGGGGAAATTATTAATAAAGTGCAATCCAAGTGGAAGAGAGGTAGAACTGTAGTAAAGGAAGGGCTCTGAGCCCAGACTGGGAGGGCTTAACCCAGTCTCCACCACTTCCAATCCAAGGGAGCTTGTGGAAATCATAGCCTCTCTCTGAGCCACAGAGCCTCATTGGGGCTAACAGTCCTGCCCCTTCAGAACCGTCGGAACTGGTAAAGACAATGTGTGTGCGCTGTCAAGCACCGTGCCTGGCACATAGTTAGCCCTTAGTCAAAGGCAGTTATTGTTTTTCAAAAAATTACATGCCATATTGAAGCTATTATATATCTTTATTTTGACTCATACCTCAAATTGTTCACCCCCATTCACCTTCTATAGTATCAAAAAAAATTTTATTAACTGTTCTGTAAGCCACATCCACTCAGTACAGTTCCACAATTATGATGATGATGATGGTGATGAGATGATGATAGTTACTTAGGGAGCAATTTTAGGTCATACAAGTTTCTAGATGGAGCGCATACTATGTGTGGTCAAATGTGGCTGCTGCTAACTTCAGCTGACTTTTGAGGCTTTGAGAAGCGCTTTGAACCCTTGATTTCTGGGCCATTCTCAGGTCATGACAGAGCACCCTGTGGTTTTTCTTCAGTAGGGGAGGCCGGATGAGATCACAGACTGAGGAAGCACGGCTGCGAACACCATGCTATTTCCCTCCTAGTGCTCTGCCTGTACCCTTCTATCATGTTTGCTTGAAGACCTGAAAATAATTGGTTGAAACTGGTACTCACTTTTAGCCTTTTATTCAGGTTTGACAAGAATGTGGCTCCAAATAACAGGCACTATAAATGGTTTGAATCTAATAAGTAGTCTGGTTGGACATGCAATCTGCTGTCCTTCCTTCCTTGAGAGGGAAATTGCAATCTTCTGAGGTTCTCCTTCTATTTCTATAGAATGTGGGTGCTAATTTGGAAGCAGTCTCATAAAATGGAAGCAAATAGGCTAATTAGAAATATTTATGGACCTGTTAGTGAATACTTGTCTAATTGAAATAACAAGACTCTCCCAGAAGGGGAAAACTTTACTTTGGTTGCAGGAATAATTAGCTTATGCTGTTACACTGAATTAGGATAAAACCCTTTTTATCCAGATCAAATCCATTTTTCCTTGATCAGGCCAAAGTTTCTTCAGAAGGACTCATTAGTATTTTTATTATTTATTTTTTATTATTTTATCAAAGCTAGACTTGCGCATTTCTTATTCCTCTGAGATACTCATTTCTAATTTTTTCCAGTTGATTATTTTGGTACTTACTTCCATATCTCTAAGTAATAGGTTTATATTACCTTTTTTAACATAAATTCATTTTTTAATCAAAGTTACATACATGCATATAGTTAAAAGAGTCAAATGTTTATACATTGAACAAATCCAGCATATCTATGCTGCAACCCTCCCTTTCCCACTTTCCTAAAGGAAACCATGTTTTGTTTTACTTCCATAATTCTATTTGACATATTATCACTACTTCTTGACTTTTTAAAAATTATCGATTGACTTTGCACTCCGGAAGATGAGAATGTACTTTGGTTTTATACACATGTCAGTAGTCCCGTCCTGTATACGCACCTTTCCTGTGTCCCCTGCCTATGGTTTAACCTGAGGTTGGATAGATCAATATTCTATGCTTAGGTTATCAGGGACTTTGATTATTTTGGTAACTCTGCATATTTGTTTTTTTCTTTTAAAGACTTTATTTATTTATTTATTTATTTATTTATTTATTTTCAGAGAGAGGGGAAGGGAAGGAGGAAGAGAGGGAGAGAAACATGGATCGGTTGCCTCTTGTACACCCCCAGCTGGGGCCCTGGCTTGCAGCCCTGGCATGTTACCAGGAATTGAACCATAGAACTGGCAATGTTTTGGTTTGCAGGCCCAAGGTTTTGGTTTTCAGGCTAGTGCTCAATCCACTGAGCCACACAAACTAGGGCAACATTTGCTTTTTTAAAAGATAATTTTAGATTATCTTAAATAACATTTGCTTAATTTTCTGTGGACTTAGCACCAATTCCATTCAAAACTCTTCCACACCAATATGTAAATTGGTGCTAGATGTATTCTTTCACATCTGGTATTCTTTCGATTGTCTTCTGGAAGAAACATTTCCCAGAGCCCACCAACACATCCTCACCTGGATGAATTTCTCTCTGCTTCTAGTGTCACCCAGAAATTTTACTTCACCTCCCTCGTTTTCAGCTTTGCCTTCCTCATGCGTTAAACCCTGTTTCCTGGATCCACAGTCTTCCTCTTTGTTGACTTACTACCTCATTTTGACTGAGTTTATCCTCCAGTAGCTTCCTGAAAAAGGTAGAAAACTATATAGAAGATGGGTTGTTTGATACCTTGCATGCCTGAAAATGTATTTATTTTATCGTTGTACTAATTCAAATATTGGCCAGGTCAGAATTCTCAGTTAGAAAAGAATTCCTTTAGAATTTTATAATATATTTTATTATGAAAATATCTGAATATTAAAAGCAGATTTATAGAAATTCTATATACTCATTAAAAACTACCAGCTTCAACAACTACTAACATTTTGCTTTCTGGTTTCATTTATCCCTTCACCTACCTTTTTGTTTGTTTTGCTGGAGTATTTTAAAACGAACCTAGATATCATCTCATTTCACCTCTGATTGATTCAGAATGAATCTTCAAAATAAAATAAAATGTATTATCTTGTATAAGCACAATGCTGTTGTCACACCTAACAAAATTAACATTAATTTCTTTATATCACCCACAAACAAGTCTCTATAGTCTTCTCTGATTGTGTGGGAGTCAAAAAATACTTTCCCTCTCAACTTTCTAAGTTCTTCTGGCTGGGCCAATAATCAAATTAACATGAGAGAGATTAACAGAAGAAAATGTCCAAAATTTATTATGGATGTAGATGCTGGGTTGCCATAAGAATATGAGACCTGAGGACCCATTGGCAAGATGAGGCCTATAAGTCACTCTGGAGCAAAAGAGAAAGGGGAGAGACTTCAAAGGGCAGAAAGGCAATTCACGTGGTGGTGAAAACACATTTGGTGAGTAAGTATTTGCTGGCCTATCTTTAACAATAGGACTGTCAGAGAACAGAACCAATGGGCCTTACTAGGTTTTTTTCTGTCTGTCACGCACTAGTTTATATTGACGCACAGTTGTCTGTGATGGCATCTCCTTTCCCAGAGTGAGTCCTCTACCTAAATTTCTTTTAGGCAGTTCGGGGAAATGTCAAAGATTCTCCCTAAATCTTCTGTTTCTCAAACATAACTAGCTTAAAAGAGCCAATACCCCAAGGAGGCATATTTTGGGGTGGCAAGCTGCTCCCCTTCAATAAATGTCTATAAGTGACTTTTATAGATGCTTTGTTTGAATCAAAATCTCCCCAAATTTCTACACATTATATCTGGATGTTATATTTTGAAATCTCTTTTAATCTCCAAAGCCTCCTCTTCTCCCATATTCTTAACCCCCCAGCCCCAAAGAACTGGCAGAAGTCAGACAAATTGCGTTTCTCACATTTATGTTCGGAAGGCATGGAATCCCAGGCGTCAGCACTGCCCTTGATTCTGCCACACAGCTGCAAATCTGAGCGAAGTTCTGCCCACACTGGGTCCTTCCACTTACACCTTCTGCCCCCTAGTGATTTTTTGCCTGCTAATATTGCTAGCTCCAAGCTTTCATATACCTGAATCTTATCCTGTTTTTATATATTTTTTAATCTTGTTTTTATATTTTAAGCTCTATGATTATAGCCACTGCAGCTGCTTGGTGAGGTTAGGCAGATTTCATTGCACCTGGATTGGTTTTCAAATGAGGTTGGATAAATTAAATTATGGTAATCTGTAAAGGAGCAGATGAGGAATAATAATCGGAATGCATGTCATAATGTCACAGCAGCACAGAGCCCTCTGGACTTCTTTCTTTCATACTCTCTTTTTTTTTTCCCAGATGAAAGAATTCTTTTTCTTCTCACCCAAGCCAACACAAGCCAATGCCCAGGATATTACAGGAAAGGGTTACTTTTATAAACCAGGGCGTGCTGTAAAAGGCATCTGGGGGGCTCATCTAGATGGTTTTTCAATTTATTTATTTTTTTGACAGCTTTAAAGGGCCTTTTAAAATTGCCAGGAGAGTAGATTCATATTTTTATCATTCCACCTGCATAGCATTTTAGACACATTTATATTCCTGAAAGCATAATAATACATAACATTTAGCATTTAATTTATGACTCCTGCCACATCTGGTATAAAACTCCTTCTGAAGCAATAAATCAACTTCTTCATGTCAAATTGCCATTCATTCTTTGACCTCCTCCATAATTTATGGTTTGTGAGTGCAAAATGGAAGAAGCAGCTTAAATCAAGTGGATTTTAATTAACAATCTTAGAAAATTCAGAAGAATATCTGCAATTTATTCACAAGGGGAAAGAACTTGGTTGCTAGAAAGAAGAGGGGGAAAGCAGCTCATTTCCATGGGTATAAATTGACGTCTATTCTGGGTGCTTCAAAACCACAACCTGATTTTCCTCTACTTTGTGTTAGAAAGACAAAGCGATTCTGGTAGGAAAAGCTGTCCAAGCTCTCAGGACAGAATCCATTTTCTGGGAGAGATTTTGAGGGAAAAGAGTAGGGGGAGACATGCAACCACCTTCTGCTTAGTGCGGTCTTTCTCACAGTTGCCTGGCTGCTGACACGGTGCCTTTCATGTCAAACAATTTTATTTCTAAGCTTTTCACAGTTTGTCCTAAGTAGCTTCTATTAGCATTGTCCTGTCTGTTTCCTTGGCAACAGAGCCGGTCAATTTAGACACCATTTAAGAGCTGTGGAAAAAGCCACAGCCAGCAGTGTGATGGGCAAAATTACAGAGAACAAGCTGAATACAATCCTCGCCTGAGGAGATGCATTTTCTTCCAGGGCTCATTTTATTTTAATTAAAATCGAAAAGCTCTTTTAAACAAGACCCTAGATTAAGCACAGGCCAGAGTAATCTATTGTACAACCAATACAGCTACATTCCTTAATGTTATCTCTTTAACCTAATGGATTGCTTGCACTTTTTCAAATAAACAAGGAGAGAAAACCTAGGAGCAACATGGTGGCGTCTTGTTACCCATTTGTAAAGTAAATATATAGAAAGGAGAGAGACAACTCTTTTCATGCCTGGAGCCGTGTTTAAATGGAGCACCAGAGAACCTACAGCTATACATACAATGCTTACAGTTTATCTTGCATGAGAAAATAAACTCTTACTTCAAATATTATAGGTGGTCTCATTTACCATTTACCTCATTTCATTGGTTGTGTTGACTTTATGTAGCTATTTTTCCTCCTCAGTGAGTGTATATGGGTCATTCTGAACATGGAACCAACTAGAAGTCTGAAATTTTCAGGACTGGGTTTTATGTCAGTGGTTAACTTGGTGCCTGCCATTGCCTTCTCAGCTTTTGTGGGCAGGACAAGATAGAACATAATCTAGGGTAGGGGAGACTTTTCTCCTAGTAGGGAATATGTTAAAATTTCCTTGCCCTCTGGGATGAAAAACACTTATTCTAATATATATATATATATATATATGTGTGTGTGTGTGTGTGTGTGTGTGTGTGTATGTAAATATATATATGTATGTATGTATGTAAATATATATGTATATATGTATTTGCAAATACAACAAGAAGAATTATTACTTCTTTTGGGGCTTAAAGGTAACTTCAATATTATTTTCACTTTAAGAAATTTGGATAAGGGGGTTGTATTTGGGTAGGGAATTTTTGCTAATGCTGTCTATGCTATGTAAATGCCCATGGATATATCAGGGCTTATATCTTTTATGCTTTTAAATTAGCCTCACCTAAATGGAACACCGCTATAAAGCAGTGGGTACTTCTTCACTGAAAGTATTAAAACAGGGATATGAATCTTGTTATTGGAGATATCTTAAGTAGGATTCACACCTTAGTAGAATGCTAAATTTGATGACTTCTCCACTCCATTCTTACACTGACATTTCATAATCCTGTCCCTGAATTTGGACAAATTCATGTTCCCCAAAGTTGCCCAGGAATTAGGGCAGGAAAATGACCCCTGTGCTTCATCTTCCACAGTTATTAGGGATTACCCTTCACCCCTTTCTATAGGGTTCCTTTGATTTTCTAGGAAAAATGCAGAAATGTTCATCCCTAAGCTTTTTGGATTCTTCTCTTAACTTATAACAAGTAAAATAAGTGACTCTATGTTTATGATGGTTCTTGATCAAATGCAACTAGGATCATAGAGTTTTGTGATTTGTTTGCATTTTTCTTTTCATTCAGTAAGAATCAGCCCAAATCACATTTTCTGTCTGAAGGGTTACTGGGGCCTTAAAACCATTCCAATGAGGATCTCCATGGCTAGATAACAAAGATGCCAATTAATGTTGGTTGTAAAGGGAACAGCAGGGCTCACCAGTCATTTTCCCATATGGTACACAAGAACAATTAGATACATAGGCTGACATTTCATCTGTGGTATTTTCATAATATACACTATGGTGACTGACAGGAAGGAGATACATAGATGTGACAGACTGACAAAGGATAAGGGCAGATGTTGTCCATCTTTCTCATTATGATGACTATTTTAATGAACAGACCAACTCATGTCTGCAGTCCATTAAATCATCTGACAGTCTGAACATCTGGAGAATAGCCCTGGGAATTAGGTTTGTCAGGTGAGGACTCCTTGGCTGACAGGGAGGAGGTGTGGGGCTCTTCTGGGGCTGCTGACTCTGGGGAGAACCACAAGCTGCCCATCACAGGAGACCCTGCTTTTCTTGACACTAAGGGCTCAGATGTGGAAAAGATTTCTGCCACCAAGATGGTATCCAGCTGAGAGTAGTTGTCTGTTCTTTCACATTTTTTCAGAATCCTTCGCTCCAGTGTCTGGCCTGTCTTGGTTTTCTGAGCTCTGAACCGCATTCACTGAATAACCTTGAGCAAATGACAATTTTCCTAGCCTCTTGTTTTCTCATCTGTGAAATGAGGATCCCTCCAACTCCCAGTTCCCTCTCCCAGTGGAATAACTCTTTCTGAAAAGCATTTTCATCTCCATAGGGAAAGGTGATATATAGCAACACAAAATTATATTTGATTCCATGCCACCCACAAGTTTAATTTGTTGGTTCCAACTTTCCCCCGGAAACAATCCAAGTGTTTCTTGGCGTGAGTTAGCAGTAACACCTGAAAGAGGAAACTTTAAATTTCAAAGTTAGGAGCATTTAGTGCCCTTTTTCTCATGCTCTAGTCCCTCTAAAATAGGGTTTCTCAGCTTTGGCATTATTAACATTTGGGAATGGATAATTCTTTGTTTTGAGGAGCTGTCCTGTGCATTACCCTTCCCTTCTTTCCGAAGTTGTGACAAGCACAGATGTCTCCAAACATTGCCACATGTCCTCTGGGGGGCAAAATTCTCCCAGTTGAGGAACTGCTTCAAAATGTGCTTGGATAGTCATCCCAGCAACTGGGGATGGGCTTGTGCTTAACTCTGCCCTAGGTTGGTGCTTATATAAAGTGGCTGGTAAAAATAACAGCAACAACAGCAGCACCCTGGCTGGTAGTCTCCAAGGTTTGAAACAAACCCATGAAAGCAAAACAAACAAACAAAAACTCATTTCTATATTTCAGTACAGCTAGTTATATGATCATATCCTGGCATTTTTTTCCCATTAAATTACTGCTTTCTTTTACAATGGGGACAAGCAAGGGATGCTGTCCTTTGTACCCTGAGCTTTTCTTAGAAGAGACTAAAGGAACTGTTAGGTCTATTTGAAATCTATGGATTGCAAAGCAGACATCACTCTAGCTGTATGAAGTCAGTCTCCTGCACTAATGTTGGTATACGTTTTGTTGGAAAAGCTTTCGGCTGCACAGTTGCAGCCCATTACCTGGCTGTGTATCCAACAAGCATACCCATTGATTCTTCTCACATTCAGGGTGTGATAGAAAAGCTTGTGCTGCGCTGGGCCTGCATAGTCTATAAATATGATGTGATCACAGTAATTATGTCATAAAACAATTAGGAAGGATGCTCGTGAAGTAAGTAAGAGGTGAAATATTGCATCTACCACAGGAGGCCAAAGAACAGAAAGGTATTTGAAGATTTGGTTAATGATTCTGTCTACTAATAGAAAATGCTGGGCATAGTTTTTGAGAAGCAAAATTAAATGTTATTGGAGGAGGATACGTTTTATGAAAGGAGCCATATGTTTAAGAATTTAACATTCTTTTTTTTCTAAAAGAAAGTGCCACTGTCACAAATCTGTATTCACGGAAAGTTATTTTCTGTGATGCAACTTATTAGACACCTTACCTAACTGAAATTTAACTGGCAGCTTCAACTTTCCAGGAAAGATGTTACATTAGGAGTTTAAAAAAATTCTCTTGACAATCAGAAGAGATTCCAAAAAACATATGCACTAAGGTTTGTGTGCTAATCAAACAATTAAATATTTCATTTAAACACATCCATTTGATGACTATCAGCTCCAGGGAGGAGGAGGAGCTGCACGTCTAGGAAGCAGGCGCCATGTTTTCTAGGCAGGCTCTGCAGTCTCGGTTCCGGGAGCAGGATCTGAGGGCGAATGTGGGCTCCAGCCGGGCTTGTCCCCTTGACCCGCTGGACTCTGTCACCCACCGGGGAAACGTAGCTGGAAGAAGAACAAACTAAGGCCCTTTAAAGGCCAGAGCCCAGAAAAAGGATCCTTTTACTTACTTTTCTTGGTGATCAACCCATCACCTGAGTGTGACTGAAATAAAGCAGATGTACAGTAAATCTTCACTTAACGTCTTTGATAGATTCTGCAGCTTTAAGGAAAATGACATATAATGAAACCAATTTTACCATTAGCCAGTTGATATAAACAGGTTAAGTTTCTATGGCATCTCATCTACGTGAAGTGACATAGAATGAAATAAACAACTTTATTTGAAGACCTGATGTAGTTGGGTTGAGTTAAATGAGTTACTTACCATACACTAATGATGAACAAAAGTACCTGGTGCATGTAGGCATTTGTAGGTATTAAATATA
This sequence comes from Tonatia bakeri, assembly GCA_004024845.1. NCBI lineage: Eukaryota > Metazoa > Chordata > Mammalia > Chiroptera > Phyllostomidae > Tonatia > Tonatia bakeri. The sequence continues at coordinate 719,493 of PVIA01000005.1, forward strand.
TACTGTTGAGAAAATCAACCCAGGTTTTGGCTCACGGTATATTTTGGATATACTTTAACAAAACAAGACAAAACAAAACAAAACAAAACCTCAACCCAGAAACAAAACAAAACAAAGCCAAGATTGCTTGCAAAATAAAAAAGTTTTTTTTAAAAAATTTTTTCAGCACTGTTATCTTCAGATGTTTGTTCCACTGGCATAATATAGCATTTAAATAGTTCTGTGAACTTTGAGGTTTGGGCTTACAGCTTTGATGGGTAGTAAGTAAAACCCCTGAGGCTGACACTCACCCCTTCAGTCTGTCATACCATAGTCCTGAATCAGTGCTTATTTCACTCGGTTCATGATGACCAACACCTTACACTGGGCATTGTTATACCACCTTCGAAATATATAGCTTGGTCAGATGAAAACACTGTTGACCATGTGGACAAATGAGTCTATATCCAACCACTGGAAAAGCTACTCAAAGTATATGTTTTAAGTGGCTGCTCAGTTGTTTACCTTTTAAAGATTGTCTATGACTTTGATCTTATCACTCAGTTGTTTGGTCAGGTGTTTATTGTTCCGTTATTCAGAATTTACTTTCAAAGGAGGTGTTATCTTGCTTGATGATGAGGATGATGATTGTTATAATTTTAATCTTCGCCCAAGGGTATGTTTATTAATTTTACAGAGAGAGGAATGGAGAAAGAGAGAGAGGGAGAGGGGTTGAGAGAGAGAGAGATATGTGAGAGAGAAACATCGATCAGTTGCCTCCCATATGGGATCTAACCAGGGATCCAACCTGCGACCTAGGTATGTGTCCTGACCAGGAATTGAACCCACAATCCTGTGGGATGGATGACACTCCAACCAACTCTGCCACCTGGCCAGGGCTGATTATTATTATTCTTTTTAATGTCTTAAAAATAAAAAGTTTTCTGCCCATGTGAGTTACTGATTTTATTATTCTTAGTAATATGCTTTGGGGATCCTTTAAGAGTATTGCTGGGCTATGTCAAAAAGCAGATGATAAATTGGCTTCCAAATTTAAAAGTGTTGTGACAACATTTTCTCTCTTAATCACCTTTGCATCATTAAACTCCATATGCATCCAGTGTAGGACTGACTGTGAATCTCTCTGTGTTAACAAATCAAGGTGTCAAGTTGGGCTCCTTTATTGCTTTCGAATGCCAGCAGTGCTGTCCAAATGTCCTAAAATAACAAGGGGTTTCAGGATGAATCATCTCCATTTATTTTAGGCTTTTGGTTTCCACTGAGTAATTTTTATAATTCAGTTCATCTAGCGGAGGAGAGGGTTAGCTAGTATGGCTGTGACAAATCAGGGTCGGAAACTTGATAATGAAAAGAACTTGGTAAAAGCAAACTTTTTAATTTTAGAAACAAGGTCAGCTTTCATTGTTCGGCCAAACTTGTTGCCATTCATGCAGTGAGAGGCTGAATGCTTGTCCAAGAGCAAGTGATCCATAGTCCAAAGCTGCTGAGTTTATTTTATGCCGTGTCGATCCATTTAATGTTATCAGAATTAGTTCTCTAGAAAGGTACTTGTGGAGAAGCATAAAATGCATTAAAAATATGAACCTATTTTTTTTTTAAATAATAAGGTCATTTGGTAGGGAAACGCTTGTTTTTTTCCCCCCTGTCCTTGATTCATTCCTCTTTAAACTGGTACTGCTTTTCTCCTTCCTCATTAATAAATCTCTTTGTTTCCTATGGAGGAGAATATATAAACCCTTCCTTTCTCTTCACGGAAAAGTCTACTATTTATGTGTATGTTTTCCACTCACTCTGTGATGAACTTGTGATTACAAAGAACCCCCCACTGCCCCATTCAGTCAATCAGCTGACGGGAAGCTAGGCGTTCACTCATGCAAGCATGGGAAAACATGGTCGCATATTTTAATATCGCCATTTTACAGGAATATTGACAAAATGATCGCTCACAGGTGTTCCTCTGGAAAATAATTACTTTTAAAAACCTCATATAACAGAGTGGTCTCTTGAGATTAGAATTTAAATTGACACTCGACTCAGAAAAAAAATTGTGAAGTAAAGGGAGTTTTTCTTTGGGGAGGTGCTCTCCTTGTGTGGGATGTAGACTACTACTCCTTCTCTTGTGCTCACCAGCATCCTTAGGATGAAATACTGGATTTTCCCTTTTTCCTCCATGCCCCACTTAAGCACATATCCACCTTATTATCTGTTCCCTCAACACTGGTCTTTGCTTTACAAAGTGCCCTCCATCTAAACTGAGAGATACATGATGCTGATAGAATTTAGATCTGGGAAGACCGATGAGGAATTCTTCGTCTACCCCTCCATTTTATAGAAGAGAGAATCAATTGCAAAAGAAGTTAAGGACTGTGCACAGGACTTCATGACTCCTAGAGAAAATCCTGACACTGGAGCCTGGCGCTAGGTCTGTCGCTCTTCATGGCCACTTTATTTAGCCCTTCTGATGTGCCTGTGGCTGTTAGTCCCGTTCCCAAAGACATTTATGTCTCATAAGGGTGAATTCCAGAGGACACACATACCATTCCTAGAAGGTGAAGAAATGACTCCAATGGCCAGAACCTGAGAGATGGTGGCAGGCTGATTTGGGTGTTCTGTTAGCAAAGAACAGATATTTTGGAGAACAGGATTTTGGAGGCCTTCACATCTACACTGCGTGGTGACTGTAAGATTGGCCTACCACCAAGGTTGGGACAAGAGATCTTGGTCATTGCTATGCTTCTGTAATAAGCTTTGTGGAAACTGTCCACCCAGACTTCCTCCAATTAAATTATTACTATCTTTTACCTTAATTTCCAGGTAATCAAAATTGAATAAGGCAAAAACTTTCCCCAAAATTTCCTTTGTTCCTCAAAGTATTTATTAATTAAAAACACTGTTCTTTGTAGAAAATACAGAAGAATTGAAAGAAAATAAAAGGCATCACTCACTTTCCTGTTGAAGCCAATCACTGCAAACACTTTGGTATTTTTCCTTTCTGTTTTATTTCTATTTCAAGTTAAAAACTAATAGCAATATTTTTCTTTCTTTTCTTTTTTTTGACTTTTTCTCTGGGTATAAAAGTAATACATGCCTATTAAAGAACAATTGGACAATGCAGGTAGCATAAAAAAGAAAATACATCATTAATAAGCTTTATACCTAGAGCTACCCTGAGTGAAATGTTTCTTTCTAGCTTCTTGACAAAAAAAGATTCCTATTTCCCCATTTCAGTTCTTAACCATAAATTAACCAGTATAAAGCTAAACACACTTACTGATTTTTTCCACTTCATTAAGATGAAGACCTTTCAATTTGTTGCTAAATTTGTTTCAGTTTGTGGCAAAGTTGAGTATAGGTGAGCTCTTATTTCAAAAGAAGAATTCAGTCTAGATTTTATACTGGTTCACATTTTAAAGCCTATGATGAAACATTTTGAAAACAGTACAGGTGCATTATAAAATGTCAAGAGTAATTGTAGCTTCTTTCAGCAAAGTTTTTTTTTTTTTTTTCCTTTTCAGAATGCTTAGAGATGGGGGCAGCAGAGTCTGTGGTTATAGGTGGGACTCTCTGTAATATGCAACATAAAGGGATCGCTTATAGAAGTGATGCTTAGAGCTTGAGTGCACTCCAGAGCCTCCAGCCCATCATGCTAGTTGTCTCTGAGTGAGCATGCTCTCCTATTAATCTCAGAACACCAATGCCTTGTGTCCCCTCGCTTCTCCTCTGCACATCTCTCTTCCTTCCTGCTAAGGGGGCAAAGTACATTTAAACACTGCCTCTTAATGGGGCCAGACTCTTTTCTAAATGTACCTCTTGCTCAGCTTGTGCTCTCATACTGGGGTGCACTTATTTATCTAATGGGATCTTATCAATGTTGAAGACAATGTGAAACATTTTCTGCTTATGCACTTAACAGGGCAACTCTCTGATTTCCAGGGCAAATTCTATATCTATTACTTCTTTGGCACTGATTTTTACTGTGGAAAATAAAGTTTAGGATACATGTGGGCATTGTGCCTATACCTGTCCCTTCTCCATAGAAAATCATAGATCCTATATATATTTCCCCGACTTTCTTCAATTCTCAAAGAATGCGTTACAGTGGAGAAGAAATCGTACTTTATTCTCTCCCTACTTAATACCACAGGGATGCTGCAAAATTTAACCCAACCCTATGACAATCAAAACTTCCATTCTCCTTCTACAAATGGTTTTGTAGTTGCATCTTTGGCCAAATGAAGGGATGCTCTTCCAGACATCAGTGAGACCCCCTGGGTGGGCATAGCCTGGATCGGATGTCATAGACTTTCTCTTGTTTCCAAATTAGTGGAAAGAGTTAGTTCTCTCTAACTCTTGCTAGGATAATAATAACCTGTCCCAAGTGTTCTGAATAGGGAATATATGGACTCAGTGGAAGAAATCCATCATTCTCAAAATGTGTCTCTTTTCCCATCATTCCCCTGACAGCCCCACCTACTCGATGAAGCTGACTTTCTCTTTCCTCTGGTGAAGAAGGAAAAACATTCTGGTCAAGTGTCAGTGACAGATAAAGTGAAGGGCAACATTTTCTGACATTTTCTGCTAGGATCACCAGCCAACTGACTTAGTCTAAGTCAACAGTGAATATTTCCTTACTGCTAGGAAGAGATTGATGGGTCCCAGTTTATTTGACATGTACTGTCTTTGACACATATCTCTTCTTCACAAGAGCCAGTGACATGAGCAGCCTAGCTTTGGAGGCTGACTTTCAACTGATCTTGCTTTTCACCCTCAATATGCTTTTTTTCAAGAAACTCTCTCTTTCTCTCCATCATCATCATCATGATCATCATCATCATCATCATCTCTCTTCCTAGCTATTTATATGTATCATCTATCTCTTCATCTATTTTTAAATTCACTATTGGATTTATATAAATTCAGTCAAAACATTAAAGTATAAAACAGATGATGCCTGCAGAATTTGTCAAGAGGAACGAAATGGACTCCTGTGAGTTATTCCCTGTTACATGTGGCTTAGGTTGGATTGTAGACCAGCTCTGTTCATAGTTATTTATTTAATTTTATGTTATATTTTCTAGACATAATTTTTGGTCATAAGTGAAAGATCAGTCATTTTGAGTCCGTTAGATTTATTTCAGTTGTGTATTAAATTGTAAATGTCTGTTTTTATACATACAATGAGATGGCCAGAGGAGCATCCATACAACACATGGTGGGACGTGTGGTCAATATATTGCCAAGTGTCTGTAGACAAATTGATATTTAAGATCACAGAAAGCTAGAGAGACAGGAACAGCCACTCAGCAGTTTTGATCAATCTGAAATGGACAATCTGATCAAGTGGATAATCTGTTTAAAGCAGATGCTGAGTAGCTCTTCTACCACTAGCAGCAGATCCATAGCTCTTTTCAATGAAGTAAAGGAGGTGTTTTCCCTGATGATTTAGATAATTATTTCCCATTTTCACCTTTCTTGGGACAGTGCATAAGATGTTCACCTCCTCTTTAAAAGATAAAATTTAAATGTTAGTAATTGTGATTTCTGTGGCTAATCTTGATGACCTCAGACTTTGAATAAAGACCTAAGCTGTTTGGGTATACTGCCTTCCTGGTCCACCTGACAATTTTGAAAAGCATGATGTCATATTCAACAGTGCAATTAAATGACTATAGATAATAAGTAACCAACATACCAATGCTGATAGTTTATGAGAACAAATGCAATCTATTTATTCTTAGCTGCATTCACTTTTATCCGTGTCCTTCCAAGAACCTACTGACACAATGAATAGGTAGAACTTTCTAGAAGGGAATAAAGGCTCTCTAACCAGAGCCATACCTAACCACAGCTAAATCTAAAATTAATCTGTGGTGACAGGCCAATTAAAGGGCAAATCATATAAATAAATTCTGATTGTAAAGCCAGGTAAACACAAAAGGGGCTTTCTTTGAAACTATTACATATGTAGAACTGTAATTTAAATAAGAACCAACATATTAGGCCTATTTCTTTATTTAAAAAAAATTCTTATTATTGTTCACTTACAATTATCCCCATTTCTCCCCCATTGCTCTTCCCTGCCTTGCCCACCTCCACCTCCCACATTCAATACTCCCCCCACCCCCGGTTGTCCTTGTCCATGGGTTCTTTATACATGTTCCTTGACTTGACCCTTCCCCTTCTTACATTAGCATTGGAGAAGTAATTGATAGGAATATATGCACACTGTGCAAGTTATCTTGTATGTAGTGATTTGCAGGACCATTTAATTCATGGTGAGCCAGAGTTCATGGAACCAGGGAAGGCTAAATTGTATTGCTTGGTATAAAATCTAATTGGGCAGTTTTAAGCTTTATGACCTCTGGCACGATATACTTCTAGGAAATGAAAATGGAGTGTTCTGTTACTCAGAGATCATTTTTATAGGATACCCAGTATATTCTTCATATATTAATAGTGACTTTTTTCCCTATGTTTTCCTTCTTTTCCTTCGATACACAATACAAAGAGAATAAATGGATTTTTGAGCTCTACAATAAACAGGTTTAGTATAGAGTAAGAAGTATAAAATGAACAAGTCACATTTTTGTTATGAAATATCAGAAGTGTCCATTGTGTTTATTTTGGAATGAAAGGACTTATACAATGAATGGTATTTTTTTCCTAATGTTATTATACCAAAGACTTTTGATATTAATTAAGATATGAATGTTTTGTTTATTGTCTTTTGGTTAATAGACTATAGTCAAGAAAAGTGACATAATTGAAATCTTGACTGAAGAGGAATGCTGATTGAGGGTTTGGTTTTAGTGCATGCTTTATTTTGTGATACATCAGTAACCTTTGCAAAAAATCCTCCTGTCAGTAACAACATTGAATCTCAAGCAGCACACGATGCAATTTGTGTCAACTGCCTCACCTAGATGCTGTGCTGAGACAGCATTGCTCTAAGTGCTCTGAGCACTCATCCTTAACTGCGAAGGCTATGCTAACCACACTGTAAAATGAGTCGGTTCAAAATGAGCAGGCTGGAATAAGAGATGATTTAGCTCCATGATCCACTTGGAACCTGGGGTATATTCAAAATCAGCTATGGACTGCCGGATGCTATTAGAAGTATGCAGCTCACTAGGTTAAACTTAAAGTCATATTTTTACAAATAAGCCTGCTGGGAGTGGGCTGCCATTCATGGCTCAGTGATGCTACAAATAGCTTTTCACTGGGAGTCACTTCCCGTGCTGTTTCCAAAATACTGTGAAAAGATATAAAGAGCACGAAGAGGGGGCAACTTTTATCTCTTTCAAAAGGTATTACCATGTGAGACAGAGTTTTGGGAGTTTGCTTTGAAGTATCTCCAGTCTGAGGCCTCCTGAGAGGACAGGGGCTACCTTTCTCCGCTCATCAAACCTGCAAGTACAGCCTTCTGGAATTCACTAGTGACTGAACTCATATTTGGTTCCTGTTCTTTTTAAAGACTTATAAGTCAGACTCCCCTGTGTGTTTTTTAGTGTTCTTTCTTCACCTATATTGTATTATGTGCTAACTGAATGGGGAGAGAAATTAAAAAAAAAAAAAAAAGCCATGGTCGTTGTCTTCCTCCATAAGCATGGAAGCTTATGAGACAGTTCTCTTGGTCAAAAAACAGAGGTCCAGCATCTCTAGATTATACAAGATATTTTCTCACTTGGTGTACAGTTGTTTACTCAGGACTGTAGTGTATGGAAGAGAAAAGGCAGATGGGGAGTGCAGCATTTGCAATAAAGGTGGGATGAAAGGCAGAACCTGTCTCCTCACTTTATATCGCCTGCTGTTATAAGTTCTGGTTTGTTCTGCGAAAATAATGATTATTGTCATAGTGCCTACAAAGTAATGTGTGAACAAATTAATCAAATACACCTCTAACTCTGTGAAGACTGACATTTTTTGGTGTACACAAGAATTGTCCAAGTTTTCAAGGTTTCTACCAAATATTTAGTGGTGAGGGGAGCATAAATTGTAGCTTGGATACCAGTTAGAGATTTACTCTTTTTACTAAAATTGATGAAATATACCTTCCCTTTAATTTGTTTATTCATGCATGTTTATTGTGCAGCTATTAGCTGTTGGGTTGCCTGATGAGCTAGAATGATGAAACAGTTTCTTATCTTGGAGCTTATGGTCTGCAAATGAGAATGCAATTGATGATGAAGAACAAGGATATAAAATTAGAGGGAAACAACTTCTAGCTGAAAATACAATGGCAGGTAGCCTACTTTGCAGAGCACATGGGGAGGGATCATCTCTATACACATGAACCAATGCATTTTTGGTACATAAGAGGAAAGCTGTCTGATCAAAAATTCATGTCACACATTATGAAAAGTTAAAATCTCAACCAACAAAGAGATCTTCAATGTTGTCCTCTGGTGGGCAAACATGGTGGTTTCTTTACGTACAGTTTACTCTTCCAATGGTTTACTCTGCAAGAGAACACTATGGCATCCTTGTAGATCCATACCACTCATTAGATATACAATATAGCCAGTGTCAGATGTGTGTTATCAGTAGTTCTTTCAAGTAGACTTTATGGATTGTTCTCATGACCACACAATCTCATTACTCAGGCTGACCTCAAAGCAATTCTTAGAGGGGCTTGGGTTATACTTATATATATGGGAAAGCTTGCACTGTTGTTATTGTCAAGGGACCAGAATACAGTGGCCCCCAGCCTCTGGCTAGTAAGCCCTCTGCTCCTTCCTACCCATGATGCAATTGTACATGGAAAAGCCTTATTTGAAAATCCCAAGTCTGTGATGAGTCTATGTTTTCCCAAAATGAGCTCTAAGCTATTGCACTAAAAAATAGGGCAAGTTGTCAGCCAAGGAGGGCCCAGATACAGTGACAGAAACTTGAGGTAAATCTGATGTAGGATATTGAAGAGGATGACAAGATCCTGGAAGAAAGAGAATGAAAAACTGGGCCAGATCAGAGGCCATTCCTTTAAGGAAATGGTTTGTGGACATCCACTGAATTTAACCATAACAATAGCAGTCTATACTCCTACTTGAGGCATTTCTATAGTAATATATATATAAAAGATTCTGTTTTTCTTAATGGACGCTTTTTGTCTTATTCATGAAATCTCAAGTGAAGGATGCGCCCATGTATTGTAGACACTCTGAATTACAGTCAGTTTATCTAATCTGGTACCATAGTGGGTACCAGGTGAACCACATTAGTTATGAACTGTATTAGTCAGGGTTCTCCAAAGAAATAGAATGAATAGAATAGAATAGAATAGAATAGAATAGAATAGAATAGATGTTTATTATGAGGAATTGGCTCATGAATTATGGAGTCCGAGGAGTCCTACAATCTGCCATCTGTAAACTGGAGGCTTGGGAAAGCCAGTGGTATAGTTCCAGTCCAAACCTGGCAGACTGAGACCCAGGGGAAGTAATGGTGTCAGTCCCAGTCTAAGTCAGAAGGCCCAAGAATCAGGACCCTGATGTCCGAGGGCAGCGGACCCGAATGAGCCACAGACCTACTCAGGACCTGCCACCTACTGGCACACACAGTTGACACAAATGTCTTAGAGATTATATGGACTCTTACATTACATAATCCATTCAAATTTTTTAATTTTATTCTTCTCAAATTTTAAAATGCTAGTTGTGACACACTGGACTGATTTGATCATCTACTAAAAAGTTGTGATCTGCAGTATGAAAAATACTGCACTTAGCCAGGAATGAGACAGATTCTACTCTGTGTTGATAGTTTGGATGGACTGCAGGAATCTCAAACCAGCAGGGGCATTTACCAAAATAATGGTTGCAAAAGTTATTATGGTTAATTTTTTATTATTTTTCTTTTTTGCCTTCCAGTATTTTCTACACCTTCTAACAAACATGTCATCTCAGTGAGTTTAAATTTTATTCCTGATTTTTTTCTCTTGAAAATTTGTCAAATGTTGGTTCATTCTTGGAAATTTTTTTCTCATTAAATACTTGAATATCCATTTGCTATTTTTTTCATTCCAATATCAAAACATAATTTACAGGGGAAATTACCTTTCAACAACAAAATCAGACTTACCCGAACAGAGGCCAATGTGAGCTGGCGGTCACTATACCCATTCTGCTGGAGGGTATTCCAGTGAAAGGCAGAATGGAAGAAATTAAATCCACATACCATTAAAAGTAGAAAACTTTTATTTTTATGGACAAAAACAAAGGATCCATTTGGAGATAGTTATCGTAAGTCTGCAGAGAATCGTGCCAAATAAGCTGTCCTCACAGAGAGTGCTGGCTAAGTAGGACATCATGATTAATGAAGCGTGTGTGCTGTTCCTCAACACTGAAAAAAAAGATAGTCCATGTCAAGTTGATCACTTTTTCCCTTTTGCTTTCTCATTTTGGAAATGCTATATTTAAATTTCTAGTGGACAATGATCATAATATCTTTTTAAACAGGATAATTATGACACAAATGATCTATGAGATGATTGCAATTTTGAAAAAACTTATAACAGAAAAGTGACCAGGAGGTCACTTACCAAAATAATGACTGCATAAGAGTTTTGGGTAATTCTTATCCCTTTTCTTTTGGGCTTTTCAGTGTTTTCCACACCTTCTACCATAAAATTTAGTTATTTGGTAATCAGAAGACTAAGAGTAATTTGTCCTCTTGCTAAGCTTTTGACAATAATTTACTTATTCTTTTGACAAAATCTAATAAAATTGCTACAAAATATAACATGAGATAAAATCTTATAAATGATTCTAGAAAGGTTTCAAAACATTTTATTTCTTTACCTGTAAGCTGGATTTAATAAAATACTTTGAGACCAAATGTGCATTTATATCTAATAGTTTCCAACTGTGTAAACTAATGCCATAGATTTATCTTTTCATAGTAATTGGGCCAATACTGTTAAACATAAAGTCAGGATTTTATTAACTTCTACTTTTTCCAAATCATGAATTCTTTGTTGAACGAGAAATATGAAGTTTGAATTGAAAGAAGTTTGATTAATTTTTAAAAATACCAAAATATATGCATCAAAGAGAGCTTTTAATTATTTGTACTGCTATTGTTCAAATCTGTAAATTCTTAGATGCCCACACCCCCCGCCCCACCCCTCCCCGAGAGCAAGTTTATGACCGGTACTTAGGTCAGATATCTTAACCAAGATTTTATCTATGATATTATCTATCAGACTTAGCTTTGAAAGATCTTTGACAAATTCTAAAACAATTAAAATCACATCTGTCCTCAAAGGATGAAAATTAGCTTCAGCCACTTGCTTCTTCTCCAGTCCACCGCATGTATTTCCTCCTTCCCAGATCTGTGCCTCAGGGCAGGCTATTGTGGGAAAGGCCTCTCCCATTCTCTCTCTGTAAAGTCTTCTTTGTTCTTGGAGGCCTAGAACCTCCTGGTGAAAACAGACTGTGATCTTTGTGCTGCAACAGCAAGAGATTTTACCACGTATCTCTTTGTTATGCTTATTCATGCATAGTTTCTTTCTTCATATAGTTTATAGGTTTTCAGATGTTTGGTGATTTATTCTACTTTGAGTCTTCAGTGTCTATCAAAAGTTTTTGCTCATGGTGACTTATAACAATTATTTTTTTGAGTAAATTAAAATAATATGGAATTAATGAAACAGGGTTATTACACATGTATTGCTTAGAGATATCTTTGAATAAGTGTATAACATTGAAGTTTACCAACTTGAAGGGATATAATATTCATAAGACTATTTACATTTTAAAATGTTAGTTAAAAAATATTTTTTTTGTTTACATTTCATGAATGCCTGCTCTGGGCAAATCACTATCCTGGGTATCACAGAACAAAATTTAGTTTCTATTCCCAAATATAGTTTATGAAGTTAATAATTATTCACACAAAAATAATATTGTATGTGTTAAGTACCCATGAACATAGATAATAGATGCTGTAATTTGTTTAGAGACTAGAAAGTCCATCTTAGGGATAGGTAAGTCAGAGAAAGGTTCTCCAAACAGAGAGATGCAATTTGATTCCTAAAGCTTAAAGAATGGGTAAGACTTACGGGTGGGGTATGTGTATATAAGAGTATGAGTCTTTCTTTTAGGCATAGAGAGGATGAGACATTTGTCCAGGCCACAGTTCCGGTGGCTGTCCTATTGTCATTCATGCCTCAATAGAAGGGTGGAGGTCAGGGCCTTTGCTGACACATACGTGTTCTTCCTATTAGTTCTGGCTAAAGCATTATAAGCCATAATGGTTAAAAGGGGAATTCCTAGTAAGTTATGAGAGAAATGTAGAGATTTACCATCTTCCTTAGTGAAAGCCTCATTTTCTGAAGGTGCATTGTGAAAAGAAAGGCAGATACACAAGACATACAAACTTGAAGTGCTGTGCGGAGCAGTTCTACTTGAGATAGCCTTGTGGCTAAGAACAAGGCCATCTTAGGAGAAAAAATACTCTGGGTAGTACACTCTTCCCCTCCTGCTTCCCTAGAGTAGTGATCCTCAAAAAGATTCTATGCTCTGAAGACAGAACTACTTCAAAGGAGGTTGGGCTTCAGAGGAGCTAAGGGAGTGTGGATGACAAAGAAGGGCAACTAGTAGAAGATAACTCTTTATTCTGCCTTTAAAATGAACAGTGCGAATGTTTTAAGACACGGATGGAGGGTGATGGAGGAGATGCAGACAACATTTGCTCTTTGCAGGAATGACTCTGAGTGAGCTGGGATGATGTTCATTGTGGAAAACTGAGTGATTGTACGACCCACTGATACCATTTGTAGATCTCAGGTATGTTTGATGCTGCCTTGGTTTGTTAGTGATTTTGTAAATAATTCCATTCTAAGTATTTACAAGAAGATTTTATAGTATAAGGAGTCAAAATGACCTGCATTCCTATCTGGCTATACTAGGTAATGATGGCAGGTCAGTTAATCTTTCTGAGCCTCAGTTTTTCCTCATGTAAACAGTGAGATTACATTTACCTCCTTGGGCTGTTGTGATGGTTAGAAGAAATGTATACAAAATGCCTACTGTGGTCATTGGCCCTTAAAGGAACACAATAAATGGTAGAGAAAATGACAGTGAAGATGACAATAATAATAATAATGCTATCAATTTCAGGCCATCCATGATGGTCCATTTTTCTAGGGCTGTGGACTTTGAGTGAGTGAATTGTGCTCTCCCACAAGGCACCGGGGGTGCTATGAGTCAGTGTCAGAGTCCTGCCATGCCCTTTTCCTTCTGGGGCACATGGTGTGCCTGCGGCCTCTGCATGGCAGGACTGTGCTGGGCGTTCAGGGGTTGCTCAGTGGTACCCCGCTGCCTCCTTCTATACTGTGGCTCTGGTTTGGCTGTTTAGAGGGCATCTGCCATGTCTGGAGGAAATATAAGAGTGTCCTCTCACTGGTCTAACTTCTATGAGTCGTTTCCCACACGGAGGAAGAAATTGAGGAGTCATCTGCTGCTGCTCTGCAGGTGGCTGCCTCCCACAGACGGAGTTCAGGGCTGAAGATGAAGGTTCTGCCCCATGTTTCACTGACGTGGAGTGATTTTCTTACATTTATTTGCATATGCAAATTTAGAGCTTCTTCAGGCTTTGCCAATTATTTCCCTTCCCTTCAAAATCAATTAGAATTTCAGATATATTAAAAATTCACCTCTTAACTAAGACAATGCTTTACTGTTGACAGAAGACTCATTCCTTCACCAGTTCATGCTCTTTGCAAACATTGAAGGCATCTGGGAAGGCAATGGGTTAAAATACTACTTAAAAAATAATGAAACCAAAATAAAAATGGAGTAGGCTGTATAGGTATAACATATATATAGATCAAAGGTTCAATGAAACTTGCTGACATTTGTGGACTAATGAAATTATATTATCTGTGTATTTGTAAAAATTGAGCTATCAGCCACATACCAGGCAATGCTTGGGAAGAGGACTGAGCAGTTGGAGCATGTGGGTATGACACTACCAGCTATTTTTCAGTCTTGACGGGCCAGAGGAGAGGTCTTTTTAGATAGTCAGTATCCCTTTTGTTTATTTGTTTTTGAATTATATTTATATTTTAAATAAGGAAAACATTCACATAGTTTAATATTCAAAACTTATAAAAGTTTTACAGCAGAAAAAATTCACAACCCCTTTTCTCAGCCTCCAATGTTTCTTTTCTTGCATATTTTTCAGCTATGTTTTATGTGTACGTGTACATAAGGAAGTGTGGATGCTTGTGTGTATAAAATTGTTAGCGCCAAAGCGCTCTCCATAGAGGCTGCACCAGTTTATAACACCACCAGCATGAAAATTCTATTTCTCTACATCCTTCCAGAATTTATATGACTCCTCAGTGGGCCAGCATAGAATTCTGCCTTTGTCATTCCTGCACTAATAGGTTCCCACTTAACCCCACAAAGTTTACTGTGGTCTTCCCTCTGGAAGTCCTGTCTTTCCTGATATTTTAATCCCTTGAGGATATTTTTGTGTAATAGAAAAGGAGTGGTTTTTGAAATCAGGGTTATTTAAATATTTGATGCTGTACGGCACATTTAAGAGCCTGGGCTCTGAAGGCAGGCTGCAGTGGATTTGAATCTAAGCACCAGTATGTACTAGCTGTGCAGGCTTAGAGCAGTTATTTCAGCTCTTTGAACCTCAGTCCCTCACGTAAAATGGGGCAAACAAGTTGCCTTGCTGACATGTGTTAGGAATAAATGAGATAATGCATATAAAGTGTCTGGAACTCGGAAGACGCCTGAAAGGTAGTTGGTGTTGTAAGAGCTATTATTAATAAAATCTGTGCCATGTGTCATTCAGTAGAGTATATGCTATGTATACACAGACTTAAGTTAAATGTTAACGTTAACAAATAAGGCTTACATTTTCAAGAGAAACTTTTATCCTTGAATACAAAGACCATGTGATGAAGAATCAAGGTGGCAGAGAAAACAAACACACGCTGACTTTGGAGTCACTCTGTGTTGACTATGGAAAAGCCACCAAAAAAACCTGTGATGAAGCAAAGCTAAATTTATTAGATTTACTGCAATAAAGGGAGAATGCTATGCAAGACTTTATTAGGAATGTCTCAGTAGCTCTCAAGGAAGGATATTTATAAAGATTTGGGAGCCTGGCTGGGGACTTTGACCAGTTGGGATTGGACCAAATTTATGACAAAGACTTTGGATTTGTGAGCATAGTGAGGTAAGGATCTTGAAGTAAACATTATAATGAATGGACTGCTAGTTTTGGTAAGTTAACTATTTTATCAATTTTCATTGTTTCTTATAAATATTTTGTTGTTTATGCTATTATAGTTGTCCTAATTTTCTCCCCTTTGCATCTGTCCACCCTTACCACTCCCCTGTTCCCAGAGTCAGTCCCCACACTGTTGTGCATGTTCATGTGTCCTGCATACATGTTCTTTGACTAATCCCTTCACCTTCTTTCTACCAGTTTCCACTCTCCTCTTCCACTCTCACAGTTGTCAGTCTGTTCTAGGTTTCTATGCTTCTGATTCTGTTTTGCTCATTAGTTTATTTTGTTCATTAGATTCCACTTATAAGTGAGATCATATGGTATTTGTCTTTCACTGACTGGCTTATTTCACTTAACATAATAGTCTGCAGTTCCATTCATGCTTTCAGAAAAGGCAAGAATTATTTTTTTCTGTGTAGTATTCCATTGCATATATGTACCACAGCTTTTTAAACCCACTTATCTACTGATGAGCACTTAGGCTGTTTCCAAATCTCAGCTATTGTAAATAAGTATTTTAGTTGATATATAGCTTTACCATCCAGGGATAAGTATTTGCTAGAATAAATAGCTATTATTTTAGCCTATGCCCAGTTATTGTTTAGCAAATTGGATGTGGAAATTAAGAGATTAAGACATTTTTGAAAATGGAAAAAATGTTTGGTCCATAAACTATTTTACACAGGGACAGGAAAGTATGCATTGTCTCAGAACCAGTTAGCACAGAAAACTATGTTGGTTTCAATTCTCAATCCCAACTTTGTTATAAGACATGTAACTTTGGGCAAGACAATATACCACACACTGTGTCCTCTTCAGTGTCTGAAAAGCCTAGCAGAAGTTCTGTCTTTGGAGGAAGATGATGTTGGGGGTGGTAGGTCAAATGCAGAGCATTCTGAGCCCTAGAGGAAATGAGAAGCATAAAGAAAGCCACATAATTTGAGTGGCGATCCAGAAATAGTGCTGCTCAATTAAATGGAAATTTTGAAGTGGATAAAAATGAAGAAGTGAGGAGTTTATGGGCAAACAAAATGTGGAAAATTAGGTGAAATCACGTGAGAGAAACGGGCAGGGAGAATAGTCCAGAACTGAGGACTGAAGGCAGAGTTTGTGCTGGGCCAACTTTTTCATGCTACAATTATGACATTTTGGAGGTTGGTTTGGTAGTGGAAGGAGCTGTTCATCCTGGGTGCAGCCTCACCTCAAGTCTTGTTTCATTCATCTGAACAATGGATCCAGTACAACTTGACCTACCTAACTAGCAATGGTTGAAGAGATCACATATGAAATGGAACACACTTTATATGTTATAATAACATTCTTTAAGCTAAGATGTGGATACTAACATTTTAATTTTGCATTCCCCGTATAAAGGAGAGGCTTCAGAATTAGACAATTTTTGTATACCCTGGGCAAAATCACATAGGCAGCTTCCGTTCCTAATCATGTGTAAGACCAAGCTGTGCTGTAGAATAGAGTACAAAAATGGGGAAGGATAAAAAGTCTTTGTTGCACCTCAAGCAGTGCATGGTTGAGAGAACCAGACAGCTGGCTAAATTTTTTCCTGAAATAGATTTCCTTTGCATTTTTTCCTTAAAAACCTATATCAGGGATAATGGTACATTTTTTTAAAAATTGTGATTTAAATAATGTTTATTGAAAGTCTCCTGTCCATGATACAGCACTGCACTCTTTATATCCATTCTCTCATTACATTCTTAACACCTATGTGAGGTGGGCATGACTGTCGTTTTTCTGAAACTGCATCTTGAAGTGTTTGCTTGGACAGGGAGATGTCAATTGTTAAGATTCACTGCCAGGAACTGTACGTGATGTTTTATTCTGTCTTAAAACATTTTCTCATGTTATGTAGTCACAGGCTTAAAATGTCATGCCCTGGACTTGGTTCACAGAGCAGCAAATGGCAGAGCTGAACAGAGACCGCTGTGGAGCATTTGACAATTTACTTTAAAATAATGATCTCAGACTCTAAAGGGAAATGGCCTCAGATATAAACAATTTTGCTTGGTGAAGCCAAGGACAAGATTATGTTTATTCAGTTACTTTCAGTCCTGTGGAGTATAAAGATAGATGATCAAGAAAAAGAAAAGAGACATTTGGACAGGTCAGCATTCCCTAGATCCTGGCCTGAGTGTGGGTTTTCCTTTGTGCTCCTATCTCCAGCAGTACTAAGTAAATAAAAATCTATTTAGTTAGTACTCTAAATCAATTCAATAAAAAAAAGGATAGTCATGTGGAGAGGGCCAAATGCAGGAATTTGGGTGTATTAACGGGTACCTAAATATGGCCGGTGTGGGGATGGCTTCATACTATCGCCTTTTTGTGTTCTAAAGGAGAATGATATTATACTCTGGCACTCCACTCCCGAGAGAGAGAGAGAGAGAGAGAGAGAGAGAGAGAGAGAGAGAGAGAGAGAGGAAGAGAGAGAGAGGGGGAGAGAGAGGGGGGGGAGAGAGAGAGGGGGAGAGAGTGTGTGTGTGTCAGCAAAGAAAAAAACTTGTATGATTCTTCTCTTACACAGACAGGGCATTAGCCACACTATTTTGGGGGAACAGCATTTTGTGTATGCAAACAAGTAAGACTTTTACTTGGTATTTTTGAGAGTCCTGCTAATTTGGCTGCTATTAATGGCTAGCGCTTTGCATTTGATTATATCTTATATGTGAACTGTGAACCTATCTGTAAGTCATCACATCAGTTTGTATTTTCTATGTTCTCTTCTAAAATTCTACTCTGATTAAGCACTACCACAGCAGTGTTTCCCAGAGCTTATTCCTTGACACCAAATAGAAGCTGCATGGGAAAATGGCATCTGCCATGAAATGCTATTGCAAAATTGGGTTAAATAAAGTTGACCAGATTTTCTTACTGCAAAATTACTCAAAGTGTATTTTATGTTTATTTGCATTTGTACCAAGACCAGAGAATTATGTGTAGTCTTTTATTTTTTTAAATACTTTTGACCCAAGAACTATGTCTTCTCTTCCTCTAATACAGTTTTTCTCTTTTTTTAAGAATTATTATAAACCACCTCTTCAGGAAATGTTGTTGTAAAACAAAAGTTAGCTGAGTAATTCTAATTTGGGGTGCTCTGTTTAATCTTGTAGTAAAACATAGCTTGTTTATGTGACATTTGAAAGAAATATTTGCTGCTTTCATGTGCATTGTGCTATAGGTTTAGGTTTTAGATATTTCATTCCAAAGGCTGTTGCTCCCTGTGTTCCAGAACTATCATAAGCTTCCTTCTGATGGAGGTGGTGCCTTGATTATTTTTCCATGACTGATGTTATTGGGAGATATAAGAAAGTGCCATATTTTTACCCAATGATTATTTTTTCCTATAAATAAAAATACTTCATTAAAATATGTTTCCTCTTTTGTTTTTAAAGATTGTATTTATTTATTTTTAGATAGAGAGGAAGGGAGGGAGGAAGAGAGGGAGAGAAACATTAATGTGTGGTTGCATCTTGCATGCCCCCTACTGGGGACCTGGCCCACAACCCAGGCACGTGCCCTGACTGGGAAGTCAACTGGTGACCCTTCGGTTCACAAGCTGGTGCTCAATCCACTGAGCCACACCAGCCAGGGCAAGATATCCCCTTAAAAGCTTTTAATAATATAAGTATTATGTAAACAAATAATATATAAGCATATAGCTAAAGACCAATAACTAAAAAAGATATTTTTTTAATTAAAAACTTTAACTCTGATTTTGATTACTGGTCTTAGGGGTTTGTATTTGCCCTTCCATGTCAATTCATATTTGATGAATTAATGATTGACTGGAGGAAAAAGCTGACTTTATAAAAAATATACCTGCATATATCTCTCCTGGTTGAAAAGAGACCAATTGAATTAGAAATGAGAACATACAAATCATAAAAGTATACTATGAATACATAACTTCTGGATAAATATTAAAACTTGGATTAATAGGCATTTATAAGTTATATATTTACCAAAAGAAACGAGAAGAAATAGAAAAATATGAATAGAACAATTCATGGCAAAGAAATTAACTTAAATTAGTCAAAAATCTCTTTCATAAAATTGTTCTGGTTCTGGTTCTGGAAGGTTTTTTTTTTTACTTTTTTATTTTTCAGTTAAAGTTGACATGAAATATTATTTTACATTAGTTTCAAGTGAACAGCATAGTGGTTAGACATTTATATAATTTATTAAGTGATCCTCTCAATAAGTCTAGTACCATATGTACTTTTTACAACATTATTGAGTATATTCCCTATGCTATACTTTACATCACAATGACTGTTCTGTAACTACTAATTTGAACTTCCTAATTCCTTCAACTTTTTCACCTAGCTCCCTCAAACCCTCTCATCTGGCAACCTTCAGTTTATTCTCTGAATTGATGAGTCCCTTTTTGTTTTGTCTTGTTATTGTTCATTTACTTTGTTCTTTAGATTCCACATATAAGTGAAATCATATGGCATTTGTCTTTGATTTATTTTGTTCAGCATAAAACCTTCTAGGTCTATTCATGTTGTTGCAGATTGTAAGATTTCATTCTTTTTTATGCCTGAATAATATTCCATGGAATGTATGTACCACTTCTTAACCCATCATCTGTTGTTAGATTATTTTCAGGTCTTGGCTATTGTAAATAATGCTGCAATGAACACAGGGGTGAATGTCTCTTTTTGAATTAATGTTTTGTATACCCTTAGATAAAAAAACTAGAAGTGGAGTTTCTGGGTCATGTGGTAGTTCTGTTTTTAATTTTTTGAGGAAACTCCATACTGTTTTCCATAGAGGTCACACTAACTTGTAATTCCACCAACAGTGCGCAAGGGTTCCCTTTTCTACACATCCCGGCCAACACTTGTTTGTTGATTTACTAATGATAGCCATTCTGACAGGTGTCAGGTGATATCTCATTTTGGTTTTATTTGAATTTCCCTGATGATTAGTGGTTAGCATCTTTCATACATCTGTTGGCCATCTGTATGTCCTCTTTGGAGAAATGTCTGTTCAGGGTCTCTGCTCATTTTTTAATCAGAGTTTGTTTTTGGTGTTAACTTCTATGAATTTCTTTATATTTTCGATATTAACTCTTTATCAGATATATCATTGATAAGTATCTTTTCCCATTCAGTAAATCGTCTTTTACTTTGTTGATGGTTTCTGTCATTGTGCAGAAACTATTTAGTTTTATGTTGTCCCATTTGTTTATTATTATTTTTGTTTTCCTTGCCTGAAGAGATACATCAGCAAAAATATTACTAAGAGCAATGTCAGAGAGTTTACTGTCTGTTTTCTTCTAGGAATTTTATGGTTTCAAGTTCTACACTTAAGTCTTTAATGCATTTTGAGTTTATTTTTGCATATGGTGTAAAAAGGTGGTTTAGTTTCACTTTTACATAAATCTGTCCAATTTTCCCCAAAACATTGATTGAAATGACTGTCTTTATTCACTGTATATTCTTTGGCTCCTTTGTCATAGATTAATTGACCATATAGGTATGAGTTTATTGTTAGGCTCCCTACTCTGTTCCATTGATTTGTGTCTGCTTTTATGCCAGTGCCATACTGTTTTGATTACTATAGACTTGTAGTATAGTTTGATATCATGTAGCAGGATACCTCCAACTTTATTTTTCCTTCTCAAGATTGCTGTGGCTATTCCTTTGTGGTTCAACATAGGTTTTAGGATTGTTTGCTCCAGCTCTGTGAAAAATGCCATTGGTGTTTTGATAGAAATTGCATTGAATCTATAGATTGCTTATGGTAGTATGGACATTTTAACCATGTTAATGCTTCCTATCCATGAGCATGATACATGCTTTCATTTATTTGTATCTTGAATTTCTTTATGCAATATCTTATAATTTTCTGAGTACATGCCTTCACCTCCTTGGTTAAATTTACTTCTAGGTATTTTATTTTTTGATCAAATTGTAAATGGGTTTTCTTAATTTCTCTTCCTGGTAGTTTGTTATTGGTATATAAAAATGCAACTGATCTCTGAATATTAGCTTTGTATCCTGGTATGTTAGTTGAATTACTTTAGCAGTCTCAATTGTTTTTGGGTGAATTTTTTAGTTCTATGTATAGTATCATGCCATCCACAAATAATGAGAGCTTTACTCCTTTCCAATATGGATGCATTTTATTTCCTTTTCTTATCTGATTGCTGTGGCTAGGACTGTTAATGCTACACTGAATAAGAGTGATGAAAGTGAATATCCTTGTTATATTCCTGATCTTATGGAAAACACTTTTAGATTTCCCCATTGAATATGATGTTAGCTATGGATTTGTCATATATGGCCTTTATTATATGTCAAAGTGTGTTCCTTCTATTCCCACTTTGCTGAGAGTTTTTGTTGTAAATGGGTGCTGGATTTGTCAAATGCTTTTTCTGCATCTATTGATATGACCATGTGATTTAATCCTTCACTTGGTTTATGTGATGTATCACATTAATTTAGTTGCACATATTGAATTAACCTTGGATCCCAGAAATAAATCCCACTTGTCCTGGTGTACAATCTTTTTAATGTATTTCTAAATTGGGTTTGCTAATATTTTGTTGAATATTTTTGCATCTATGCTTATTAGGAGTATTGGTCTATAATTTTCTTTCTTTGTAATGTCTTTGTGTGGTTTTGTAATTAATATATTCTAAATGTGATTGGGAGCTTTCTACTCTTGAATTTTTTGGATAGTTTAAGAAAGGTAGATGTTAATGGTTTTTGAACTTTTGGAAAAATTTGCCTCTGAAGCCATTTGGTCCAGGAGTTTTGCTTTTTGGGAGTATTTTGATTACTGCTTTGATTACATTGGTAGTAATAGTACTATTCAGATTTTTCTGTGTTTTTTTTCTTGATTCCACTTCAGAAAATTCTGTTTCTAGGAATTTATCAATTTTTTCCAGATTGTTCAATTTAATAACTTTAATGGTCCATTGTACTTTCTTATTTTTCAATTTTTCAATTATATTTCATTGATTATGCTATTACAGTTGTCCTGATTTTTCCCTCTTCCCCCCGCTCCACTCAGCAATCCTCACTCCCTCATGCAATCCCCACACCATCGTTCATGTCTATGTGTTATACATATAAGTTCTTTGGCTACTCCATTTCCTGCACTATACTTTACGTCTCCATGGCTATTCTGTGACTACTCATTTGTACTTCTTAATCCCCTCACCTCTTCACCCATTTCCCCACAGCCGTCTCCATCTGGCAAATATTGAGTGCTCTCCGTATCCATGATTCTGTCTCTGTTCTTCTTGTTTGCTTAGTTGTTTTTTTTAGATTCAATTGTTGATATGTATTTTTTGCCATTTTATTGGTCATAGTTTTTATCTTCTTTTTCTTAAATAAGTCCCTTTAACATTTCATACAATAATAGTTTAGTAATAATGAACTCCTTTAGTATTTTCTTGTCTGGGAAGCACTTTATCTGCCCTTCGATTCCATATGATAGCTTTGCTGGGTAGAGCTGTTGGGGGCCATCCTGCCTGGTCTCAGGAAGCTGTGACTCCCTGTGACTTAGGCTGAGTGAGAGACCTCCGGATCAGGAGCCACTAAGGAGACAAAACTTATTCCCCTGGCGTGAACGCTACCTGTTCTGTGCCTGGCCTTTAATGCTTGATCAGTTAACCAATGATGGGTAAGACTTCTCAGGGAGAAGCGACCTAAGCCAGGAGCTGATCTCGTAAAGGCCTCTGTGGAATAAGTCTCATGAGACTGGAAGTAAATGAAGGGGCTGTGGAAAGGAAGGGGTGATCATCTACCCCTGCCCCCTCTTAGCCTGAGTCTTTGTACTTAGATATGAGAAATCCAAGTTTCCTGGCTGCCTCTGTCTCCTGCCCAACTCAGGCCTGGGGATATAGCTAAGGGCTGCAGCCCAGACCAGAGACGGCAGACCCCAGGGTAATCAGGCCTGGGACAAAGAATATGCAAAGATCCTGTGAGATCTGCTTGCTGGAGGATGCTCTTTAATTAGAATATGAAGTCATGGGCAGGAAACAAATCTAAGCTTTAAGTCCTGTAGTCTTTTTAAATGACAAAATCCCCAAATCTCTGGCTTAGTATCCCAGTAGGAAATCTGCTAGCACCTTTCAAAAGCTAACTACTTGTAATTTGCAAACTGTATTGGTATTCAAGAATAAAACCCACTGGGACAAGGAATGGGGCTCTCCCCACAAGGGGCCTAGCCAGGCGCTCTCCGACTTGGAGAGGGTTTTCTCTCTTCCTGACTTCCCTAAAGAAAACTTTTTCTATGCATGATGATTTCTCGTGATTCAATGAGCTGTTCGCAGTGTGTTTTAAGCGAGGTTTGAAAATCGCATCATAGAGCAATTTTGGCTGTGGGTCCTGCTTTTCTTGACTTTGAATATTTCTTGCCAGGCTCTTCTAGCCTGCAAAGTGTCTTTTGAGAAATCAGCTGACAGTCTTATGGTAACTCCCCTATAGGTAACTAACCTCTTTTCTCTTGCAGCTTTTAGGATTCTCTTTTTCTCTTTAATCTTTGGCATTTTAATTGTGATGTGACTTGGAGTGGCCTCTTTGTATCAATCTTGTTTGGGACCCTCTGTGCTTCCTGGACTTGCATGTATGTTTTTCACCAAATTGGGGAAGTTTTCTTTCATTATTTTTTCAAGTAGATTTCTAATCTCTTGATCGTTCTTTTCTTCTAGCACCCCTAGGATGTGAATGTTGGATCTCTTGAATTTGTCTCAGAGGCTACTATATGATCCTCAGTTTTTGGCTTCTTTATTCTTTTTGTTTATCCAATTGGTTGTTTTTTGCTTCCTTATGTTTTAAATTATTGATTTGATTCTTAGCTTCATCCACTGTACTGTTGTTTCCCTGTAAATTGTTCTTTATTCAATTAGTGTATCCTTCATTTCTGACTGGATATTTTGTATGCTGTTGAGGTCCTCACTAAGTTCCTTGAGCATCCTTATAACCAGTTTTTTGAATTCTGCATCAGGTTGATTGCTTATCTCTATTTTATTTAGTTCGTTTTCTAAAATTTTGATCTGTTATTTCATTTGTGCCATGTTTCTTTGTCTCCTCATTTTGACAGCTTCCTTGTGTTTGTTTCTATGTATTCAGTGGAGCTGCTATGACTCCCTGTTCTTGGTAGTGTGGCCTAATGTACTAAGTATCCTATAGATTCCAGTGGCACAGCCTCCCCTATCACCCAAGAGAGTCCACGTGCCATTCACGTGGACTGAGAATGCTCCCCTCTTCTGGTTGAGTCTTGGTTGCTGTTGGTAGGTCAATGGGAGGAATTTGCTCAGGTCAATCAGTTGCAAGAACTGGTTGTGATCACTGACCACCAAATTCTGCCCTCTGTGGAGCATCAGCTTTTCAGGGGCAGTTAGTGGTGCTCCGATGTGGTCTGTAGCTGTCTGCTGGGTATGCAGGCTCTGGTGTTTCCCAGGTGGTACAGGCCAGATTCAGCCCCCACCTGCATTTTGCCCAGCACCACTCTGCATGAGCTGTAAAACAGTCTGAGATGGCTGCTACTTTTGCTAGTCTTGGAGATTCCCAGGGGAAGCCAAGCTGTGAATCTAGTCTGGCTGCTGCTAGTGGTGGTCCTAGGGCCACTTAGCCAAAAGTACAGTGGCTGGGGGCTTACTGAGGCCAGCTATTGCTTGTTTGATAAGATTTAGGAAGTTGTGAAGTATGAGCCAAACCAGTCATTCATATACAAAAGCTACAGTTAACAGGTGCAAGTTGGGTGGACTAGAGCCCCAGGGTACTCCAGGGCAGGGCAAACAGTGGAAACCAGTTTGAAGGAGTCTGAGATATGACACTGGCCTGTCAGCTCTGTGGTTCTGTGGGAGGAAGGTTCAGGAACAGGCCCATGGCCTCTGTCTGTTTTTTTTTGTCTGGGAAAATGTTGTCTTCCAGTTCCTGCCTTGATTCCAGACACTTCAGTTCTTCCCTATATTCCATTGGTATCTTTCAAACTGCCACCCTCATTCTGGAGCTCAGAGGGAGTGAGACTGAGTAAGTCCATGTGTGGTTCTTTAAGAGAAATTACTTAGGACTCCAGAAGTTTCTTTCACTGACTCAGTCCTTATTGTTTTTTGCAGCCAGAAGTTATGGGGACTTATCTTTCTGGCAATGGAACCCTGGGCTAGGAGGCCTGGTGTGTGGCTGGAACTCCTCTCTCCCGAGATATTCCTCCTGAATTTCTATCCACGATACGTGGATGTGGGACCAGCCTGTTCTGACCCTTCTACTAGTCTGGATGGTTATGGTTTCTTTGTTTCCATAGTTGTTAGGCTTCAATTCAACTTGATTTCTGATGGTTCTGAGTAATAGCTATTCTATATTTTAGTTGTAATCTTGATGTGGCTCTGTGAGGAGGTGAGCTGTGTTTACCTATGCTGACATCTTGAGTGGAAGTTCAGTGTCTTGTAATCATTTGTACTTATGTGGTGTCAGTTGTTACTTCTTTTTCAGTTCTGATTTTACCTGGGTCTTCTCTCTTTTTTTTTTGTTGAGTGTATTAAACATTTATTCAGTTTGTGTATCTTTCCAAAACAATCAGCTCTTGGTTTCATTGGTCTTTTGCATTATTTTCTATGACTATTAATTTCTGCTCTTGTCTTGATTATTTCCTTTCTTCTGCTTATTTTGGGCGTGGTTGTTCTTTTTCTCAGTCCTTTGATTGTATATTAAGTTGTTGGTTTTTTTTTTTTTAATTTTCTTGTATTATGAGATAGGTCTGTACTTCTTGAATTTTTGCTTTTTCCCATAAATTTGGGGTTATTGTGTTTTTATTTTCTTTTGCCTCAAGGTATGTTTAGATTTGTTCCTTGATATTATTGTTAACACATTTATTGTAGTCTTTATGTATTTGTGTGTTTTTCAGTTGTTTTCTTATCATTGATTTCTAGTTTTATACCATTGTGTTTGGAGAAGATGCTTGATGTGATTTCAATGTTCTTAAATTTATTGAACTTGTTTTCTGTTTTAACATGTGGTCTACCCTGGAATATGTTTTATTCACATTTGAGAAGAATGTATGTTCTGTTGCTTTGGTGTGAAATGGTCTAAAAATGTCAATTATATTGATTTTATCTAATGTGTCTGTCATTTAAGTTTTCTGTTTCCTTATTGATATTCTGTCTGGATGATCTACCCACTGATGTCAACGGGTATTAATGTTCTTTACTATGATTGTGCTACCATCAATTTCTTCCTTTATGTCCATAAACATTTGCTTTATATATTTAGGTGCTCCAATGTTGGGTGCATGAAAGTTTATAAGGATTATATCCCCTTCTCTTGTTGAATCCACTTATTATTATGTAATGTCCTTCTTTGTCTCTTATAACCTTTTTTGTAAAGCCTATTTTGTCTGATGTCAGTACAGTTATCACACCTATTTCTGTTTTCCATCTGCATGAAATATCTTTTTCCATCCCTTTACTTTCAGTCTCTGTGTTTCTTTCAATCTGAAATGGATCTCTTGTAGACAGCATATGTATGGGTCTTGTTTTCTTCTTCCATCTATCCTATGTCTTTTGATTAGAACATTTAATTCATTTCCATTATATT
This sequence comes from Tonatia bakeri, assembly GCA_004024845.1. NCBI lineage: Eukaryota > Metazoa > Chordata > Mammalia > Chiroptera > Phyllostomidae > Tonatia > Tonatia bakeri. Next base: position 746,315 of record PVIA01000005.1, read on the forward strand.
GGTTATTGACATTTAATAATTTGTGTTTATGTTTCTTTCTTTTTCTTCTGAAAAAAAATCTTGTTAACATTTTTTATAATACTGGTTTGGTGGTGATAAACTATTTTAGCTATTTCTTGTCTGAGAAGCTTTTTCTCTCTCCTTTTATTGTAAATGATAGCCTTGCTGAGTAGAGTAGTCTTGGTTATAGGTCCTTGCTTGTTATCACTTTGAATATTTTGTTCCAATACTTCTGGCATGCACAGTTTCTGTTGAGAAATTAGCTGACAGGCTTATGGGAGTTGCCCTGTTGTTAACTTTCTCTTGCTGTTTTTAAAATTTTCTCTTTGTCTTGACCTTTTGCTCTTTTAATTGTGATATTTCTTGGTATGGGCCTTTTTAAGTTTATCTTGTTTGGTACTCTCTGAGCTTCCAGGACTTGAATGTCTATTTCCTCCACCAGGTAAATGAAGATTTCTCTCATTATTTCTTCAAATCTGTTTTCAATTTCTTGCTCTTTCTCTTCCCTTTCTGCTACCCATATGGTGTAAATATTGTTATGCTTTATGTTGTTGTTTCAGAGGTGCCTTAAACTATCCTCATTTTAAATACTTTTTTTTTTTTGCATTCTGATTGTACTTTCTGTTACCTGTCTTCCAAATTGCTGATTTTATCCTCTGCTTCACCTAATCTACTGTTGATTTCTTTTAGTGTGTTCTTCTTTGCAGTTATTGTATTCTTCATTTCTGAATTTTTATAAATGATTTCTATGCCTTTTTTATTCTTACTAAATATTTGTCAAAGTTTTCACTAAGTTTCTTGAGCATCCTTGTAATCAATGTTTTAAACTTTGTATCTGGTAGCGTGCTTCCCTGTACTTCATTTAGTTCTGTTTCTGAAGTTTCCTTCTCTTCTTCCATTTGGGGCATGTTTGTCTTCCCATTTGGCTGTCTTTCTTTGTCTGTTTGTATATATTAAGTAGATCTTTTATGTCCTTCTGTCTTGTCAGGTAGTTTTGTGTAGGAGGTGTCCTGTGGGTTTCAGTGGCAGTCTTTCTGATCATCTGAACCAGATGCTCCAGGAATGTCCCTTGTGTGGGTTCTGTGTGCAGTATTAGTTGAGCCTGGATTGCTGTTGGAAAATCAATCGGTGGCATTAACCCTCAGGCTGACTGGCTGTGAGTATTGGCCATAACCAGAGTGTGCATTGATGTTTGGGGCCTGACCTCACAGAGGAGAATTTTCCCCAGTAGGCTCTGGTGCCTGACAAGATTATCCTTTGGTCATTCCACTTGTGGAGCTAATCAGGTGGTATTCTGTTGTGTTCTGAAGCAGGCCACCAGGTTTGTTGGTTCTGGAACCTCTTGGGATGGGCTCAAATGCAGGCCAAAGTCAGCTGCTGCCTGTGACCAGCCCAGTGCTATCTGGTAAGAGCTAAAAAGTGATCCACATTTAGTAGCTTTGTGTGCTAGGGTTGGAGGGGTGTGTGAGAGGCCATGCTATGAACTGGGGCTTGCTGCCACCCACACTGCTCTTGAGGCCACTCAGCAAGAGGCTCAGGGTACTCTGAGGCCTACTACTGCCTGCCAGCTGCCCATAAGGCTTAACCACTGAAAAAGCTTTTGGTGGTATGCAAGTTGGGTGAGGTAGGGTCTCAGGGAGTCACCAGGGTTGAGTGGGTGGTATTCCGCAGATGAATGCAGATTATGATTTGGTTGTGCTGAAGGGAGAGCTCAACATAAGAACAATGATGGTTTCCCCTCTAGCTATCATCCTGATGCCATATAACTCAGTTTCTTCCTGTATGTCTCCAGTCCCCTGAGCTGCTGCTGTCTCTCTGCTGGATCCTGAGGAGACTGTTTGTGAGAAAGCAAATTTATTCATGAGCCCTTTAAAGGATACCTGTGTTTCCAGAGCCTTCTCTCTCACCTGGATGGGCAAAGTCCCTCTTGATTTTTATAGCCAGATGTTGTGGGGGCTCCTTTTCCTGGCACTGGTGCTGCAGCCCAGGGAGCCTGGGTGGGGCTGTGATGCCTTGCTCCTGAAGGGGTACTTCGGAGATATCCAACTCAATTCTAAACCACCACATGTGGGTGTGGGGCCAGACTGTTTTGCAGATTTGCCCCTTCTTACCAATTTCCACGTAGCTTCTTTTTATTCTTAGTTGTACGACATCTGTTCAGCTTTTTTTTTAAGATGGTTCTCCAGGTTGATTCTTCTGTAATTTAGTTGTAATTTTGATGTGCTCATGGGAGGAAGCAAGCACAGTATACCTACTTTGCCATCTTGACAAGAACTCCTGGTTTGGGAAATTTTATAGGTGAATTTTGCTACAGTTTTAAGAAATAGATAATTCCTGTTATTGGGAAAAGGTAGGTAGAGAAATATCTAGCTTATTTTATTAGGTTAGTATAAATTTGATAACAAAATTGATTAGAGAAAATACATGAAAATAAAATTATTGTACAATATTATTTAACTATAAACATAGTTCTATATGTTTAACCATAAACATACAGTCTATAAACATAGTTTCAGAATCCTTAATACAATTTTAACAACAAAATATAGAAGTTTAAAAGAAATAAAAAGAAAAATAGGATTTATACAAGGAATGGGAGGTTAGTTCACATTCACAAAAATCTATTAATCTAATCCACACAATTTAAAGATTAAAAATGTTAAACAGTAATTTCCTGCAGTTACAAAGTAAGCAGCAGTCAATAGAACAGCATGTATTTATGTTAAAATAGGTTGTAAATTAAGACGAGAAGGGGATGTTCAGAACAGAACTGTGACATAGTATTTAGTGGTAAGACTTTAGAGCATTCCTATTAAATATAGGAGCACAATAAGTAATTTTGCCCTAATATTGTGTTAGAGAAAGATTATTAATAAATCTATATTAACATTTTAGTTTTATAATAGATAAAACAAAGCAAAATAGAAGGATTAGAATAGAATAGATAAAGCAAAATGAAGGCTTGAGGTTTAATTTAAACCCAATCAAAACAACAAATTATGGATCTACAGAAAATTTGGGAAAGAGGAATTCTCATACAATGCCAGTGGTAGTGTTAATTGTAGAGCACCATGGCATTACCTATTATAGTTGAAAATGCATCTACACTATGATTCAGGTATCCCATTTGTAGATTACGTACTAGAAAATTCTAGGTTACGTAACTCTACAAATGACAACATTATTTATAAAAGGAACAGACTCCCCTCAAATTCTCATCATTAAAGAAATGGATAAATAAATTGTTTATTCAGGATATAATATAGCAAAGTAAATGAAATATATAAATGTATATGGATAGATTTCAAAATACCTCAAGTGGAGTCAAAACAATAGCAAATTGTAAAATGTTACATAGAATAAAATATCTTTTGTGTAAATTTAAAAAACACTATGTACCAGAGGCATGGAAACAGGGAACAGACTGGCAGCGACCAGAGTGGAGAGGGGAGAGGGATAAGGGTAGAAAGAAGGGGAAGGGGCTAGTTAAGGAACTAGTCCCTTGGACATGGACAGCAGGACGGGGACTGACTGTGGGAGCAGAGGGTGGGCTGGGTGGAGGGAGCAAAGGGGGGAAAATTGGGACAACTGTAATAGAACAACAATAAAATATTCTTAAAAACACTGTGTATTTATTGTCTTCAAATACATATTAGTTAAAAATACATAAAATATGGATTGCATACTTAAACACATATTGGCTAATGACTGATGCTGCAGATAGAGAGGGCAGCATAGGACTGGGGAGGGGTTTGGATAAGAGGTCACTTTTATCTGTAGTTATTTTTGATCTTTTACAAAAACAGATCTGAATCAACTATGATACAATATTGATATTAACTCCAAGTGGTGGGCACATATATATTTGTTGTGTTAGCTTTGGTAATATTTTGGAAACTTTTTTTCAAAGAATTACAAAGAAGACACACCTGATTAAGCACTTAAAAAATACATCATTTTCTACTAGTCTACTTCCCATCAGTTTCAGTATGGGTTAGCATCTGGGTCTTTAAAAGCCAGAACTGCAGCTCTAAGTCATTTAGAAACAATGACTGGATTTACACATATAACATTCACTACTGATTTCCCCAAACCAGGACCCTGTTATCTTCACTGGAACATGGCTCCAGTATCTTCTAAATGCCATCTCTTCTCCAGCTGCATGTACCTCAGCATGCTTTTTCCAATAATCCTATAATCCAGGATTATCAGAACAAAGTTGTTTCTTTATAGAAGTACACATCAAAGGAACTGTAAAAAGCTTACTCTGAGTGACTCAAAACAAAGTTAGAAAATATCACTTGGGTATTGTGAAAAGGAAAATAATTTTTATTGATTGCTCAGTGTAGTTGTTCAAATTTCCTAGGAGGCCAAAGAATGACATATCATAACACTAAGAAATTTAGCACATATGAGGTGGCTTGAAAGCGTGCAGCAGCTTTGAAGTGAAATAGATCGGTGTTGTCTTATTTTATATAATTTTTTTCTTGGCTACCATTTATAAAATTCCAGAGTCTGAACAATTCTTCCCTTCTCTTCTAAATATACGCCTGTGTGACAGAGTTTCATAAGAGAAAGGGTTATTCCTGCACCAAGAGCTAGAACTCTCTCAATCTGGAAGAAAGGATGGGACTTCCTTTTGGCAATTTTATTCCAATATCTGATCAGTTAGTTTCTGAAGGGTGGTTTTTATCTCTGTCTTATTTTATTTCAACTAATTTTTTACAGCTTGTTTAGTATGTGCAAAGCACTGCACATTAGTATAAAGTTTAAAACCTCTTTTTCTGCATTTCAGATATAAAAATAATTACTGCATGTTGGGCAAAAGTAGGTTTACAGTTGTGAGTACATGAAATATAGAGTCTATTCTTGTATTAATCATTATTTATTAATTATTTCATTATTTATTACAAACAACTATACTTCTACTTTCACCCACTCCATATTTTGTAAAGAATTAGTTTTGGGGATTTTGGCAATAAAGAGAAAGTAGGAAAGCAACAGAACTTCAAAGTCCTGACTCTTCAATAGTGAATACACTCTTTAATCCACCTTAATGAAATGGTACAAAAAATGTAGCAAATGAAGTTAACATTTACTCTTTTTTTGTATGTATTTTATTGGAATCTTTCCCAAATTTCCTTGTGCTTAAAGTCGTAGAATTAGACGGGAAGAAGGTTTACAGAGTCCCATCAGATTTCTAAGTGCAATCTAGGGACTTTTAGAATCATTTACCATTTCATTCTCCCATAAAGCTTTATAAAGGTAGCCTCCATCTCGCTGTAAGGGACAAAGGGAATAATGGAGCATCAGGGATTGTTGCCTGAGCAAGGCAGAATTTGACCTTGTTTTTTTTAAGCTAACACTTAGCCTTCACTGATATTTTATAACAGCAAAGCCCTAAGTTTTATGTTAGGAAAAGACCTTCGGGTCTGTGCCACCTGGGGCTCCATCTGTTCACTTCCCATTATGATGAGACACCATGGCCCTTCTTCCCGTGCTAAGCTAAACAAAAGGTATTTCTCCAATCACCAACTATAGAAAAAACCGAGTCACATTAAAAAGGAGAAGCCCACCCAACTGAAAGCTGCAATAAGTATTTGTGATTTCCACTATTGTAAGCCAACATTTACGTCCATTCACACACAGTCCATTTGTGCTGGGCCTCTTCTTCTGGAAGGCCAGAAGCCTCGTGAATGGTGAGGGCACAAACCCCAGGCTGTATTCTTGTTTTGGAACCTTTGTGGATTTCATTCAACCTGATAGTGCTTTTGGAAATTTCTTTATGGTTTAAATTTCCTGAGGTTTTGATAAAGATAAACTATATGAAGGGCTATATTCACGCAGGAGATTTTCTTTCAAAGGAGCATTTCAAAGCCATTATGTAGGAGAAAGAAAGAGAAATGTCTGCATAGACTCAGTTAACCATACAGTAGAAAGTGTTACACTATCACTCTAGCCCCAAGCACATCGCTCTCTGTTGCCTTTTGGAGCCTAGAGAAATTCTGCCCTTGTAAAGCATGGAGCAAGAATGCCATCTTCAGTGGGCTGAATAGTGTCCTCCCAAAATTCTTGACTACACAGAAACTCAGAATGTGATCATTTTTTGAAATATGATCTTTGGCAGATATAATTAGTTAAGGATCTTGAGATAAATTATTATTTTTCTTTATTTTCATGTTATGTTTCCATTACCATTTAACCGACTAATACCCTCCCCACTGCAATCACCACACTGTTGTCCATGTCTATGAGTCTTTTTCTCTTTTTGCATGACTTCTCTACTCCCTAACCTCCCCTGCCCCCACCAGCTGTCATCCTGCTCTTTATCGATAAGGCTAGCTCTATTTTGATTGTCATTTCAGCTTGTTTATTAGATTCCACATATGAGAAATCATATGGTACTTGTCTTTCTCAGATTGGCTTATTTCAGTTAGCATAATGTTCTCCAGGTCAATCCATGCTGTTGCAAAAGGTAAAATTTCCTTCTTTTTTTTTTATGGCTGAGTAGTATTCTATTGTGTAAATGTTCCACAGTTGTTTTATCCATTCATCTATTGATGGGCACTTGGGGTGCTTCCATATCTTGGCAATTGTAAATAACACTGCAGTGAACATAGGGGGGCTTATGTTCTTTTGAATTAGGATTTTGGGTTTCTTTAGATATGTTCCCAGAAGTGGGACCACTGGGTCAAAATGCACATCTATTTTTAATTTTTTGAGATATATCCATACTGCTTTCCACAGTGGTTGCACCAGTCTGTATTCCCACAAAAGGGGAATGTAGTATGCAAAAGAGTTCCCCTTTCTGCACATCCTCACCAGCACTTGTTTGTTGAATTATTGATGATGGCCATTCTGACTGGTGTGAGGTGATATCTCATTGTGATTTTAATTTGCATTTCTCTGATGATTAGTGATATCGAACATCTTTTCATATGTTTATTGGCCATCTGTATGTCCTCTTTGGAAAAGTGTCTATTCAGGTCCTTTGCCCATTTTTTAATTGGGTTGTCCCATTGACAGACAATTCCTTCAAAAAGAATGTAGTACCCAGGAGTAAATATAACCCAGGATGTAAAAGACCTATACTCAGAAAATCATAAGACACTGAAGAAAGAAATTGAAGAAGATACAAATAAATAGAAGTATATACTGTGTTCATGGACAGGAAGAATTAGCATCATTAAAATATCCATGCTACCCAAAGTAATCTATAGATTCAATGCAATTACTATGAAGATTCCAATGACATATTTCATAGAACTAGAACAAATATTTAAAAAATGTATATGGAACCACAAAAGGCCATGCATAGCAACAACAATCCTGAGAAAGGGCTAAGGACAAAATGCTACCTAATATCAAACTGTACTTACTGTAAGTCCATAGTAGTCCAAACAGCATGGTGCTGGCATAGAAATAAATGCATAGATCAATGGAACAGAATAGAGAGCCCAGAAATAAACCCACACATTGATAGTCGATTATTATTTGACAAAGGAAGCAAGCTCATACGATGGGTTAAAGAGAGGTTATTCAATAAATAGTGTTGGGAAAATTGGACAGATACGTGCAGAGAAATGAAACTAGACCACCTTCTCACACCACACACAAGAATAAACTCCAAATGGATTAAAGACTAAAATACTAGAGATCAAACCATAAAAATTATATGTGAAAACATAGGTAACAATATCTTGGACATTGCTCATAGGAATATTTTATCAGATATATCTCCCTAGGCAAGGGAAACAAAGGAAAAAAGAAACAAACAGGAATATATCAAACTAAAAAGTTTCCGCACAGCACAGAAAAACATCAACAAAATAAAAGACAACCCACAGAGTAGGAGAACATACTTGTCAATATATCTGATATGGGGTTAATATGCAAAATTTAGTAAAGAACTTACAAAACTCAACACCAAAAAATGACTCATTAAAAAAAAGAAATTATTCTGAATTAGAGAGAAGGCCTGGTGAGACATGGAGAAGGCTGCAGGAAGATGGAGGCAGAGACTGGAGTGCTACTTCCACAAGCCAAGGAACACCAAGGACTGGTGCAACCGTCTGAAACTGAGGAAGAGGCACGGGGCAGTTTCTCCCTCAGAGACTCCAGAAGGAAACAGCCTCTTGATTTTGGACTTCTGGCTTCCTGAAATGAGAAAGAGAAAAATTTTATTTTTTAAAGCCACCCAATTTGTGGCAATGTGTTATGGTAGCCCTAGGGAAAAAAAATAACATCTCATAGATCTGGTCTTCTAAAGAAACATCCTGCCACCACCACCCCTTTTTTGGGGATATAATATTTCTCTGTTCTGTGATATATTAGGTTAGCATATAACAATACAGAAAACCTTTACTTTATCTTAATTCTTTAGAGATACAGTCACAAAATGTAAAAGGGTAGTGGGGAGATGCTATTTGAGTACATTTTTTCATTGATTCATCAACCATTTAGTGCCATCAGATCAAGAAAGCTGTTTCCAGTGTTGCCTATCAGTACAATTGGGTAATGGTTATTCTGTGGACACACACACACAAACACACACATAGAGTAAAATAGATAGTGATCTTAAAGAACTACATGGAGTGTAGACAACACTCAATAAAATAACTTATTATTGGTGTTGGTGTTGCTATTGTCCATTAGCCATTCAATCACCTAATAAATATTGAATATCTACTTTGTGCCAGTTGCAGTTAGAATAGTGCTCTTGATGAACTGATTTTCTAGAGAGGAAATGTAACAGCCAGAATAGTGGTCCCCCGAACATATGCATGCCCTAATCCCTCTAACCTGTGGCTATATTAGATTACATGACAAAGGGGAATTAAAGTTGCTGATGGAATTAAGATTGCCAATTAGCTGACCTTCAGAAAGGGAGATTATCCTGGACTACTCAATTGGCCCAATGTATTCCTTAAAAGTGAAGGAGGGACCAATCAACGAAAGACAAATATCATATAAACAAACTTGTAAGTGGAATCTAATGAGCAAAACAAACTAATGAGCAAAATAGAATCAGGGGCATGGAAAAATAAAATAGACTAATGACTGTAGGAGGGGAGAGAGGGAATGGGGACTGGCTGAAAGAAGGTAAAGGGATTAGTCAAAGAATAGATATGCATTACCCATAGATGTGAACAATGGTGTGGATATTGACTTTGGGAATGGGGATTGGATTAGGGGGAAGGGGCAAAGGGAGGAAACTTGGAACAGCTGTAATAGCATAACCAATAAAAAAAATGAAAACAAATAGTGGAGGAGGGAAGCAAAGGAGGTGAATGAGTGAGAAAAACCTTGGGTTTCCAGTCCTGGATGACATGATTATTCTTTGATTCTCAGTTCACCAAGGAACTATAGAAGTAAACAAATGAGTTCACCTTTCTCTACATGCTTGCCAGCACTTGTTGTTTGTTGATCTATTGATGACAGCCATTCTGACAGGTGTGAGGTGATATCTCATTGTGGTTTTAATTTGTATTTCTCTGATGATTAGTAATGTTGAGCATCTTTTCATATATCTGTTGGCCATTTGTATGTCCTCTTTGGAGAAGTGTCTATTCAAGTTCTTTGACCATTTTTTAACTGAGTTGTTGTTTTTTCCTGGTGTTGAGTTTTAAGTACTTTATAAATTTTGGATATTTGCCCCTTGTCAGATGTATTGGCAAATATGTTTTCCCATTCTGTGGGTTTTCTTTTTATTTTGTTGATGGTCTCCTTTGTTGTGCAAAAACTTTTTTGTTTGATGTAGTCCCGTATGTTTTTTCTTTTTTCCCCCTTTGTTGGAGGAGATATATCTGACAAAATATCCCTATGAGCAATGTTCAATATTTTGCTGCCTATGTTTTCTGGGTTTTTTTTATGGTTTTGGGTCAAACATTTTAGTCTTTAATTTTGAATTTATTATTGTGTGTAGTGTAAGAAGGTGATCTAGTTTCATTTTTCTGCACATATCTGTCCAATTTTCCCAACACTATTTATTGAATAACCTATATTTAGCCCATTGTATACACTTCCTTTCTCTGTCAAATACTAATTGACTATAAAAGTGTTGGTTTATTTCTGGGCTCTCCATTCTGTTCCATTGATCCATATGTCTGTTTTTATGCCAGTACCAGGTTGTTTGGATTACTATGGCCTTAGGGTATAGTTCGATATTAGGTAGCATGATTCCTCCAACTTTGTACTTCTTTCTCAGGATTGCTATTGTTATGCATAGCCTTTTGTGGTTCCATATACATTTTTTAAATATTTGTTCTAGTTCTATGAAATATGTCAATGGAATCTTCATAGTAATTGCGTTGAATCTATAGCTTGCACTGTTGGTGGGAAGGCAGACTGCTGCAGCCACTGTGGAAAACAATATGGAGATACTTCATAAAATTAGAAATGGAATTGCCTTTTAACCTAGCCATCCCACCTCTGGGAATATGTCGAAAGGAACATAAGACACTAATTCAAAAGAACTGAAACACCCCTATATTCACTGGCACATTATTTATAAGCACCAAGATATGGAAGCAGCCCAAGTATCCATCAATAGATAAAAGGATGAAATAACTATGGGACATTTACACAATGGAATACTACTCAGCCATTAAAAAGTAGAAGGATTTACCCTTTGTGACAATAATGATGGACCTGGAGAACATTATGCTAAGTGAAATAAGCCATTTGGAGAAAAACAAACACCACATGATTTCACTCATATGTGGGATCTAAGGAACAAACTGAACTGACAAAATAGAGACAGTCTCATAGATAGAGAACAGATGACAGCTAAGGGGTGGGGGAACATAGAGGGTGGACGAATTTTGCAAAAAGGGAAAAGGACTCATGGATGACATTCTGGTGATTGTGGGTGGGAGGGGGTATAAGGGGACTAAATAGTAATGGAAAAACACGCACACACACACAAAGATAGCACCCAATAGAAAAATAAAGTAAAATAATGTTTCAATTTGATTATTCTTTTTTTAAAAAAGTGAATCCCTTGGAGTTCAGGCAATTTATTAAAGAGGAACTATGATATTCTTCAGAAGACTATCTTTTATTTACCCTGTCTGTGAAGGAGGTGACTGTAGACAATGATGAGTGAGGTAATTTGCATTTTAATTTAGAATTTACTGTTCCTCTTCTTAATGTCTCTCCTTACTCTTTTCTATTTGTCAAAAGCATATCTAATCCCTTTCTTAGCTTCTTCATCTGTAGAGTTAGGATAAAAACTGACATTATCACACAGGATTGTTATGAAGATTAATAAAGTGATAAATGAAAGTGCTGAGGACAGCAGCCGGGATGTGTCATGATTGTCACCATGACCCTGCAATGTTCAGCACAGACCCCTTTTACTCCAGCTAGTTTTCTGAGCATCCTTGTGGGCAGTAACATTTCTCTACCTCCACTACTATGGTGTGTATTATTCATGCTTATTTGGGATGGGCTTGTCAGTCACTTTTATCATGTGCACAGTATTTCATCCAACATATATTACTTGAGCACCCACCATGAGCTAAACACCGTGCCAGTCCTAGTGCACAAATCAGGTGGTCCCTGTTCTCATAGAATTGCAGCTTGGTGGCTTAATTTACTTCTGCACAAAGTGTGCGAATAGTAATCTTACCTATAAGCAATAGCCTACTATTGCTTCTTCAAATAGTAAGCAAATGAAGATTTTCTGAGTGCAGTCTAGGTTGCAGAAGGGGACAGGTCAGAAAATGGTAGATTTTTGTTTGTGGTCCCAATAGTTAGGTCACTTTTATAATTATATCACCTGATGACAGTTGTTTTTCTCATTTGCCGTTGGGACATCCTGCTTATTTGTGGTGAGGGAAAGCATGAGCTTCCTGATGTTTCTTGGGTGAAGGACTCTAGAAGCAAACACTCAGTGACTTGTGTATTTCATTTCTGTCTCCAGTTCCCACCCCAGGGATTTCCACTTTGGGACGTCACTCTTGTTTTGATGTTATGTAGCCATGTATGTGGTAGTTCAATATCTTGAGCACTTGGCTGGCCATTCCCTGAGCTAGACAAATGAACACACCTCTGACTTGGGCTCATCATAAATATTTATTTCTGCTGTAAGCAGGCTTTGCTATCATTAGAACTGTTTTGGTCGGGTATGGAGAGGATTTATTTGTTTGTAAAAGGCCCTTAGCTCCTCCATATAATTTTCTGTGAAGTCTCCCATTGCAAGGTCATGTGTGTAGACTTAATAACCACTTTTTTTCTCAGAAAGTTTCTGTAAGGCTTGGTTCAACATTACTTCAGATGCTCTTTGCACCTTACCACTCTTTCCCTTTCAGCAGGATTACCTGCTTTCTTATTGTGCTACTACTTACCTGATTGTACTAAACTTTCACTCTTTCAGTTGGCTCAGAATTAAAAATAAAATCTCCTTGACCATGGATGGGGACCTACAGGATCTATTGTCTAATTTACTCCATGCTTATCTCTTAGTTCTCTCCCCACTGCTCACTGAGTTCCAGTCCTGTTGCCTTCTCTGACAGATTCACCAGCGGAAGCTATTCCAGCCTTAAGGCCTTTTCCACTGGCTGTTGCCTGTGCCCACAATACACTTTCTGCATCCCCTCTCATCCCTGATGCATCAGCTTCCCTGACTCTGTTATATCAAACAGCCTTTTCTCAGTTACAAAACCTTGACTGTTTCTCTGATAGCACTTATTATGATCTTTATTTGATGAATGTGCCTCTCCAATACTATCAGGTAGTTCCAGAAGGATGGGGACTTTACATTTTCTGATATATTCCGAACACAGTACATGGCACATAGAAAGTAATCAAGAACATGTGATGCTATTGACAGATAGAAAATATGAATGTGGATCAATATTTCTACTAAGATATGGTTATCAGCTGTGCTATGTGCTATAATGGAAACATCTTAGAGCTTTGAAGACATATAACAGGGAGTTAGGATGGTTTCCCTGACAAAGCAATGTTTATTCTGACATCTGAAGAATAAGTACTATGCACCATGGTAAAAGCAGAGAGCATTTTCCAAGTGAGAGGAAAGTGTACACACTCAGGTTCTGGGATAGGGGAGAGCATGATGCATTTAAGGACCTAACAGAAGCCCAGTGTGCTGAAGTTCAGGGCGCCAGCTGAAGACAGACAACAAAGGAGAAGAACAGACTGTGCAAATAACTTCTCTCCTAGAAGATTACTAACTTTCTAGATGGGGGCTGAATTGTGGGAGGTGAGGATGGGGTGGGCAGTGTCTGTTTGCTTGTATCTCCAGTACAATGGCTTACAGTTAGAAGGAGGTCAATTAATGACAATAACAATAAGGGGCTTGGAGTTTGATAATTACACAGCACGGAGAATAGCTGTGTCTGTAAGGGAGTCTGATTTCCATAAATGTTGGTGAACAGAGTCATCAGTTGTACCTAGAACTCCTTATGCTATCAGCAAACCTTCATCATCACATTTTCTTCCTTATCATCTCAACAGTCTCAACTTCAAGAAGATGTTCTTATATAAAAGACTAAATGGGATAATCTGGCTAATCAGTGAATGTCATGAAAATTAGGTTTTGTTTTACAGTGTGGGAGGATATCTATTATTCAGTTTTTTAGAGGCAAAATGAAACTGGTTTGTGCTTTGGTTAAAGAAAAATATTCCAACTTCTACCAACAACAACCTTTCCTCAAAATCTCATTTATTTCTATTTTTTAAAAGTCTCTCAAATAATCAAATAAAGTTGTTTAAAATGAAACATAGTGGAGATGAAGTGCTTTCCTTTTAAGTCATACTTTGCATTTTATTTGTGAGATTGCATCTCTTTGAATATGTTCTTGGTTAGCTAAATATTCAAGAAGAATGGGGAAATCCAAATGATTTAGGTACCAAGAGTTAGTAGGAACATGCAATTGATTTATTATTTGAGTAATAGTAAAACTAAAGCATTTTGTAAGAATTTTTGCTCTCAAAGCCACTCTTTAGTGATTTGAAAGTAGAAGGTATTAAAATCCACTAAACAGAGGATTATTACACATTATTTTAAAACTTTTTTCACTTGGTCATTGCTATGAAGGTCAAATTAACTATAGTCAAGAGATGCATTCTAACAAGACAAAATGAAATTGCACACTCCTATTGCCATGTTTAATTTGTACTTTACACCTTCACATTCAATATGATGAAATGTTATTAAACTGTGAAGCTGGCATTAATGAGGTCACCAGGTTCATACAAAGCTTTTGTGTGGCATTATTGACTTGACTGACTCCAAAAATTATATTCTGAGTAATATTTTAAATGAAAGTGGATAGAAATGTCCTCATTTTTTATCTTGAACATGGAAGTTTCAAGGGTTTAAAAGAGTCCTTTATCCCATTTCCATTTCAAACAAACTTTCATTTTTCTTTAATAACATCCCATCAAATGCTCATAAGAATTTTTAAATAGAGATTTAAAGTTACAGCTTATTTTGTAGTGTTATTTTATTATAGAGTTTGTATTTTTTAAATTTCTGTTAATGATCAGAGAGTAGTTAATATAAATTACAAAATTCTCATTCAAATTCTACTAATGACTAATAAAAATTACTGATATCTAAATTTGGATTAATGTCAAATAGAAAAGATTGACAAATAATACTTTTATTATAAACTTGGTTTCCTGACCTATTAATTATTTTCCTCCCCTGTGCTCCTTTTTCATTTAAATATGACAAATCTTTGGCATATAAATCTTGGTAGGGTAGAGTATATTATTCAACCTCCAAAGCATGCTAAAATACCAAAAAAATAAATCTGTTTATTAAGTACAGTGATTGGCCAAGATTGATGCAAATCATATGTATGTAAGTCCTAATAATTTTCTTGCTCAGGAGACTATCTTTTTTTAAAAAAATTATTTAATAGGGAGAGGGGAAGGGAGGGAGAAAGAGAGGTAGAGAAACATCAATATGTGGTTGCCTCTTGTGTACCCCGTCCTGGGGACCTGACCCACAACCCAGGCATGTTCCCTGACTGGGAATCAAACTGGAGGCCCTTTGGTTTAGAGGCTAACACTCAATCCCCTGAGCTACCCCAGCCAGGGCTCAGGAGACTATCTTAATACTAGCTGAACTCTAAGACTGAATGGCAGTATTTATGACTGACTTAGAAAAATGGCTTTTATAACTGGAGAGCAAGATCAACGCTCTTCAATGAACTAAATATCACAGGTGTGCAGAGTGGCTGACACAGGATAAGTGCCCAATAGTTAATTAGCTTTCTCACTTTGCCAGAGCAGTGTTCCTCAACAGTTAGTCTCTAGATTAGTAGCATTAGCATTATCTGAGAACTTGTTAGGAATGCAGATTCTCAGGCCCCACCCCACATGTACTGGATCAGATGCTCTGGGGCTGAGTTCTGGGGCAGAGTTTTAACAAGCCCTTCAGATTGTATGCTCAAGTTTGAGAATTTCTGCTCTGGAAGTCTAAATGTATTGAACTTTCACTAATTTTCCCTTAGGAAAATCTCTTAGGAAAAATGAACCTTAATTCTGCTAATTTTCTTACTTTCTTAATGGAGCTTACATTTGATGAGTTCTTCACAATGAGCTAATCTTCAGATTATCTCATTTAGTCATTATTACAATATACTATTATTTTGGCCATTTTAGACTGGAAAACTGGGACTTGAAGAAGTTAAATAAGTTGCTGAAGGTTACATAGCTAGTAAAGAGCTTGGTTTCAAATCGAAGTGATCTGATATTAGTTCTTCATCATTGTGTTATAAAGCTCTTAGTTATTGAATGATTGTGGCTTGCTGAAGCTAATAATAAAACTTGTGCTGACAAATCTATTACATTCCCCCTTACACTCTGATCTTTCTAACCATAATCTAAAATGAACAACTGCATTCTGGTACTGCATTAGTTTTTTTAATATATTGTAAATTTTTTTCAGTTATAGTTGACATATAATAGTACATTGGTTTCAGGTGTACACTATAGAAATTAGACATTTATATAACTTACAAATAACTTAATTCCAATAAATATAATACCCCTCTGACACCATGCATAGTTATTACAATATCATTGATTATGTTCCCTACACTGTACTTTACATCCATGTAACTGGTTTTATAACCGGCAATTTGTACATCTTAATCCTTTTACCTTTTTCACCCATCCCCAACCTCTCTCCCTCTGGGGAACATCAAAATGTTTTCTGTTATCTAAGAGTTGGTGTTTTGTTTGTGCATTTCTTTTGTGTTTTAGATTCCTTAGTTTCCATTTGTACTAGCCATCATAGTTCAAATGGACATGCCTCCAAAGGTTGGAGCTGGTAATAACCTTAAAAATGTATGAGTCAACAGAGTTTCACTTTGGCTCCGTGCTCAGAACAAATGTACATAGAATACAGATATTTTATTTCTTGGAAAACAGCAGCACATGCTGACTCAGAAGGTCAGTAGAAGACAAAGCAGAGAGGAGAAAACAGCAATTCAGGGAAACTGGGGACTTGGACATAGGGACCGATGATAGAATGAACAATGCTGACACACGGTCCAGGGAGTGAAGTACCAAGCACAGTGCCCTTGTTAGACTGGGAGAATTCACTGCTGGAATGTCTTGTTGCAAAGTCCCGGTGAGCCATGTCAGCAAGCATTCTGATCACCAGACCCTGATTTTTATTTAATGTCTCAAATGTGAGAAAACTATGGAATGAGAGGCTTCGGCTGATACAGAGTGCCCTCAGGAAAACAGAATAGGTGATTGCAAGGTTAGTGCCGCCGGAGGAACAGTCTCTGCTGTTCACGCGTCTTTCCTTCACATCCCTCACCTTTCATGTTTCAGAATCAACTCTTCTCAACTTATTTATGTGTCCTTGGAATTTCTGTGTAATGCTGAATTTGTCCTCTGTTTGTCACTTGTCGATGACTGGAGATGATGTTGGAATTCAGATGGGGAAAACTATCCAATTATGTTTGGGGGCACTTCAGGTCTGCAATAAGTGGCAGAGTTGGGCTATTATCAGACTGTAATGAAGCTACCTCTGCCATCAGCTCCTTGGCTTGTGGAACCTCAGCAGAGATCCCTAGTAGGTCAACTCTTCAATTGCACACTTCAAGCACAGGACCTACAGGGCACACAAAAAGGCTTTGAACAATTGACTAGTCTTCTTTTTAATGTTATGTTTTCCCCAGGATAACACCTAATTGCTTTGTAAATGGTCCTGGTTTTTGCCTTTAACAATCTTCCATGAAAGGTAATTACAGATTTTTTTTTTAAATGTGTTTAATACTTTCACAGGTCTATTTCTTTCAACTTTTTTACTTATGCCACCCAGTTATAAAACCTGTATAGCTTGCAGTTATTATTCCTTGTCATCTTCCAAGTTATGTCCTTCATTCTTTAAGATTTTCATGTTCTCTGATGGAGAGGTGGCCACTGGGTGACCACATCAGCTGTACTTATACAGCTCATTATGAAGGTGGAACAGGACTTGCTCACTTTCAGTATAATTGATGTGACTCTCAATGCTCAGATCTCTGTTTCTAAGATTGAACTGCAGCCTTGGGTAGAGAGTCTGGAAGCTGTGAGGATAGGTTCCTCTTGGGAAGACAAGCAAGATGCCAAAATGACCTTCCTAGAAACTATTAATTCTTAATTGCTGCTCAAATTTCAGAACTGGAGTTGTTCCTTAAAAGCAAGGTGCACCTTTTCTCTCAGCAGCACAGCGGTCTGCAGCAGGGGAGCGGGCTCTGCACAGCAGATCCACAGGCAGAAAGAGTGTTTCATTCTTTGGGGAATGAGACCATAGGTCTCAACCCTTTTCCTCTCCCTTTCAGGGCACTGCCCCTACTTTTTTCATAATTACTCTATCAGTCCTCCCTGCAAGAAGCCTGACTTCCTTCCTACCCCTCTATAGTCCTGATCTTAATTATTCTGCCCACATTGGCTTGTCTGTGTGCCTATGAGCCTATGTTTTATTTGAAGAGTTCATGAAAAGGAGATTTGGAGTTCTTGCCTTTGTAATTAAAAAAAATATCTCTGAGACTGTGCAAGTCATATTACTTTGCCCTTTAGAAAATTATGTTATATAAAACTATATTTATCTTCTTCCCATTACTATTTCTTGGTGATGGAATAGTACTATGGATATTTGTAACCATCAAAAATAAGAATGTTCTTGGTTACCTGTGCAAAAATTGCATTATAAGGCATTTTTTTTGGTTAATGTTTTGTTTTGCATATTGTTTCGTTTGAGCAAGAAGAAAAAGCAACTTTGATGATTTGTGAAAAACCTATTTTTGAATTTTGGATTTAAAGACGTTGTTTTGGGGAAGTGTGCTGGAACCTATGTCTTTCCCCCCATTAGTATATATAATGATATATTAATATATAACATATAGTGATAATAAGCAATTTTGGCTCCATACATCAATATACTTCCACTTAGACATTAGGATGCTTGGGGAAATTCAGGGACTGGCAAGACTTGGACTTTGATGAGGCTGTGCCTGGAGTCAGCTGCTAGACCTTGACAGTCACATAATTTCTCATGGGCCTGTATCTTCTAATTATAAACTGAAGAAGTCCTATAATGTGTTTTTAAAGGTATGTTTCAGTTTTCAAATCCATATTTCTTGTTTTTATATATCCAGTGATAACAGAAATACTGATAGGACACAAGCTAATGAAGAACCTCTGTGAGTGCGATGTTCTTGCTATACTGAGCTCTTTGCAGAGTTCACAAGGTACATGCTTCTCTTCCCAATGCCCGTGCTAGGTCTTCTCATTCTTGTCGTTGAAATGTGAAGCAAATGGACTTGAGGTAATATATAGTATTTCCATTAGTTAAGTGAATGGATAACTTACTGGAAGGCTCATCTTTTTCTGGTAAGGCCACTGAGAGAGTAAATCAATATTCATCAATATAGCCTCAATAATTTTTCCACAAGGCAAATGAATATTGCAAATACTTTGAAGTTATCTTTCTAATCTTTCCATCCAACATTTATATAGTTTATAAACAAAATAATATTGAATGTAGAGTTATGTATCTTGCTCTGTTCTTTCATCTTTGAATTATGTATTTATATTCTACAAAAATATTTCTTTTGTACCATATTTTGCATATGTTAAATGTATGAGTCAGGCCTGTCTTAATTTATTTTTTGGGTGTGTTCTTAATACTTCATGGCTTGGATTCACTGAATACTTTCTATATGCCAATTACTTTAAATGTATGATCTCATTTCATATTTATAGTAATGTTCTAAAGTAGGTATTATGATTATTGCCATTTTATAGACTTGGAAACTAAGCATTAGAAAATTTAAGTAACTTCCCTAGAGCCACCCCATTAGTAAGTGGGGAAGCCAGGACCCTCACAGAGTATCCGAGTCTAGTTCGTAGGTCCTCAGCCACGATTCTAAGGAATGAGTCTGTAGTGTTCGGACTACTGTCCACATGCAGTTGTGTCACGGACTTTTTACTCTTGCTGTTTTTATCTGAAATATTTGCTTAATTAAGAAATGGCCCTTTGACCTTATGTGGAGGTCATTTTGCTTCTCTGAGTCTTAGTTTTCTCATCTGTAAAATGGTTGGCGCGTTAACAATTCTTAACTGAAAGACCATTGTAAAGATTGAAATAATGTGTAAAGGCCTTAGAAACTGACAGCAAAGCATCTTGCTTTCCAACCAGGGATTCTCATCAAAAGGCTTTTAAATAATTCTGAACTCTGAGACATTTTGGCAACAAACACCTTGGCAATTAAATCAGATTTTCTCTCTACAATAAATCAGGTACTTTCTTGAATTCTGTATTTTAATTTGAAAATATACACAGATGCCTCAGTGGATTGGGTGTGGGCTGCGAACCAAAGCATCACAGGTTCGGTTCCCAGTCAGGGCACATGCCTGTGTTGTGGACCAGGTCCCCAGTGGGGGCCACATGATAGGCAACCACACATTGATGTTTCTCTCTTTCTCCCTCCATTCCCCTCTCTAAAAAAATAATTAAATAAAATCTTTAAAAGAAGAACAAATTGTTTTATTTAAAAAAAAGAAAATATACACAGATGCTTCTCGAGTTACAAGGGGGTTATGCCCTGATATACCCATCATAACTTGAAAATATTCTAAGTTGAAAATACACTTAATACAAAGCTGCAGCACATCCATTATTTACCCTCATGAGAGCGTGGCTGCTTGGGAGTGGTGGAAATCTGGGCTTGTTGCCCTGCCCAGCACCATGACAGAGAAGCTACTGCATATCCTAGCCCCAGAAAAAAATCCAAATTCAAAGTACTCTTTCTACTAAGTGTGCATTGTTTTTTGCACCAAAGTAGAAAAATCATAAGGTAAACCTTTGTATCATGGGGCTTATCTCTATTTGAAACTATAAAGACTCTTTTTAAAAAGGAATTTTAATAAGGAACAAACTGAATCATGAAATTCAGTATGTCACAAAGAATTTGAGCACTCATTTAATGCTTAACAAATGTGTGTTTGTTCCCAAGATGCCCAGGCACTGATGTGGCCTGGGGCCACCACCACAGAGTTCTCTGTGACCATTTATCATCAAGGCTAGCTAAGGGGTCCTTTAATACATGTGAGAGATGTCACTGAGTTTATCCTATCATTTCACAGATGAGAAAACTGAAGCTCAGAGATATGGGAAACTTGACCAAAATTGACTAGCTGGCCAGTGGTAGAGTTGAAATCAAGTAAAAACAGCCTCCTAACTCCATGCTCCCTTTTCATTCCAGCTAAATGATACCTGCAGATCAATGGTGAATTAGATGGAGAAGCCAGTGCCTTTATTCTCGGAAGGTATTAGCTGGATGTTTGTGTACATGGTGCACTAGGTTTTCCCTTCCGTTCTCATTTGCACAGAAACATACCTGGCTTTCGTGGAAGCTTGTTTTGGGTGTGACAAGGCTGTGTTTGCTTCCTGCACTCCTCCCACCCCCATTCCGTTGCCAGCACCATTCCCCTTCTCTTAAATTCACTTTCTATATTTCTTGTCTACTAGGCACACTATTTAACATTTATTCACATGTATCTGCATTTTCCATCTTCTAAGGCCACATATAACCTAAACCAATATAAATCCTTCTCTGCTGCTTGGTATTTGCATACCTTATTATATACTCTGCTGTGCTTCCCCCACTGTTTAATTTAATCTGCAAATCTTGTTCTCAGTACCAAGTCATTTGTATACATAATTAAAATATGCAGTCCATTCCAACACTGATCCTTGTCATATGTCTTACTAGTAATTTCCTTCCCAGATGGTGACTATTATGCTTTATTTATTTGACTCCTTGGAAGGAGATGAGGCGGAGCGGGCTCTATAATGTTCTAGAAGTCTGACCCTGTTCTTCAAAGTTCTAAAGAATCACAACATCTTTAGTACTTACTCTTTTGCTGAGTGATTTCTGACATGTTTCTTTTTAACAAAAAGACCTCTGACCAGTAATTGCAGTAAACATATATTAATGGCATAGTTATGATGGGGAACCATTTCTCCCATTTAGAGGCTGTACAGTTGGAGATAAGATTTGAGTTCATTACCACCATGTGCCAGGGTGCTCATCGTTCTTCTCTCTAATGTCATGTGGGGACCATTTCTGGATAATGAATATTGCACCAGACAACTAATACTGAGATTCTAATGGCTCTGAAGTTGTTAACTAGGGGCCTGATTGCGTAGGGACCTAGAGTGAGTTAACTCTCAGAGACATCTGGCAAATCACTTCCCGAACAGCTACTGCATGGCTGGGGAATTCTCTGATGTTTGAAACTTTCTGCTAGTTGAATAAGAAGTACTAACAGTGTGAATCAATGAGGCTGTCCTCATTTTAAAGCAAAACTGCCTGTGTGGAGTTGTCTATAAGCATCCCCCAACTTGGAGAAGTTTGTGTTCCCAAACTTGAAACTTCTCTCAACAGCTTAGATGTTTAACAGGTGTCATATATCTGTCATTTCTTGTTAGACAAGTCATTAGTGTGCATGTGCCTTTGGGATAAGTAATAGATTTATTTAAATGAACACTGATGTGTACAAGAATGGATTTCAAAAGTGGAGTGGGGCTGTCAGGGAAGGGTGGGAAGAAAAGGGTGCTGTGTAGGAAAGAAAGCCAGTGGGCGAGTTGGACAGGGAGCGAGAGAAACCTAGCATGGTTTGTGACACTTTTCCTAGAAGCAGTTTTCCTGACTAAACCTCTATAAGCCACTGCATTGATTTCACTGTGCTACTTCAGAATTAATCCTCTACATGTGCAAAAGTTACCCTCTCACTCAAGGTTATTAGGTCAGTGTACTGAGAGCAAATTTCTCCAGAGGTTTTAGTCTGTGAGGGGCAAGTGTAAAAGGCAGAGACTGAATATTAAAATATTTTCTCCTCAGCAGCTCCCATTTTCCCTCTCCAAAAAGTAAAAAGCCATGCCATCTGTCTCTTGGTGTCTGGGGACACACGATGTTTATTTTTCAGACAGCGCAGGCTCTATGAACCCTTTAGAAATTTTAACCTTGGTTTTCGATCAATGCCGTTGTCTCTACTCAGGGGGTTGCCACCCCATGAGATGTTTTTTGGGTCCTCCTTTTGTCTTTCTCTGGAGACAGATTCAGTTCATTTCTAGAATTTCTCCCAGAAATGCCACAGCCGCAAAGAAACAAGAGAAGCCAGCGAAGACATCACGCACTTCCCCAAACTGATAAAAGCCTTGAAAGCATGGTTTCTTTGGCTATTCACATTTTTTTCTCATGGATATTTGTCTTATTTGGAGTTGTTATTCAGCAAGTACATATCCATGTGACCTTGCTAGGAGTTAAAAATATTGTTGATTCACATAATCTTTTTCTCTTTAATTTTTTAAATTACAGAAGTTCGCTCATTTTGATGTACAGTTTGTGAATTTGACAAATACATACAGTTTTAACCACCACCATAATCAAGATGAATAGTTCCATTACACTAAAAACCTCCCTCATGTTGCCTTTTTGTAATTACGTTTTTCTGCCCCTTAATCCCTTGATACAATTTTCCCTTCAGATGTGTAATTTGCAAATATTTCCTCCCAAGCTGTGACTTAAAAACAATCCCTTGAACGATATCTTTCACAGGCAAAGTTTTGAATTTTGATAAAGTCCATTTGTCAATTTTTTGTTTACAGGTCATGTTTTTGGTGCCAGATGTAAGATGTTTTGACTAACCCAAGGTCACAAATATTTTTTTCCATTATTTCTTCTAAAAGATTTATAATTTGAAGACTTTACAATTAGGACTGTAATCAGTTTTTAAATTAAATTTTGTAAAATGAGTGAGCACGGGTTGCAACTCTCGCTTTGAAGAGATGTCCAGCGGCTCTAGCAGGGTTTGTTGAGAGCACGACCCACCTCCGTGTCACTGCCTTTGCAGCTGGGGCAACAATCAGTTGACTATCATGTTGGTCTCTCTAGATTCTATTTTGGATTTTTTTGTCTCTCCTTTCATCAATACCATACTACTTTGATTACTGAAGCTTTATAGTAAGTCTCAAAATAGGATATTATGAACTGATTTGTTCATCTTTTCAAAATTGTTTTAGGCTTTTGAGTTCCTTAGACTTCAACATAAATTCTAAAGTCTGTTTGTTAGTATCTACAAACATTTTGCTGATGGAAATTGCATTGGATCTCTACAGCAAATGGAAACCATTAACATCTTAATAATATTGAGTTTTCAAGTCTATGAACATGAACTTTCCTTTTAAGATCTCCTTCATGATTTCTTTGCTTAGTGTTTGGTAGTTTTCAGCATAAAGGTCCTAAAGATATTTTGTCAGATTTATACCTAAGCTTCATTTTTTCTGGAGTGCTGTTTTAGATGTTGGTTTTTTAAAAAATCAACTTTCAATTGTTCATTATTGACATATAGAAATATGATAAACTTTTGTGTATTAACCTGGCATCCTCAATCTTGTTAAACTCACTTATTTGTTTAAGGAACTACTTTGTAGAATATTTTATACTTTTTACATGGATAATCATGTGTTTTTTAAATACAATTTTTGATTGAATTTATTGTGGTGACATAGGTTAATAAAATTATATAGGTTTTAAGCATACAATTCAATAATTTATCATCTGTATATTGTATTGTGTGTTCACCACCCAAGTCAAATCTCCTTTCATCACCATTTATCCCCCTTTCCACCTCTTGCACTGCCTCCCACCCCCTTTCCCTCTGGTAGTCACCATTCCATGGTCTGAGTCCACAAGTTTGTTTTTCTTAATCCCTTTACCTTTTTCACCAGCTGCCTAACTCCCCTCCCTTCTGACAGTTGTCAGTTTGTTCTCTGTGGCTATGAGTATGTTTCTATTTTGTTTGTTAGTTCATTTTGTTCACCAGATTCCACATATAAATGAGATCGATTATCTTTCTCCGA
Source organism: Tonatia bakeri (assembly GCA_004024845.1). Taxonomy (NCBI): domain Eukaryota; kingdom Metazoa; phylum Chordata; class Mammalia; order Chiroptera; family Phyllostomidae; genus Tonatia; species Tonatia bakeri. The sequence goes on from PVIA01000005.1 coordinate 770,721, forward strand.
CTGACTCATTTCACTTAGCATTAATACTCTCCAGTTCCATCCATGCTGCCACAGAAAGTAAAATTTCCTTCTTTTTAATGGCTTAGTAGTATTCAATTTTGTAAATGTATCACAGCTTTGTAATCCATCATCTACTGATGGGCACTTGAGCTGCTTCCAAATCTTTCTGTATTGTAAATAATGCTGCAGTGAACATCGTGGCACATATATTATTTCAAATTAGTGTTTCAGGTTTCTTTGGATATATTCCAGAGAAGGAATTGCTGGGTCATAAGGCAGTTCCATTTTTAATATTTGAGGAAACTCCCTATTGCTTTCCACGGTGGCTGCACTGCTCTGCATTCCCACCAAGGGTGCATAAAGGTCCCCTTTTCTCCACGTCTTTGCCAACACTTGTTGTTTGTTAGTTTATTGGTGATTACTCATTCTGACAGATATGAGGTGATATCTCATTATAGTTTTAATTCTAATTTCTCTAATGATTAGTGATGTTGCACATCTTTTCATATGTCTATTGGCCATCTGTATGCCCTCTTTGGGGAAGTGTCTATTCAGGTTCTATTTTCTTTTTCCAATATGTATGTCTTTAACTTCTTTTTATTACCTTGCTGTATTTGCTAGGACTTACAATATGGTGTTGAATAGCAGTGGTGAGAGATGACATCCTTGCCTTTTTCCAAATTTTAGGTGGAAAGTATTCAGTGTCTCACCATTAAACGTGGTGCTAGCTGTATTTGATTATTTTTTATAAATGCACTTTATTTTCTTCTTTTAGTTTGCTATTTTTTTCATAAGGGTATGTTGAATTTTATCAAATGTTTTTTCTGCATCTATTGAAATGCTAATACAATTTTTCTTTGTAGATTACATTGACTGATTTTTAAATGCTGATCCAGCTTTACTTTCCTTAGATGAATCCCACTTAGTTATGATGTGATCTATGTGTGTGTGTGTGTGTGTGTATATATATATATATATATATATATATATATATATAAATTTTATACATGCATGTATGTATAATTGTGGATTTTCTAGTATTTTGTTGAAGATTATGTGTCTATATTCATGAGGGATATTGCTGTAGGGTTTTCTTGCATTTGTCTGCCTTTGGTTTTAGAGTAATTCAAGTCTCACAAATATATGGAAATCTTATAATTACATGTGTTCCAACTTTAGCTTTACTTGCTTAAAAGGAAATTGTTATATTTGATTTTTTTCTCTTTTTAGTTCTGTGAGCTAGAGCATGAACCCACCTAAAGCATGCAGAAATGCACAGCAGTGTGGGATAGTAAGGCAATATGAAGAAAGGGCTCTATATCTTGGAATGACCTTCAGGATCATAGCCACCCTGTTCTCTAGGACTCCTTGTCTTTGTCTGAGTAAGAAAAAGTGTATTTTTTAAACCACTACATTTTGGGGTCTTTTTGTTAAAATGCCTCAGTCCTTACTCTATTAGTGCTGACAGAGAAGAAGGTCTTTTTGTCTAAACTTTCTTGAGATTCACCTGCAAGAAGTCTAAAGGGATTAGCCCCTGGAGGAGGCTATGAATAGTCAGTTTCTGGGAATAGCAGTGGGAAAGGCCAGGAAACCAGAGTGACAGCACACCCTCATTTTCTTGGAGCGGCCGCCTGTGTTTCACGCACATGGACATCTCTTGCAGCGTGTTCCTCTCTTGGGCCAGTTTAGCTATCTGGATGGCTCGGACTACGTTTCTCCAACCACTGTCAGTGAGCAGAAAGGAACATATTATTTGGGTGTATTTGGTAGGGAATAAGAGGTCAACAAAAACTTTTTGGTAGGTCTCTTTTACGGTGTCCTAAAATGTTTATTTTATTACAATTAAAGGTAAAGAAACACAGATAAGACAGTCTTTCCTGATTCTAGACAGATTCCAAAACCAATGCCTGTATAATGCTTAGAGTAGGTAGAAATCTAAAAAGATTAGAGGGTATCTGTTTGTGTCTTTGGCCTAAATTGTTTGACTCTCAAGAGACCATAATTAATAAATCAATTCAGTAAACTCCAACAGTCTTGAACTCCTCAGCTACAGAAGAAACTGCTATCAGATGGAGGAGGCCTAATAATAGTGAGCATTTAAAAAATCCACAAAAACAAAACCACATAAAAAAAGGTTTGTAAAAATCATAGAGTTTCATTACCAGAAATACAGATGAGTAGCTCCACTGCTCTCCTTCTCCTCTGTGCCTCTCTCTCCCTGTAAATGCGGTACAGCATTGGTACCCCGCCTTCCTGAAACAGGAAGCCTTCTGGCATTTAGTAACACCACTGGGACATTCTCTGGCTATTTCACAAATAACTAGGTGTATGCTCATGTGCTTCAGAATCTGTGCACATGGACATCAATCTTGATAGTGTCATTGTTGTAATTGCCCCAAATTGAGAACAACCCAAATGCCCATCAACCGTAAGATGGGTGAAAACTTATGTTTTGTTCACACAGAAATATATTATAAAACAATAAAAATAAATAAATCTCAGGTACATACAGTATCTTAGGTTTATCTTGCAAAAATAATGTGGATCTAAAGAAATAAGATTTAAAAGAATAATATAGTAATATTGCAGTCATCTGAAGTTCTAAAACTCAGTTGAACCATGTCACTTACATGGTTGCACTCATGAACGGATAGTAAGACTATGAAGGTAAGCAAGAAAGTGATTGCAAGTGCAAATGGTTATCTCTGGTGGGGACAGAGGGCTGGTAATGGGAAGGGACAAAGGTGAGGCTTCAGGGGTGCTGCCAATGTTCTATTTCTTGACTTGCTTGTGTTTGCTAGGTATATTTATTGTCTGTTGCTGCATGATAAATTATTCCAAAACTTAGTGACTTAAAACAACACAATTTATTGCATCAGAGTGTATGTGGGTTAGAAATCCAGACCCAGCTTGACTGGCTCCTCAGCTTCGGGCTTTCTCACAGGCTGATATCCAGGTGTTGAGTGGGGTGGCAGTCATTTCAGGCTTCAGCTGGGGCCAGCTTCTCTTCCAAGTTCATTTACTGATTGTTGAGAGGATTCAGTTCCTTGGTGGCTATTAGCCAGATGCCACTCTCAGATAGCTCTGTCCATCAAAGCAAGCATGCAGAAAGAGCCAGAGAAAAAATATTGGTAAGATGGAAGTCATAGTCATTTATAACTTAATTTTATAATTGACATCCTATCACTTTGCTATAATATATTCATTGGAAGCAAATTCCTACATCCAAACTATATTCAAGGACATCCACAAGAATGTGAATATCAGGGGATCACTGGGAACCATTTAAAATGTTTCGATGCTGAACGCTGGCTTCATATTTATTTTTGAAAAGGTTACATTCATGTTTTATGTACTTTTCTGTTGGAATGTTTTATTTCGTAGTAATGATGTTAAAGGAAATCTCAGGAAAAAGCAGCTACAGAAACTCAAATGACCCCTTACTTGTGAATCTATCCTCCCCAATCCCCGACCAGCACAAACAGTTTCTGTCACATACAAAACACTAAAAGTTATTTGCTGAATAAAAGACCTAGCCAAATTATACACCCATGATAATACAGTGTCCAGCAGAAGTAACGCCTGCTTGAGTGTGATTGGTAGGATAATCATATGGGTATAATAATTTATAGTCTTAATTTGAACATTTCACCTAATGTGTCATATGGTGTGCTTGAATGTGATACTGTTATGTTACAAAATTACATGCTTATGACTTTACAATAAAAGATTTTGTAATAAAAAATGGGCATTATTTGTGCTGGACCCTGTCTATAACAATTTTCATTAAACCAGTCACAAAACAGTTCTAGTGATTATAAAATTTAAAAGATAAGGACATGGAAAATATATCTGGCAGTGGTAAAAGTTCTCTACAAAAGGAGAGGAAATGTGTGTTAAAAATTAAGAGAAAAAGCTTAAGAATATGAGAAAAGAGGAATAAAGATTAAAGATGGGGAAAATTTTAGGATAGCAAGGATTGGGATACCACTTTGGGGACATATCTTATAGTCTGATTTTAAGTAACTCCTGAGAAGGTATCTCACATTATCCTTGGGTTATTAATTCATGATCTAATTTACTTTATCCCTATAGGTTTAGTTTTGGGAACATGTTTTGGCTCAGATATTTACAGGCCTCAGAAAGTTGGCTTCAAACTATTTGATTACATCAGCACAGACATGGAGTGTGAGAGGTGGTCATCTGCATCCTTTTCAGAATGCCTCTTTCAGTAGAATGTTAAATGAAACTGAACAATCCAAGGTCACTCTATTAAGGCAATGAAACGAGGAGCTCAGAGGATGGGCTGACTTGGGATGACTTGGCAGAGCCAGATGACAAAAAGGGAGTGCGAGTCTCCATGGGACACCTACGAAATGGGGTACTTATTGGCCTGGCTTCAACCATGACAACCAAAAGAATGATGTTTCAGGGGTCCTGTCCACTGTGCTTTGCTTCTCAGAGATGTGAGCCTTTGTGAAGAAGCAGCTAGAGAACAGGAAGTCATGTGCATGTGTTCAACATCAAAGAATTTGGGCCCTGTCATGGGTTTTAGAGATCATCAACTGGGACACCCCCGTTTATAGAAACAGAGTTTGAGTCCCAGGAAACTTGTGAGCCAGCTGAAGCAAATGACCAATTAGCTTTTTATTTTGTTAAGCTGTGGTGGGTCACATGGGTTTAATACTTTATTTTACTTAAGCAATGTTATTTGATGTAGATATTAAGTTTGATACAGATATTGTTTAAATATCTACCTTATGTCCTGAAATGGACTTTATTAAAGCAATTTGATAGATCTAATAATTTTGGATAAAATGCTTAGTTGTTTTAATTACACACAAATTTAGTGAAGGTGAGAAAGTATATCCTTCTAAAATGGGATTGAAATGGATAATGTCACCTTCTTCCATGACAGATGCTGGTCATTTAGTCCTACATCTTGACCTTTATCAGCCTCCTTTCTTCTCTTGTGGGTTCTGTCTCAAATTCTTTAATTCTGAAAGAAATCGAAGGTGCTGACAAAACATACCCCACTCCCTACTACTTTTCTTTCCCTTGTAAGTCTTGCGCTGAGAATCCAAATTCTGTATGAAAAGAGAGCCTCCTGATGGCTTTTGATCCTTGCACGCCCTGATCTCTACCACCTTTCTGAAATTCCCGTTTACCCTCCTGCCCACAAAACAGTGCAGTTTCGCCTTTTCACATAGATCAAAATACTGAGTAGAGAAATTGATCCCAAGTGCATACCTGCAGGAACTGGGCTTCTAACAAGAAGGCTCACTCAGAGAGAGTGTACTTTATTACCAGTTTTTCAGAGTCCTTAGGATCACTAGCAGCACAATAAAAAGACACCAAAAAAAGAAAAAAATAACCAATGACATAACCACTGCCAAGGTGAGTAATATTACCATTCTTGTATGACCTGCTATTCCTTTGCAGGCTCTGACCCCACTGCCACATGCACGCTCAAAGCTAGCCCCTTCAGATGTCTGCTTGCATGTTTCTGGCCAAACCCCCATCACCAACCCCCATTGCCATGCATGTGCCTATTTGTGGGCTCAGATAAGGCCCTATTTTCTGTCACTGGCTTGGACCACTGTGCTCACCTGCAGCTAGCCACTCCAACTGTATACCTGCATGCCCCTGGCCTAAGCCCATAACTGACCTCTACTGCCATGTACCTGAGGTGAAACCCAGCAGCTATGGTAGAACTAATTGACATCCATGTCTCCTGTCACTACCAGTGGGCATTTAGTTGTCCCTGGCACTTACTGCTTACCCTGGCTCCCACCAGTATATGTGTGTTTGCAACTGGCCGCTGCCACTACAAGGCACCTGCACAACCAAGAGTGTGTACCCACAGGCTCCAGCCATTACTGCAGCTTGCTGTGATCCCTCGTGGCTGGACTTTGTGGTGCTACAAAGAAACCCAGCAGGCCTTGCAGCCTCTGCACACCTCTTGCATGCTCACCAAGAACCACACAGATGTCAATGGAAAATTCATAAATATGTGGAAATTAAACAACATACTTGTGAAAAACCAGTGGATCAAAGATGAAGTCAAAAAGGAAATTAAAAAAAAACATACTTTTCTGAAACAAACAAAAATGGGAACACAACATACCAAAACTTATTCAAAAGGGTTGTTTATAGCAATAAATGCCTACATTAAGAAGAAGGATCTTAAATAAACAATGTAATATTATACATTGAGGATCTAGAAAAAGAAGAACTAAGCCCAAAGTAAACAGAAAGAGAAGATAACAAATCAAAGCAGAAATAAATAAAATAGAGAAAAGCAATGGAAAAGATCAATGAAATTATAAGGCTTTTTTGAAAAGATAACAAAATTGACTATAGTTTAACTGGACTTACCAAAAAAAAAAAAAATAGGACTCAAATAAGTAAAATTATAAAAGAAAGAGGAGACATTTTAAGTGATATCACAGAAACACAGAAGATCATAAGAGACTACCATGACCATTATATGCCAACAAATTGAACAACGTGGGAGAAATAGAGTTTTTGAAACACAATCTACGAAGTCTGAAATATGAAGAAATAGAAAATCAGAACATTCTAATGAGAAGAAGATTGAATCAGTTATCAAAAACATCCCCAAAAATGAAGGCCCAGCATAAAATGGCTTCACTAGTGAATTCTATCAAACATTTAAAGAAGAAATAATGTCAATTCTTCAAAAAATTTAAAGCGGAGGAAACAGTCAGAAACCCATTTTATGAAGCCAGAATTCCTTTGATACAAAGCCAGAAAAAGACAGCACAAGAAAGAAAACTCTCCCTGATGAACATAGATGCACATATCTTCAACAAAATATTAGCAAGCTAAATTCAACAACACATTGAAAGTATCATGTACAATGATCAAGTGGGAATTTTTTTTCTGGGGTGCAAGGATTGTTCAACATAAGCAAATCAATAAATTTGATACATCACATTAATACAGTGGAAAAAATCATGTGATAACTTCAATAGATGCAGAAAAACCATTCGGCAAAATTCAACGTCCTTTGATGATAAAAACTATCAACCAAGTGGCTATAGAAACAACCACAACATAATAAAGGCCATATAGGACAAACCCATAGGTAACATCATACTCAACAGTGAAAAGCTAATAGATTTTCAAGATCAGGGACAAGACAAATGTACCCACACTCACCAATCCTATTTAACATAGTACTGGAGTTCCTAGACAGAGCAATTAAGTAATAAAAGTAAATTAAAGTCATCCACATCAGAAATGAAGAAGTAAAATTATCTCTTTTACTGGTTTGATGATGACCTGACTTTATGTATAGAAAATTCTAAAGGTAGTACCAAAAACTGTTAGACCTAAAAACCAAATTCAGTAAAGTTTTGGGATACAAAATTAACAACAAATAATCAACTACAGAAAAGAAGGAAATCTTGCCATTTGTGATGACAGGAATTGATCCCTAGGGCATTATGCTAAGTGAAATGAATCAGGCAGAGAAAGACAATCACAACATGAGCTCACTTACAGGAGGAATCTAAAAACATTGAACTCAGAAATGGGGGGATAACTCATCGGGGGCTAATGACTGGGGGGAGATGTTGGTCAGTTACCAAATGGATAGGTTCTGGGAATCTACGGTACAGCGTGGTAATCACAGCTCACCGTACTGTATTGTGTGCCTGAAAGTTGCCACGAGGGTAAGATTCAATGTTCTCACCATCACAACAGCCACAATGGTGATTATGTGAGTTGTTAAAGTATGTGTTAACTAACCTAATTATGGTAAGCATTTTACAATTATGTATGCATTAAATCATTACATGGTGCCTTAAATTTATACAGTGTTGTACATCAATTATATCAATAAAGTTGAAAAAATTTAAATTTGGAACAGATGTGTTATTGAATAAATATCACCAGGAATATTTACTATTTAGAAGAAAAATTTGAATCACATCTGGTACCTGATGCCAATATTGACTCTAAACAGATGGTTAAAATCAAATCAAATTTATACAAGGATGAAGAAAATTTAAGTGACCATTCACCTAAGCTCTGGATACAGAGAGCTTTTCTAAGAATAGCACCAATAAATGTATCATGAAAAAAAGAAGGAATATGTTTAACTATTTTAAAATTGTATAAATAAAAAATGAGTAAAATAGACAATAAATTAATAAAATATCTTATACCTAAGAAACAAAAGATTAAGATTCTAAATATATGAATAATTCCTATAAACAATTCCTATAATAAATGCACTAAGACTTCAATAGGAAAATGGGCAAAATTATGAGGAATTTAAAACATAGGAGGTTAAAATGATAAATAAGCACAATTAATCCTCATTATTTATAAATTGCATATATCCAAATTTGCCTACTTGCTGAAATTTATTTGTGTTCCCCAAAATCAGTACTTGTGGGGTTTTCATGGAAAAGTGCTGAAAAATTTGAGTGACCCGATGCTCATGTTCTCAGTGGAGGTCCAACAAGGTGCTGCTCTTCCTTGTTGAGTTGTTGTACTGTAAACAAGTGTCCTTTTTGGCAGCTATTTAGTGCTACATTTAAAAATATTGTGATTTTTGTTGGGCTACAATGGCCCCCATACGTAGTGCTGACGTGCTAACTCATGTTCCCAAGTGCAAGGAGGCTATGCTGTTCCTCACAGAGAAAATGCATGTTAGATAAGCCTCTTTGAGGCCTGAGTCATAGAGTTGTTGGCTGTGAGTTCAATGTACATGAATCAGAAATAAATATTAAATAACATGTCTTTTAAATACACATACATAAGACAAAGTTTTTTGAAAATTTTATTTATTTAGTTTTAGAGAGATGGAAAGGGAAGGAGAAAGAGAGAAACATCAATGTGTGGTTGCCTCTTGCATGCCCCCTACTGGGGACCTGGCCTGCAACCCAGGCATGTGCTCTGATTGGGAATCTAATCAGTGACCCTTTGGTTCGCAGGCTGGCACTCAATCCACTGAGCTACACCAGCCAGGGCCATAAGACAAGATTGTTGATTGGTAGATAAAAGCGTGATGGCCAGAGACTTGCAGGGATCTAAACTCTTAGAGCAATGGTTCAGTATTTGCTACCTTGCAAAGACCTTGTAGGAAATAACTACCCTGAATAATGAGAATCCACTATATAAGAAAATGCTCAAATTTGCTAGTTATAAAACACATATACACAGTATTGGGAATCTACTTTTATCCTTCAAATTAAAGTGAATGTAATGATTGTGCTCATAATACTGTGATACAGGTATTTTCATATAGTGTTGGCATTATTTTTTAAAATTTTAACCTTTCTGGGAAGCAATTTGATATTACACATCAAAAACATTTAAAATATTAAAATATTCTACCTGTTGACATAGTCATTCTATTTCTAGATATCTATTCTGATGAAATAAGCAGAATGATGCTATCCAAGATGGCAAATGATTTAATGTTAAGTATTTTAAAATACCATATATAAAACTGTAACTGATCCCAAGTACTTAGAACAGATGATATGTATGTAAAACAGAATACTGTCCCGACAAACTCTCATCTTCTCTTTGGGCACGAGGGCCTTGGTCGAAGCAGGAGGAACAAAGTCGGAATGGGCAGGTTGGCTTTTTGCAGGTGTCTATGCCAAGGTTGTGAATTGTCCCACAAACTCTACTAATTCATGATCATTGAAATGTGGCATCTGAGGCTTCTCTGATAGTAGCACTCTACAATAGTGCTTTTCAAGTTGTAAGGAGGATCTTGCTAAATGAAGATCCTGATTTAGTAGGTCTATCAGGGCGGTATGCTGAGATTCTGTGCTTTTAGCAGGTGCTTGGGTGATGTGAGTGCCTTTGGTCTGAGGACCACACTGAGTACATGGCTCCAGGCTGGACCGAGCGGCTCTAATGCGGTCAGTGCCTCTGCTGGCTGCGTCAGGTGCCTGAACCTGCTTACATTTTTTCAGGGTGATAGGATAGCTGATACGATGATTTGAGAACTAGAACTTTGAGACTCTCTTTTACTACTGGCTTGTTGACTAATTAAATATTTGATACCTTGTTATTTAAGAATTTTGGAGGGGTTAAGAAATGTAATTTCTTAGCAGATCACTGCCCCAGAACGGACTTTAGAAAATAATCATTGAATTTTTTACAAAGTTCAATAGTGGAGAATATGGTTCTGAGAAATAATAGACAAGATCTTCCAATTTGATAGAAAAAGAGATTTGTTGTGAAATCTCATATTCAGTTAGTGAAAGTATAAATTAGAATAACCACTTGGAAACTGGCAGCATTTAATACAAATGAACATAGACATACCCTATGTTCATTCAGTAAATACTTGACAGTATTTAATAAGAATGAACACAGGCATACCCTATGACCAAGAGAGTAATATTTTAATGTAGTAATATATACATTTATTATTGTTATATTACAGTCATCCCAATTTTCTCCCATTGCTCTCCCCTCCCCTACCCCACTCCACCCCTGCTCTTATAGTAAATCCCCACCTTATCCATGTCAATGGGTCCTTTATACTTTTTCTTTCACTAGTTCCTTTCCCTTCTTCCTTCCTTCCCCTCTCTCCCCTCCCCTCTGGTCACTGTCAGTCTGTTCTTTGTTTCCAGACCTAAGGTTTTATTTTGCTTGTTTTTTTCTTGTTGTTGTTGTTGTTCATCGGGCTCCACTTATAGGTGAGATCATATGGTATTTGTCTTTCACTGCCTGGCTTATTTCACTTAGCATAATGCTCTCCAGTTCCATACATGCTTCTGCAAGAGTAGGAGTTTCTTCTTTCTTTCTGCTGCATGGTATCCCATTGTGTAAATGTACCACAGTTTTTTTATTCACTTATTTACTAATGGGCACTTAGGCTGCTTCCAGCACTTGGCTATTATAAATAACACTGCTATGAACATAGGGGTGCATAGTTTCTTTTGAATTGGTGATTTGGGATTCTTAAAGTATAATCCCAGTAGTGGAGTCAGATTGAAAGGCAGTTCCATTTTCAGTTTTTTGAGGAAATTCTATACTCTTTTCCCCAGTAGCTGCACCAGTCTGCATTCCCACAACAGTGCACTAGGGTTCCCTTTTCTTCACGACCTCACCAGCACTTGTTGTTCATTGACTTGTTAATGATGGCCATTCTCACTCCTGTGAGGTCAGTGGTATCTCTTGTGGTTTTAATTTGCATCACTCTGATCCTAGTGATGCTGAGCATCCTTTCATATGCCTATGGGCCCTCCATATGTCCTTCTTGGAGAAGTGTCTGTTTAGGTCTTTTGCCATTTTTTTATTCAGATTGACTTCCTGTCATTGAGTCATATGAGTTCTTTATATATTTTGGAGATCAAACCCTTGTCCAAGGCATCATTGGCAAATATGTTTTCCCATATGGTTGGTTCCCTTTTCATTTTGATGATGTCATCTTTAGCTGTACAGAAGCTTTTAAATTTGATGTAGTCCCTTTTGTTTATTCTTTCCTTTTTTTCCCTTGCCCTAAAGGATGTATTGGTGAAAATATTGCTAGGTGGGATATCTGAAATTTTACTGCCTATGGTTTCCCGTAGGACTTTTATAGTGTTCTGGTTTATATGTAAGTCTTTTATCCATTTTGAGTTTATCCTAGTGTATGGTGTAAGTTGGTGGTCTACTTTCTTTTTTTTCTGTGTACTATTCCAGATCTCCCAGAACATATTTAGTTTTATATATTTCACATATTATATAGTTATATATATATATATTATATATACACTTAACTAAATATACACATATGTTTACTAAAAGAAATGGATCAGAATGTTCACAGCAGCACTATTTATAATAGACCTGAACTGGAAGCTATCCAGTGTGCATCTGGATGAGTACATTGTGGTAAATTTACACCATGAGATGTGTGCTTACAACAATAAAAATAAATAATCTGCAAGCATGCCACAATATGAATGCGTCATTAATAAAATGTTGATCTTGAGAAGCCAGACACAAAAGACATGCTACGTGATTCCATTTATACGACGTGTGGAAGAGGTGATCTATGCCGTTGGGCGCCAAGGTATTGTTTACTGTGGTGAGTGGTAGCTTCTGGAAGAGAACACAGCAAGAACTTCTGGGTTTCTGGTAATAGGATTCTGCTTCACAGTCTAAGTGCTAGTGACATGGGACAGGCACAGCACATGGTAGAAAAGAAATTTATTTAATGAGTGAAAAAGCTGGATTCGACCACCAGGCTCTTTCTAGCTGTAATTTTTTGGTTTGGGAAAACTTACAGAGCCAGCTGTGCAATTTTCCTGTGTGGCTGTTATATTGTCATAAAGGACTGAAGGACGCACATACACAGAACGAGTGTTCAGGGAGGACCTTGGATTGCTGGGGGAGATAGGATTAATAAAAGGATGAAGTAATTGTGGCAAATACCCAAGATGAATTTTATTATTTTGGGCTAAGTATGTATATAGCAAACTATTTTCTGGGCATAGTTTAATGGGCACACAGGTCTATGTTATAAGACTTTTCTTCCCAGGCATGATTCTAATATAATATTCAATATTTGACATATTTATTTCCATCCTGGTTTTTGTTTTAACAAAGAATCTGAGACAACCAAACAGCAGTGTGTGTCAATTACCTGGTGAGAAGATCCTATGGAAAAAACTAAGTGAAATAATTTAGTGTAAAACACCAATAAAAATTACTTCTGATGATTTTCTAATAATTAGAAAAGCCATCTGCACTACCCAATATCCCAAATAATCATCAGCTTTTCTTTTTTTCACCTGCTACCTTCTGTTCCTGAGTCTTACTAAGTAGCTCTGCATAACCTTGATCAAGTCATAAAATCTCTGGACAACTCCAACCCCAAGAGTAACTCAATTGCCTTGACTTTTTATGGTTAGAGCATTTGTTACTATCTGAAATTATCTTTATGTTTTCTTACTGTTTATTTATTTGATGATTTTCTGTCTTTAATGTTTAACTTTCTGTTTTATTCATTATTGTATTTCCAGTTCTAGGACAGTGCATAGTACATGGTGGAAAAAGAATTTATTTAATGAGCAAAAAAGCCAGACTAGACCACCAAGCTCTTTCTAGCTGTAATTTTCTGGAACTCTAACGTTGAAGAGGTGATTTTGCAGGTTCAGAAGGTAATCCTGGGTTAACAAAATTTTGATTCTAGGATCAGAATAAAGGTAAAGTGTAGGATGGTGATTCTCAAAGCAGGGTCTGGGAACACCTGGGGTTTCCAACAACTCTCTCAGGGGTCCATGAGGTCAACACTATTATTATAAAAATATTAAGATATTATTTGTAATTATGACTCTCATAATCTAGTGAATATACAGTGGAGTTCTGTGGAGGCTACATGACATAATACAGTAACAGAAAATATTAGAATCCTTCTGTCTTCTATTATATTAGATAGTAAAGAGATTATCAAAAATGTAAACCAATGTCACACTTGTTGCTGGGGTTTTTTTCCTTTAGGAAATAGCTTTTTTTCATAAATATACATTTTTATTTAGTATCGTTATTTTTAAATAAATAAATACATAAAATATTATAATTCCTAAAACTCAATGCAAATTGATATTACTAACATAAACCAAAGCCCTTTGCAAAACTTCAGCAATATTTAGGAGCGTAAAGGTAGCTGGAGACAAAAAGTTAGAGGGCAGCTGTCCACCCGTAGAGATGGGAAAGGCCGGCCGGCTGGCCAGCCCAGGATAGGTGCACAAGCTCAGGGTACTGCCTGACTTACACTTTGCTCCTCTGTGCGGAGAATCTGCTCCATAGTTTGCCCCGCTAATGGCGCCTCCAACCCAATTGTGTTTTCTAGAGATTTCTATCACTGCTGTTCTCTTTTTTCTTTGTCAGTTGCTGAAACAATAATGGTAAATAGGAAATTATTCAACTTCTATCTAGCAAAATCCACAGAACATATGTATCAAATGTCACTGTTTATTTGGCCAGGAGAGTGTCTCTGGCCTGGCTTTTATAATGGTCTCCATTTTCCTGGGCTGGGGATGCTGATTTTCTCTGGCAGACAGTTGACTCTAACAGTTTAGTTGCTTTTTATCTGCTGTAGTTGAGCATGTTTCAGAAGTGTAAGGGCAGCATGTTTTTACCTGTCTGCTCTGTTTCTTACGCTAAGCAGGGCCCCGGGAAAGGATAAGCAGTTGGCCTAACAGCTGCTCCCAGTGATCCTGGATGGACACGTGTGCCTGCCCTCCACGTCAGAGCCACAGCCCCTGCAGGGATGCTGGCTCTGTTTGGATGTGGGCAAGGTTGGAGGAGGACCAAGATTTTAAAAAAGAAAGCCATCCCTAAATACTCCTGCTTCTTTCCCCACTATCTGTATTCGTTGTGTGTATTGTTTTTCTCTATGAAAAATGATAACAGGATGCTAAAACGAAAGCAATTTTGCGATCCTGGATCTAGGAGTTGTGCTGCAAAATGAATGGATGTCCCCACAGCATCGCAGCCTCATTGAATGAGGCCAGTTTCAGGCAAAGTTTATGTTGCATATTTGATGACAGGTTCACCTTTGTATGATCTGCTCAGCCATAAAGTTTTATTTGATTTTCAAGACAACCCTATGAAGTCATTTATCAATCATAGTTTTTTTCCCCTCAGTGCTGTAGCTTGATGCCATAGAAACAGTATAGGGGTCTAGAGGTTCTTGGAAACCTTGACTTAAGTCCCACTATTCGCTAACAATATGACAATGGAAAAATCACTTAAACTTTTTGACTATTTTTTTTAAATCAGCAAACTTGGGGTAACAATATCTATTTCATACAATGATTATAAACTATATTAAATATATTTGAAATAATTTTTCAACTATAAGTCATTCATGGACTTACATTATTTAAAGTCATGTACTGTCATTTTTGAGTTTTGATTTAGTCATCACTATTACTATAACTCTACATGATAAATGTTATTTTTATTCTGAGGAACACTGCTCTCAACTCCTTTAGATATGCTTGCCCGTGGAGTCAAAATTAACAGGCATCATCATTCTTCCTCAAGCTCAAGTGGACTCAGACACTCTAAAATTAAGTTTATGATTTTAAAAAAGTCTCCTCAGATGTTGAGCCATAGAGAAAGCTGACTTTTTCTGGTGTTTCATCCCTGACTGCGGGAAGACACAGAAGAGAGTGGAGGTGAGGCTCCCACTCCCGAGAGTGGAGGGTATCAGCCTGAGTCATTCGCTTTCCCTTTTCCAATCAGCCCTGCACCCTGGGGCAAGCAGGCTCTGGGTCTTACACACAGCTTTTGCAATTGTGTTCACTTAGAAACACTAGAGTGCAACAGTTAAAGATGTGTGCTGTTAGGTTTGATGTACCTGAATTTGAGTTCAAGTTCGGCCCTTTACTAGCCATATGATCTTGGACATGTTATGTAACATACACATTTTTTAGGTTTCTATTACTATCATAACAAATGCCACAAATTTAGTGGCTTAATGCATATTTATTATCTCACAGTTGTGTAAGTAGGAACTGGTTTCTCTGCTCCATGTTTGAGGAGGCTAAAATCAAAGTGTAGTCTGGTTGTACTCTTCCTGGCCAACTGCCTGCCCATTCAGGTTGTTGGCAGAAGCCCGTTTCTTGTGGCGATAGGACTGAGGTTCCATTTCCTTGCTGGCTGTCAGCAGGGGGTGCCCTTAACTCCCAGAGGCCTCTCTCTGGCCCTTGTACATGGCCCCCTGTACCTCAGTCCAGCAATCATCCATCAAATCCTTCTGGTGCTTGACATGTCTTTGACTTCCTCTTCTGCCACAACTTACCTGCTTCCAGATGGAGAAAGTTCTCTATTAAGGACTCAGATGGTTAGCTTGGGCCCACCTGGGTAACTGAGGACAATTTCTCTATTTTATGGTCTATAACCTTAGTTACATTTGCAAAGTAAAAGTAATCACAAAGTACATTACCATATAACATAACAATCGCAAATTCCAGAAATTAGCATGTGGACATCTTTGGATTCCTGAAATTCTGTCTGCCATACTAAGCCTGTTTTTTTTATATCATCTATATCTATATCTATACCTATATCTATAATCTATGTCTATATCATCATCATCTATGTATATATATATAAAAATATATGTGTGTTTATTTAGGTGTGTGTGTGTGTGTGTGTGTGTGTGTGTGTGTATATATCTTGATATTTATGCCTTCCCCACAGGGCTTTAGTAAATGAAGGTTTCTAAAGTACAATGTGCTAATAACCTGGTTGGCTCTCTAATATTAATAGCCACCGCATCACATTCAAATCTTCTGCCTTGTGCCTTGATCATAACATCCTCTGTTATCTAACACCATAATGGTGATCTTAACCTGTTTTCTTTTTCTAATGTGCCGCACTAATCCCTTTTGATCTTGTACAGCAGGTCTCTTCTTAGCTAGCATCTTGTGATTTTCTCTGTTCAGCTTCACTCATGTTTCACCTGTGTGGAATGTCCTTTTCTTTTCTACCTTTATATCCTAAAGTTTGGCTCAAACCCAACCTGTATTTTTTGGAGTCCACTACAATTATTCAGAATCATGCTGCTCTGTCTCTGCCGTATACCTAAGGCACTTACTTCTGTTCTGGATCAAATCATTCTATTTTCTCTCCCCTCTGAATTCCTGGTGAGTCCGATTTGCTTGAGCACTCACCATGATGCCATGTTTCCCACCTGTCACTGATGTTTAGAGTGACAGCTTTAGGTGGTGCCAGGTAACAACATTCGACAACAAAAATTCACATAGTGTGAAGGGAGTCCCTTTTCTACTCTCTTTCAATCTTTCTCAATGCACGTCTTAATTTGGTCTTGTCTTTAGCGCCTCTAATACTTATTTTCTCTTTGAGACAAAGTAAAAGTAGACCTTTATGGAAGCAATAATGGTTAGTTAAATCTGATGACATAATTAGTTTGTTAACATCGTGCATCTATATAATTAATATAAATATTAATTAACAATTAATTGCATGTATAATTAATCATAATTAAATAATATATAACACAAATGTAATATATATTTTATATACTTTGCATATATATATATATATATATATATATATATCTGTATAGACCTATCTATGTATGTAGATAAATTCATAGACTGTACAGTTGATAGCATTGTTTAGGTGATAATACAGAAGAATTCCTACAGGAGGTAAGTGAATGATTGATCAGGTTGGGCTCACTGACTCTTGTAGGAAGTTGGACCTGAGTTCTGTCATCTATGTTTTTGCATCCTTAGGCCAGTGATGGGGTTTCTCTGAGCTTTGGTTTTCTCATCTGTTACATGAGACTATTACTACCTGTGTCATAAGGTACTTGTAAAGGTGGAATGAAATAAGTGATGTAAGGCACTGGGCACAGTGGCCAGCACATCGTGGCTTCTCAGTAACACAAACTGTTGTACCTCTTACTAACTGGCACTCTTCCTGAGGCCAGTCTTTGCACACCATTCATTCTAAGTCTTACTGTCCTTGAAAGGAGGATATTCAAATATATCCCTAATTTCCCAAGCATCTATTTTTCTGTGTGTCTTTTTCTTCTCATCTAGTAATTAAAAATAAGGAAGGTACTGCTGTAAATTGCTGGGTTAGACTCCTTTGTTTTTTTATAGATTCTTCTCCATGTTCTCAGGATCAGATATAGCATCTTTTACTGAGGCTGTACAGGGCTGTAGTAAAATGTTTGCATACAACTATCTGCTGGGATCTGAGAATTCCTTCTCAGATGCTTTCTTGAAAAGAATGAAAGTTGACATGAAAGCCTTTGTAGTGGAAGGGTTACAAGGTTGAGCCCTATTTGGCCCCATGCTAGGGTCTGTCTGATGACTCAGGTGCTTTAACTCCTGAGAGCCCAGGTGAATGTGAAATGGCCCAGAGCGGGGAAGCAAGCGTGCCTGTACAACCACTGCTTTGTGGTCCTCACGTCTGATTAACACTGTGCTTATGTAGACGCCTCATTCATGAATGCTATTATTTAACTTTGGAGAGTGACTTTTTAAGGAGAATAATTTATCTTTCACAATTCAAAGAGGAGAAAGAAATTGTTGCTTTTGAAATTGCATTCTAATATCCAGTCTTTTGGGTTCAGGAAAGACTATCTCTGACCAAAGGTAGTGACCCAACTTTGAGGAATGTATTTGCTATTCAAGGTCCTTCTTCTGTATACACACACAAAACAAAACAGTGTCTTTAAACAATCTTTGAATTTCTATTTTGAAATCCAAGAATATTTAGTAAAACCATTGTTCCTTATTAAAACATAGGGAAAGGAGCTTGTATTTTGGAGTCAGACTTACCTGGATTAAAATCCCAGCACTATCATTGGATCTTTTTTTCTAAAATTTAGTCTTTATTTTAATTTTTTCTGTTACCATTTAGTTCCCTTGTACCTCCTCTCCTCAGCAATCACCACACTGTTGACCATGTCCATGAGTCCTTTTTCCTTTTTGCTCAGTCCCTCCACCCCCTAACCCCACCCCCAGAGCTGCCATTCTGCTCTCCATCTATGAGTCTGTCCTCATTTTCCATGTTAGTTCAGTTTGTTCATTAGATTCCACACATGAGTGAAACCATATAGTATTTATCTTTCTCTGACTGGCTACTTCACTTAGCATAATGTTCTCCAGGTCCATCTATACTGTCACAAAGGGTAAGACTTTCTTTTTTTTATGGTTGAGTAGTATTCCATTGTGTAACTGTCCCATAGTTGTTTTATCCACTCATCTACTGATGGACACTTGAGGGGCTTCCATATCTTGGCGATTGTAAATAACACTGCAATGAACATGGGGTGCTTCTGTTCTTTCAAATTAGTGTTCTGGGTTCCATCAAATATATCATCGGATCTTGAGCAGTCATTTACCTACCTTGAGGCTCTGCCTCTTCAATTGTAAAAAGAGTTAATGGTGCCTGTATTGTAGTACCTACCTAGTTGTTTAAAACATTAAGTGAGTTCCTAAGAGCAAGAGTACCTAGCTCAATGTACCTAGTGACTATAAGGTCCTCAATAATTAACAGTTATCATTACTGCTCTTTTGGAGGGGAATTGACTCAGTTACCATTACATTTTGTTTACTAATATGTTAGATTTTTTCATGGTAATGGCTAAGGAGAGTTTGCTATAGCCATAGAAACACAAGTTTTGTCAAAGAATGAAAGAAGAATCTATAAGTCAAAGGGTCCTCCTTAAGGAAAAGCTTAAAGATGAACTATAAAGGTCACTGGCAGAGAACCTAAGATACACTTTCTCTCCCTCCATATGTGATTTGATTTAGTTTGGGGCTGGGTCAAAGAGAAAGCCCCAGTGCAGGGAACTTCTAGCCACTAGAATTACCTGCTTCTGAAGAAAAATGTGAACAGGAGGAGGGAGAGATTTGAAGAGGAGGATCAAGGATGGTCATTTTTCTTGCTGATGTTTCATCTTTGTAAACCAAGTCAATAGTTCTTTTTCTCTTAGATTTAAAATATCAATATATTAATGCTGTCGGCATAGGGCAGATTAAATCAATGTTGGCAGAAGTGTAAGTCTAAACAGAGGTAATCAGTTGTATATGCTCTATCCAGGTAAAGGGGAAGAAGATATTTGAACTCTCAATAGTTTCTTTCATTTTTAAGGTTATAGCTGAACATTCAGGCAAGAACTGTGTTTGTGCTACTTATGGTTTTTAACACTAAAATAGTTTGTATTGAAACTTTCATAATTTTTTATTGAAGAATTGCTACTTAAAATTGAATATATTTAATATTAAATATATACTTATATAAAATATATAGACATATATTCCTGAATAATACAATATATAATAATGTTATATACATATATATAAAATGTACATATATATAAAATTCTGAAGCAGATATGCAATTTATGAACAAGCAAAATCTTACACATAAATCTTATATAAGAAGATATTATGGCAACTTGTGTGATAAATTTTTCCCTGGTTTTGATGAAAGTATATTTCCCAAAGGAGCAGAGTGGTCTTTGGAGATTAGAATAAATCTCTAATATTTTTTACTTTCTATTGCCTTCTCTCTGAATGTGTTTAGTGTCACGGGCTTCCCAGAATGTGCTTAATTGAATTTTTCACATCATTCTTAAATATGATGTGGTCTCTTACCACAAGTTGTTTCTAACAAAGAAGACTCTGCAACACAGCTTCCAAATTTCAATTGACTAAACACATAACAGTTTTGATGTATACTTGATATGCCAGCCAGTATTGATTTTACAGTGAGATATCTGTTCAAGAACTAATAGCTGTCAGAGGGGAGGGGGTGGGGAGGGTTGAGTGAAAAAGGTGAAGGGATTAAGCAGAAAAGAAACCTCACAGAAACAGACAGCAGTACGGTGATTGCCATATGGAAAGGGGGGTGGGAGAGGTAGAAGAGGGTAAATGGGGGATGAGTAATGATGGAGGAAGATTTGACTTTGGGTGGTGAACACAAAATACAGTATACAGATGATGTATTATAGAATTGTGTACCTGAAACCTATATAATTTAATAATCAATGTCACCCCAATAAATTTAAAAAAATTAAATACTATCCGTTTGTTTTGGAGGGTGACACCTGAAGCCTGATAGTACACATGGAGCATGCCTCACTCATAGCCCTTGCCATTCTGTACAGAAACTTTGAAGAGTCTGGAGGTGCAGGCTCCTTATCTTTTATCCTGTTACTTTAAATGTGTTGCACAGAAAAGTCAGGTAGTCAAGTGATGGGAACTGCTGTCTGGTTTCAGAAGCTGTAACCCCACACAGCTAATGCTGAATAAAAAGACCTTGGGACCATAAGCCACTAAGGAGAAAAAGCATATCTTCCCAGCAGGGAAGCTGCCTCTGCCCCCTTTACTTCACCTTGCTTGGCCCTGGGTGGATGACTGGTTAGCCAATGACTGGTAAGATTCCTCACAGGAGGGACAACCTAAGATAGGCATGGTCACGATGGGGCCATCAGGGAAGGACTTGAGGGACTACAGAGAAAGGGGGCAATGGACCCTCACCCCTTGGCTTTGACATAGCTTGAGTCCTCATTCTGTGTGTAAGAAGTGTCCTAATCTCTTTGCTGCCCACATCCCCCAACTGACTTAAGCCTAAAACAATGCTGGAGGTGGGTGCGGCCCTACGGTAGGAAGGTCAGTTCCCCAGGGAGATTGGGCCTAAGAAAGAATGCATAAAATCCTGTGAAACCTGCTTGCTAATACCCTCAATTTAAATGATAAGGGTCCAAGCATAAAATGAGCTTGTTTCCCAAAGTTTTATTCCCCTTTAGCTAACTGACCCTGACTCAAAATAAGACCTCATCATTCTTTGAATGTTATTTATTATTTGATCATTGCTGCCTGACAATGATTGATGAGCTACTTATGGTTTGTATATACACACCCTGTATTCCTATGCAAATTAAACCCAATAAAAGCCCATTGAGGAACAGGCTCAAGGCCTCTCTCCTCTGAGAGATTGGCTGCCTTTCTGCCCCATGCAGATCATGTCTTGGTAGAATTATTCTCATCCGTGATGGGTTGGGGGGCTCTGCTGGACAAAGCTCCACCACAGTCAAGGCTCCATGAATGCTTGGGACCTGTTGAGTATGAAGTTCCTGTGGAACATTCAAGAGGAGCATCCAGTAGGCAGTAGGATAAGTGGGTTGAAGCCCAAAAGAAGGATTTAGATTGGAAGGATTGATTTTAAAATTATGTGTTTGAAGATACAAGTATACCTGAAGTTATCAACTGAGAATTATTACTACGGTAGTAAAAGTCAAAGGAAAAATGGAATCCTGAGGGGAAGCATGAAAGTATCAGGAATGGTCAGAATAAGCTAGTTCCCAAAGCTGATTGGGTAGAGAAGCCAAAGAGGAAGGGAGGACATGGAGTATCCTCAAAATTGTGGGAAAGAACCTTTTAAGGAAAGAAGGAATACTCATAAGGATCAAGTGCTATAGGTAAGTAAACAAAGAACCAAACATTGTCTACTATATTTATCAACAAGAAGGGATGTGCATGTGTGTGTGTGTGTGTGTGTGTGTGTGTGTGTGTGTGAGATCTAGGCCAAAGCAGCTATAGTTGTATGGTGTGGTAAAAGCTGTATTATGCTAGATTGAGGAACTATTGATAAGTGAGGAAT
This sequence comes from Tonatia bakeri, assembly GCA_004024845.1. Classification (NCBI taxonomy): domain Eukaryota; kingdom Metazoa; phylum Chordata; class Mammalia; order Chiroptera; family Phyllostomidae; genus Tonatia; species Tonatia bakeri. Next base: position 792,870 of record PVIA01000005.1, read on the forward strand.
GAAGATGATTATTCCTAGAACCTTAATTTTGAAATAGGAGATGAGATTAGGGTAGTTACTAGAGATGGGGATGAGATAGAGGGAGATATCTGGTCACAACTAAATGCTATGGTAAGAAAGCACTTAGAAATGGAGAGGTAAGTGGTACAGAAAATAAAAGTAGGTTATTGATGGACTTAAGTCTATGAAAATCTAAAAAGGAATGAGAAGCAGAGGATAGATGGAGACATCATTAGCCTTCCATGGATAAGATGTGAGTGGGGCCCTGGCTGGCATAGCTCAATGGATTGAGTGCAGGCTGCAAACAAAAGCATCACAGGTTCGATTCCCAGTCAGGGCACATGCGTGGGTTGCAGGTCATGGCCCCTAGCAACCGCACATTGATGTTTCTCTCTCTCTCTCTCTTTCTCCCTCCCTTTCCTCTCTAAAAATAAATAAATAAAATCTTAAAAAAAAAGATGTGAGTGGGGACAATACACTATTTTCACTATCACAGGAGGTGGGGAGGAAAGGATGAGTTTATATGAAGGTCTGGTGTCGGAATTTGTGGAATTTCTATCTGATTATTTTTATTTCCTTTATGAAATGGAGGTCAGGTCATCTGCTAAGAGTCTGGGACAGGAACTATGGAATCAGAGGTTTGGTGAAAACACGGAAGGTATAGACATAGCTTCTGGGGAGAGTGTTAAAGGGAGTTGACCAAGGAAATCTCAGATTGCCAAGAAGCACTGGTGCCCAGCTGGAGTTGGAGGTAGAATTTGCAGAAGCTATGAACAGCTTGGCCCTCCACATCTGTTTCTGTAGCAGCACTCACCAGTCTGGGGCAGAAGTGGGAAGAATAAACAGTTGGATTGATCCAGGTATGGAACCTGCTGAAAGGTAAGATAGAAAAATAATGAAACAATACAGTTAAAAATAGTTTCAATAGAGTAATTAAAATTATACCTATTTTATTTAGTGCTTCTATGTCTGGAGCATCATTCAGTGCCGTTTAGAATTTATAAAATGTTTTCCACATTTATTATTTTACTTTTATGGACAAGGAACCCATCCCAATACAGCCCCATTTTTTACTTGGAGGAAAGGGCTTAAAGGAGTTAAATATTTTGTTCAATATTACACCTATGTCTGGTAACATTGGGACTGGAGTTCAGGTCTTCTGATACCCAAATCCATTTTCTCTACACCACATTTCACTTTCTATATGAGATAAAGAAGAAATTAAAAATAAATTGTAAAATTCTAATAGAATTCTATTTAATTGCAGTTCATTTCTCTCTACCTCATCATGGATGATTAAGAGAGTGGGCTCAGGGACCATATTGCTTGGGTTCAAAAGCCTCCTGCTACCTGTGTAGCTTTGGTTAAGTTACTCTACCTCTCTAGTTCATAATTCTTATTGGTTATATGTGGATAATCATAGTACTTTTGCTATAAAGAGTGAGTGAGTTAATATAGGCAAAACAGAACAATAGATGGCACTTTGCAAGCATGCAATAAATGTTAGCTATTATGATTGTTAAATTCATGGCAACCTTTGTGAATTCGGCCTTTCCATAAGTTTGCCTCAGCAAGATGGCTATTTGCTTCTTGAACCTCAGTTTAATTTCTTCATTTTTCCACTTTCCTTATTTTATTGTAGCGGGTTAGGTGATTAACCAACATTCTATTTACTCATCCCCATTTCCCAGCGATCTTGCAGTTAGTTGGGGGCCGTAGGCTAGATTTGTCTTATGTGTAAGAACTTGAGATGTCATTCACTCCTGGGCCAAAAGGTAGAAGAAGTGCTCCGCCATCCTCCAGCCCTCTATTTTCTGAAGAAGCTGTGTGTTCCACTCTCTGAGTGACTGCACTGAGGACTCCTGTCCTGTAGAATCATCAGTATTATAGTAGAGCTTGTGTGCATGAGAAATAAATCCTTGTTGTATGTAAGCTACTGATATTTCAGGGTTGTTGGTTACTGCAGCACAATTTAATTTAATAGGATTAATATACTTATGTTCTTGCCTGATTCAAATTGCAAAGGAAAACAAATTAGTTCACTGTTGATGTCAGTTGAGGGGTGAATTATATATTTATAAATATAATAATGTAGCGATATATTTAATAAGTCATTGCTTGAGTGGTCTCCAATAATAAATAATGCTAAGGTATGGTATATATAATCCTTTCTAGAGGCAAAATTCAGTCCTCTACTCTTTTATATGAGATTTTTCAAATGTAAAAGTTAAAGAGTTTTTAAGATATTCTTTGAAGAGCTTCAACTACCCACTCAGGTTATTGGTGAAAGTGCATGTTAATAGCTTGTTTATAGACAGTGTAGAAACATGACCTTGACTTTCAATAAGAAAATCGAAGAACCACTGACTCTTAGAGCAAGAGGAGGCTTTATAGGTGTGTCCACCCAATCCATGTTTTTTCTCTTTATAAAGGGTCATCCACCCTTAGATATCTTGCCAGGTGGCTCACTGCAAATAGCACTGCTTTAAAGAGAGTTCTGACTTGATGAGAGGGACCATTAAACATGTTTTTCTTTGGGTTTGTCTGATTTCATCTAATTATCTGGTAGATCTTGCTCTATGATTCTTTAACTTAATCTGTCTTTCTTTTAGGTTCCTACTCTTATGCTCCTGTTTAACTGCAGAGAGTAGCTGACTGTGGAAGGCCTGGCTTCATGTGGCTGCTCGATATTTGCTTAAGGTACACCAAAAGTTCCCACAAGGATGGGCGGTCATGCATATTCATCCTTTTACAGTGCTCATCATTTCCATGTTAAGGAGCAGAAAGACCTGTGAGGTGTGGGTGAGACAAAACCACACAGAAGAAAAACAAAGATAGGGCTACTGGGGAACACGTGCAGAGGGCCCCTTTTGGTCTCCATGCCCAGCTGGATTCAGGAGTTGCAGTGACACAGCCAGGGGCTTTGTTGTCACAGTATCATAAGGACTGTCCCAGAGTCCTTGGGGCTCCACTCAGGACCAGTGGTCAGGGGTGAAGGAGGAATGATGTATGTGCAGAATGAGGGCATACGATTAAAATTTTTATTGTACTCCATAAAAATGTATTAATGGTTATGAGGTATTTCTGTGGGGAAAAAAGAAACACGTTTCTCTAAAAAATGAAGTTCTAAAGCAATACAGTTTCTGTGTGCTGGCTCTTTTTTATCAGCTTGTGAAATGTGGTGTCATTAGTCCTGGTATCCAGGATGATTTGCGGTGCTTTGTTCATTAGTATGCTTTTATTATTACTAGGTGACATGCTAGTAAAACAGTAAGTGCTTTTCTGAAATCTGAATAAAAATAAATTTTAAATTCCTGAATTCAGACCAATTCTCTTAGGTAAATTACAAATGCATAGATTTGAGTGAATCTTTATTCTTGTGCTTAATAACTGAAGTTGGGAAAACTAGTTCTTTTAATGATTTTCTCTTGCAGAATCTGAGAATGCTTATTAGTAACTCAAATGCGATTGCTCCCTTTATTCTTTTCTTATTGAGCTATCAAACAGTTTTGCCAAAGGCTCCTCTATTTCCCTTGCTGCTATTTTTTTCCTCATGAATTATAGTGTAATTCAACTGGGTCTAGGGTTTGTCAAATTGAATAGTTTTAATTGCCTTATTAGCAATGGGAAAATCTTTTAATATTTCACTTTGCCCCTCAAGAAATTATATTTCCAGACACATGACATTTCTCTCTCCTTCATTTATGAATAACAAGATAAAGCTCCATGCTTAGGCCCTCAGTTACAGATTTTACCATTCTTCCCTTTGCATGTCCCATCTCTCCCTCTTGTGATTGAAAAAAGGGATGGAGATTTAACTCAATGAGTTCACTTTATGTTACCTCTTTTGATGGATTATCTGCTGTGCTTAGAAAAGAAGTGACTGGTAGTTTCTTTTTATGTATGGTCTTGGAAACCTGTTAAACCAGGCCAGCTTTTCACCCTTTGCTGCTCACTTACCAAAGCCCACATTTCCCTCGGGGCATCTGGCCAAAGGCCATCCTTTGCTTGCTTTTTCTCTCGCATAAACCAGTGCGAGGAGAAGGTCCTTGAGCCCTGTCGTAGTGGGAAGACACCTGCGCCAGGCTCTGGGGACCAGGGGCATAGGCGGGTGTAGAATTTGCATTGTTCCCATTGTCCCTGTTCTGTTTATTTCATTTGAACATTGTTTTTGTCTCCTGACATGCTATCCTCATACAGCCTGTTTTACTTCTTGTCTCTGTAACTGGTTTTGAATAAAATTTACTCTGTGAAATATGCTTTTAAATCTTCATTTTCAACGCTTATTTTATTGAAAACATTAATGTTCCCCACCCAGAGTCTTGCTTATGTTCAATATGACTGAATGGAAACAAATCTTCTTTGTACAACTATGCCAAAGCATTCTCTTTTATACTTAACATTGTACATGTATTTAAAAGAATCTCTGTAAACTTTAAATCTCTAAAAATGGGCTTATCCATAGTCAAAACCTACATTATTAGCAGTCTCTTAACAGTACCGATTTCAGTATCATGAAAGTGTATCCACCCCTTTCTCTTTATTGATCAAAGTTTTATGACTATGTTTCTTGTCTCAAAATTCTCTAAAAGTTCTAATTTTTGTGTTTCTCCCTTTAAAACTGGTTCTTTCTCTATGTACCTACTCATTCTAATTACATGTCTTCACCTGAAATCTTTCTTGATTGGATCTAATTGGGGCAGAGTTTCTGTGATAAAAACTTTATTGTCACATAGATAGCCTTTCTACCTATTTAAGTTTTCTCTTACAGTTTTTGATGTAGCTCTTTTAAACTTAGTCTAATATTTATTTATTTTTTAATAAATATTTTATTTTTATTTATTTTTAGAGAGAGGGGAAGGGAAGGGGAAAGGAAAGGAGAGAAAAATCAATGTGCGGTAGCCTCTCACACACACCCCACTGGAGCCTGACCGTGCCCTGACTGGGAATTGAACCAGTGACCCTTAGATTTGTAGGCTGGCGCTCCATCTACTGAGCCACACCAGCCAGGGCCTTAGTCTAATATTTAAAATGAAGCAAAAATAAAACCATACCATGTGTATTAGTTTCCTAGGCCCGCCATTAAAAATTAACACAAATTTAGTGGCTTAAAACAACAGAAATGTATTTTCTCACTGTTAGGGCAGTCAGAAGTCTGAATTCAATACACCAGCGAGGCCACACTCCTGATTGTTCTGGGAGAGATTCCTTCCAGCTTCTGATGTCTCCAAGTGCTGTATGTCTTATGATATAACTCCAGTCTCTGCCTCCATAAGGCCTTGTCTCTGTATCTCAAATATCCCTCTTCTTTTCTCTTAACAGACATCTGTTATTGGATTTCAGGTCCACCCCAAATCCTGACTAATCATGTTTCCACATCCTTAATTTAATCCTATTTGTAAAAACTCTTTTTGTAAATGAGGTCACATACACAGGCTCAAAGGACTGGGGTAGGGACATAGCTTTTTGAGGAACAGTTCAATCCACTATACCATGGCAACGCAGTATCTCTTTTACTCTCAAGTCCTACCATTTGGTTTTTAGTTTATTAGTTAAAAGTTTTAAAATTTAGGATATTACCAGCTTATAGAACACAACTACTTACATATATGTATATATGTATGTAGTATGTATATATATGAATGGGTGATGTATGAAATGACAGAAGTTATATATTATCTTTTAAAGTTTCAATCAATATATTTTATGTATAGTGTTCAACTATTAGTGAGAAGGGGCAGATGACGCTCTTAAGATGAAGATTAATAATTTCTTATTTTATATATGATGTCAAATTTATATGATATGTAATTATTTTAATCAAGTATCAAATTATTTAATAACTATATATTTTACTCATATAAACTTTTATAGTTTCACAAATTACTTTCAGCTTTATTATGTTCTATTTTCCTATGCTATTACAATAATTTTATGTAGTAGATTATTATCCTTATTTCGCAGGTGTGGAAACTGAGACTTTAAGCAGTTAGGGCTAAGCTCCAACGAACCTTCATTCACCACAGTGGGGGATGGGCCAGATTTGGCGTATGGATCGTGGTTTGGCAGTTCCTGCTCTCTCCCCGTAGGTGTTTGAATTCTGGTGCTGACCAAGCAGTCCATTGCATATAAAAAAGAAAGCATTAGATCTGCTATTGGCAGTTGTTTTTGTATGAAATAAGAATATAAAGTTTTATAAAAACATAATTTATGAATAAATGTAAAGATTAGGGAGTGTGTGTCCAGCGAAACACAGTGTCAGCAGGGCCGTGTTGCCTCTGATTCCTGTAGTAGAGAATCCGTCCTTGCATCTCCCCGCTTCTGGTGACGCCTGTCAGCCTTTACGTTCCTTGGCCTGCAGGTGCATCACTTTACACTGCCCAATGTGTCTGTGTCTTCACGTGGCATTTTCCTCTTCTAATAAGGACTGCAATTGTATTGGATTAGGGTCCACTTTAATGACCTCAACTGAACTAAATTACATCTTTAAAGACCCTATTTTCAAATAAGGTCATAATCATAAGTACGGGGGTTAAAATTTCAATATATCTTTTGGGGACACAGTTAAACCCATTTTACTAACAATGTGGCAGAGAGGTAGACCTCTCTGAGTATAAGGAGACAAGGAGGGATGATTTCTCAGGAATGAGATTAGGAGGTAGTTTTTCTGCTACCAGGTGAACACATGGAGATTTGGGGAGCATGTTGTGCCTGGAGAAGGCACAGAAGTTTTCAGCCCTTTTTCTTTACCTTGTCCTGTATATATTTCCATCTGGCAGTTTCTGAGTTGTATCCTATTATAATGAACCAGTAATTTAGTAAGTAAAATGTTTTTCTGAGTTCTGTGAGCTGCTCTAGAAAACTAATCAAAGCCAAGAAAGGGGTTGTTGGAATGTCCAGTCTATGGCTGTTGGGTCAGAAACAGGTGGCAACCTGGATGTGTGATTGGCCTCTGAAGTGGGAAAGGGTGGGGACAGTGTTGTAGGACTAAGCCCTTAACCCATGGGATCTGATGCTATTTCCAGGTAGATAGTGTCAGAATTGAATCAACTTGTAGGTCATCTCTTGGGGTTGGAGAATTGCTTGCTGGTTTGTAGGAAAAAAATGCTCACATTTTAATTGGAGTCAGAACATTAGTCTGTATATATCCATATATAAAGATGTTTATTATAGTAGTACTTGTGGTGGTAGGCAATTAGAGGTACCCTGAGTATCCTTTGTTAGAACTCTTCTTGTTTTTCATGAAATCAGTGGCATTATTTATTAATTTCCTTGCTTTTGTTAGAATTTGTAGTGCTTCAAAGTTGGGGTGGGCATTTTATAGCATGTGGTTAATCCACTATTTTGGCCTAAAACCTGCGAAAGTTGTCTAACTAATATGCAAATATAATGATATAACTTGGTGTTAAATAATTTCAATCAATCTTTAATGCAAGGTTAAGTACCTGTCATCACTTCCTGTTCATTTTCTTCCCTTCCAGCCATATTTAACTGCCTGCATCTCTGAAACCTACCATGGCATCTCAAATTACATAAATCATACCATTTTGTGTTCCAAGTATTCATTCAGCTGTGGGTTCTCTCTTCCCTTAATTCACAAATCAATATAAACACCAATTTCATTGACAGACCCATTTGTTTATAGTTCTAAAGCTAATTCACTTTTGTAAAAACTATATAAGTTATTTAGAAAAAGAAAAGTACAAGAATAAATGAATACAGCAGTGCTTAACTGAGTTGTAAAAGGTATAGACTGAAACCTACTGGAGAAACCAGCACAGATGGTATATAATCAACTGCATTTAGAGACAACATATTTGGAAGAATTCTTATAGTTACATTACTTGTTGATCTGGTTTTCTATTGCTATGTAACAAACTGCCCAAATGTTACTGTCTTCCCTGGCATGGCAGTCTCAGGCTAGTGTGACTTCTTAAGTGGTGGCTCAGACTTCCCACAAAGTGTGTTCCAATCTGACCTCAAAAGTCACGCAGCCTCACTTCTCCCTCATTCTATTAGTCACACAAGCCCAGTCCCAATTTAATATGGGAGGGACTCACAAGAGCATGAACGCCAGAGGTGTCAATCTTTGGGGGGCCCAATTAATCCTACCCCATCATTCCTAGTAAAAATATTTATGTGAGGAATTCACCAAATAAATGGCAAAACTGAAAATGTCTTATAGCACCTAACATTTGTTTTTTGGTCTACCTTCCTTCCTCTTAGGCCCTAATCATAGACAATTTGCAAATTTCTAGAAAAATATTGCCAAGCTGCTATGATTTTTTCTTAAAAAATAAAAAATTTCTTTTAATGGTTTACACTTTATTTCTAAATGTTTTTTCAATACAGTAACATAACAACTCTTACCTTGTCTATTATAAGGAATATAAGAACTTCTGGTTACTGAATTTATTTGTTTTTATTCCAATAACATAGACACTTTTAACCTCTATGTATCAATTTGAAATATAGATGTTAAGGATAAATAGTAAAAGTGGGAGCTATGGATTGGGGATAAAAAGATTATTGTGATTACAGAGCATTTACAGAAGACAAAGGCAGAAACTTCTTTACTGCTCTGGTAAAATCTACAGGAGGCATGACTGTAATAAAAGGCAGGTGAGCAAATTGGTCTGTGCCTTAGAAGACAACATCAGCCCTAAGTGGTAAGGAAAAGAGATGTGTTATGAAAGGATGATGACAGTTGATGAGGGCTTTCTGTTTCTCTCTTATCACTACATGTGTAAACTGATCACAGGTCCAGCTTCCTGCTGCAACAAAAGCCAAGCTCATGAGACAGGTGCCGGGAAGAAGGAAAGAGGTTTATTCAGTGCCAGCAATCTGAGAAGACTGGGGACTCTTGTCCGAAAGCCCATCTTTACATCTCTGTGCATGCAGAGGTTTTATAAAGAGGGAGAGGGAAAGCAGAACAAAGAGATGAAGGGGAGTGGGTTGAAAAGTTCTCTACATGCAAATGAGCACAGTCCATTCTGATAAAGACCTTGAAACCGGTCAGGCGATGGCCAGCTGTGCGCCACCTTGGTTTTTATCATCCTGGCTTGATGGCTGAGGTCAGCAAATCTGGAAGATCTGAGATGACTGAAGGTCAGAGTCTATATCTTTGGAAGTTAGTTCCTAGGATTCTTACACAAACATGCTGTTTGTCTACAAGCTATATATTAGTTGGAGTCAGAACTTACAAAAACAATGTCAAAATAGTGGTGGGGTGCGTTACAATTTCCCGCTGTTACACATACATCACTGTTATTATCCATGTTAAGGATGCCTTGAAATATTACCCAGGTAAGCATTTTGCAGTTACATATAACTCATTGCTAATTAGAATTCTGATAAATACAAAATTTTTATAGCTTGTTACACAAGCTTGTGATTATGGAAAGTGGAGATTCCAAAATTGTTTTCATAAGCAACAAAGGAAAATGGATGTTAATAAGACTGTGCTATTACTAATTTAGTATACTTGATATCACTTTTATTTAGTATGCTCTTATTTTTTTATTTTAATAAATTAATTATTTTTATATATTTTTTGGACCATGGTCCTAAAACTAAAGTTTTTTTCAGATGTAATCAATTTCTCAGCTTTAAATCTGTTATAATAAACCTTTTCATTAGTCCAATGCTCTAGGGTTGCTGATGACAAACTCTAACCTTGGAAACAAGGGGAAAAGGTATACAGCAGGTAACTGAATAGGGAAAGATAACCAAGGACAAAGATAAGAAAGAAGGAAAGATCAGCGCAAAGGAAAAGAGAGGGTAATAAGTTAGTTTTCATAGTTTTTACCAGTATTGATATAAGAAACATCTAAACCTGTTGAGAATTTTCTTAAGACTTTATTTGAGCCAAACAATGGCATATGCCATGGAGCGAGAACTTCAATGCTCCTGAGAGTGACAGTTTTGCAGCTTATTTTATGCATTTGAGAGAAGGAGGGAATGTAATGAAGATTACAAGGAGGTGGCAAAAACTTAAGGCAGGGACTGAATTATAGAATAGTTAACATGATTGATTATGTGCTCTTTTGAGGGTGGCTATGGTTTATTTCAAAGATGTGTTAACCTCAATGCACAGAAACAATGGTCATTGCTTGCTTGAGGCAAAAATAACCCTTTTAGTAAAGAGTTATTTGCCTGGGGTGTGACTGTGCACCATCACCCATCCAGGAAGGAATTTATAATCATATCACACTCTGAGGTTACTTTTCATAGTATCCTTTTTCAATCACAATAGTATGCAAGTTTCTTGCACACTGGTATATGCCACTTTTTCTATAAAAGCTTAGAATGAGAGAGAAACCTTTATATTACAATGTTACACGGAAAATAGGACATACCTTCAAATATATATTTAAAAAAAATTTCCAGGTAATTCTCGTCTTTCCTAAGATCAGAGTCCATTGAGTTTGGGAGAAAGAGTAAATCTAGTTGAAAACAGAGATGACATTGTTTTACTTTCATAAATGTTTACCTTCCGGTGTATGTGCTTGAAATACATTTGAAATAAAATAGTTTGGAAGCCACGATCTCCATGTGCACATCATATAAGATCCAGGCTTTAGTGAGAGGAAAGATGTTTGGGCTCCAGGGGGGTGAAGCTGGAGATTCCGAGCTGAGATTTTATGAAAATTAAATTACCCCAAGGCAAGAAAAAATGTAAGAGGAACTAGGTTTTTGGATTTTTTTGTTTGTTTTGCTTTTGAGTTTTTTTTTTTTCTTCCAAGAACAGAGGTGATAGAAGCCCATATGAGGCCAGGTAAAGCACGAGAGATGAAGACAAGAAAGCAAGAATGCTGAGGCTTGTTCTTGTTAAAACCTTGGGGCTGGGGAAACACTAAAGAAGGTCTACATGCCCCTTTTACCTGGAATTCTGGGAGGAATTGGCTGCCAGTGTTGACTGGAGTGTTCAGGCAGAGCAAAATCTGAATTACGAGGAGGACCCCACAAAACAGAATTATCTTCGGGAGGACAGGCCGTCTGTAGCGCAGACTTCCTCCGCTAGGTGAGTGTTCTAGGAACCCACCTGTATCAGTGCACGAGTTGGCGTTGTTGTGAGAGGCTGTGTTCACCTTCCAGTGCAGGTTTTTAAAAGACTCTTTTGATGCGTTTGTCTGTGTACTGATGGGTGATTTATGAGTGCATCTACCCACATCGTACTGAGTACTCAGCAGTTTTTGACCAAAAACAGCATGACCTCTGTGCCCTACCGTCCCTATTTACCTGATCTCACCCTGAATGACTTTTTTCCTGTTTCCCTGGGTGAAAAAAATTGTCAAAGGGAAACATTTTGCCCATGTGTAACAAACAGGTGAAACAAAAAATGGTAGAAGCACTAAAAGTTATCAAAATCGACAAGTTCAAAAACTGTTTTGAGTGGTGGAAAAAAAATGTTTCGATAGGTGTATTGTATCAAATGGAGAGTACTTTGAAGGTGACTGAAGTTTAAACATGTAAGAATAAATATACAATGTTTTATAAATAAATTCTATTTTTTGGTGTCCCCTCTCATATTACTACTGTTTTCCTACAGCTTATGCTTACAGGGGAGCAGATGGAAAAGTTCTATGTATGTCCCAGTAAGATAAACATAACACCGGTCCAGCTGAGAGTCCACGAGAGTTCTGGAGTCAGGACGAAGAGTGAACGTCGGATCTTTTCTGGTAAGGCCCTTGACATGCTGTTAAACCCTTTGATGGGGCGACCTATGCAGCAGTGAACTGTGCTGAGTCCACTGACGACTCAGAGAGCAGATTTGGACTTCCTTGAATCCAAGGTGTGAGATAAGATTTTTCCTTCATCCTACACAACCTCGGCAGGCGAGAACGGGGAAGGTGCTTGGGACTTGCAAATGGCCATGTTAAGGTGACTGAATTTTGAATTGACTGAGTTCAAATCTTAGACTGAATAATTTTCCAAAAAGATTGTTTTCTACTGTAAGATACTAAGTTAACTTGAAGTGGCAAGATTAAGTGTTTTCAGCTACTGAGAGGGAATCTAGGTTTGGGAGCAAGTGGAGGTTAGTGAAAAACTAACATTTCTGTACCTCTGAGTGTTTAGAGCAGAGAGAGACACAGTATTATATTTTTTGTTGTTACATTTTGAGCCTTCTGTTGTCTGTTGTATTTTAAATTCCTATGCAACTATGGTTCATATAATACTGATATTTACACTGAATTAGGAAAGGTGTAGGGATGAAGAAATCTGAAAAAAAATGCCACTAACTGTTAATGTACAATTAAAAAATTAAATTATGACATTCATAAAACATAGAGTAAATATGTGGCAAAGATTTATTCAATTCACCATTGAAGAAACCGGTATAATGATAAGTCTGGGTGAAAAATTCTTAGAAGAAAGTAGCTGGTGAATCCCTCAGGAAATATATTCTGAGATAGGCAGCAAAAGACAAATACCATATGATCTCACCTATAAGTGGAACCTAATCAACAAAACAAATAAATGAGCAAAGTAGAACCAGAGACTTGGAAATAAAGAACAAACCAACAGTGTCCAGAAGGGAGGGGCAAGGGGATGAGGGAAAGAAAGGGAGGGGACAAGCCAAGAAACACAAGTAGAGGACTCATGGGCATGGACGATGGGGAGGAGGATGGACTGTGGGAGTGGGAGGAACGGGGCAGGGGAGAGCATGTGGGAAAAGGTGGGACAACTGTAAGTAAACAACAAATAGTTACATATGTATATATGTACATATATAAATACTTCCTATGTATATGCAGTTAGAGTCCAAAGCAGTTAATGTGCTACAGGACAATAAAATGTTTGGGGTGATCTTTTCCTACTGGAAATAATTAATTTATATTTTCACCAGACTAAAATCTATAACTTAATATGTAACTTCATGGAACCTTGGTTCTAATAAATAATAAATGACAAGCCAAACACTTCTGTGTCACCAGACGTAACTAAAGAATCAGTGGGTGGATCTGTTAGTTCTTGGTTGGTGTGATATTAGAAGAACATGAAATCATCCTTTTGCCTTCTTTTCAAAATTTGGACTTGAAGAGAAAACCAGGCACTTCATTAGAGTCTTCAAAGCCAGGGCCTCATTTGTCTCACGGTTGAACTGTGCTGGAGTTCACAACAAAAATACAACTGTGGCATTAGGTTTTGTACAGTTTAGGAGCAATGGGAGATAAGACATTTAAGGGTCACAGAACATGCCATCCCCAAATCTGCCTCTTGGGCACAAAGACTATTTTGAGCCAAAGGTATTTGAGGAAAAGTAGATGTAAGAAAAGCTCTCTGCCATCCATCCCCGTTTGTCTAGAAGTAGGACACAAATTTGTAAAGGTGTCCCCTCAATGCCTCTCTTCCAGGAAGAAGACACATTAATTAGAGAAATGATTCTAGACTCTTATCAACCCATGCACAGCATCAGAGGAATCTACACAGCCAACTAGCCCTTATCTACCGTTAGTTTCCCCGTACACCTGCCTTCCCACAGTTTGCCACCCCTAGAAACTCAGAGTCCTTTTCCTTGGTCTTGTTGCTTCTCTAAAAAATGTGTTGTTCCTTTGTTATGACTCCTAAGTTCTAACCACCCCTCTGAGCTGCTCAACATTGAGTGTTGCCATGTATATGCCTGATGCACATGATCATAAATTTCTCTTTTTCTCTGTTAAGCTGCATTTCACCAGGCTAATTTACAGGGCCTGACCTGGAAAATCTGGGTGGATGGAGGGGAAAAGTGATTTTTTTTCTGCCCTACCAAATCAAAGGGAGACACTTGGAGAGACTTAATCAAATTAAAGGCTACCTTTTGGTATCTCAAGTAATCAATTTTAGGGCTGAACCTTTCTGAAAGAGCAGTCCTCCCTAATGGGTACTTCACCAGAGAGGTTCTGTTGAATTTTGTACTTCTCTCTTTTCTATGAGCTTAAGTTACAACTTCAGATTTAGAAGCATTAATTTGATCACAGAACTCAAGACAGAAAAAACCCCATTAATCATTAGTGGTCAGGGGCCTACCTCATTCTATTAATGTCGCTGCTAATGTATTGGGTCCCGTATCTCAGTGGTTTCAAACCTTGTTGCACAATAGCATCACCACAGAGCTTCTAAACATGCTTGTGCCCAGGGCTAGCCCTGGGCCAGTTAAGTCAGAACAACTAGAAATCCAGGCATTGGGACTTAAAAACCATCAGAAAAACACCTCTCCAAACGATTCCGGCGGTTTGTCGAGTTTGAGAACCACTTCAACATTTTAATGTTTTCTTGTGTTTATACTTTTTTTGTATAGGCATTAGATAGAGAGAGGTACCTGGACAATATTAGGAACAAAACCCTCATTTTCATGGTGTCTCCAACCTTCCTCCTCCATTGCTCTTTCCTAAATTTACTGAAGATTCTGGATGACCCCTGGCGGCACTCGGTGCTGTAAGCCACAGTGCTGTGCTGGCGGCCAGGGTGTCATCTGCTGAGTCTCTAGAACTCTGCATGAGAAAGACAGGCATGTTCTCTGAGAGGCTAGCAGTCCTAAGAGGCATAGTTAGTTCCACACTAGGGCAAATTCTAGGGTAGTGCTGCCTATTCCCCAAAAATATTTTCTCATTGTGCTATGTGTGAAATGACATTCATGTGCTCACCATGCCTTTCTTTCCCCTTCCAACTACAGTGAAATGTTTTCAAGGCATCATTATAGATAATCCTAAATGTTTCTTTTTTAAATATTTTTAAAAGATTTTATTTATTTACTTTTAGAGAGGGAAGGGAGGGAGAAAGAGAGAGAGAGAGAGAAACATCAGTGTGCGATTGCTGGAGCCCGTGGCCTGCAACCCAGGCATGTGCCCTGACTGGGAATCGAACTTGCGATGCTTTGGTTCACAGCCCACGCTCAATCCACTGAGCTATGCCAGCCAGGGCTAAATGCTTTTATTTACTTTCTAAAAAAAAAGATTCCTCAAAATTTCAGACTTTAATATTAGTAATAGGTTATATGCAACAAAACTGACACATGACTGGTCACATCAGTGTCCTTGAGGTCAGCTGAACGAAGGCACACAAACTTTTGGCTATCTGCAGCCTCTCAGACCTGTTAGAAGATTGTTCACTGAAGCATGCTCTGACCACCAAGAAAACCTGTTCCCCTCCCCCAACACCATGCCCACACTGAAAATCTGGTTCCCCTCCCCCAACACCAATTTTTACTTTTTAAAAAAATACTTTATTTATTTATCTGTTTAGAGGGGAAGAGCAGGAGAAAGAGAGAGAGAGAAACATCAATATGTGGTTGCCTCTCGCATGCCTCCTACTGGGGACCTGGCCTGCAATCCAGGCATGTGCCCTGACTGGGAATTGAACTGGCAGGCAACCCTTTGGTTTACAGGCCCACCCTCAATCAACTGAGCTGCACCATCCAGGGCCAAATTTTTACTCTTTTCAAGAGTTTATTAAGCATTCACAACTCAAAGGATACTTCATTTCTAGAGTGGATATATGAGTTACAATGCATCGATATGATGGAAGTTTGTACTACCATTAAAGCAATACTTGAAATGCAGCATTGCAGAGTAATATCTTAAAAAAGAGGGGGGGGAAGGCATATATAAAAATAGCTTTTAAAACTATTTAATATTTGTGTAGCTATATATAAGAATTAGGGAAAACATGTAAAAGTGAAAATTATTTTATTTTTATCTTGAAATCAAATATAGTATTTAAAATACACATATATCAACTAATCCTACCCAATGCATTTGTTTTAGAGATGTCAATTTTATAAATCTATTTTTATTTCTTAAATGTATTTGTTGTCAAAAAATATTTTGATTTTCTAAATTTTGTGTAGAAGTGTCATTTTTCCAGGGCTGGCTTAGTTTACAGAGAAATATTTTTTTTCTTGGGTTTTAGGATCTGAAAACTCTCATTTTTGTCTGTGTCCCTTTATGTCCAATTTATGATTCTCGCAATTATTAGAAAAATTTAGGTATTCTTACCTTTGCCGTGAACTATTTTGTGGTATTATGTATCTCCCATCTCATATTTCTAATGACCCCTTTTCTTTTCCATGAAATTGTCCATTTACTATGCCAGGCTTCTAAGAGGAAGAGTGAAAATTTCCATGTTCTCTTTCTATTCCTTTGTTGTATAATGCCCGGTAATGCAGGAGAGCTCAAAATAGCCAGTTAATGGCAGGCAGGGTACAGCATTATCCTAGTTAAATTGTCAACATCAAAAAATATGTCAGCATTTTATACCCCAGGGAGATTATAACAAAACAAAACAAAACAAGTCATTGCCACTCACCTTAATAACCACAAATATTAATGAATACAGTCATCCTTAAAAGTTCATTGAGATTGGCTGCTTCTTTCATTGTGTCCTCGGCCTTAGCTTTCAGCTTTGGCCAGTTTCTTTGAGGGCAAGAGACAACTCATTTTACCTTTACTTATGTGGTCACCTTGGCAGAATCTGACTGCAAATTTCTCTTCCATCCTCTAAAGATTTAAGCTCTGTTTTTTTGTTTTTGTTTTTTTCTTTCCTTTTAGGTGGACTTCAGCAATGTGTCTTGCATGCCACCTTCCTAAGCCCCATTTTCCAGTTGGTCTTAATGTCGTTATTCTCAGTCTCACTAAGGCTGGATCAATGCACAAATTACATTGAACTGGGTCAGAAATTAGGTAGCTAATAGGCACATGGAGCAGAGGTGAATTTTGACTTTTTCCTTGTAAAAGATGACTCAGTCTGCATATTTCCATGTGATCTCTCAGTCTGGTTATTTGTGTTTAGGTCTAAGGCCAGGTTATTCTCTGCCCATGACCTCCTAACATCCCAAGAAATTTGCTAGTGGTTTCTCTTGGTATGACCTGTCCCGGTTGTGTTTTTATACCTCAAAATGTTCACATTCTATATCCTTTCCTTTTCTCTAAACTCTTTTTCCTTCCTTTTAAAGTCTGGAATCCAAGGGTCTTTTACTTTGTTTTGTTTTGTTTTTACATTTCTCAGAAACCAGAACCACCCAGCCACTTTTGGGTGTACAGAGATTCATTAAGAGACCAATGATTAACCATTTTACTGGAGGTTGGTTTGTGGAAAAGAGAAGGGCCATGTAAGTAAGGCAAGAAACTCACTTTGCAAAAACAATAGAGATCTCCACTCATAAGAAGGCAGGAAAGAACCAATGATAACAAAGAAAAACTATTCTTAAATGCTTAAATGCACAGCAGGAGTTACTTAGTGGGTTATACTACAATTATACTTAGTATAACTATATACAAGGTTATACTATAGTTATACATAGTATATATAACTATATACACAGTTATACTATACTATGTCCAAGGAGCATGGGGATGACCTTGAGAGGCATGTGGCTCCTGGAACCATAACATAGAGATGTTACAGCACAGTTTTCCTATTGAGCACTGCTATTATACTCTCCAAGCAAATATGGATTATACACTATTACAGTAATGAGAGTAGGGCTGGGAAAGGTTGATGTATGAGCAGGGAAGGCTTTGGCATATACAGAACTGTATGGTCCCTGAGAAAATGGGCCATCTAATGCTCTAATACATACAGACTACTCTTTCAGAACTCTGAGGGTGAATTACAGAGGTAAATACCATTACTTGGATGCATATTAAAAATGTCCTGAATATTTTGTTATCAGGGAATCCAAATGGGGCTGTATAACCTGGAAAGTGATTGCTTAGTCATTGTTATATTAGAAGACTTTCTATGCCTTGCATACAATCGGGAATGAAGAACAGGAGGGTGAAGCACAAATTTGGCTTGCATTGATTCTATAGTGGGCCTTTTCTACAACCAGAAGTCTCCCTGTGAGCCTTAACCAGGTCAAATCCCGTGTCCTGTAGTGTTTATGTATGTGAGGGAGGGAGACCTATGCTGTTGGGAGAATAAGTGCCTTCTGTGCCCTGAGATGCCCTCGGATTATGTGTAGGCAGGCCTAAGGTCAGGACTGATTTTATTTCTAGCCCAGAAGAATCAACCTGCTTATAGTGAAACTGTTTGGCTTACAAGTTCAGAGACGTAGATTCTACGCTTTTTTTCCTTACATCTTTGGAGCAAATTACTTCTGTCCTTATGCCTTAAGTTTTTGGAACATAAAATGAGTGACTTAGATAAATTTGAAGGTCCTTTCCACTCTAGCATTCTGAAATTGTCATTTAAGAAAGAGCCAGGTATGGGGGATGTTGCCTTTCTGTTGGCTATAGGTTTTTGGTTGTTGTTATATGTTTACATTCTATATCTGTTCCTTGCCAGATATCTTTTAAAGTGACATTATTGTTAACAAGTGGAGACCTCACTCTTTTTCATTAATTTGAATGACGATTTGAAAACCATAGCCTCTGTCTCCCAGGAATATGGCAGCTTGTGGGGTTAGGCTGAAAATAATGCAGTTTTATTCTTCAGTCATAATGTTATCTTAATGGCCTTCATCTTGATGAATCGGGGTAGACAGCTGTATAGTTTTGTTTACAGATCACTTGGAGGTTTCTAGGTCACCCACATTCATCTCCCTAGTTACCTCATTTCAAGGGTGTATACTGTCCCCAGGTGCCCAAAAAGCATAGGTTCACCCTGGTTTCTTTCCCTCCTCAGCTGACAGAGAATGTCACCTGGGATTACAACACATTGCTTAGAAAAATCCCTGGTTACAACATGTTCTGCTAATGTGATACAATGAAGACTGCTTTGACAACATGATGCTTAAGCTCCTGAAAAGGCAAATGTTAATGAACATTTTTACATGCAGCTATTACTACTGTTAGTCTGTATAAAATGCAAATGTCCAGTCACATGAAAGTAGATTTTAACAACTTTATTTTTTAAATCCTGCCTGTTCATAACATCCTTATGATACTTCTAAAATTTTCATTAAGAAGGCTACAAAGAATGAAAAAAGAAGAAAATATAAAAAGAAAAACTTGGAGAAAGAATAAAGATAGGAGGTCTCTTAACAGAATGAAAGGAAGATTAGTGTAGTCATTCACCAGTAGCTGATCTGGACCCAGGAGCCAGCTACTGGTACTGTTTCTATTGGTATTTTTATTGATATTGATATTATCACATAGTAACTCTCCAATGATTATTTAACAAATAGGCGATAGGGCCCTGGCTGGTAAGGCCCTGGTTGGTGTGGCTCAGTGAACTGAGTGCCAGTGTGCAAACCAAAGGCTGGCTGGTTCGATTCCCAGTCAGGGCATATGCCTGGGTTCCTGGCCAAGTCCCCAGTAGAGGGCACCCAAGAGGCAACCATGTATTGATGTTTTTCTCCCTCCCTTCCCCCTCTCTAAAAACAAATAAATATAGTCTTCAAAAAGTAGGCAATAGGTAGTCTAACTTATTATTAATGATTGTTTGAAAGAGTCATTGGGTACACTTAAACATAACATGGTACATCTCGTGTCCAATTCTGCATCTCATCCTGGGTGTTAGCTTGTCCATATTTGTGTTAACTTAGCCCAGGGACTCTTCTAAACCTTAATTTTGTGACATTTTCAACTCTGTTTTCAGCTGTCAGGCTTCAGATGAAATAGCAAGATCTGATAGTACCTGTGGGTGGGGGAGTGTGTGTGTGTGTGTGTGTGTGTGTGTGTGTGGAGATAGATAGAGAGGGGAGGAAGACAGAGAGAGGTAGAAGAGCGTTCAACAACACAGCAGTCTTGGTGTGATAAACTGCTGCTAACAAGCATAAATGTGTCCTATCATTTCCATATAAATGTGAAATTTGACATTTTCCAGGGGTCAGTGATGAAACCAATTCATTAAAATTCCAGGGGAACAGCAATCTTTATCTCGGAACCTCTTGGTTAGAAAGGTTCTTCTTTTATTCAGTTTTTATCTTTAGTTTATCCCTTTGTCATTTGTAAGCTGATTCTTTTGTACTCACTGTCCCTAAAAGCCACCTTTTCCAGCCTTGCATTGTGTTGAGAGAGGAACAGGGCTTACATGCAGTGTGTACTGTTCTCTGCAGAAGGGCACACTGTTTCTGTGAATATAAAAGGCAAAAAGGAACAGACATGACCTAAAATTTGGCTCATGAATCATTTCTTGTCTTCTGAGTGAAAGAGGCTGCAAGGTGTGTTAGAACAGTTTCCTGCAAATCCCAGCCATAGAACAAGCCTGCTGAGCTCACTTCTCTGCTTTGACATTGGATGAGAACCATCTCACCTCACATACTCTGTCCTCACATGACATATTCTGGACTGAACTCTGGCTGCTGTGGGCACATATAAAATATCCTACTTATTTAGAGAAATGTGCTAGACCAGAGTACCATATCTCATAGTCTGCTGTGGGAATGGGGACATGCAATTTGTTCTTTGAAACCACAATAATCTACTTCTTAAAGTTTCTTTGGTAAATAACTACATGAAGTCAGTTGTTTACAAGCTGGAGAAATTGTTACAAAACAGAAACAGTTTGTTCACTTGGTTCTACCAGACCCAAATACTAAACACTGAGCAGTGTAGTGAGAAAAGATTGGCTGTTTTATTATGAATGTCTCTACCCAGAAGAACCAGAAGGTAATGCTCAAAAGCCTGAACTCCCTGTCTAGGGTTCAGAGTGGGTTTTTAATAGTATAGGGGGGACAGGTGTGAGGAAGCACTAGCTGGGCAAGTTTTCATTGGAGGACCTTGGCCATTTATGGTAAGGGCTGCCAACACAGGATCTTCCTGGACAATGGACCCCTTTGCTTCTGAAAGGGTCTTGTGTTCAAATTCTGATTTTGTCCTGGTCCTTTGGTTCAGGGGCAGGCTTTGTTTCTGGGTGCAGTTAAAGGTCAAAGTTCTCTTCTGCACGTGTTTTGTGCTTTGGCTGCATGAAAAACAACTCAGTATCTTATTAAACAGGATAGGGCCATTTTGAACTGGTTCTGCAGTTACCTCTTGAGAAATTAGGTGAATAGAGGTCAATTTGAGTAATGAAGATCTCTTAAGGGTTAATGGGAATTAAAAATTTTTGAGCTGCAAACACACAGATATAAATATACTAGGCAAAAAGAGAGTGGATTCGGGCCACTGAGGCAGGTAGAAACAAGTATAAGGAAGAGCCAGGGCCATTAAAGTAAGATCAACCCTTTGTTTCAAAGAGGAGTTATGCTCTAATCAAGGATAGCACCTTTTAAGAATATTGGGGGCAGACACTTCAGTTGGGAGCATTAAAAGTATTCTCGTGAAGAAGAAAAGTGAAGTCAAGGTTAGTAGACTTGCAGGGGGGAGCCACACAAGACTGTGGGTGCAGATCAGAATGCATTACAGTGTACATCATTTTCCAACTCATTGTGCTGGGCTCCTAGTGAGATATCTTAATCTGGAGTCAGTGTGTTTAGTTCTGGGAAGCTGATTATTGGTATTATCTCTATGTTAGCCCTTTCTGTAATTTCTGATAACAGATGCTTGCTTTTTTTCTATTGATATGCTAACATTTTTTTTGTTGTTTTGTCCTTGTTTCTAGAAGTCGTCTCAATTTTATTTTATTATTTTACTTTATTTATTCAGAAGGAAAATGACATCAATTGGTGAATTTATGGTTTTGAATGAGTCAAAATCTACCCATGTTTACTAATTGTTTCACTGTCCCTCCCACCATGGAGCACACTGACTTACTTCCAAGGGAGATGGCCCCATATACTACCGATTTCCTGCATCCAGAATGAAGTTCAGCATCCTTGGGTCCCCTTCTTCAAGTCTAGATGTGGGTCTATATTGTGTGACCTCAGAACTGAAATTATAGGTCACATTATGCTCAATCTCCACTATACAATGGTGGAAAAGGGACAGAATAACTCCAATAAACATTGGTTTGCAGGTGAAGAATGAGTGTGTAACGATCAGAGGTCTCAGCAACACTTAAATGCTACTGGGTTGCTGTTGTGAAGTCCCTCTAATTTGGGGTTGGGGAATTCCTTTGATTAGACCCTGCTGCATATTGGAGGAGAAATTGTGTTTTTAACTGTTTTCTGAAGCCTCCAACTCTACCTTCTGGTTGGTTCTTGCCCATCAGTTGTTTTCCTTAAGGGTTGGAGTGTCTGCCCTTCCTAGGGACTGTACCATTCTTGCTCCCTGCTGCTGGTAGAGAAACCTTGAAGGGCAGAGGTAGCTTACAGTTTATACAATCAAATGCTATTATATCTAGGCAAGTGGTGTCTGTAAAAATGCAATTTTCTCAGAAACATGGCTGGCTATGATCTCTTTGTGTTGCTAGTTACACATGCTAACAACCACACAGATAGTTCTTTCAAAGATATAGTTCTCAAATCTGCTGGATTTCTTAGTTTCCTTTCCTTTATATCTCTCAAGTAAATGGTAACTACCTTAAGGCTGTATAAAATAATGAGTTGGAAGAGCATACTGCTAATCTAGGTCTTACC
Source organism: Tonatia bakeri (assembly GCA_004024845.1). Classification (NCBI taxonomy): domain Eukaryota; kingdom Metazoa; phylum Chordata; class Mammalia; order Chiroptera; family Phyllostomidae; genus Tonatia; species Tonatia bakeri. The sequence continues at coordinate 815,251 of PVIA01000005.1, forward strand.
ATTAGGCTGAATTACTCCATCCTGCTAAAAAGTCTAACTGAGACCTTTTCACTTAAAGTTTTAAAAATTTCATCTCTTATGGTTCATGGCCTAGAATCATTCATACTTTTTAAATCATACAAGTATTTATAATTCTTACCTCTACTTCCTTTCTTCTTTTAAAAATCTATCTCTTTCATAGGGCTTCTCTTTCCTATGAAATATTTGCTGTATACGAACAACACTGACAAGTCTACAGTTACAGTTTACTCTTGTTCATCCTGTCAGCCTAAAGCTGCAAGTTCAGTAGGCACATAATTTGCCTTTGAATGTATAATAAACAATATTTTTTATTTTTTTTTTACAGAGAGGAAGGGAGGGAGAAACAGAGGGAGAGAAACATCAATGGGTGGTTGCCTCTCGAGTGCCCCCCCACTGGGGACCTGGCCCACAACCCAGGCAAGTGCCCTGATTGGGAATCCAACCAGCGACCCTTTGGTTTGCAGGCCAGCACTCAATGGGGCTAATACCACATCTGCCAGGGCTAATAAACAATGGTTTTTTTTTTACTAACTTTTTATCACTTCATAATTTAAATAATCACTTCTATATCTTCAATATTAGTTGTCTTACCTCCCTGCTGCCTGCTTGGTGAGTAAGTCATACCATATATTTTAGTTTTCTTTTATAGTATCACTCCACTTTGGGTGCATGTCCGCATTAGTTTGCATAGATTAACTGCTCTAACAAGCACTAAGCATTTATTTTTTATTCATACAGAGTCTAATGTGCATGTTCATAATGGACTGGTTATCCTGGATGATTCTTCTCCTAGTGATGACTCAGGAATTCAGGATTCTTGCATCATGTAGCTCTGGCTCCTACAACAAGAGTGTTGTGTATGGAGAGACAAAGGGGAAGGGAGTGTGTGAAGGAGTGCGGAGGATGCTTTATGGGCTAGGACTGGAAAAGGAAAACATTTTTGCCCATATACCACTATCTGGAGCAGGTACTGTTTTCTTAAGCAATGCAAATGAGGAGACTTTCAAGGGGTCCATTTGGAGGGTTTGGTGTGTTTGTCTTGGAGATTGGGCTTGAAGTACTAGGGCAGACAGAGAAAAAGAGCCAGCTGTGCTTCCATTGATAATAGAGTAGGGAAGTGGGAGTATTCCCATGGGGTTAGGTGTTTCTGAGTGAGAACTGCTTGGGGTCATTTTAAAAGGGATCATTTCCAAATGGACTACACAGGGAGAAGAAATCTAGTCCAACACAAAAGTCTGACATTGGTTAAGGTAGTAGTTTAAAGCAACCACTAAAGGTGGAGAATCACCAAAGCAGTCAAATGGGGCTTTTTCTCAGGAGTTCTCAGCAAAGAGGAACTTTAGGGGAAGAAATGCCTCACCAAAAAAAAGCAAGGAATTGTAAATCTGATGTCCAGATGTAACGAATGACAGATCGCAATTGTGCTCACCACTTTATAAGTTGCAAAATGCTTTAGAAGTGCAAGCTATTTTCGAATGCTAATTTCTGGATGAGTTTGGACATTTAGCTGTGCTGCTATAAAAATCTTTCTCATTTGGGATTTTACACATCTTGTTCTTTGATTCAGAACAACCTAAGTAAGTTTTGTATGGCACATATAACAAAGGACATTTGCCATTGTAGGTGAGTTCAGAAAACCTCTCAGTCTGCCAATAGTTTTTAAGGAAAACTTGTTCTACTCAACATCCGTCCTGCCTTTACCAATGTTTTTCTACATCACTAGACTAGAAAAGCCATTAGTGTTACTAGACTAAAGGGGTTCATCTGTGTGCATCAAAGCCCAATAAAATGCAAACAGGAGTTTGCAGCAGCAGAACTAGAGGTTCATTTTAGGAAATGACATCAAACCTGGAGGCACAGGTAAACTAGTGGGCTAAAACCTGGCTCGCTGATGGGGGCAGATAATATATAGAAAAATTTATTAATCATGGTGGAAGGGAGTTGGAGTCCTGGGCTCTACTGATTGGCTGGGGTCAGGGTAGGGAGCAGTTGGTCACTGTATCAGGTCCTGACGTCAACCATGATGTGGTTGTGCATAGTTTCTTTGAGTGTGATTGGTTGGGCTGTTTCACTTTCATGAGTCTGTGGCTGAAACACAACTAAGGTCAAGATGTCATCTTTAGTTTGACCAAAACTTTGTTTCTGTGGTCAGCAGACCTAAGGCTTTGTTTTTAAAAGTATGATGCTACCAGAATCTGATGTCCTAAGGACTTAATGATTAAGGGAGGGAGTGGACTGACAGAAAGGAGAGTTGTGTTAAAGAAACGGAGTTTTTGTGTGGTTACATTGGCTCAGACCCAAGTATACTTGTAGGCTTATTTGTTAATCAAAATTCATATGACAACTTAGTAAATGAATAAAAAGCAGAACTGCCCTGGCTGGTATGGCTCAGTGGATTGACCGTTGGCCTGTGAACCAAAGGGTCACTGGTTTGATTCCCAGTCAGGGCACATGCCTGGGTTTTAGGCCAGGTCCCTGGTAGGGGGAGAATGAGAGGCAACAACACAATGATGTTTTTCTCCCTTTCTTTCTCCCTCCCTTCTCTTCTCTAAAAATAAAATAAATAAAATCTTAAAAAAAAGAAAACATGGAGAATTGGAACTAAAGGGCAAGATAGAAGATATCCTGTGTGTATATATATATAAATATATAATGGAGAAAAAATAAAGAAAGAAATGAGAGGGAAATATAAATAACATATAAACTGTTTAATCATAAAATCTGGTCTAAAGTTAAGATTAGCTGGAGTTACAATCAAGTAAACATTGAATGAACAGTGGCTTTGCTTTTTCTTCTTTGAATTTCAAAATGTGTATTGAGGGAGATGATTTGGTAATTTCAGGTTTCTTAACTGGTTTGGCTCCTACAGTTTTATAAAGATTCACATTGATCATTCTGTGAGTGAAGATGTTCAGGACTTGCCAGGGTGCAACATACAGTTGGAATTAAGAGGAAGCAACTGTAATAAAACATCTCAGCATTGTGAAGAAAACCAAAGATAGCTTTAGTCCTGATCTTTTGAAAATGCTAATTTCAAATTTTAAGAAATGTGTTCTCTTTCACTCTGTCTCATCTTCCACCAGTCAACAGTCAATTTTTGGTTGCTGGAAAGGAAAATACCTTAAATTAAATGTCAATTCAAACAAAGGAGGTGTTCACTGCACTATAATGTAGTTATATTGGTTGTGTAATGGATTAAGACTTTGGGGATGTTGACATAGGGTTAATGTATTTGCTTGTGAATCTTGGATGCCAGAGGTTAAGTTATGGTGGGCAGACAGATTCCGCCCACTACCCCAAGTTCAAGATGTCGATGTCCTAATTTCTGGAAACTGTGAGTATGTCGTGTGACTAGACCTGATGATCTCATGCTACAGGATGATAAGGTCCAGATTCCTTAAGCTAAAGGCAACTTTAGTGACAGGCTCAAGAGAAGCTTTTGCCTTTCCCTTTAACTGCTCCGAAGAACCTGAATCAGGGGCCTTGCCCATAACAAGCCATTATAATAAATAGCTTCCCTTGACCTATGTATAGAGCAGGGCAAACACCTGATTGTTAGATGTCTCTTGTTTTCTAGCAGTGATCCTTTGAAGCCCCCAAGATGCATTTACCTCATTCCTAGCAGACGATGTTGTATACCTCAATCACACTTTCTTTCTCTGAACCTCTTGTATATGACTCTTTCATGTATGTGCGGTCCCTGTACATGTGCATGTATTAAACTTGGTTATTTTCTCTTGCTAATCTGTCTCATGTCTATTTGATTATTAGACCAGCTAGAAGAAGCTTGAAGGTAGAGGGAGGGTTGTTCCTCCACTACAACGGGCAACAGAATTTTGTAATAAGAGCAATCTCATTCACTTTCTCAGTTCTGAATTTTACTTTATATTCTAAGTGCTCTCATCCCAATTCTGTTCTTATTCATGATTATAATCTTCTGAGTTTTTGACCTTTTCTCGGGTGGTGTCCTCCAAAATAGAGAGCTCCAGGGAACTGGACTCACTCTAGCTCTTTGCTGCTTGAAATGTGGTTCTTAGATTAGCAGCATCAGCATCATATCAGCACTGGTTGAAAATTGAGAATCTCAAGCCTTCACACAGACTAACTCATCAGACTTACACACACATCAAAGTATGAAAAACACCACTCAGGCAATACTTCCTGGGTCACAGAACCTTATGAAATCATCCTTGCCTCATTGATTGATGCTAGTTATTATGGTGGTGGGTATAGTGGTGGTTGTGGTAATGGCGATGATGACTGTCTAATAATTGTGGTGGTAGAGGTATGGATAGCTTTGGTAGTAGTGATGCAGGGCAAGTAGCTAGAGGGAGAAAGTATTTTCTCCAATATGGCAGACATACAACTGGTCTTGCCTACCTTTCAAACCTAGCACTTAGCATAGTCCTTGGCCAACAGAATGTGTTCAATAAGTATTTACTGAATGAAGAGAAGTTTAAGAAAAGGGTTGTCAAAGAACATATTTAAAGGGCATGTGGACAAAGCCAAAGAGGGGTAGGATTGAGCGTTGGAGGTGGGGATGGGTAGGGTGGAGGGAGTTGTGGGGGGAAAATGGAGCCAACTGTACTTGAACAACAATAAAAAAATAAAAGAAAAGGATCTATATGTATAATCAGGTGTAAAGTTCTGGAAACTGCATCTCTCTTTCGCCTCTGTTCCAATAAGGAAAGAAAAACATATTCCTACAAATTCTTCATGAATCCATCCAACCATCTGTCCATTCATCCACCCATTTTCTCATTCATTCATCTATGGAATTTCTTCATTGTTTTTATTCAACCAACATTTACTGAGCATTTACTATTATGTTAGGTTCTAGGAAATTAATGATGAAAAAGACGTAGTTCTGCCATAGGACTTCAAAGTCTAGTTAGAGAGAGATACAGATAGTTGTTACGAAATGTGAAGATTCAGTGACAGATATGTAAGGGTATTATATAACATTACTGAGGAGGAGGTCATCAAAACCTGGGTTTAGGAGCTGACAGTGAGGGATTTGAAGGGTAAGTAGACTTTTACTATGCAAAATAGGGGAAACAAAGGCATTCTAGGGAGAGAGGAAGTCCTGAATTATTTGCATGTGCTGAGATCACTTTTGACATTCTGAGCCTTATGACATCTGATTGTCATGTCGTGGTAGGAGTATGGAGTATTACAAATGGAGTTGGCACAAGAGAAAGCAACTACAATTTTGCTCTGTGTCCCTAAGTCCCAGAATTTCCTAAAAACTCAAGAGAAGTTTTCCACCTGTATCACCTACAAAAATACTCAGAAGTGTGCCAGTCTATTGTATTTATGGCCACAGACACCTCCGATATCAACATAACTGCAATGTGTGCTCCAAGAAATTCTCGCCCATGGAGAAAAGAAGGAAACCAATAAAAACTTCTACTGTGTGCTCTGAGAAATTCCTAAAAACCAATTTATCTGAGCAAATAATTTTGTCATCTGGGTAAAGAGTCCATGCACAGGACACTAGATTGCTCTTCTGGGCAAAACTTGTCAAACAACTGTTTGCATATCGAGGTTAGGATCAAGAGCTTTACTTCACTGTGCCCACCAGTCTTAAACATAACATCATGAAGTTGGCCCAGTTCCACTCAGAGTGCCACATTCAAAGACCTGTCTTCAACCAGGTGAGTCCAGATGCAGAAGTCCTGTACAAATCTGCCCTCACCTGAGTTTTCTGAGACATCACAAGGTAGGAAGCAGGGGTGTTCTCCTTTCGTTATTGCAGAAGGCTTAATAAACTTAGCTTTCTTTTCTTTAATAATTTTCTGTAAAAAAAAAGATTTAATTTATTTATTTTTAGAGAAAGGGTGGGAGAAAGACAGAGAGAGAAACATCAATGTGTGGTTGCCCCTCATGTGCCCCCAGCTGGGGACCTGGACCACAACCTAGGCATGTGCCCTGACTGGGAATCAAACTGGTGACCTTTCGGTTTGCAGGCTGGTGCTCAGTTCATTGAGCCACACCAGCCAGCACTCGGCTTTCTTGATAAACAAGTGATTTTGGGGGGTTTGGGAAAGTAGTTTCAGGACAGTTGACATTTAAAATGTCTGAAAACAAAGGGCTAGGGAGGAAGGAAATTCTAAGCTCGTCCTATGTGTTGCTTGTAGTTATGAGTTGGAATAGATTAAGCCTGCTTAAAGAAGGGCACTGTAAATATAAACACTCTGATAGAAAATAAAGGATGTTTCAAATATTTGTGACAGTATGTCTAGTGGCAGATAATAGAACTTACATCTTACAAAATATATTTACAGTGTTTCTCAAAAAATCATGTAGCTGCCATTACTATTTATTTTCTGACATTTTTTGCAAAGCAGACAGGTTAATTTTTTTTCTTTTTCAATATTCTGATTTAAGTTTGCAGTTTATACAATGTAGTGGGTATTTATTGTGAATATTGGTGAAAGAAATCTAAGAAATTTAAAAGAGTTAACCAAATAGTGTTAAAATTTTCATTTAAAAATATACACATGAGTGGGCAAATCAGGTTTATAGTTGTAAATATGCAAAACACAGTTTATTGTTGTATTATTATTTATTAATATCATATTTTTCATATAAACAACCTTAAAATTACTTTTGCCCACCCCTGTATGCAATTTGAGGTCACACTGTGAATATTGTGAAAGCTCTCAAAAAGTCATTTCCATTTCCGGTCTGAGTGAGAAACACAGCACTCTGACCTGCGGGGTTGCTAAGGTGTTGCCTTTACTTGAACGGACTTTTATCAACAAACAGCACTTCATTTGTTGCTGTGCAAGAGAATTTGTTCATTGCAAAAGGGTGCCATATGGAGGACTAGGGAGAACCACATACCATAATTTTATTTTTAGTTTAGTTACATAAGGCTCTCTATTTTCACTTACTTGGATGAAATTCTAACTTTTCTTTTTAACTAGAAATGTGAAGCAGAAGATATTTTCTGATGCATCCTCATATTGACACACCCATCTGTGAATTAAATGATGGTTTTACTCGTGAACCCACAGCGCAATCACTAAGGATGCTGTGTTTTAAAATGATTGAATTAATTCTGGCCCTCATTATTCCTTACTTGTATTATTGCCAGGAAAGAATGATGGCTCTTTATGTTTTTTTTACTGCCTTTGTTATTTTAGTCTGCTGCATGCCTGCGACCTAATAATTTATGTTCTATGTTTTCTTAAGTGATTTTCCCCTAAAATGTATGCATTATGATATGATCCCTGCTTAAAAATCTTTTAGTGATTCCCTATATCTTCAGGAAAAAGTTGAAGAACTTTAACAATAACAATGTACATAACCCAGACTACTTATCTTATAACTACCCCATGAGAACACTTTCCTCAAGACTTTTGAAGTGATTGGTACATATACTTCTGACCAGCTAATTATTCTTCATGAAGTCATAAGTATATGTAAGATTTAAGTTCTATTGATGTGACTTCCTAGCCACATGGTGTCAGAAATAACATTGAAGCTGTTCCTGAGTTTGTGACTTCATCTATGATATAGTAACATAGTATTCATTTTTAATTAAAACATTGTTCAAATAAAATATTTAAAATGTTTTGTAAGATACTATTTCATGATTGGACATTACTTTTACATGTAATGTACGCTGCCAGGTGTAAAGATATATTAGCTATTTTCTCCATTCCCAAAGAGCTAAAGGAGCTTTATAGTTCTGGGTAAATACTGCCAAACTGCATCACAGAAATTTTGTATGAAGTTACACTGTTACTAGTAGCGGATGAACATGCATGTTGCTCCAAACTAGGTCATGTCTACTGCAATGTCTATTTATATATATTGAATTGCTGATTTTATAGGTAAAAATGGTATGTCTTTATGTTAATTTTCATGTTTTTGATTACTAGTTAGATTAAATTTTTTTAACTCTGTTTTTTGTGAATTCTTTATTGCCTATTTTTTATTTCATGAAAGGTAGGTATAACCTATACATATATATATTTTATATGATATGATATATATATGAGAGCACATTTATATATATTTTATATGCATATTTCTGGTTCATAATTTACCTTTTAATTCTGTTTATGGCTTTTTACATAAATATTTTTATTTTTATATAGATAAATCTATCAATCTTTTTCTTTGGATATCTAGTTAGGAAGTGAATTTTACTTTCCTGTTTATGATTTTTTTACACTGAAAGTAATAATTTATCTGGAATTGATGCAGTATAAGAAATCATGCAGAAATATAATTATATTTGGTTTCAAATATGTACCCATTAATGTCAATGCCATTTTTGGTGTATGCTCACATTTCCCTTTGATTAAAAGTGCCACTTCCACCCCCATTTCTTTCCTGAGTTTAATTAACTCTCATTTCATTTTTTCCAGTTTATCATTTATTTTATTCTTAGTTTTCATGTTTTTGACTCCAAATGTTTTTCTTGAATCACAGAATACTTGTTTGGGATACATGATCAAATTGGAGTATTATGTTTCAGATTTCTTCACGGTTAGTTTCTTGGCAGGGGACTTTCACCAGGTGCAATGATTTGGTTCTAATTTTGCTTGTTTGTTTTTCCCTTTGGCACCATTACGTAGTGAATTATGCTCACTTACCTCTCTGCCACTTGTGGGTGGACTTGGTCTTCTCTCAGTTCATCAGACTTCCGTGTTTTCAGTGTATTATTCTTTTTGGGGGAGGAGGAGAGAATTGTCAATCCTATTTTATATTTCTTTCTTTTTTCTTTTTCCTTTTTTTTCTGCTTTGTACATTTCCTGCCCTGTCCTCTTGCTTCTTTTTCCCTTAACAACCCGGAATCTTAAAGACATTTCTCCTTTTTTATCATTTTTCATCCCAGAAGTGATCCTCTCTAAGGCTATCATCTGGAGTCCTGTAAACTTCTAAGTCCCTCCCTTCAAATCAGTGCTCTGATGTACCAAGACTGTTTCAATATTTTCAGATCTAGGATGAACCTGGGATGAGGGTGATTCTAGGTTCATCTTATGTCCTTGCTCTCCTCACCATGCTTCATAACTTGTTCAGGTGACTCTCATTGATGTACGGAGTATTTTTGGAGCATGCGTGGTAAGGTCAGGTTTAGGTAGCCACAATTAAACTGGCTCGTTTGCAGTTTACAGTGAAATTTTATACCTCTAGTTTTACACTACATTTTAATTATTTTTTTCTTTAAAATTATAGTTAGTTTCTTCCCCCTATTTACCATTCCCTATGAACTATGAACTTGTCATGTTAAAATTTTCTATGAAGAGATGAGCATATTATGGTTTAACATGTAAAAAATACATTCTCACAATATTACATTTTTGTATCTAAAACATTAATGCCTCACATTTAATTAATTTTCATTTATTCCACTGTAAAAATATATGTTATTAATAGTGATCACATATGTGAAATATTCCATTGTGATATGTGATAATAATTTACAATAAGTATTGATACTGCACATATTTGTTTGATTTTCAAAATGACTTAGTAAGCTATTCATTCATTTTTTCCCTACAAATGCATTGCACCATAGGTGGGGGAGGTATTATTATCATCCTGTTTGCAGCAAAATGGCACCAGGTGTTAGACCTCAGTTCAGCAAACTTGGTTCCTGAGTTCTGCTTAAGTAAAAATTCAGAGCCCAGACTCAAATGATAAGAGAGAGTTTATTTAGAAAGTCACAGAGGTAGAAGAAGTGAGCTGCAGAAAAAATGGGCTCAGGAAATAGAGGCAAAAGAAGGGCTGTTGGAGCTTAAGAGAAAGAGAGAGAGAGATACAATACACCTTGAAAGATGAAAGAGGGAAGAAAGAGGTGGGTGTGCTCTGGAAAGCAAGAGAAAGAGAGAGAATAGGGGAGGGAAGGAGGGAGGGAGAGAAAGGGAGGGGGGACAGAGAGAGAGAGAGAGAAAACATACTCATGGGATTCTTTGTCCTGTCAGGCTTTTATCAGGGGAGAATCTCCATAGAATATTCTTCAGTTTTCCAGGTGTGACCTCTCAGGGTCCTGGTCCCCATTGATTAGATGGGACCAGGCAGGGGGTCCTTAGTCATGGCAGCTGGTCCTGATGTCAGTCATAGCTTCACTGCATCTGCTTTTGCTGCATTTCTGGGCCTGGAGCTGAAACACAGCCGAGGGAGCGGTAATGCAAGGGCTTGTAGCTTTGCCTATTGCTAGTCAACCAGGGCCTTCTTCCCTGGTGACCCTCTGCGCCTGGCCTATTGTTCCTACTCTGGTTGTTTCTATCTAACTACATACTATAATCCCATTTTATAATGATAAATTAGGTGCCAGAAAAGTTAAGTGACTTCCTTAAATTCATGTAGTTATTTGACATTACATTTGAGTTCATGTTCTCTATTAACTGACATTTTGTTCAATTCTTTCTGTTTACCATAGGACCATAATTTTTAATTTCTATGTAACTACAGTGATACATTTGTCAGTGATGTTCTATGGACACATTATTTCTACATATTACTTGGCATTTTCCCAATGGACAGCTTGTATATACATATATATTTATCTCCCTCTCTGTGTTTTCTTAACCAAAATGCTATCCGAATGCATGGCCTAATATTTGTTGTATAAGCAGATGATGTTAATATTCATTTAGTTTCAGAACTTGGTGACTAACATATAAAAAAGAACTTAGCTATACTAATGTCAAATAATGTTTTTATTTTTGTCTAAAAAATCACCTAAATTTTTAAATAAGTATTCTTTTTTATTTGTTTTAAAGATTTTATTTATTTATTTTTAGACAGAGGGGTAGGGAGAGAGGAAAAGACGGAGAGAGACATCAATGTGTGGTTGCCTCTTACGCATCTCCTGACTGGGGACCTGGTCTGCAACCCAGGCATGCGCACTGATTGGGAATTGAACCGGTGACCCTTTGGTTCACAGGCTGACGGTCAATCCACTGAGCCACACCAGCCAGGGCCAATTTTTTTTATGCTATGTAACAATCTATCTTTTGTCTTTCTCTGCTCAATTTCTTCTACCAGTTCCTCTTTTTCTCTTCTTTCTCCTTCCTCCTTTCTTTGTCTCTCATCTTCTCTTCTCCTGTGCCCCCTCCTTCTACATTTTACTTTCAAACACAAATAGCCTTTGTGATTAAAATAAATAAATCTTGAAGTTTTAGATGAGCTCTGGGCTCAGTAGTAATTATCAGCCATCTTAGATTATTTCATGTGTATGTAGTAAAAACTGTAATTTGAAATTTTTAGTTGAAGATTGATTACAAAATACAATAGTTACTGGGAAAATGATGCACTTTCACTCTTCTAAAATTCGAGAACAAGTTATACATATTGAACAACAGCCAACACTCAACTATGGTTTATATTAATAGAGAATAAGTTTTCAAAAATTCTTCTATTTACTGAATGCCTGCTCTGCATTAGGTAAGGAATCAGTCAATTTTACATGATCAAATTTAACCTTTGCAATAATTCCCTGTTTTGCATGTGAAAAAGCTCAGGTCAGGAGAGATTAATCACCTTGCACAGGGTCATCCAGGAGGCCAATAAAGGATTCAGGGATTGAGAGGTGTCTCTTATACCAAACCTGTATTTTTCCCATCAAAATGTGTGGAAAAGGGTAACTACTCTGATAAGATCTCTAATTACAGTATTTGTCTGGAAAAAAAGGGGTCATCTGTCTATATGCATGTGTCTGTATATATTAGAAGAATTTTCAAAGATAATTTTAGATAATATTTCATATAAGCCTTCCTCCTAGTGAAAGGGGAAGCAGTCCTTTGGGTGCATCTTTATTGAAGTATTTCTTATCTTGTCTGTTGCAGGCTATAACATCTAAGCCCCCAAAAGTCTCTGATAGATTTTAGGTCCAAATGAATAATGTTTCTCTTCTGCATTATTACTTTTAGGAAGCAGTTTGTGGTGCAAATGTGATTGGGGACTGTGGATAACCATAAGTCCCACATTGAGGGAGCAGTATTGCCCATTACTTGATTTGTTTTCTTAAAGCCCAATTTCCAATAAGGAGAATGCTTCTTTGCTTTAGATGTTTGTCTTTATATATCTTTCTAAGAAATTAACTATTATTGAATGCATCAGTGCTGAGGAAATTTCCCACATTTAAAATGCACACACTATATATAGTTAAATGAACTAGAAGTTACCATTTATAGGGAAGGATACATCTTATTAGCAAGAAGGCAGGCATATCATAAAAATAATGCACATTAGTGAATCAATGTTTCAGAGGTAGAGAGATTTATATTGAGGTCCGTTTTTATCAATGATGTTTAAACTTCAGTAAGATATATTGTCTGTTCATTTAACATAATTTCTTATAGTAAAATGGAAATAATTAAACCATTATATTGAATAATCAACATAAATAGACTTAATGGACAGATATATATGCATATAAATGAATGTAAATGAGTGATAATGTGTATGAAAGCAAATATTTGTGAATAAAGAGATTGTTTCTGATAAGTGTATAACTTTGAGGTAATTGTTAGGACTTATTAGTGCTAAAATAGTATTAAAGCACGGTTGATCTGGAGACTCCCTTAGAAAACTTCTATTAAATAGATTTCTTGGGTTGTATCCAATGTACTGTTTCAGTAAATATGTGTGGGGTGGGAAGAAAGTTTTCAAAGATCCGTGGTGATTCTGATTACTAAATAGATTAGGGAATAATTGTGACAACTTGAATTTATTGAGCTTTATTGAGTGTGTACTGTGGGCTAGACATTATAAAAACAGTTTACAATACCAACTCAGTTAACCCCCATGAAACCCTCTGAAGCAAATACTATTTGACAAAGCCCATTTTACAGAAGTAGAAACTGAGGCACAGAGAGGCTAAGTAACATACCTAAAGTTATAAAGCCAGCTGAAGGCAGTGATGAGATTTTATACCAGGAAATTTAACTCCAGACCCTAAGCTGCTAAACATCGTATGTATTCCACTGCTCCGGCACAGACCGCATCACTGAAAATCTCCCTGCACTTGGAGTCTGTCGTGTTGGCATTCTGGGACCTCGAGCCAATCACTGGCTACCACTGGGATTTTCCTTGCCTTGTCGGAAAGCCTAGAGAAATTGTGATAGAGTCTAAGGTTTTTCAAATGAACAAGTGATTGTTTTAATCATGTAAACAGACAAATCCAGCCTAATAATTAAGATCAACTCCATGATTTTTCACTTTTTTCCTTAGGCTTCACAGATATGAAAGCTGCTGTTGCTTCTTCAGTGTAAATTCCTATTGCATCAGCTGTAAGGCTGACCTTTCTCCTCTAGGGGAGATATCAGCTATTCAGTGAGTGACAGAGTTGCTGTTAAAAAGATAACTTTGAATTTACTCTAATAAGAAGAATAAGTCATGTATACTCTTGATTATTTTAATTCTTGGTGGTAACAGATATCTTGTCATTTCCTCATAACTGATGGTGACTGATAATACACCCTTATGTGTCCTCACCAGGACACAGAACTCCTGGTTTACCAGCAGTAGTCACACAGATCTGACTTGGCTGCTATGACTTAATTCAACTGTTTTCCTCATTGAACTGACCAGGTAATGCTGTCAAAATGGTTAAGTCAGCCCCAAAGACTCCAGACTCCCCCCTTACTTTCGTGTGAACTGGAATGGCAACAAACCAGCCCGTCCTTCCTAAAAGAATGTGGGGAGAATTTGAGGGAATATATTTGGAAGCACTATGAATTTTTATAAGGAAGTCCAAGATAAAATATTTTCATAATAGGTTCATCTTATTTGACATATTAAAAATAATTATGACAGTAAGAGGGCAAAAATGCCTCATTACTGGATATTTAATATAAGCCTTTAACAGCCTATGGGTAAAAGAGCATATTAACTCAATGTGACGCCAGTGGGGAATTGTTTAATTATAATAGAACATAGCACAAAAGATATGATTATTGCCAGGGAACAGTTTGAGATTCAATTCATTTTATAGTTTTCTAAAGCTGCTTTTCGTGGCTCTACTCAGAGAGGCACTTACTGTGAAATGACTAGCGAGGGTGTTAGCTTATCTGACATCATTACTAAAGAGAAAATGTAGCCCCAGGGGCATGCTCACTGCGAAGTTCCTGAAGTCTGTCCTAGTGGCCTTCCTGGATGCTCACTTGGCTGTTCAGCGCTTCACTGTGCTTCACACCCCTCCTGCTTTCCCTGGGAATTGTTTCCTTTGCTGGCGATTTGTACCAGACCTTCTTCCTCTGATAAGAACTTTGGACATCATCTCGTCTGGGCTCCAGTGCAGTTCAGCAATGACCCCTAAGAGATCCGGTGCTCTCCACTGATGTTCTCTGCGCTATTTGAGATGATAATTATGATGTATTAATTTATTGTACGTGAGCTTAAAAGGAGAAAGTGGGCATGCAGTACAGAATTCAGGATTAAGCCAGATGAGAAGTGGGTGCTCTAGTTTCTGATTGCTGTGTCATCTATGTGGGGAGCTGTCACCAGCTCTCTCACTAGCATTTCCTCTGCAACATTAATTGATGAAGTAGAGCTCCAGGCTTACCAAACAATGTTCTTAATTGGGTTTCGTTTATGACATATCCAAAAGTATACCAAAAGACTACTTTCATTATCGCAACACAATGAAATTAATTTTTAAAACAAAGGGAAAGAGTAAATGCTTCTCATACCAGGTAATGGTGGGGAAAGTAATAAGAACACTGGCTGTTTAGTTTTAGTATCTCTTCAGACAAGGTCATTTCTTATTTTATAAATATATATTACAGTTCCTCCACCATTTATGCAGATTTGGGGTCGACTTTATTTGTATTAAACATACCACTGGGTTTGCTTTCTCATTAAGAGATAGTACTCATTATTTCCTAGCCGATAGATTATTTTCATTATGTGGTTTCTTTTAAGGCTATTTAAAAACTACAGGTCGTCTTCAACTAATGAGCTTCCAATGACCAGAACTGCATCCTTTGTAAAGGTGCTTCGGAATTTGATTAATTGGGAGGCCGGCCCTGGTCGTTTCTGCAGGCATCATTCATAAATCATTCCCTATGGTCTGCAGCAGAATCATCTACGCTCCATTGCCAGCAAAGGCTCTGTAGCGCCTTCGTTACCTATTGCAAATGAATGCAATTCCCACACATTAAATTGTTTCTTTATAACTGTGCCCACCCAGAATTAGACAAAACACAGGGCAGCCAAATGCTTTTACTTGATGTATAATGGAGATTGTTTCATCTGGTAAATAATTGGTTGGTGTGGAGAGGATAATAGGAAGATATGATAATGACTAACCCATGTGGTTAGCCGTGCTGAACAGGAAGCATTGACTTGGGCAATCGAAATATCCTTTGAAATCTTGCCTGCTGCTTTTTTCCCCACTCTAGAATGCTTTGCAGTTTTGTTTTGTGTTTTTGTTTTCAGTGAAATCAGTAGGCTCACAAGCAACTCTAAATTTTTTTCATCATTGTTAGGCATCGACATTTCCAGAGGGGCCACCATACTGATGACAGTTCATGGAATGCATTTTCTGATGCTATATATATCTGATGCTATGTACCTTTTTAAGAAAGGCATTCTTGATCAATATCTCCACCTACCCTGCTTAAGATTTACTGGCCTCTAACCTAGTCCTAATCTGTGATAGACATAGTTTCCTCTGCAGGGATAGAATAGAGCAATTGTAACAAAAGATTTTGCACACCAGTTCTGATAGATCATCCTTACTTCAGTTAAGCAGAGAGGTCAAGTTCATTTTTCAAGATAAGATAGTAAGTCAGTGGCCCAACCAGGTGTAAAATCTAGAGTCCTGACTAAGAGTGCACAATTAAAAACACTGGATTTAAGAAGCAAAGGAATTAACCAACTCCATGACATTCTGAGCACCTGGGAAAGATACTCCCAAAAGGGTTCCTTGTTATCTTGGCCTAGAAAATCTAGGCATTTACCATATTGGGCTCTAAAGACATGGAGTTTGACCACTGAGTTTTCTATGATTCAAGGAGGCAGGTGTGACTGGAGCCTTCTTCTCCTTTAACTTGAGACCCATCCTGCCAGGAAGCCATGTTGGGGGTACCCCATGTTGTGTCTGCTGTCTTCACTACAGCCCAATTAATCAAATGGACAAGATATTAACCTCTTTGAGCCTCAATTCCTCAACTGCAAAATTAGTTCATATCACCTGCTCTTTCTGCCTCAGAAGATCGTTGGAAGGATCCTGTGAGGCCATGGATGTCACATTGCTTTCTAAAATATGAAACACTTTTCATGTCTGATATGCTATTTTTTAGGCCATTTAAAATAACGTCAGACTGAAAATCTGCATTTTAAAAGGAAAGTTTGGACTGTTTTTTAAAGCTTGCTAATACAAAGATCTGGGCAAGTTGTAACAGTGGAATCAGAGAGCATGTTTGTGGTGATTCTCAATCGTACATGCTAGAAAAATTACAGCTGGAAAATGATGTTACTTTTCAAAATTAATAAAAATATTTTTTAACAAACTTGACTTGGAAATGTATATAGGACTTTATAGCATGAGAAACAAGTCCAAAAGCAATGACATTAGATTGAGAATGATAATTTTCAAATTATTGTTCCCAGAGGGTAAGGGGGGTGAGGGATGGACAGAGGCAAGCAGGAGGGGAAAATGGGGACTTCTGTGATGGTGTCAACAATAAAAATAAGTAAATAAGAGAGAAAATTAACACTTTCTACTCTACATTATAATAATAAACATGAATATGTGATGTGGGAGCAACAAATTACTTTGCTGTAGATTTTTTGTAGGAACTCAGAGTAAAAAACAGCACTGGAACATTAGTCTTCAAATTTTCTTTAAAAATATCTCTCAGCATATCTCTCAACATTAAAAGGCGAATCTAAATCCAAAGAAAAAGAAAAGCAACGATAAACATATCCTTGGCAAAGCGGTAAGTCCCCAAGAACACTTAATGTTTGGTTCCTCAAAAGTTGCCGCTTTTATCTACATGTATTTTAATCCACAGCAATTCCCCATTTACACCCCACATTTTAAATGTTTTATTTAAAGGTATCGTGAGGCTCTGAATTGTGTCAAACGCTTCCTTGACACCTGCATAAATGATTTAGGAGAGAATTAGGAAATGGCAACATAATTCATTTCCTATTGGAGAAAACTAATGGGTCATAGAAAACGCCCAAGTTGGCATGTATAGTTTCAATACGTGGCTCTTAATGTTTTCCACAAAGTGTTTGTCTTGTTTATTTACCCAATTTTGTTGATTCATACATTATGTTTACCAGTGAAAACTTACTTAGAGTCATTCTCAAGATTGAAAAAGAAAAGCCTGACATGATCTAAGAAGGTGACATTACCTTCTTCTTAAATATCACCGTTGAGGGTACTCTGGAATCGTACTGTTGAATTGAATACCCGACTCAGGGGCTGATTTACCGCTTCTTTGAATCTACACTGTTAGAACTATGAAGTGAAATAGTAAATACTGATTTGAACTGTTTTTATGTCTCCTAAAAATAGAAGCAGCATTTTAATATCGACATGAATCTTGACAGATCAATTCCTAAAACATTTTTTTTGTCACTCTCATTTGGTTTATCTTTGTCTCTAGTAGTGTCAAGGGGATCCGAACTCGATTAGGCCACTGTTGGTAAGTATTCTTCAGTCTGCTGATCACATAACTGGACCCCTCAGCCTCCACCATTCCACATCTCCTTATACAACTCTTTACTTATTTATTGTAGCTTTCATGTTTCTGCTACGATTGCATCACTATATGGCACATCATTTTTGTAGAGCCTGACTCCCGGGGTGTCTGTATCAGGAAGAACACAGCCCGATGACTATGGGTGACACTTTGAAGGCATGAGAATTTCTTCTGCTATAAGCAGATTTTTGGTCTTTCTGAAATAATGTTAACCTGTGGCATTTGGTTAATATAAGGGCATATCTAAGGGGGCAAAAAAAACATGTAGAGCAGAAGGGCATGGTAACTTTTAAAGGCCACAATCTGAAAAGTGTTAACTGTTTTTGACTATCAGGTTAGTGTTAGACTTTTAACCTTGACTTCAGTCTCAGCACAGAGGCAGGAACATGGGCTCCAGTTCCTTTATGTATAAGGACGTTGGCGTGTCTCCCTGGATCCATTCTCCACTGTCTGCGCTGAAACGTGTTTCTAAAGAGCTGGGCTTCTAAAGACTCTATCATCTCAGTTCCCTTGCTGAACAGTTTTTAGTTGGGTCTGCAATGGAAAGTACAGGCAAAAAGGGGAAAAGGAAGGAGAGACATCAGGGTATTTTGACTCTGCTTTCCTTGCTCTCCTGCCTTGACCTTACACAGCTATAGCTCCTCTGTCCTTTCCACTTTCATCAGCTCCAGTAACACTGGATCTTCCTTGGAAGAACTCCCATCTTCCTTTGACCTTGGTTTCCCTCCATTGCTGGTCTCTGTGAGTGTCAGCCTCCTTTCTGTCACACATTAACCCTGCTAAAGATCTGTGAACAATCTCTTCATTCAAGTGTCTTTGGGCTGAGTACTCTTTCCTGCTGCTAACTCTGTCTGATACAAGTTGTGTGATATCAAGATTGAAGAATTTTCTCTGTACCCCTCCTCTCTGACTCCAGAATTATCTGTTATTGAGTAGACCCTGATATATATATATATATATATATATATATATATATATATATATATATATGAAGATTTTAGGGTTTAAGAGCCAATGAAAGAAAATATAAGAGAGACTTGGCTTTGATTTTGTCCAAATAGCTTAACCACTGAAATCCCCACTTTCCTTCTCAGTAAAATGAGGATTGTAGTTGTATTAAGAGGACTGGGTGGTTTTGTAGACTAAATGAGGTAATACATATAGAACTCTTAGCACAGTACACAGTACCAGGTACACAATAAATAGTAGTCTTGTGCATGGAAACTGCTCAATACATTTTAGCTATTATTGTGATGATTATGTGTTTCTGGGCTACATGTACAGTGATACTTAGAGGGAATGTGGATAATCAGTGCATCTGTACAATAGAGAGAATTTGTCCATCATCACATATAATGTGGGGGTTGTTAGCAGAAAGTGTGGACGAAGGAGAACTAGATGTGCAGTGTTAGAAATGGATGCTGTTCTGATCATACTTGCGAAGCATCATAGCCTCTCTCTTATAGCAGCTGGTTCCCCAGTGTTTAAGATTATCTGGAGGACATGCAGCATGCTGTTTTGTCTTTCTGTTATGAGGCTATCATCTGTTGTATGATCATCGAGATTATTGGTGTTACCAGTTGTCCTTTTATTTCTTTTATGATCAACCTTGCTCAAGACATGCTTCCCAAATGTGAAGATCCAGTGTGCTGGAAGCCATATCCTTGCATGTAGCAAGGCTGAAAAAATTGTTTAACTGATAACTCTCAAATGTGTCCTTTTTAAAAATTAAAAAAATTAAATTATAGTTGATATTCAATATTACATTAATTTTAGGTGTATAGTACAATGATTAGATGTTTATATAACTTAAAAAGTGATTCCTTCAATAAGCCTTGCATCCACCTGACACCATAGGTAGTTCTTACAATATTGTTGCTAATATTCCCTATGCTGTACTTGATATTTCCATGACTATTTTGTAACTGCCAATCTGTACTTCTTAATTCCTTCACCTTTCCACCCAGCCTCCCAACCTCCCCACATCTGGCAATAATCAGTTTGTTCTCTGTATGTAGGGGTCCATGTCTGATTTCTTTGTTCACTTTGTTTTTTAGATTCCACATGTAAGTGACATCATATGGTATTTGTATTTTGCTGTCTGTTATTTAAGTCGGTAAAGTACTTTCTAGTTCCATCTATGTTGTCACAAATGGTAAGACTTCATTCTTTACTGCCCTGATATTCCATTGTATATATGCGCCACTTCTTTATTCATCTTTTGAT
Source organism: Tonatia bakeri (assembly GCA_004024845.1). NCBI lineage: Eukaryota > Metazoa > Chordata > Mammalia > Chiroptera > Phyllostomidae > Tonatia > Tonatia bakeri. The sequence continues at coordinate 835,182 of PVIA01000005.1, forward strand.
TGGAACATTTAAGCCATTTACATTTAAAATAATTTTGATAGGTCTGTATGGATTGCCATTTTAGTAATTGTTTTATAGTTGCTTTTGTAGTTCTTCTCTGTTCCTTTCTTATTCTGTTGCTCTCTTATATGTTGATGACTTTCTGTAGTGTTGTGTTTAGATTACTTTTTCCTCATTTCTTGTATATCTTATAGATTTTTGGTTTGTGGTTGACGTGTGCTTCAAGTATACCACACTGTGTCTAGAGCAGCCTATTTTAAGGTGATAGCCACTTAAGTTTTGACATCATGCTTTATTTCTTGTGTGTGTGCATATGTGATTATGCATGTGTGCCCATTAATTCACTAAAGCAATCTCAAAGCCCTTTATTAATATTTTTCCTTACACCACTATTTCTTTAATACTTGAAATTTCCATCTTTCTTTAGTGCTGTGTATCTTATTCTCTTCTCTTCTGTCACTTGAGTTCTGTCCAGAAGGTATCCAGCCATGTAATATGAAATACAGAGACATTTATTGAAGAAGATACAAGATATAAGAAACATTGTACGTAGAACAGTGATGCCTCAGTCCCCTTCAAAGTAGACACCTTGGGACCTCACATATACGGTTTACCCAAATGCCATCAGCTGTCCCATTATATTTTCCTGAATCTCATCAATGGTCTAAAATTTCTTCCCCTTTGAAGGTAATTTTAGTTTTGGAAAAAGGCAGCAGTTGCAGGGTGCCAAACGTGGGCTGTAGGGGGCGCTGAGTGACCTGGGTGATTCGATGTTTTGCCAAAAAACTCTGCATGAGATGTGATGCATGAGCAGGTGCATTGTTGTGATGAAGCTGCCAGTCACCAGTTGCCCATGGCTGTGTCCTTCTGGATCATCCAAATAGTTTCCATGGAGGAATGTTCAAGCTGCCTGCAAAATTTGATGCAGATTCGCTGCTTTACTTGCTAAGTCATTTTGAATGTGATGGCCACACAGCACACATGCTCACTCAGTGGCATCTACTGACCCCTCTAGTACAGTGAAGTTGTCATTGTTTGCACATGTGCATTCCAGTGCACTCTCCTTGGCTGCCAGGTGACATTGATGTCATGCAAACTGTTCTCATTATGTTAACAATGGCTGGAATTTCTTCAGACAGATCTCATATAAAATCTGATTTTTTTCAGTTTTTCCATGGAGATAGGACCAATACTAAAAATAGAATACTCCAATATTGAACACCACAGTCTAGCTCAATTCTAGGCTGGTAGAACTGAGCTCTGTTGTTCCTTTCTGTGCCAGTCATCATTACATTCAGAAGGGTGGCAGTGAGTACTAAATTATGGGAAACAATAGCCTTTAGAACATAAAGATTTCATGATTTTCTGAAAGTAATATCCCAAAAAACAAGACTTACTATATATACACAGTAATTTCTGGTTTTGTAATTAAAACAATTATTTGATCTAATTACTTTTTAATTAGTAAAAAAAATGAGAGTGACTAAAAGAGATGTGATGTGCTCTTTAGAAAGAACCTGATAAACTCAATCAAATGGGGTCATAGGTCACCAGTTAATTTTAATGTATTACCTATCTGAAAGGGCTCTTTTTGTTTTTTGGAGAAGGGGAGTGTTACATAGGACAAAAACCTAAAACTGTAGTTGTCGGATATCATACATTAATGTTAACATACATATCAGTAGTGGTGATGAGTTTTCTGGTAGTGTGACTCAAAAAAACATCTGTGCATTTTAGAATCACAAATAACTTATGTTGGTTGTAGTCTTGGAATTTACCTAGTTAAACTTCTCTTTTTATGGGAAATAAGCTTCTCTTCTTACAGGCAAGTGAAATTATGTGTCTTGCCAAAGTGTAATAAAGAATCAGCGTTAGAAATCAGGTCCTCTGACCTAAACTCAGTTCCCTTTTCAGTACAAGAGGAATGGAAAGGCATTTCAGCTCTACCAGTCTGGACTATTGGCCTGGCCATACTTTCTTTGATTGTTTAGTAATGTCTCCTAGGAGTTGACATAACTGATCTACAAAAGACTGTGACCCTCAACAACATATTTTTAATAGTTGCATGCAGATACCTCTAGAATGCAAAGTGAGATATATCATACATAGCGGGAAATGCTAAATTGGTGCCAAAGCTAGCTTTAACCCATGCAGACTACCTCCCTCTCCCCCCTTTTCTTAAAAAATAAAATCCTCTTAAAAACTAGGAAGAGCCACTTGCAAAAAAAAAAAAAAAAAAAGGAAAAAAAAACCCCATGAAGTCTCCATCCCCATGTAAGAAGAGATTTTGGAATTTTAAAGAGACGAGGCCAGTGTTTGCTTTCCTTTGTTCTTTCTAATAACTGCAGGCCTGCAGATACCTTAGTTGTGAATTATAAAATTAAAATTCGACACCTTCACCTTTGATATTCTCACTACAAAAGCGTACCTTTTGTCTCTTCTTACAGCCTCTGTTCATAGAATATTCTCAGAAAAAGAAAACCACACACCTCTCCTTTCTGTACCTTCCCAGCTGACTGCAAATCTGTTACTGGCTTTTCACAGTGCTTTGTACTTGGAGATTTACTATTCTGAAAGACCTCAAAGGGCTTCATGAAATGGAATTTGTTATTTGATATGATTCCTTTTTGAGCTTGGAAAGCATTAAGCAACAGGGCCTTCTTTGTTTTGCATGTGGGGGAATGCTAACAGAGAAGGTGAGCTAACAACCACACTCACACAGCAAGCAAGCATTGTAACCTTCAGGGTTGACTATTATGCCTGTATGGTTTCTCTCTTGATCCTTTTGCCCTATTCCTGGAAGATCAAGGACTCCAGTCACAGCGTGCCTTTCAGTTTTTGCTGAAGCTTTGGGCTAGTGTCTTCAGAGGACCCACACGGGCAGGAAGAATGAGGCATACATTATCTCCATGAGTCTATGTTCTTTCGTAGACTGAGCTATGAAGCTCATTTAAAAACAAATCTTTGGGAAATAAATCACTGTACTCTGAAAAATCAGTTAAAAAATTTGTGAGGTTTGTTTGTTGCAGGAAAGAATTGTGTGGGTTATTTTTTTCTCAGATACTGCAGATCAGTGGTCTATGTACAAAAATGACAGCAAGCAAAATAAAATGATGTCTAGGGCAATGAAAAAGCTTTTGACTGTCTTTAAGTGACAAAATGTTGGAAAAATGCAAGGATTCGTTTCTTTATGAGTGACACCACGACCTGCAAAGTCATTATTTTGTGTTGTGGTAAACTTACTAAGGAATTCTGCTTACAAGTTGCTTAAACTGTTGAAAAAAAATGAGAGATTTTCTTTCTTTTTTGACTTCCTCTCTCTTATTTAAACAATCAGTCAGGGTGATAATGGAGCTGTCATTGAAAGGAGTTGACTGCCCAGCTGCTTTGCTGCTCTTTAGCAACAGATTCTCCTGTGTGTGTCTTTGGCAGCTTTTCTCTAAGCCCTCTCTCTCCAGGGTGTGGCACGTAGGCAGTTGCTGACGGCTCCAGGAGAAAGAAAAATTCCATTCAGAGGGGTGATGGCTCTTCAAACCTCTCTACACCCAACTTTTAAGTGTTAAAACATTCAGTACTTAAAAAAAAATATGTTTTCAGATTAATAGCATCTGGAAAATTCACAGGCATGATGGTTTATATCAGTGATTTTCCATCTTTTTCATCTTATGGCACATATAAACTAATTATTAAAATTCTGTAGCATACCAAAATATATATATTTTTTGCTGATCTGACAAAAATAGGTATAATTTTGATTCATTTATACTGGACAGCTGTTGGCTATTGTCATTTTTTTAAATTTGATAATCTAAGGGAAAGGAGGTCATGCCGCTGACTAAATAGTCAGGTGTCGCATGTTGTAAACATCCTTGCGGCACACCAGTGTGCCTGTCGTGGCACACCTGTTGAAAATCACTGCACTACATGATGTATACAATGCTCCTTATTACCATTTCTTCACATGGTTATCAGCAAAAGTCAATGACAAAACTTACCTACCTTTATTTTTACAATTAAGTAATCTATATGACTTCTATCAACAGGGTAGGAGCACGGGAGAGTATCTTCATTTCACTGCTTGAGAGCTCCAGATATCAGATGGAAACCTTTCTTTCCCCAAATCAGCACTTGAGGGTCTTTGTAATATCCTCTCTGTGCTCTGAACATACCAACCTCTATCCCAAAATGTCCCTAAGAATAAACAAGGTAAAAGAGAAAAAAGTCAATATGAGTTAGGGAGAATTGGTTTTACATAGAATTTATAGTTTTTCTCTGACTTTTCAGTGGAGACTTGAAAGTGATTTTTTTCCTGTAATAAGAAAATGTCAGTATGACCTGGATATAATGAATATCTCGTTTTTTTTGAAGGTCATTAGTAGTCACAATGCCATGGTAGGGCAAGCTTTCAGAGTCTACGAAATGTGCATTCATTTATGAGAGCTCACATTTCTCTATGACTGTGTGGCCAATTTCTGAAAGCATGCTATCTGGAGACAATCTTCCTCCATCTGATAAGCCAGGATTGAAGACCCTGGTACCATGCATTTCAGTGATTTGGGGCAGAAATAAGGCACACCTTAGGTTATGTCTGCACAAAGCTGTTGCAATTAACTTTTTCAGTGATGAGTGGTGAATATATGGATGGATGGATGGATTAGTTCAGTCTAGCACTCTGTTAATTTAATATATTTATTCGATGTATAGTGATTAGAAAATACAGCAGGAGAAAAAAATAAAATTTACTCATAAACCTATTATCCAGTGATAACCACTATAGCACTTAATATATCTTATTTCAATCTTTTTAATCTGCACATTTTAATATTTTAAAAGAAAATTATTCATAAAATATTATATTCTATTTCTTAATAATATGTTAATAATATTTCCCTATGCAATTAAACATCCTTTGGTTGGCTCTCCTTTCCTATTATGTCATAACTTACTTATACATTCTTATAGAGCTACCTATTTGGGTTATTTACAATTTTTGATATTATCAGTGAAAGTGAAATAACACTTTTCAACAAATATGTTTGTCTTCTCATGGGCCATATTTTTAGTTAGAGAGGAAGAAGAATTTAAGAGGATGGAAAAATCAACTAGCATGAACATTTTCATTAGGCATTACCAAATTGTCTTCCAATGAGATTATACCAATTTATACTCCCACTATCAGTGCATGAAGGTACTTCTTTCCCCATAACTTCACTAATTATGAATTCTATAGAGAAGTGACCCAAATGTTCTTTGCATGTGTTAGCAGACAGGCAAATGATCAAGGAAGTCTTCACTAGTGAAGGTGACATTTGAGCTGAATCTTGAAGGGAAAAAAGAAATGTGTAGGCACATAAGGGATGAGGAGCTGAAACTCAGGAACCAACCAACATATGCAAAAATGTAGGTCAGGAGAAAGCATGGAATTTACGGGCAATGTAATGAATGTGGGGATTCTTGGTTGAATGGAGAGCTGGTAGAATGGCATGAGATAGATACCTGTGCTAGAGAATAAAGGACCATTGTTTCATCCTAAGGTTTTTAATATTTTTCTGGAAGATCAGAATTTCTTGGTTTCCCCTCATTCACCAGGCATTGAAATTATCCAGGGCTTTGGAAAACTGCTCCTTGGCCTGTTCATCACTTTTTCCTTTACATTCCTACGTCACTTAATTTACACCTCTTTTTGAAGCATTTGCTTCCATGTACGTGTTTTTCATCTGTGTCATCTCCTTTTGACTACATATCAGTTTTCTTTGAGCTGGTCATCAAAATCTTATGAACGAGCTCACTCATAATGGTCACAGAGGCTGTTTCTGGAGACTGCAGCAGTACTGGAGGGTGGACTGCTGCATAAGGGGCTGCAGCGCAGGGAGATCCTACACAGAGGGAGGGAGCTTCATGGAAACAGAGGCACTGTATGTGGCTGGGGATGGCTAAGGTGGAGCACCAGTGTCAAACTCATTGTATTTTCAGCATTTATAGAACATTATGGTCTTCAGTAAGTATTGAATTATTAAATGCACTGGAATGGAAGGATCTTAATAAAGAGATAAGTTAGTGCAGGACAACTTTGGAGGTGAGAGCAACAGTTAGGAGGATATTTTATTGCAAAGAGGAGAATACAACCTGAGCTAAGACAATGGGAACAGGAAATGGAGAGAAAACAAAGAAGAAAGCCTTTAAAACATTTGCAATTTTTTGGATGCATGTGTTGGGGGTGGTAGATAGAAGAAATCATTTCTAGATTCTGGGTTAAGGGGGTGGGTGAGGTTCCATAAATGAATAAAGGAATAACACAAAAGAAGCAGGTTTAATGGAAAAGGTAATGTTTGTGGTTGTATGGATTTGAGGTGCATCTAAGTTTTTGCTGTAAGAGATTCTGGTGAAGAGCAGCACCTGTGTTTTTTTTTCTGTTAAATACTTTTTATTGTTTGTCTTAATATTAAGATATAAAATTCATACTACTCAGAGATGGATATGGAATATATTTTACAAGATGTGTATTAAGTTTTAATAATATTATTTTTATTTTTTGACTTATATTACAGCAGTTATAAAAGTATATAATTATTTTGATAATTTATTAAATAAATTCAGATGAATAACAAATGGATTTAAATCATTGTAAAATTTATTATTACCTCATAAATAGGGTATTTGTTGACATTTAGAATTTTTTTCGTGTTAAAATGGGACAACTATCATAAAGATAAAAGTGATTTAAATTCTTTTTCTTTTAACAACTCTCTATATCATAAATATAGGCATTTAAAATATCTACAAGTATAAAATATAGAGTTCAAAAATTAATTTTTTCATTTTAGATAAATTGATGTGACAAGTATATTGGATGGAAATTAGAAAACAAAACACGCTGTATTGATTCATATTGTCTCAAATACTGTATAATCAGAAACTATGTTGTTTTTTAAAAATATATTATTGTAATGAATTGCACATATTGTTAAAATTGTTAGAGTAAAATAATGAAAAGCAGATATCATTTACATGTCTATTTTTATTTTAATAGTAAAATGCATTGAAATTCACTAGAAACAGGACTCTGGATGTGGAAGAATATAGATTAAGCTTATTAAACAACAAACATTATGACATTTTTAAAAACAGAAAAAGGAGAGACAACATCTTAACTGTTGTTTAGAGTGAGCTAGTCAAAGGTGAAAGTAAAGCCTGTTAATTCTGAGGCTGAGTTAAAAAACTCTAATAAACAGTTTAATAAGAGGTGAGTTAATTTGCATTAAGATTTAATGTATCTAGCATAGTCTCTTAATTTATTTAGAACAAAAGCATTTTACAAAATGTAAACAGTCTCTCTGCTATGGAGTCTAATGCATTCAGGATTCAGGAGTTAATTAGTTACCAGGGTAACTCTTAGTCCTACTAAGTCAAAATGTGGTGGAAATGCTTGACTGACAAAAGATAGCTCCATAATGTGCTTTCAGCTTTCATGAAAAATAGTAAGCTAACAGCTTTGCCCAGAAGATGGTGTTCAGGGATTCAAGACATGATACTGAATTTACTTAGATTGTTGTTTTTTGTTTTGTTTTGTTTTTTAAACCTTTCTTTTCCTAAAACCTCCATGTGAGTAAGCAAATAGCCCAGATAAATACTTCTTTGCACTGAGGTGTTAAAAAGGAAAAAAAAAAACAACAACAGATAATGAACAAAATGACAGAGGTGTTTTGGAATAGTTACATAACAGCATAGTGTTCTGTTGCTTTGGAAAGTGTTTTTTTATCCTTGCATAAAGCATTATAAAATAGGACTATCTCTATAAACAATAATTTAAGTAATGCATTTATAGGTGTTTTTAAAATTTTACCTCACAAAGTTAGGCAAAAGAAGAAAGCCTCTTTTTAAGGTCTTTCTGATGGACTGGCTGTTCTAGGGAAGACTGCACATGTTTCTCAGGAGAAACAAAACACTGTACAATTGCCCAATTTACGCATCAGGAAAAGCTCTTTGTTTCTAAGTGGTATTCAAAGGTTTTAAAATCATGCAGCTTGTTAATTCTTTTCTCTCACAAACCACTGAAACCTGTGCTGACTTTCTACAGCAATTGAACATTTTCTCTAGGTTGGTACTTTGGTTATTAAACATTTGCATTATTTGAGGAATGCTTATATGAACTGAACTGTATCCAAAGCCATGGCTTTTGTATATATAGTGCATGGAAAACTTATCTTTTGAATAGAAACTATTTTGTTTTAGGTACATAAATTTTTGTTTTTAATTGAATTTTTTGAGATAACTATACTTTCACATATGATTGAAAGAAATAACACAAATAGACCTCACATACCTTTTACCCAGTCTCCCCTAATAGGACACATCCCACAAAACAGTGTTATAATATCATGACCAGGGTGTTGACATTACAATCAAGATGCAGAGCATTCCCATCACCACGAGGGTGCTGTGTGCTGTCCTTTCAGAGCTGCATCTGCTTCCTTCCCAACTGGGACCTCTCCTTAACCATTGGCAACCACTAATCTGGTGTTCGTCTCTGTAATATCTTTTTATTTCAAGAAAGTATCTACATATTATATGTGGTTCAAGAATCATATAGTATGTAACATTTTGGAGTAGATTTTTTATTTTTATTAAAATCCTCTGAAGATTAATCCAGGCTATTACATGTAATAATAGGTTTTCCTTTTTATTATTGAGTATTATTTCATGGTGTAGATGTACCATAGTTTGTTGAAAAGTTCCTCCACTGAAGCACATCTGGGTTGTTTCCAGGTTTTGGTATTATGAATAACAGCTACAGACATTTACATATGGGCTTTTATGTGAACACTAAATCTTCATTTCTCTAGGATAAATACAAAGGAGTATAATTGCTGGGTTGTACGATAGTTACACATTTAGTATGTTTAAATATAAACTGCCACAACATTTCCAGAGTGGCCTCACCATTTTATATTCCGAACAACAACGTACAAGTTTCTCTATATACTTGCCAGCATTTGATGTTGCTATTTTTTTTAAAAAGTAGCAATTTTGATCACTGTAATGGTATTACATTACAGTTTTAATTTGCATTTCCCTGATGGCTAATGGTGTTGAAATCTTTTGTTGTGCTTATTTACTATCTGCATATGTCCCTCAGTGAAATGTCACTTCCTGTGTTTTGCTGACCATGTTTTAATTGGATCGCATGGATTTTGTTTTGTTTTGCTACTGAATTTTGAGATACTAGTCCTTTGTTGGATGTGTGGTTTGCAAATATTTTCTCTCAGCTTATAGTTTGTCTTTTTATCCTCTTAATAGGGTTTTTCAGAGAAAAAATTTTCATTTTCATAAAGTTCAATTTATCAATTTTCCTTTTATGGATCATGCCTTTGCTGCCAAAAGAGTCTAAGAATTCATTTGTTAGCCCTTTATCCCAAGGATTTTATTCTGCATTTTCTCCTCAATGTTTTAGAGGTTTCTGTGCATGTATGCATAGACCATGGACACAGACAACAGTGTGGTAAAGGCTGGGGGCAGGGCAAGGGCTGAGTGGAGGGGGCAGAGGGGAAAGAATGGGGGACAGCTGCAGTAGTTTCAGATATAAAAAAAGTTTTAGAGTTTTACACTTTATATTTAAGCTCATAATCCATTTGGAGTTGATTTTTGAATGAGGTGTCTTAGATTGAGGGTTTTTTGTCTGTTGTTTAGTTTTCTGCTTTTTTTTTTTTTGTCTGCAAATATCTAATTGCTCCAAAATCACTTGTTTCTGAAAAGGCTATCTTTACTCACTTGAATTGTTTTTGTATCTTTGTCAAAAATAAATTGTACACAAAAGTATCTGTGTAGATGTGTTTCTGGGTTCTCTATTCTGTTCCACTGATCAAAGTGACTGTCCCTTTGCCCAAAACACATGCTGTTTTAATTATTATAGCTATATAGTAAATCTTAAATTGTGTAGACTGAAATTTTTTGAAATTTTTTTTTCAAAATTGTATTAGCTAGTTTACCTCTATCATTTCGTACATTTTTTCTATAGCTACAAAAATCTTACTGTTATTTTGATAAGAATTACTTTGAACCTGTATATCAATTTGCAGAGAATTGGCATCTTTTCTCTGATGAATCTTCTAATTCATGAACATGGTATGTCTCTTGGTTTCTTTAGACTTTGATATCTTTCATCAATGCTGTGTAATTATTAAGACCAGGGTATGTTTTGTTAGATTTACATCTAATTATTAAATTTTTTTAATAATTGGAAATGACAGCATAATTTAAATTTCTGTGTCGCATTCATTGCTATTGTATGGAAACAACTGACTTTTGTCTCTGTGTCTTGTACCCCGTGACCTTGATGAACTCACTTATGAATTCTGGGAGGCTGTTTTGTATACTGCTTGAGATTTTCCATATAGGCAATAATGTTGCCTATAAATACGCCTAGTTTTGTTTTTTTTTTATGTTCTAATTTGTACAGCTTTTATTTTCTTATCTTGTCATATTACACTGATTAGAGCTTCCAGCACGGTTGAATAAGACTGGTGGGAGTGGACAAGCTTGTTTTATTCCCAGTTTAGGGGACAGGGAAGAACATTCAGTCTTTCCCTGTTAAGAATAGTGCTGCCATTTTATTTTTTTGTAAATGATCTTCCTTAAATTGAGGATATTTATTTCTATATCAGCTTTGTTTTTTGAGAATTCTTAATCATGAATGGAACTCAGTTTTGTCACATACTTTTTCTGTATTGAGTAATTGTATGACTTTTTTCCTTTATCTTGTTAAATATGTGGATGAAATTGATTGATTTCCAAGTTAAACCCACTTGGCCTCCCTGGAATAAATCTCACTTAGCCATGGTATATATTTTTCTATACAGATTGCTGAATTCTATTTGCTATTATTTGCATTAAGATTTTGTGTCTAAGTTCATGAAAGATATTCATCTATAGTTTTATCTCTCTTTTTTTTGTATTTTTTGATTGATTTTAGTATAGGGTTATATCAGCTTCATAAAATGATTTGGAAAATATTTTTCCCTCTTCTATTATTTAAAAGAGATTATATAGAATTGGTATTATTTATTCTTTACAAAGAATTCTTCATTGAAACAATCTGGACCAGGAGATTTCATTTTGGGGGTTTAAGATTATAAATTCAATTTAAAAAATAATTATAAGCCTATTCAAATTAATTATTTCACATTGGAAGTGTTGTGGTATTTGTGGGGTTTTTTTTGGAAATTGGTACATTTTTTCTAAGATGTCAAATTTATATGGTATAGTGGTTAGTAGAATTGCCTTACTATGCATTTGGTGCAACTATGGTCTATAGTGATATATCCTGGTCTACTCCTGATATTGGTAATTTGTGCCTTCTCTTTTTTCCTTTCTCAGTCTTGCTAGAGGTGTGTTAAGTTTATTCATTATCTTTTCTCTTGAATCCCGAGTTCTCTAGCCCATCAGATTTCTTCTTTCCATCTTCCAGAATTTCTTATATCTTATATTTGTTTTGCATATAATGCCTAGGTTTGTAGTTACACCTAGTTTAAGAATAGGAAAAGTATATCCACTTGGAATTCCCAGAATTGAAATAGCAATTTTGATCTTATGATGCACTTATGACTTTTATAAGTAGTATAGGATCCTGATGATTTTCTCTTTGTCACTTAAGCCAGGATAACCTCTGTTTTTATGGCTTAATAAAGAAAAGCCACGGTGGGGGGGGGGAATTGAGGCGGATACCGGGCCAGTGGTATCCATTGTGGCTGTGGATGCTCATCGAAATGCAAGAAAAAACATACACATGGACAACCGAATCCTGTGGGGAAATGGGTATGAAACGGCCACTCCCTCTAGTGGGGAGTGCCTTGGCCACACTCCCTAGGGGAAAGCACCTCATTCCCTGGCCCAAGCATGCTTTTATTGGGTTTGTTTACATAAGAATTCAGGTAAAGCTCATTACTCATTGCCAGGAAAAAAGGATCAAACAATAGACAACAAGGAACTCTAGGGCCTATTTTGAGTCAGGGTCAGAGAGCTGTAAAACTTTAAGGAAAAACTTACTTCTTCCTTAGACCCTTATCATTCAATTGAGAGCATTCTAAATAAAGCAGATTTCACAGGTTTTTACATATTCTTTCTTAGGCCTGATCACCCAGGGAACCCGCCCTTTCTAGCACAGGGCTGCACCACCCTATCATTGTTTCAGGCTTAGGTGGAATAAGGGAACTAAGGCAGCCAAGAGATTAGGAGATTTTCTTGCAGACAATGAGGACTCAGGCTATGTCAAAGTCGAGGGGTGAGGGTCCATCACCCCCTTTTGCTGTAGCCCCCAAAGTCCTTCCTTGGGGGCCTCCCACATGATTGTGCCTATCTTAGGTCATTCCCCCCTTGGGGAATCTTACTCATCATTGGCTAACCGACCAAGCACTGGGGCCCAGGCAGGGTGAAGTAAAAGGAGCGGAAGTGGCTCTCCTGCCAGGGAGATAAGCTTGTCTCCTTGGTGGCTTACAGTTCCAAGGTCATTTCCTCAGGCTTAGCCTAGGCGGGGGTTACAGCTTCTGATACCAGGCAGGGCAGTTTCCAACAGAAAATGCTTGTTGTCAATCTTTGTATTATTTCTGTAGCAGTTGTGAGGCTCTGATCAACTTGTAAACAGGCACATTAGGGAATATTTATAAGTGAAGCAAATGATTGAAAGGAGAGAAGAGGGTAAAGTGGAAATTTATGAGGGAGATTTGGAACAGGGGTAAGAAGATTAAGAGGAGCCCTGACCAAAAGAGAGAAAGAAAGAAAGAAAGAAAGAAAGAAAGAAAGAAAGAAAGAAAGAAAGAAAGAAAGAAAGAAAGAAGGAGCTCATACCCTTTTGCAACAGCATGTATAGAACTGGAGAGCATTAATCTAAGTGAAATAAGCCACATGATAAAACACAAATACCGTATGATCTCACCAGTAAGTGGAACCTAATCAACAAAACAAACAAGCAAGCAAAATATAACCAGAGACATTGAAATGAACAAGCTGACATTAACCAGAGGGGAGGTGGGAGGGGATAATGAAAGGGAAAGGGGGAAGAGTTTTCAGGAGCATCTATATAGGACACATGGATAAAACCAAGGAGGGGTAGGATTGAGGGTGGGAAGTGGGGATGGCTGGGTGGAGGGGGAGTGGTGGGGGACTAATGGAGACAACTATACTTGTAGAACAATAAAAAAAGTTTAAAAAAGGATGAATAAATAATTGGAAGTCTCACAGGGAGTGCAAGAGAGAGGAGCAAGAAGCTCCTACGTAAGGCAGGACAGAACGTGGGTGGTAGCAAGTGGGGAAAAGTGAGGAACAGCAACCCACAGAGAGAGGTGCCTAATGAGTAGCGTGCAGACATCTCAGTGGGGCAGAAACAAAGATTGTGTCAGGGTTTCTAAAAGGAAGTGACAGGAATGGCGTTAATTTAGCAAATGTGCAGGATACCTGAGATTCTTCTATTTTTTCTTTATACCAATTAAATATGCCGTAAAAGAAAAGGAAATTGTTCTACTACCGATATCTCTCTCACCCCCTTGACTCACACAACACACACTCTGTCTCCCTTGGATTTTGTCTTCTTCATTTCTGTATCCTCCACTCTTAGCTCAGCATTGAGTAGGTATCAAAAAAATTAATTGAATGAATAAGTACCAAGATAAAGAGATGTTTTTATTGTAGTAAGCAATGAAACAACACTAAAAATCTTTTAATGAGGGAAACAAAAAGTTGAAAAGTAGTTTAAAATGAAAAAATACAGGCACTTCTGAGTGACAGACCTCAGATTACAAATGCAGACCCTTTTGGTTCCAATTTATCCCTTCCCAGTCCCACTGGAGGCTTGTTCCTCACCCCCAGCCCAATTACTGTGCCCCCCTCATTGCTCTCGAGCCCCCATTCCTGATTACCTCATTTATTTAGTGTTTCTCCCTAACTTCTGGGTATTTTTTGCTGTGATTATTAAAATATTAACAGTTTCCTACAATAAGGCTTAAGGTCCTTAAGCAAAATTATTTCTTTTTGGATAAAAAATGACAATATGCAGATAAATATATTAATTAAAGTAGAGTAAACAGTGCGTAAAACCATGAAAGAAAATATGGAAGCACCAAAAAGAAATTGAAGAACAACTGTATTTTTAAGAAATGACCTTTATTAAACTTAAAGCTTGCTTGGCATTCATCAATAAATGTCCTACAAAAGAAATGAGAAGAATCCATTTTCTTATATCTTAGGGAAAAAAGCTCTGAGATGAAAATATACAAATGAATATTTTAAAAAATAGAAAAACAAGCCATCTAAGCGAACCTGTTTTTTTTAGAGAGAAACTGAATACTGTACATTAAAGATGTGTTCCCCCCACTGAAGCAAGCAAGAGTTCCTGGACTTTCACTTAGCCTGGCACCGCCAGCTACTTCCACTCTCCTTTCTGGTACTTTGTTGTCTGGCTTCTAGTTAGCAGATCAACCTCTGAACTTTTCCATTACCTTAAAAGTTTTCTACCTCTTTTGGAATCCACTGCTGAAGCTGCAGTTTCCTAGGGTTACACAGCCAAGCCAGTTCCCCATTGATAAGAGCATCTAACTCTCGTTATAACTCATGGGGACTCCAGGAGGTACTTTAAAACAGAAGAGACTCCTGAAGGAGTGTTTGTTTTTCACCCCCTTATTCACCGAATGTCTTATTTAAGAGTAAAGTAAGGAACAAGTTTTCTTTTTCCTTTCACATCTTCAAGATCCACACCTTTTATTTTTACTCTGATGGTCTCTAAGTGAGGATATTACAGAGATCTTGGGAGAAATGAATTGCTCTCTGATTAGCAAGGGAACAGAAACTATGGCTTTAAATTTCTTTTAAGATTTTTGCTCTCAAATTGGTAAGTATTCATGCAGCTTCTGTCTCTGGGGGGCAACCCAAGACATCAATCCTCAGCATCTCTGCAACATTTGCAGTGAGCAAGTGGTGTCAGAGTGTTAGAGGCTAGAAAGCTGTTACTATGGTTACCACCTATAAAAAGGTCACCTTCAGGAAATTCTTTCTGTGTGCAGGATAATACAGGAATAATGAAACTTCCTTTGGAGAGGATGAAGAAACAGTGTTTGTTAGCAGTCCTATAATTACCTAGGTGGTTTTGGAAATCTGTATATTATAATCAGTGCTCTGTAATTCAATAAAAAAACTCCATCAATCAGTCAATCAGATATTATCTAAGGTAAGATTCCATAATAACACCAGCAATACTGTTCTGATGGGGAAAAAGCTGTGACTAATAGAGGACTGTAGTTGGTTTCTTCAATGCTGAATTTTTCTTTACTGCAAATTGACTGATTGAAGTAATCTAATAAGCATCCAAGGGGAAAAAAAAAACTCTTGGGAAGGATTATTAGACTTCTTGTAACTAATAACCAGAGTGATTGGCTGAATCTGCAATGTGTTCTCAGTCAGCTGTGACAGAGTACACATCACATCCTATCTGCATAGTCTCTTATCTGTCTGTCATTAGAGATTTAATCTGATATTTCCCACCCTATTATACTGGTCAGAGAGCTTTATCATCACTTATAAGTTTTTCCTAGCATCACCATCGGATTTGCAGTTGGGCACACTTAAAATCTATGATTCAGTTTGGTATCTATGATTCTGTGAACCAAAATAGAAGCTTGAGTCCATGGTGCATGAACACAAACATGCCTCTGAATTTTGGTCTCTGTGCTCTGTGTAACCTGTCTCCGTAAAGTACACTCCCTGGAAAAGCTGCTCTCGCTCAGCACCTGCACATGGCATCGTGGGGAGCGACCTGAGAAGCATGGACTGGTGAATGTGTCTGTGGGAATGAGTGATAAAAAAGTGCCTTTTCTTTTCTTTTTGCAACTACAGTTGAATAAACATAAAAGTCACTTTTTGAGGGTGACTATTCCTTGTGTGATAATTTTAAGAGAAATCTTAGGTTGTCAAATATGAAGGAATCTATGTTCATAGGCAAATTACTTTTGTTGAGTTTGAGGTAAATCTTTCCTTGCCCAGAAAGCAACATAGACCTTGACAATTCTTTACAACAGGGGACTGATGACTGAATGAAAAACTATGCACTCCAATCACTGGGCAGTGTTTCATGTGCTGTGTAAACCTCTGAAGTACACGAAGCATGCATATTATTTTACTGTTTTCTGACTCTAGAATTTCAAGAAAGGCATTTCTTTCCAGCATCAGTTCAAAGATTACTGTTTTTTAAATTTCTCATTTCCATACCTCTAGAGGTCCTACCCAAGAATATCCTTGTAATCTGAAGACAGGCTAAATCCTAGGGGCCTAGATGTAATATATGGGAACAAATACATTTGCAAAGGCCTGCCACCAGCTGTCGTTTTCTTATGAGCTTGGATAACAGTGGGATGATAGGATGAGAGGAAAGGATCTCAAAGGAAGGTCTTGAAACCACACACCCTTGGAAGTAGAATCTAAAGTTTGGACCAGCCATTTCTCCCTTGAATGTTTAAAAAACAGCTGAGTAATGCAGCTGAAGAGACTGGTATTTTTGTGTGCTCCATGCTTGACTGGAAAGATTTTGCATTTCCTAATATAAACATGATAATTTTTTTACTTTCTTCTCTTTCCTCACCATCACAGTTTTGTTCTAATCCAGTAGTGTTTTATTATTTAGAATACTTGAGTAATTCCAGTCATTTACGAACACTGGGGACATAACTGAGAATCAAGAAATAAGTTTAAACATATGTATGGAAACAATGGACATTGTAAATCCTATGCAGTAAAACAAGACTTTCGAGATCTTGCTCAGGCTCTGTTCTGCGTTTAGGTTTCCTGGAAACCCAGATGCCCCAGTCATTTTAGATCAGAGGCAGACAGGGGAGAGGCTTGCCATGATAGCTGCTGGAAACAGTCTGAGGAAAGTGATAGCCAGTAAGGACTGATATTTGTATAGTGCGGAAATAAAGGTTACAAAGAATAAATACAATGAGTGACAAACTGGAGTTATTTGAGGCCATTTAGTGCAGGGACAAATGACTGGAAACAGCCATACTACTTGAGGGCATTAATTTTTATTGCATAGTATAATAAATGATATGTATTATGATGATTTCATAAGGATAATTTTGAATGAAGAAAAATAACATTTCTTCTGTGTCAGACATATCATGTTATGTTTACTAGGTTCTACTGATGAACTGAAGCAAAAAATATATAAAGTTATTGCCCACTTTCCATGGGAAATACATTCCCAGACCTCCAGTGGATGCCTGAAACCACAGGTAGTACTGAACCCTGTATATGCTATGCTTTTTTCTATACATTCATACCTGTAGTAAAGGTTAATTGATAAATTAGGCACAGTAAGAGATTAACAACAATAACCAATAATAAAATAGGATCATTGTAATGCTATACTGTAATAGGTTTTTAATGTGGCTTTATCAAGTACAGTAAGGGTTGCAGGAATGCGAGTATATGGCACTGGGAAAGTTGCTTTTGAATCAAGACAGCTACCAAGTGATGTTCAGGTGGCAAGAGATTGAATCACACTTCTGAGAAGGGCATGCAATTTATAACTTACGGATTGTTCATTTCTAGAATTTTCTATTTAGTATTTTTAGATCCTGGTTGGCGATGGGTAACTGAATCTACAAAAATCTATTTTAAAATATTACCTGAAAACATTTGCTTATGTGGATTATTTACCCATTTTTGTAGGATACCTAACTTTCCTACTCTCCAAATGAGTGCGTATTAGTGAAGAACTAATTATTTAAGAAGTGTGGCACTATCAGCTCTCCCTTCCCCTCCAGTCCTTAAATAATAAAATCTATTTTGCCATGTTTTATAAGATTGCAGATACACTGTAATCAAGACCCCATGTTAGCATTTGAGAAACACCAAACAGTGTGGGTAAAATAGGCCCAAGCATATAGATTCCGTTCCTCATTTCCTGTCTGCCTCCTAGCCCCTCTCACATGCCCATGACATTGTTTTTGCCATGAGAATCTAGTGGAAATTAGTGAAGACTTTTTTATTTTTACCTTACCAAGTTCAGTGTGTGAGTGTGGCTGAATACGTGAGACCCAGAACAAATGGCAGACCTGCCAACAACTCAATGGAACGCTCACCCCCTCCCTTCATTTCAGCATTCTGCATGGCGGACTTGGAAAAGTCCTGAGCCTTGCAAAGTTTCCTAGACTGACGGCTCTTAGATTTGCACCCAACTCTGCAATGGTTGCCATGCTCCTCAATTCTGATACCAACCTGGGTTGCTATGTTCTTTTATCTTTTGTGACACCCTAATAGTATTTAGACATTAAGTGATTCTTGGTCACATTAGGTCATACTTGTCCCAATACTTATCTTATATAATTGGTGTTGCTTTTTGACATGAGATGGGGGAGAAGATAAATGAGTATTCATAGTATTCTGAGGATACTTTTATCATGGTAAGAATGGCAATAATAGAAACTATAAAATAAATATGAAAAATTTTCAAAATAGAGGAGAAACAACCAAGTGTCCAAACTTTTGGTGTCTCTGGGCCACATGTTAAATACATTGTGACATGTAATCACAATAAAATCCCATAATGTTTTAAGTGAATTTATGATTTTGCATTGGGCCACATACATAGCCATCCTGGGGCGCATTCGACCCACAGCCTGCAGGTTGGAAACCCTTCAAAACATCCTAAACAATGCACAGATCTCACTGTTCTGATAGTATTTTATATCTATTATCTCATTTAACATTCCTATATCCTTATTTATTATTATTATTATTATTATTGTTGTTATCATCCTTCTCTTAAGGCACCCAGAAGCATTTCAAAGAGAGGTGAAGTAACTGCTCAAACAATAGCAGAGTCAGGAATGCAACAATGTCTGCCTAACTCCAAAACTCATGCTTCCTGTGTAATGCTGTATCACTCCTCCCCTTCTGGGTACTCTGTAGAGTATATGGGTTCTTTATTTGCGTGCGTATTTTCCCCTGTGACGCATCTTAAGTTTTTTTGAAGGTAGGAATTATATAATTTATTTTCTTATATCTTGTTTATACTTTGCTAGGTAAGTTATTGAGAAGAAAATCTAATTACACTTAGCTACTTTAATATTTGAGAGAAGATAGTACTTAATGTTCTTTGAAATCATATAGAACAGGATTTGAATGAAGTTTATTTAATAAACGTGTGTCCTCTGGCAAGATATTTAACCTGAGGTAGAGTTTTCTCTACTGGATAAAGGAAATGATGATGCCCACCTCATAGACTGGAAAGTAACATGCATGATATAGTTAGCACTATTTTGGCACAAAGGAACATTCAGTTAGTGGTGGTTTTAATTGTGTTAACAATGCTTCCAAGTGTTGTAAATGTATATAATACTTCTGTTTTTTCATTGTCTAATTTTATTTGTAAGCTATTTCTGGCTACAAAAATAAAGCAATTTATTGTGGAAAAGTTTAGAAAAGATAGACAAATATAAAGAAAATCACTCATATTTTTAACTCAGAGATAACTGGGGAATCTCTGTCACCATTTTGAATAGTTCCTTCATACACAAACCAGCAAAGGAAAACCATAGATGGGCTATTACAACAGAGGAAAAGACCTCAGTATAGAACCAGGCTGTTCATCTTCAAAAACAGCATAGGAAAGTGGGCACTTATAGCCAAGGAGCGCTGGGGATTAGCAGAAGGAAAATTACTAAGAGGAAACATCAGGAGTAAAGGGGATTCTGGCTAAACCAACCTTACAGGATTCCTTGTTGAAGAAAGGTCAGGGTCATCAGCCATCACCTGGGGAAAAGGTGGAGGATGAGGAACTTAATCAGATATTAAGACTGAAATTGAGGGTGGAAGATTCTAGTTAAATTGATTTAGCAGGATTCTTGCTAAAACTTGATCATACAAGGGCAGTGCCAGATGAGCCTGGCTAAAGTTTGGTCAAGCCAAGAATTGTTGTCAACACGCACACACAAATACATACACACATGAAAATGCACATATGTCTGTATATAATTATAATGTCTGTTTACAATGGTATTGTAAACACAGTTTTCTATTTGGCTTTTAAGACATTATCACATCATATACATTTGATAAATCATTCATTTTCAAGGGTATTTTTAGTGTCTGCATGATTTAATGACTGGACATAATTTATAAAAAAATCATGACAATTTAGGTTGTTTTCTGGTTTATTGGTTAGTTATTTATTGGTTAGTTATTGTGTTACATAAAATGGCAGAGGCGAAGCTGCAGCCAAGCTTCCCAAACTTCTTCAAGACACTGGGGAGACATTAGATTTTCCATAAATCTTATTCAGTGCCTAATGCTCACAAAATTTTAACAATGGGACCTTTGCCCTGGATTTACTTCTAAAGAATAGCAAAGGCAAGCAAGCCTGAATAAGACTTTTTCATTTTTTTAACACTGGTCATTCTCTACGTAAATGAGTCTGGAGAGCACTTGGCTGAGTTCACTGACTAGAAGACAACAGAAACCTTTTCAACCTCTATTGATCTTTCTATTGATGAATAATGACCTTTAGGAAAAATTTCTATCTACTTAGCGATATTTAGACTTACTGATATTCAGTACATTTTACAAATGTTATCCTTTAAAATACTTTCTGATTATGTGAATGTGAAAATATGCATTGTTAAAGAGAACTATTTCATAATGAAACCATGTAAGACACATAGTTTGTGTTTATCTTTTACTAAAATTGTTCTTGTGGTTGCTGAAAGAGTGGCTTTCCACATGGTTCAATCTACTTCTGGTATTAACAATTAATTTTAGTCTTCTCAGTATGCTTGCGAGGTAGAACTTCTTATGGGAAGACAACCACCATTAATTCTTTTATACATTGTGTATTTTCTCACCTTTTTCTTTTCATGGGTAGAAATGTGAAGGTAAATGCCGCTGTACCACCTAAAAAAAAGGTTAAAGTATGGAGAACTGCTGTTGTTTACCAGTTTTTGTTTTTGATGCAGGAGAATCTCTTTTATGCTTAAAGGGAAAAGATAGTTTATGGATCATGGGCAAGATGCTAATTTGACTGGAGCCTGAGGCATCAGGATTATAAACAGCTGAATATGCATTTTCCGTGTTGACAGAGAACAAAAAGAACAGAGAAAAGGAAAGAACTTGTAAATTTATTCTCACTTACATAAAAATGAGTGTTTGGATGGCACATCAAGTTGTCCTGCACAGATTACAGATGTTTCTAGAAAATATATAAATGACTGAAGCACTTTTTCTAACAATTTATCATCACCTCTTCCCGAGAAAGGGCTAGGCAGAATTTGCAAGAACTGTGTTTTGATCCTGTTCTTGCCTCTACTACCGACTACTTAGGAAACCAGGGGCAAATCTCACATTTTCTTTTCTTTTCTTTTCTTTTCTTTTCTTTTCTTTTCTTTTCTTTTCTTTTCTTTTCTTTTCTTTTCTTTTCTTTTCTTTTCTTTTCTTTTCTTTTCTTTTTAAA
Source organism: Tonatia bakeri (assembly GCA_004024845.1). Lineage (NCBI taxonomy): Eukaryota > Metazoa > Chordata > Mammalia > Chiroptera > Phyllostomidae > Tonatia > Tonatia bakeri. The sequence continues at coordinate 856,669 of PVIA01000005.1, forward strand.
GTAAAAGTAGGGATAATTGAGATAGTCTTGCCGATCCATTCTCATTCTAAAATTCTTTAGCTAATACAGAAGATAACTTTACATATTTCCTAAAAAAACTCATATCGTTGACACAAATAGAATAGCACCAGAAGTATTGTAACAGTTCACTTCAAAACACCATAGTTTTGAAAAAAACATTCTAAGTGTTCTAACTAGTAGATGTCAGTGTAGGAGGGAGGAAGTAAGGTCAGTACTGTTCCTGAGATTACAGCTTTTGGGGTCGGACAAACCTAGGATTTTCTGCCCTGACTCAGTCTCAGTGCTTTGATAGCTGTGTGAATTGGGTAATTAAATTTTTCTAAGTTTTAGTAAAAATAAAGATCATGCATTTCTCTTAGTGAGGAATGAATAAGGCGCACTCATTAGAGATTAAACCTAGTGACAATTCTTTTAGCAATCTCAATGAGCATTAACTAAAGAGCTTAAAATGCTGCCTTCAATAATTTAAATTAAAATTATTTTGTTACTATTTTCAAGCAGGTATAGCTGAACAATAAAAATGTTGGCAAGCATCCTTCCTTTAGATTCCTTTCAAAACATGCTTGTGCATGTCACATCAACAGGTATCAAGTGTGGGTTACAAGTAGGATATTGTCAGAGTAATTGTTATTGATAGATGGGACATGTAGTTGTGATTCATGTAACAAGGACTATTGTCTCCATTATACTGCAGCCAAGCCCAAGTCCAAGTACAATTGGTTGAATGACAACTTTCAGAATTGCTTTCTCCCTTTAAAACAGAACAAAACAGTATTTTCAAAAGTCAACAATCGAGTAAACAATATTTGTCTCACTTGAAAATATTAAGTTGACAACTGTAAAGGAAGCAATTGTAGCTTTATCTGCAAGACAACTAAGGTTTGGTAGGAATAAGCATCAATATTGATTTACTATTATAATAGGCTTTACACTTGGATGACAAATGGTCTAAATTAAATGGCAAAAGGTCTGAAAGTTGTTTACTTTTTCTAAAAATTTCTATTTTTTCTTTTCTTTCTTTTGTACTATTTCACAAAGGTCAGTAATTCTGTGGACAGTTTTAAACAACCGTTAGATTCTATGAGAAACCTTTGAACATCTGCCTCATTACTTCCATTTTTAGAATGCCCAGTGTGGCCAAGAAGTCCTAAATGGGTGAGTTCCATTTCTCATGGACCTTTTAAATTCCCCTCTTAAGTTTTTTTTAATGAATCCTTACCTGAGGATGTTTTAGAGAGAAAGGAAGGGAGATGGATGGGGGGTGGAAAGAGACAGAGAGTGAGAGTGAGAGAGAAACATCAATCAGTTGCCTCCCATTTGTGCCCCAATGGGGATTGGACCTACAACCCAGTCATGTGACCTGACAGGGAACTGGACTGGAAACCTTTGGAAACCTTTTGGCCTAGAGGACGATGCTCCAACCAGTTGAGTCACCCAGCTATGACTTAAACCTCACTTTTAAATTCCAAACTATATATATGCAAAAATATTAATCTTGATAGAATACTTTTGTGCATTGATATTTCTAGTATCTTAACTTCTTGTTTTAATTCCCATCCAGATATCTTCAAAGGAATTAAACTGCTATTAAGTAATTGAAACAATATGTATAAAAGTATGTGAAATTTTGTACTTAAAAAGCTGTGATTGATGCCTCCACTGAATCTAGACCCAGTCAAGGACTCCACTAGTGAATTTCCTGGTTCTGAAGCATAAATTGAGAAAAAAGTTTTTTTATTTATGAATTTTCTAGATTAAATTTTGATTTTAATTTTCATGTTTTAGTCCTTTTATATTTATTGTTATCTTTTTATATATAAGTTTATATCTGCTTCTATATCTCTTTGATCTTATGTCAGTTCATTTTGTAGTATTTTTTCAATCTTTGATTTTTTTTATAAACTGTGTTTTCTTATTGTTTCCTAATATTTTAAAAAGTCTACATATTATGCTTAAAAGTCTACTTTCACCTGCATTTTTCTCATTGTCAGTCAAGATTAAAAATATACATTTTTGAATCTTCACTATTTTTTTAAATTATATTTTATTGATTATGCTACTACAGATGTCCCATTTGTTCCCCCTTTGCCCCCCTCCACCCAGAACTCCCCACTCCTTCAGGCAATCCCCACACAATTGTTCATGTTCATGGGTCGTGCATATATGTTCTGTGGCTACTCCATTTCCTATGCTGCACTTTACATCCACATGGCTATTCTGTAACTACCTATTTGTACTTCTTAATCCCCTTACCTCTTTGCCCATTCACTAACAACCCTCTCCCATCTGGCAAACATCAAAACCCTCTCCATATCCATGATTCTGTCCCTGTTCTTCTTGTTTGCTTAGTTTGTTTTTTAAAGTCAATTGTTGATAGATATGTATTTATTGCAATTTTATTGTTCATAGTTCTGATCGTTTTCTTAAGTAAGTCCCTTTAACATTTCATATAATAATGGATTGGTGATGATGAACTCCTTTAGTTTTTTCTTGTCCGGGAAGCCCTTTATCTGCCCTTCGATTCTAAAGGTATCTTTGTTGTGTAGAGCAATCTTGGCTGTAGGTCCCTGCTTTTCAAGACTGAATATTTTTTGTCAATCCATTCTAACCTATAAAGTTTCTTTTGAGAAATCAGTTGACAGTCTCATGGGAACTCTCCTGTGGGTAACTAACTGCTTTTCTCCTGTTTCTTTTTAGATTCTTTATCTTTAACCTTTGGCATTTTAATCATGATTTGTCTTCACCTTTTAGCATTCATCTTGTTTGGGAGTCTCTGTACTTCCTGGACTTGTATGTCTATTTCTCTCACCAAATTAGGGAAGTTTTCTTTCATTATTTTTCAAATAGATTTCCAATTTCTTGTTCTTTCTCTTCTTTTTCTGGCATACCTATGATGTGAATGTTGGAATGCTTGAAGTTGTTCCAACTATCCTCATTTTGGGGGAAGGTTTTTGGATTTTTTTTCATCTTGTAGTTCTGATTGGTGGTTTTTGCTTCATTATGTTCCAAATCATTGATCTGATTTTCAGCTTTACCCACTCTACTGTTGTTTCTCTGTAAACTGGTCTTTATTTCAATTAGTACATCCTTCATTTCTGACTGGATCTTTTTAATACTGTTGAGATCCTCACTAAGTTCCTTGAGCATCCTTGTAACCAGCGTATTAAACTCTGCATCAGATAGTTTGCTTATCTTCATTTTGTTTAGTTCTTTTTCTGGAGTTTTGATCTGTTCTTTCATTGAGGCCATGTTTCTCCTCATTTTAGAAGTCTCTATGTGCTTGTTTCTATGTATTAGGTAGAGCTGCTATGACTTCGTGTCTTGGTAGCATGGCCTAATATAGGAGGTGTCCTGTAGGGTCCAGTAACACAGACTCTCCTATCACTTAAGCTGGGTACTCGAGGTGCACCCTTCATGTGGGCTGGGTACACCCTCCTTTTGTAGTTGAGCTTTGATTGCTATTGGCAGGTCAATGTAAGGGCTTTACCCAGGTCAGTCAGCTGCAAGGACTGGCTGTTACTACTAACCACTAACCTTTGCCCTCCATGGAGGATCAGCTCTGTGGTGGCATGGTAGTGATGTTCCAACGTGGTCTGTAGCTGTCTGCTTGGTATGCAGGCTCTGGGATTTCCTGGGTGGTACAGACCAAAGTCTTCCCCCACCTGTGTTTTTTTCAGGACCACCTTGCCTGAGCCATAAAGGAATCTGAGTTGGCTTCTATTTGTGCTGGGCTTGGAGGATCCCACGTGAAGCCAGGTTGTGAATCTACACTGGCTGCTGCTAGTGCCTGTCCTGGGACTAATTAACAAGAGAGGCATGGGTGGTTGGGGGCTCACTGAGGCTGCCTATTGCTTGTCTGGGAGGATTTGGGAAGTTGTAAAGAATGAGTCAAGACCAGCCTTTCATGTGGAAAAGCTGCTTGGGTGGGAGTTGGGTGGGATGGAGTTTCAGGGAATCTCCAGGATGTGGTAAACAGTGCTAGCTAGGTTGATGGAGTCTCAGATATGGCACCAGCCTGCTGGCTCTGTGGCCCTTGCTGGTGGCGGGGGTGGGGGGGGATTCAGAAAAAGAACAATGGCCACTTCCATCCTTCCTGTCTGGCAGGAAGCCATCCCCCAGTTCCCACCTCGATGCCAGACACTTCATTTTCTCCTTGTGTGCCACCAATGTCTTTCAAGTTGCTCCCCTGGTGCTGTGGACCTCAGAGGGATGAATCTGAGGAAGTTTGTGTGTGGGTTCTTTAAGAGGGATTGCTTGGGACTCCAGAAGTTTCTTCCACCAACTCAATCCCTGCCAGTTTTTGCAGACAAAAGTTATGGGGACTTATGTTCTTGGCACTGGAACCCTGGGTCTGGTGTGGGGCTGGGATTCTTCATTCCTGAGATATCCCTCCCAAATTTTTATCCACCAACATGGACCAGCCTGTTGCATGTCTCCTACAAGTCTGGATGGATGTGGTTTCTTTAATTCCATAGTTGTCAGACTTCCATTTAACTCAGTTTCTGATGGTTCTAAGTGATAGTTGTTCTATATTTTAGTTATAATTATGACGTGGTTGTACAAGGAGGTGAGCCATGTTTACCTATGCTGCTATCTTGACTGGAAGTTGAGTCTTCACTATTTAAAGCAAGAAATTTATCATGCTTTTCTTCCCCCTCTCTGTTCATATTGTTTTATTTTTAATCTGGGTTTTAAATTTTAATTATTAAATTTTTAAGTTAAACATTTTGCTTAATCAATTTTTTTTTGAAAAATCATTTTTGATATTTTATGTCCTCTTAGCATTCAGATTAAAAAATTATTTTTACTTAACTCGGTGTTTAACCAGTTTTAGTGCTCACTGTCTTGTTTCAAATCCCCTTTCTGAGTACAGGTGCTTTTTTCAATTCCAAGATTAAAGTACATATTCAGTTTTAAAAGTTTTCTTGAGTGAATATTTTCTGGATCTTGAAAATATCTCCCTTTGCCTTTATACATTATCAGGTTATACATTTTATTAATTCTAATTCTTCCTTTGAGAACTCCATAGACACGGTCCCACCATTTGTAGACACTTTTTTTTTATTTATTTGATTGCTTATAGTACTTCTTCTGTATCCATGTAGGTTATCCGAGAAGCAACTAACTATTTGGAGCAAGAATTTCTCATCTATGTTGGCAGATTGTTTCTAAGTTCAGGAAGGCTTTGCCTTTGTATGGAACCCAGCTTTCTGAGTCAGAAGGGAGAAATGTAGCATCTTCCTATCTGTTCATAGACTCTTTCATGAAGAACCACGTGATTAGGCTTTGCGACACACTTTGGGTAGGTTTCTTCCTATCCAGCTCCATTTGCTTTGGGAATCTTTTCTCTCCTTTATTTATTAATATTAATAAGGAAAATTAATTACTAAGAATATTATAAATCTTGATATACTGTACATTATAAATGCTCTTATTTTTATTATTTTTATAAGCATTTCAATGGGCTGATGGGCAGATGTGATTTTCTGAAAAAAAGAAGTCTACAAATAATGAATATGAGTGACTTATAAGGAAAAAGGCAATCAGGATGAAACAAATGAAAAGTGTTGCATTTTCTTATTGCAAGCAGTCACCTTTCAAATCGAAAGTCTAATATTCATCAAAGTTTAGAATAAGTTTAGCATAAGTGATATACTGAGTCAGATAAATAGCAGAAAGAATGCAATTGTGAAATCACTTTACGCCTCTGCCATCCATGTATCAGGAGATCCTTTCTGTACTCACCACTGCCTGTGTCAATGTAGCTTTTCACATTCCCATCAATGCATAGTAATCATTAAAGGTGGGATATTTCTACCAGGGACTGGTAAACTTTTAAGAATCATTAAAAAGTTAAAAATAATTGTATTTCCTATAAATCTAAAAATGGAAAATATTTTGTGTTTGATGATAAAATTTCTTTAGAAATCAACAACTTTCAAAACAGAAGCAAACATTTTTTTCTAGCTGGAAAATGAATAGATGAATGGTCATATTATCATCAATTAGGGAGCTATTTCTTTAAAAATACACTAATGCCAAGAGTAATAAAAAGTGGTAAAAGAATTAACCTCACATGAAGGAAAACCTGTACCATTCCTCCTTGGGTTAGTTCTGCTCGTAGAATGTGGCCTTCCTAAGATTTTTATCCGAATGCTCAAGGTTTTATATACAACCCTCCTGGCTAGCTGAGTCTGAACTCCAACTTTCCACAAGCACTTTGTGGCATATGAAAGTGAGATAAGATAGTAAGCCAGGACACAGTGGAATAGGGAAACTGAGACACAGATTAACAGCCAAGTAGTTTATAGCCATCTAGTACATCACAAAATCCTATCTTCCCTAACCAAGAACACAGAAGAGTAAATGGCTTAAGCTTCTCCTGTCCACTCAGAGGGTAAATAGCTTAAATCACCCTACTCAGGGAAATAGACGAGAGAGATCCAGTTAGTGCCATTTGTGCCAAACACACCCAAGGTGGGTTGAAGTTAAGAGAATAAATCTCATTTTGGTGCCTCCATAAAGCTAATGAATATTCTGTCGACATCTTCCCCTAAAGCCCAGCCTTTAAAACTCTCAAGATCTAGGACCCAGGGCATGCCCATGCCTTTCTTCCCTCACAGCCACGCATCTCCTAAACTGTAAGAGTCCCCACAAGACTTGCAACAAAAGGAGCAGTGAGCAGCAGCAGCTCATCCAGAGCTAACTCCCTGAACCTGTCGCCAAGGCCCCCTTTTCTCAGCCTTTCCAGTGAACTGACAGTAGCCCCCCTACTCCACCCTCAGCCTTTCCTGTTGCTTCTTCTATCCCAGGCCCTTCCTTGTTTCACTGCCTTCAGCTTTAATAAACATACTCTCAAAATCACCTGGACTTGTGTCGTGAAATCTTTCCTGAATGAAATCAAGAATCCACACACTGCCAGCTGGCCCAAGGCTGACCTGCTCCGAGCCCAGTCCATTTCCCATAACAAAATCTCTGCTCAGCTCTCCAGGCTTCCTGTCTCCCAGTGGCTGTTCTTTATCAGTCTGTGAGAGTCTCATCCCGCTCGTATTCAGCTTCCATGGCAGTCTAGGACTCCAAGGGAGTTTTAATGCTGATATGAATGGGTCCTCTCCTGCAATTCTTACTTCAAATCTCAGCAGCATGGCAATTCCTAACACTGATGTGTGTTTCTTCCACTGAATGAGAACACCTGCCTTTGCCCTCAGGGAGAAGCCTGGGTGAAGGAGATTTAGGAATCACCTCCTGTGTCCCTTCCTTTGAGGACCATAGTCCAACCCAATTCCTGCAAACTATTGTTTTATATGTATATTGTCCAGTGTTTATGATTGTGTACGGCAATAGTTAACTTCTATATCAGCTCTTTCTGACCTTCCTTGAGCATGGATTCATAATAAAACCATAACTCTGCCTACCACTTTTCATCATTCTCTCATATTATTCTGGTTTATTGTCTTATTAACCCACACAACTATCGGAAAGTCTCTCAATTATTTATTTGTTTCTTTGCCTCATTCATTATCTGTCTGCCCCTCTAGAATGTAAACTCCATGAGCTCCATCTACATGGATTTTGAGGTCTTATCTGGCCTGTTAGATACTATAGCTCCAGTAGCTAACAGACTCTGGCACAAAGAATATACAAAAGAAATATTTGTTGAAAAAGTGATTGTTCATTATTATATTTTGATGACTAAAGTACTGTTCAAAGTTGCATAGGACAAATTTGAGAAAGTTGGATAGAATTGTGTAAGTGGCAAAATTCAAAATCTGTCATATTCATGTATTAAAAACAAAGAAAAAATGTTTTTATCTCTTTCCCAATCCATATTAATGCATAACACTTAATCAGAGGGGTTGAATCTTCTTGAAATACATACTTATATTTTTATTTCTTTTTAAAAATTATTTTAAGGCTATTTTCTTGCAGAGTTAGTTTGTATCTCTTTTACAATATGAAGTATCTCTTTAACGTCAGAACTAATACTTGGTATTTTAGTTTTTCTACTCCCCTGGGATTTTTAGGGGACAGGAAAGGTGGTTTATGAGGACTGTTTGGAAATCCACTATCATGCTTTTCCTGCACTGCATTTGTTGTTTCTCTGCACATGTTGAAAATATTTGTAGATGAACCAACCTATATATAATTTGGCTAAAAACATAAACCTCATGGTCAGACAAAGGGAAATAATCAATCAGTGTTATTAAAGTCTTCTTGCAATATATTTCTTATGTTGGAAAGGTAAGAACAAGGCCCTTTCCATTGAGAGAATACTCGTAGACCAGTATTCAGTCAAAAAAGTTAACAGGGAACATGCATCTTTTGGTAAAAGCAGTTGTTTATTAAAAAACAAACAAAAAGAAAAAAAAAAACAGATAGCACTGGTTGGTTTGTTCTGTTATTTTTCTGTAAGAACAAGTTCCTGTAAGAACAAGAGTCCGTAAAAATAGGCTACATGGAATTACTGAGAAAAGCTGGATATTATAAATGCAAATGAATGAGACTGAGTACAAACCTCTGTTTTAGAAGAGCAATTCATTAAACTGAGGGGCCATGGATACTGAATGGGGTCAAGGTATTTGGATATCATGTAGTGATTATAAATTATAGATTATGGTACAAAATGAACAATTTTAAATGGACTAAGATCTTGAACTTCCAACTCAAAACAAAGGTATAGGGTAAGAAGCCTTATGGTGATCGTAAAGGGAAGCGCAGACAGTGATGACTGAGACCAGAAGGCCTGGTTTTATTTTTCCTTTTAACCATCTGCTGTTAAGGCAATGGCTGGGAAGAATGGTACTTCGAGGGTTATGTTGGAGATACACGAAAATGCATATACAATTAGGCACTTTAGCATTTTTCTCTACCTGAAAACTATTTGCTAATGGAAGCAGTACTTCTTTATTCCTCTGGGAGCCAACCATCCTTTATATAAAACACGGGGATGTTGACTTGTGAGCAGAGGGACACCTCTTCTACTGAGAGTCTCAGCTGCAATGTTATTTCCCCTAAAATGTGAGTTTATGCAGCTCCTTGAGCATGGTATTGAGAGCCATGGTGTTGGGCGTAACAAAATCATTTAGCGGTCATTTCTCTATAGCTTCCAAAAGGCCAAAAACACAAACATGAAGACAGTAGTCTTTTGATTACTAGAAAGTTAGGATTTTCTTCTTTCAAAAAATATTTTTGCATTTGTCAAAAATAAGAAATTATTTTTTTACGAAGGAAAATTATATAGTGGTGGTCATGATCTCAACTCTGACTCCAGAAAGGTATCCTATGTTCTTTTGAATTCAATGCATTCATCTTAGTTTAGAATTCAGTTTCTTTGAGTGGTTGTGTATAATCTAATCTGAGGCAAATTTCCAAAAGGAGCAGAGAGAAATAGTCACTGGCTGCTTCTTGAAATATTGCTTAATGATCTGCAGTTTGGGGGTTCCTTTGGCTTATTTTATGACTCTTTCAACCACACACTGTAGGAACACAGAGTAGAATTTTCTTACCAAAATGCTTATGAGATGTTTTGCATGTTATAAATAAATAAATTGAAGAGGCCAAATTCATAAGGTGATAAATTATAGTAGATACTTTTGTACAAGGCATTTTTATTTTGATTAAATTTATTTTTAAGACATGGCTGGTGTGGCTCAGTGGGTTGGAGCATCATTTTGTAATCAAAAGTTTGCAGGTTCAATCCCCAGTCTGGGCACATATGATCCTGGTCCAGGTGTGTACAATTCCTGTTCTGGGCACCTGGAGGAGACAACCAATTGATGCTTCTCTCTTGCTTCAGTGTTTCTCTCTCTCCCTTCCTCCCTCTAAAAGCAATGAAAAAAATGTCCTCAGGTAAGGTAAAATTATTATTTTTGAAAAACCTAAGTACAATGTCAGTTCTTAGATTATTATTTTTTTCTGATGTGTACAAGAAATAAAATTTTGTTATTCATATGTAAGCAAGAAAAAATATGTTAAAATTAATAAATGTACACTGCCTTAAGCTCTTTTGAAAAGCCTCTATAGAGCTCATAAAGTATGCATTTATTAATTTATATTTTTTCATTTAACAAAACATTTATTGAGCCTTTTCTATATGTTTTGGGGATATTTAAAAATGAATAACACATAGGCTTAACCCTTCAAGAATTTCCACGCTGGTGAAGGAGACAAGATGTGTAAGTATAAAGTATGTAGAAGTACTAGGCACTATGAAAAAAGTACAAACACTACTTACCGTATTTTCAAGCTCGCATGAACTCTCTTACCCATTGTTGAAGGAGTCAGGCGACTATATCCTACTCCTTGGATGAGAAGAAAGTGAATTTCAAGAGGAAGGTAGATATACAGATTTAACTATGTAAAATAATTTTTTAATAAATCAAATATCAAGGAAACAGAAGGCAAATAAAAAACGTAGGAGCTATTTACATGAATCTTAAAATAAAAGGGTTTAAGAGAATAAATGTAAAGATCTTTCACCATCGCTAAGCAAACACAACCCATTAAAGTTCAACAACAATGTGAACAAAAATTCACTATAAATTTCAGTCTCTAAAATTAAACTTACTAATGAATTAATACAGCACTGAAATATAATTTTGCTTATGAAATCAATATACATACATGTGATGAAAGGTTACACTCAACATTGACCAAGAAGTGATGAGGTGAGTGTAAATTCTTATAACGTTAAAAAAGTACTTTTGATGTCTACTGAGAGTAATGCATTTTTCATATCCAGCAATTAAGGTTTTTTCCCACATATTCTAGGGAGTTAATCATGAAAATGGTCAGATTTATACACAAATGTGCTTAATGCAGACATGTTTGTAATAAGGACTGATAAGAGAAAATGTGTTCAACAACAGATGAAGTAGTAGTTCATTCATTCATTGCAATGATCAAACAATCATTCATAACACTTGTGTGTGTATTCATGTATGTGTACACACACACAGATAACATGGAGTAAACCACACACAGTTGATGTAGCCTCGTTTCTCCATCAAATCATACTGCCCTGGAATACGCTTACACACTCTTCTTCTACTACCCACTTTATGTTTATGACCACTATTAGACCACTATGAGATTCTGACCACTATTATATAATTTTCCTTTGTAAAAAAAACTCAAATAAGGACCCCAGCTAAATAGAATTCTTAGTTGGGTGGCCCAGATTTTATTCCTGAAGGGTCTGAACCCTTATGGGGCATGCCTACTTTTTCAGGGGAAAGGGTGTTATACTTTTCCATTAACTTTTATTCTTGAACATGGAAGTACTAAGAGGTACTCCAGAGAAGACCCTGGCTTTGATACATAGTTCTCTTACCAAGTTTTCTTGGTTATTGGGGTCAGTCATTCTAGCCAGTGATGTTTCCCTCTGTTTATCTGTATTTCAGTTGCATGTGGAGCTCAAATGAGCAGGTAGCAGTCATAACTTTCAGTTGATGGACACCGGCTTGCTGCCATGAAGGGAAAATTGCCCTACTGGGAGAACAGACCTCAAAGCATAGTTGTTCAAAATCCCAAAGAGAGAAATTGAAACTTGGTGAATAGGTTTTTAGGTTTAAGGGTGAGAGGAGCCACCCCTGTCCTTTAATGCTTGGCCCCGTGGATTCCAACAATGAAAGAGGAAGCATTCTTCTAATAACGGGAGTCTGTAAAGAAGAGTTCCATCTGTCTGGAATACATGGGCACATCTCTACTCACAACACACATGCCACCTGAAGCCTGTCTGTGTGGAGAGGTGGCCATTTCTGTGTGAAGAGTAAACTGAAGGGTTTGATAGGAAAGAAGAAACATGTGTTGTTAGGAATACACAATCAAGGAGAAAGCCTTCGTTTTCATTGAAGTGATTTCCTTATTCCCTTCTCAGTACACATACAGAAACCTCCATCTGGGTTAAACCTAGTCTGTCTACTTCCTTTGCCAAGCTCAAGAAGTAATTGTTTGCACCCATCCTAAATTCCCCTTTTCTCTCTTCCGAATATTAAGTACTCTCTTTTTCTAATATGTGGACTACCATTCAAGTTGCTAGAATTGAGTCTGAAGTAAACAGACCAGATAACATTTGTGTTAGAGATGAGCCTAGTCTCTGGGGCAAAGTACTACCCTGCCCTCTGAACTCTTTCCTCCTGCTTGTAAAATGATATTATACCTAAGATAAAAGTCCTGCTTCTATTTTCACTCTACAGTAAAATGTACTTGATCTGGCAACTCATTTTTTTCTCTTGTGGGTGAACTTAATCCTGAACCTAGTTATCATGTAGCATAGCAATTGTCAGCCTTTATCCCAATTTGTGGGTGCAATGCTCCAATTCTCTCCAGCTGGAGTACTGCCCTAAATGAAAAGGTCTCTCTTCCCCAAATCTGTTCAGGACCCACTGAACTTCCAGCAGTAATTGTAACCTGGAGTTTCCCTCTGGTGTCTGTATTAGCTAAATATATCTCTCTGGCATCAGTGTTTTCTTTAACTGTATTTGAACTTTGTTCATTAACAAGACTCTTTACATGACAAATGTACCTTCTGCAGCACACCTTGCTTCACTGGCCTTAGATTTCTTCCCAAATAAAATCAAACAACAATTAACCAAAGAAATACCCAATGCACAACTTGTTCTTCACCCAGTCCTGCTTGTTAAATTGTCCTTCTTGTTTCAAAATTGAAGAATCCTATTTCCTGTCATATACCTTCTCAAGTCTTAAGTTCTAGCCTTACATTTGCTCAAATATTTTAGGTTCTCCTTTGCCTGAGTGTAGTTATGCTGTATGACTTCACATGCTCTCTCTTCACAGCACAACCTATGAAATTATATTTTCTGGCTGGTGTTTTCCTATAATTTGTGAGATATAATATGGAGCTGCTAAATCTAATTATCTGTTAGATGATGTCTCACTGCCTACCTGAAAAGTGCATAAAGATTAGCATGTTTAAATTAAACTAGACCTACTCCTAGAAGATTAATTGTTTGGCTTGCCAACAAGAACTCATCACATTATTAATGTAATGAACAAAGAAAATTGCTTCTATAAGAATGACAATGAATGATACTTTGCCAAAACATCAGAATATAGTAGAGGCAAGTGATGACAATATTCATAGATGTTATCCAGATATAATTTTTAGAAGAGTTGGTCTCAATTATTATTCCATTATTCAGCTATTATTTTTAATAATTCTGGAAAGAGCTCATATTCAGATATCACTGATATATGTAAATGATGTTGGGAGACTAAGTCTACATTGAGAGTACTCCAGACACTTGTCATCACTGTCACGAGGATACTGTGCAGGCTGTCAGTTGTCATGACCCAAAACGTAAGGTGCCTATAATTTTTCCAAGGGCTTGAATATTCATCATGAGTTCACCCTTGCAGTTGTACTCAGAGAGATGAGAAGATATAACATGTATCATAATCCATCTCTCCAAAGAAAATGTTGTGACAATTTGAAAGCCAGAAAACAAATGTGTTAGTAACACAGACAAGAGCAAAGGGAAAAAGAGCATCACAACTGCATTGGAGAAAGGGATAGTGGGACAAATTGCTTCTCCATCAAACACACACATGTAAAATTAACAAAGTCATATTAAAAGCCAAGCAAGTCTCCTCTCCTGCCTTTCTCTCAAGACATTTTAGGATCTGCTTGGGACCTTGTCCTGCCCTCCCAAGAAAGTCTCACCGTGTGAGGAACAAACCTTTTCATAACCCCTTGCTACATGCATGGTATGACTAGTCTTAACACCTGAACACAAATTTAGGTTTGTCTGTGTGTGTGTGTGTGTGGGGGGGCATCCAGTTTCTAAGGGATGATCACAACAGAAAAAGACACTTTGTATTAGGGTATTTTAGCTTTCATCTCTCAGCCCAAACTAGGAACAAATAAATATAGAGAGAGCCTAAACAGTATAAGTAGAAATATCTAAATTAAATGTATATACATGTTTGATTATATATTTCCATTTTTATAGATTTAACCATAAATAGATATAAACATGTACCTACATATCCAACAAATTGATATATAATGCATATGTTTGTATATATTTGTATGCATGTGTATGTATAAATGTGTCAACATACACACACATCTATCTATTCAATACTGAATCTTATAGAGAGTATACCTTCTTTCCAGCATGCAAGGAACACTATAAAATGACTGTACAGTAGGTCACACCTACAAAACTAAAAACATTTCAAGAATAGAAAAATAGACCCCATTATTTGACTATTAAAAACAAAAATTGATAAAAATATGAAAACTGGAAACCACAAACCACTGGGAAATTGACTTCATTTCTTTTTCTCTTCCCCTCATTATTTTCTACAAGAATTGGACTGTGATTAAATTTGAGAAGAAGTAATTCTAGGCCCAAGAACTATTGAGATTTTGTACCTCTTTGTTTTGGAGAGAATGTGAAATGTGTCAGCATATGTATAACATTTTTATTTTGTTATTGTTGAGTAAACCACAATTTGTAGAAGGGCAAGTATTAATCTTGAATAGTCGAATGGCTGAGCTGTGCTGTTTATTGAAATTCTGTCTCACAGTTCCAAACCCACTCTTCTGTATTCTGTTTTTTGATTCTTTGGCTGATATCTCCAAGCCACAGTTCTCCTTTGCCAGTTGGTTCTCCCCAGGCTCTGCCAGTAGGGGTCACTAAGGTGCAACCACATGATTGGAGAAGGAAGGGGGCTTGTTACTTCCTGTGCATGTCAGTATCATGGCATTACTGATTCTTTACCTTGGCAGTGGCAGTTCATTCCAATAGCAGCCGTTGATTTCAGGTTGCCGTTTTCATCACCTGTCAGATGCCGCCTTACTACGCCCCCGTGAGTTGCAGCATCACTTGGCTGAAGCTCCTTCCTTATATGTCTGTGTCTCAGCTCCATGGGATCCATCTCCTGAGGTGCCAGTTAATTACAAGCAGCATCTCTGCCTCAGGGGTACAGTCCTCTTTCCTCAGCACACCTCTCTATTCATTTTCTTAGCCATGGGGGTTGTAGCTTCATCCCGTAGTAACTACTTCTGTGATTCCACAGCATCTTTAATTACTATTGTTAGTAATATAGTACATTTTCTGCTCTATTAAAAAGAGAATTTTTTAATAATAAATTCTCTTTGTTAAAATAATTCCAAGTTTCTGTCTCTGGACAAGACCTTGATAAGACCTCACTCTTATGGATACTTAATCCCCCAAATATAAAAAGTCAGTTTCCTAAGTCTGTATTAAGCAACCACCTCTCCTAGTTGCTTAGATGTTACATGCAGATCACTGCAAAGCCTATAATTATGAGTCTCCAATCACTTTCCCCAGAGAGGTGTCTCATTTAATCACGTCATTGTCTTCTGTTGTGGAAGTCAGAGCTCATGTGCCATGTCTCATGTAGTTGGATAATTTCTCAACACCAAAATAAATTTGATCAACCAAATATCCTTTCACTGATTATAGTAGATGACAAAGAGCTATAATAAGTTCCTGACACTACTTCCATTGAAAGTAATACCCACTCCTGTGGTTTATTTTGGTCCAAAGAGCTATAATAGTATATATATAAAAAGATGTCTTTGTGGTTAAGGATCATTAATATTCTTTCTTATTTTGTATGTACCTGAAGACAATCATAGATTTTGAAAAACCTCAGAAAAATATTTAGCATTTACATTTTGAAAAGCAAAATTCTTTTACTGCTCTTGATACTATTAAAACAAAATGCAGACAAGTGTAACTGTGAACATTTCAGCATGTTAACATTGGCTTCCATTTGATCCCTCAATTCTGCTGCTGGGATTATGCTCTAAGAATCCTGAAACACAAATTCAAAAAACCTGTGCATCCCAATGTTCATAGAAACGCAATTTACAATAGCCAAGTGTTGAAAGCAACCTAGATGCCCTTGGTAAATGAGTGGATCAAAAAACTATGGTACATTTACACAATGGAATACTGCTCAGCAGAAAGAAAGAAGGAAATCCTACCCTTCATGACAGCATGGATGGATCTGGAGAGCATTGTACTAAGTGAAATGAGCCAGGCAGTGAAAAACAAATACCGTATGATCTCACCTATAAGTGGAACCCAAGTGACAAAACAAAGAAGTGAACAAAACAGAACCAGAGACATGGAAATAAAGAACAAACTGACAGTAACCAGAGGAGAGGAAGAAGAGGGAAAATGGGAGAAAGAAGGGGAAGGGTCATCAAGGAACATGTATAAAGGACCCCTGGACAAAGACAACCAGGGCAGGGAGAAGATTCAATGTGGGAGATGGGGGTGAGTAGGGCAGGGGGAGAGTAATTGGAAGAAAATGAGGACAATAGTAATTGAACAAAAATAAAATTTCTTAAAAAAATTGGCTTTTATTGTCTTCTATGAATTGTCATCTTGCACTGCCAATTTTGAAATGAAAAATAGTAAGTGAATTTTGAATAGTTACATGTTATTTTGAAGGTATCTGTGTTTTACATATAATAATTTGGCCAAAGTTTGAGGATCAGACTTTAAGATCCTCAGAATTTGATTTTGTAGTGTTATCATATAACAGAAGTGTAAAATTCCCTAAACTTTTTATCATTGACACAAATTGTACAGAATTAATTCTAGACATTTTTCAAAGAAAAGAGTAGGTATAACTCAGGCTCCAGTTTGTTTTCAACTGATTCTTTGCAAAGTAGAACCATTTTATTCTGATTTAATATCTATAGCTCAACTTCACTACATGTAGATCTTATTGGAAATGGAACTTGATGTACTCCTCCTAGGAGTGAGACAGGCACAGACCTCAGTGGTCAGTCCTTTGACCCTCCTAGTCTTTGTTGTGGGAAGGGCCCTGAAGAACTGCACTCTGGGGCTTGCTGGAAACAAGATAAACATCTCTGGATTTTTAAAAGTACCAATGAGGTCACTATGTGTTCCATTTTTCCTGAAACATGAAATACTACCTGTTGGAGTTGAGTCACTTATAAAATATAAAAAATATAAAAGCATTTCTATATAATGTTAGCTCTTTTAGAGAAATTACATGGAATTTAACTTTATGTATGATGATCTTAAATAGATAAAATAGTCATAAAATGAAAATATATATTTATGGTATATATTATATGTTTCTACAAAAGCAGAAATTTGACTTTTTAAAACACCCTATTCTGCAATATGGTCAGAATCATGTCTATAAAAATCTAAAATGTGTATTTTGAATTACTGCACAGTGATTAAACAGAATTCCCCCCCTTATTTATCTAGTAATTTATATTCCAAAATATAACACTAATTTGAGGCATTTACTTTATATTTTCTTGCATTATAAAAGTTACTCAGATTATGATATGATATTGTGTGTTTGTGTCTTGTACATGGTATATAACTTTCAACAGGAAAATGTTTTTGCCTAATATTCCAGCATATACAAGGTTAGACTGCCCCCCCAAACTGAATCTATTTATTTAAGAATTGCGTATTTATTCTTATATGTTTAAACCTCAGTTATTTTCGAAGTATTCTCCATTTGATGCAATGCACCTATTGAGATTTTTTTCCACTGCTTAAAACAGTTTTTGAACTAATCGATTTTGATGCCTTTCAGTGCTTCTATTCTTTTTTGTTTCACCTTTTTCACCTTGGAAAAACACTTCCGTTTAAGGACTTTTTCATTCAGGGAAACAAAAAAAAAGTCATTTGGGACAAGATCAGGTGACTAGGGAGGGTTGTGCACAAGGGGTCATGCCATTTTTGGTCAAAACTGCTGAACACTCAGCGTGGTGTGGGCAGGTGTGCTTGTAAATCACCCATGATGAAATGGGCAAGTACATTGAAAGAGTCTTCAAAACAGAATTCACTGAAGCTGAACACAGCCTCTCACAACAACACCATCTGGTATGCTGATGCAGATGGGCTCCTAGATCACTCACCTAGCAGAGGAATTCTGTGCTATAATAGGCTCACCATGTAGAAGATAATTCTTTTTTTTGAGGGTCCCCCCTTATAGATACAACATAATTCATTTCATCTCCATTTATGGAGGTTTTAAAGTCTTTTTCCTATTAAAGTACTACTATTTAAATTTTTTTTGCCACTCATAAGATTATCTTTGAAGAGGAATCTCATAATTGCAATTGCTAGGTTATTATTTTAAATTGTGTGGACTGTAACGGCATTCTATAAAATTATATGCTAATGTCTTTATCTATGCAAATGCTATGATAGTTTCTTAGTTTACTGAATGTTTTTCACGTGCAAAGCATTGGAGTTTAAAGATATTAGAAAACATCTTCCAAGAAACTCATTCACTTTTTAACTTTGTTAATAATGTTTTTTACCATAAATTTTCAATTTTATTATTTCATGACTTTCAAACACCATTTTATGCTTTCAAACACCATTTTAATTCAAATGTTTAGTTTTAAATATCCCTCAGGATTCTTTCTGGAACTTCAGTTATTTTTATTTTAACAAGTAGAAGATGATGCATTTGAAACTGGTTTTGTATAAAACATAAACATGGAAGTCCAGTCTCACTTTTCTTTTAAATGACTGGATAGTCAACCCCCCAAAGTGTATTTAAACAATAAATTTTCCCACTGATTCATTTTCCACTGGAATAGCATCTTTATTATAGAATAGATTCCCTATATGTTTAAGTCTAGATTTTTTTCTTCTGTTTTATTGATCTCCTTACTTACTTCTGTGCCAGTATTATACTGTTTGAATTAGACTGTTTTGCAATATAGGTTTACAAAAGTATTTTGATGTTTTTCAAGGCTTATCCTTCCTTGTTGTTCTTCATTTTAGAATTTTCCTGTCAATACTTACATGCTTATTTTTCCATAAAATATCCTTTTCCCTCTCTGATATTAAGTAGTTTAACATCAGAAATACACGATATTTGGCCCTGGATGGTGTGGCTCAGTGGCTCAGTGGCTCAGTGGATTGAGTACCAGCCTGTGTACCAAAGGATCTCTGGTTCGATTCCCAGTCAGGGCACATGCCTGAGTTGTGGGCCAGGTCCCCAGTAGGGGGTGAATGAGAGGCAACCACACATTAATGCTTCTCTCCTTCTCTTTCTCTCTCTCTTCCCCTCTCTCTAAAAATAAATAAATAAAATATTTAAAAAAGAAATACATGATATTTGAAAGTTGAAAATTATTAGCTTTGAATTCATCAAGCCTGGTGATAATCTTGGGTGAAACTCTTTAAAATACTTGTTTTATAACTTTTATAATTTTATAAAAGTTTTATAATTTTATAATTTATAACTTTCTTAGACATACCCAATTCATCCAGATTTTCAAAGAGAAGTACAGGTTGTTGAGGCAAATATCCTTATAATTTTTTTCATATTATTTGTTTAAGTTTTTAACTTATTTTAAATTTATTTTTATCACTTTTGTTATTTGACTTTATTTTCTCTTCCTTGATTTTACTAACCCCTTTATAGTGAGGGCATTTCCAAGACTTGTTTTTTAGAGTATTTATCAAATCAATTATTTTCTAAGCATCATTTAATAATATATATATTTTTTCTACTCTATGTTTTCATGCTATCATTCTTTTTCTAATATCTTGAGTTCCATGTATAATTCTTTTTCCTTTTAATTTCTGAAGATTTAAATCAAGATCCCATGTGCAGTTGAAAAACTCTGTAATTGCTATTGTAGTGGGTGTGGTTCTATAAATGTCTATAGGTAAATTTGGTTGAAAGTGTTAGTATTTGGGTCTTTATTTTCTTACTGATTTTCTGCTACTTTTTCTAACAATTACTCCAATTGTAATTATGAATTTGTTTATTTTTTTCAATCAATTCTATCAGTTTTTATGTGTGGGAATTTTTTAAATGGTAGAATAGTGAATTTTATTTATTTGGTGATGCAGACACCGGCCCGCAGTGTCTGTGTCATTATGGATGAAATGAGACATTCACACAGACTACCGAGTCCAGTGGAGGAAAAGGGACAGCTTGGCTTTTCT
This sequence comes from Tonatia bakeri, assembly GCA_004024845.1. NCBI lineage: Eukaryota > Metazoa > Chordata > Mammalia > Chiroptera > Phyllostomidae > Tonatia > Tonatia bakeri. The sequence continues at coordinate 876,663 of PVIA01000005.1, forward strand.
CTCAAGGGGAGCAAAAAGCCGTGGCCTCTGCCATGACAAGCCTTTATTGAGTTTCTCCGCCCATTACATGATGGTCCTCATTTACTATGCACAGATTTGCTTTAGGTGGTTACCTTTTACAGAAAACAAAGGAGCCAATGCTGCTAATCACATCCCAGAAGAGGGATATTTGCAAATGAAAAGGCAAAAATAGTTGAACCAGGTACACTCATCCTTGGAAGGTTTAGCATGGTTTTTAGGAAGTTGCTTTGTAGTAAATGTCCTCAATTCAGGGTGAGGGAGTTTTTGCAAAAAGCAAGACGCATAGCAGCCTAGGTACATTGCAGGCCTGATTCCCCACAGGAGAACCTATCCGTGGGTGTGTGTCCTGTGCATCTCCGAGTGGGAGCTGGGCCCATGCTATGCAGAATGGTCTACTACAATTTGGATTACTGGAATTTGATGTTTGTTATGGGTCAAATTGTGGGTTCCCTCCTCCAAATTCATATGTTGAAGTTCTAACCTCCAATGCCTCAGAATATGACCTTCATTGGAAATGAGATGAGGTCATGCTGGAGCAGCATGGATCTCTAATTCAATATGACTCTTGTCTTTGTAAAGGGGAACATTTTGGATACAGGCGCACATGCAGGAAGAACATTGTGAGAACATGAAGGCCGTCTAGCAGCGTAGGAGGTTGTGCTGGAACAGATCCTTCCCTCACAGTTCTTATAAGGAACCAAGCCTCCTGACATCCCGATCTCAGACTTACTGATTCAAGAACTGCGAGACAATATATTTTGGTTGTCTACACCATCCACATTAGTTTGTAGTATTTTGTTATTGCAGCCCTAGAAAATCAATGCAATGTATTCTATTCAAGAGCATTGGCCCTTGTTCTAGAAGTCAGTTAAGTTAGTTGAAGATCTGTTTGATCATTTTTAGGAGTGTTTTTAATCTTTGTTAGGGCAGGTTTGGAATAATTTTACTCTAGTGTCAGCTGAGTCCTATTACCAAGGTCTGACTTCTGAGTTGACTCCACTGATGTTCTGTGTGTTAAAGGTTATTCTTCATTCTGGCTTGTTAGAACTCAGATGTATTTCAGATCTGTCTGGCTCTGGGAACTGCTCATTTCACAGCTCACCAGTCGTTTGTGTGGCTGTGTGAAGTTTGCTCTGTGTCTGTGCTCAGTGTAGTAGCCAGCAAGAGACTCATGGGAAACTCTATTCAGCTTCTTCAAGTTCTTTCAGCATACAGCTTTGATGGTGGTATCACATGTTTCAAATTCTATCTACCTCAGTGCTTCTAGAACTGGTAAATTTGTTCTGTCACTCTGTGAGAGGTTTTAAAGTGTCAGAGACACTTGGTACTTGTGTACACATGAGTATGCAAGCTGACCATGAACTAAGATTAATCTTTATTGTCATACTGGTTAAGACCAAACATAATCTTAGACCATGTTATTAAATGTAAAATGTGTAGATATAGGTAGTTAAATGTCCCATGGTACTCATCAAGGTTTATATCTTTTCTGATGTATATTTTTTTCCTGTTGTTTGTTCACCGTATTAACCAAATGGTGCAGCAAAATAGAGTGACTGCATTGTCAGTCAGTTGAAATGTCTATTCAGGGACATTAAATGCACACAGCACTAGAAGGTAGATTGCTTCATTGGAAAACATGAATTAATGTAAGTAGATGGAGCACTATATAAAAGAAGAAATTATTTTTTCAACACAACGCTATGTTGCCAAAGGCATGGCTCTGGACCTTATTCACTTGAACTATGCTGACTTCTCTAGGCCAATTGTATTAACTCTTACTCTTTTATATGACTGAGAGTTAATGGGAACATGAAAAAGTTTTATTTATTTTTAAAGGATCAATGTTTTAAATTCTCAACTATTTGCTTTTTCCTGTTATTTTATTTAATGCTTGAAATTCATCTTGAATTCTCATGAATTTGTGGTAGTAAGTAGTGTGAGACTGTGCTATCTCAAGAGGTCTTGTAATTTCCTTTTCTGATAGTTTCATGAACTTAGTAGACCTGCTCTTGATGGTTCAAATACTTTATTTCTTCCTCCACTTAAACATTTTTCATTATTCTTTAGCTGACATAAGGGTTTTGGACTGTTTAGTTTTTAGGTCAGTGTTCTCAGTTGCAAACAACAGGAACAGCTCGGGTTAATAGAAGCAGAGCCATTTCTTATTGGAGTATATTAAATAGCTCTCAAAGTCATTGGTAATAGGTTAGGGGTGCTGGAGAAATTGTTTTGTGGTTGACGGTCTGGGAAAATGCTCCAAATCTGAAGAATAACAGCCACTATTGCTGCTGCCACCAATAAAATACAAATGGCAGGAGTTCACTTTAATTGCAATTGCTTCTGCCAAGCATCCGGGACTCAAGCGTGCAACTACAGTTGTTCTCAGAAGGTGAATATCTCTTTGCCATCTACGTAAGCAAAATTAAAATTAAATTACATCAAGCCTATTTCTACACACTATTAATTTCCAAGTCCAAGTCTCTTGTGAGGAATTTTGATTGGTGGAGTTCCCCTGTCACAATAAAAAAAAAAAAGAAGGCAAAATATTTGAATTCTGAATTCTAATTGGAAGAGGCAGAATACAAAATGTGGCACTTTAGTAATATAGAAAGACTAATTTAAAAATTATTGGCAGTTATAAATGTGACATACGAACTCTGTGCCAGCTGTCTTTCAGGACTGACTGAGTTGCACGTCTGCCTGCATATACTGGAAAGAGGGGATTGGTGACCTTCTGAATGTGCCTGTGCATATTTCTGTAATTACCTGGGAGTCTCTGTTTCACAATATTTTTTTTTGAAGTGCTAAATGATTAGCTCAAAGATCTGTGATGGATCTAAATTTATTTTAGCTGATTTTTTTTGTTTTTTCAGTTTCATGTTTCATGTTCAAGAGACAAGCCTAAATCATTGTTCCTACTCAGTTCTGCGGAATTAGTTTCAACTAGCAATGATCTGATCCAAGTTTCATTTCCTGGAGTTTTCAGTTTTTCTCTATTCAGTCTCATGAGAATACAACTCAACTTTTGCAGATGTATTTGAGGTTTGGCATCCAAACTTCGGGAGGTGATGAATGGGAGCAAGCTGGCAAAAAGCATAGAGAGTGATTAAGAGACTGAGTTATTGGAATGGCTGTCCAGGCCAAATGTACAGTGCCATTCCTAAGCTGACAGAGATGAGGAGCAGGAGATGAGGTAGAGCATGCTATATGTGTAAAAACCTAGGAATCTGAGGTGCTACACAGAGCTACAAAAGGGAGTAAAACAAAAAAATATCTGGTTAAAACTAAAACGATGTGAATTTGGATAGAAAACCCCAGGGGCCATGGAGAAATGTTTTGAGCTGAAGGTTTACAAGTAAAACAGGTTCACACATGAACTCATAAAGCAAAGAACAAATAAATGTGAATTATTACCTAACGAGTCCCTATCTCTACTGATAGGTTGGTGAGAACTTAATGTATTGGGTGGCATACTTGGGGATCACTAATTATTTTATTACTAGGAGGGATGTGATGTGATATCTTGTGCAGAACAAAGATCTCCCAAGTTTATCTCATTTTTGGACTCTGATAGCTCTACCACAGACCTTTTTCACTCTGTTTGGAGAAAATCATCTTAAACTGTGCTTGAGCAATTGCTAATTCCTATGTTATGATTATAAGATTATTTTTAAATGAATCTGTAGACGTAGATGGTCACTGTAAAAATTCACATTTCTTACAACTTTGTTAACTCGCTCATGAAGTATCTCTGACTTGGAATTGTGCTTGAGGATTACTTCTCTGCCACCTACGGCTTCATTTGGTTTCTTCATGTTCATATGTACACACTTGTTACAGAGATATTGGAATTACAGGGTGAAGACCATGGAGATCACTGACTTAAATCTTATTCCATGACATAAAAAAAATTCAAAAATATGAGAAAGTAGAGGCCTATTGGTGACAGCGATGTAACTAGCATAGGACAGGACCAGGGTTATGCCAAGGCAACTGACTTCCAGTTATTTCCAGTACACTCTGCTGCCAGGATATATATTTTTAATAGCCTAAAATATCATGGATTCTGATTGTACATAGTTTGATATTGATATTCAAATGCAACAATATTGCTAAATTTGCTGATGCGTGATAGATTTCTTCATACTGCAAGTCAGAGGGGACATGTAACAATGGTCTGTTGCTGATACTGCCTGCTTGACTTCTGAGTGTGCTATTTATTGTCTTAGAGTCTGTCAGAATCATTTCTTCAACTGGAAAAAAGAAAAACCTTTTCTGATAGGTGCATTGGTTGTATCAAAGTTTCAGAAGACAGTCATGTCTTGAAGTTTTTCTTTAAGACCTACAGAGGAGTGACTCAGCCCTCCTCATTCTATCCTCCCATGTCAGCCTGTCTTGGACTAGGCATTACTTAAGTGATAGTGCTCTTATTTATTCCTTAAACTTGTTCACCTTTGATGAACTGTTTTTATTCAAAAACACTACTTTGGGTGTAGAGAATGATTGGTTTTTATTATTACTTTTCAGAAATCTTGTCTCATCACTTATGCTATATGATTTTCAATTTTGCTGATGTAATTGCTGGAAACTTGGATGCAGAATGTTCAGGCAGAGCCAATACAAATCCAGTGTTTGGTTCCAGACTTTTAGTGAAATATCTTCGATTTGGGGGAGGGCTTTGAAAGTCAGTAAAGTTGTCCAGGCTCCTATATTTCAGTGTGAAGTTTGTATAATATTCTTTTATCACTTGGGTGACAGATTTTGCTTATTTTCTTCAAACTGGATGCTGATTTCACAAAATCCAACATGGAATAGCAAATGCAATTATGAAACTCAGAGATTTGGGAGTAATTATTTGCATGACAAACTCATTCTTAACCTCTCAATGTGAAGCCCATCTATGACAGAGGGGTTCTCTTATGTAAATATTAACATTAGCATTTATGAACTTATTTATAGACTATGAATTTTTTGATAGGCTGATTAGTTATTTGGAAGAAGATTGCATATTTGGGAAAATCTTAGAATAAAACTTTCATACTAAATTAATGGAAGAATAAATAGAAACAAAAAAAATTCTCTGAAATTTTAACACCAGTAGAAAAAGAATATGGTTACTGGAAATTATTTAATAGATCAGAATGTGTTCAGTAATTATGATAAAGACAGTGCCCCCCAAATCCACACAACCCTTGGCAAGCTACTGGAGAATGAGCAGAGGGTGGGGGAAGAGCACATGAAATTTACCCCAGGGAATTGAATATAGATTAACAAGAAGGAAAGTTAGAAACAGCATCCTTCATTTGGCGAGCACTTCACTGATAATCAAGTGAATAAAGATTGAGGTGCTGGGTTATGTGCACTGTTGCTCAGGGAATGGAGGGTTCCGCTGATCTTCTAAGTGTCAGCTTTTTAATGGTATTCCTTCTTAGACTTCGGTGTTGTCCTAAATCTCTTGGGTTGGGGCTTTATTTCCATGTTGATATGCAGGAAATAATATTCTCTCTATATGCTTGTCTCTTCAATATAATAAAAACTTAGTAAATTTGCTTTGAATATGGACAGAAAACACCAATTTTGATCCAAAAATACCAAATTGTTCCATATCTGTACAGTTGTACATAACAATAGGATAATAAATGCTCACCTTACCACATTATCAGGAAAAACTCATATTTAATTAGGTAAATTCTGAAAGTGGATAATTTCTTAAAATGAATTTATTCTGTTTGACTGTCTACACTTAACTAGTTCATTGGTTCTCTTAGAGGCCTCTTTAGGGGACAAAGAACAAAGTTTGGTTAACATTAAAAATGTGGATGTTGGCTTTTTAAAAAAGCTTATTCTGCCTATCTGTAGCAAGAAGGCAATGTTATCTGTTTTGCACGTGTTCCAAGTTTTTTTAAATAATGCATTAAGATACTTTTAACATATTAAATGATTTATAGTTGGCACTTGATGGAAACTTATTACATTATTATAATATACTGGTTCTAATAGTTGTTGCTGTTAAAATAGTGGTTCTCAACCTTGTCATCTCTAAGAGGCCACTGAATAACTTTTATGAAGTAATACTTGATGAGCTTTTAATATTTAAAAGTCAATGCTATTCACAACTGTTATTCCGAGAGTAAAATAAGCAGTAATTAATCAAGTTATCAGAATGAGTTAATATAATCTTAGTACAATCAAAGAAATTCAGTGCTGTGTGGAGCCTCTATAGTTTTATCTTTTCTAAAAGTACCATTTCCCTAAGTCTTTTGAATTTTGGGATTAAAGTCCTCAAAATCCTTTTGGTACCTGGAAGAATTTCTGCTTGCCCAGAGACCCCACACTGAGAACTAGTGAATAAAGGAAAATACCTCTGGGTTCCTGTAAGGATTTTTGAGAGTACATAATAGTTCAGGAAACTCATCAGTATATATTAAAACTACACAGGGAAAACTGTCAGGCTTCTAGAAGCCAATAACATATCAAAGAGATAAACTATCTGCTCCTAGGGTACAGGCTGACATGAATAAATTTCAGACTGTGGGAAATATGACCAGCCCTAACAGTAAGAAGGGTGCTGAGCACACACAATGCATGAGTGATCACAGCAGCCGGTGGGTGCCCCTCTTGATAGCTAAGGCAGCAGGTCCCAGCACATCAACATACGTAATAAATCTGATTTCTTCGCAGAGCATAAAATGCCTGATCTCATTCTTAGACGAAAAAGAGTAAATCTTTAAACATCATTTGCATTCAAGTGAAAACCCGAAGGATCTGTCGAAGGTGTTTCAGAGCACGGCAAGGAACAGTAGACATTGTTTTGTGCTACCATTATCAGAGTCAAGAAGAGAAAATGCTCCAGCAGAAAAGAGAGATGAGCCCTGCTTAGAAAGGAGACAAAACTAAAATTTACAGTAGTGGAGAGGTAAGAGAACTTACTGTGGAAATCCACAACAGCAATCCATGAGCTTGGTCTAAATCCAACTTAGTTTACATCCTTCTTTTACCAACCTACATAGATAGTGTCAGTACTATCTGTGTGTATCTGGACAGTTTACTTGCCTTCTCTGAACCTTAGTTTGCTCAGCACAAGCATAGCATTATAATATGCTTAGAGAGTTTCCATGGGTACTAAATTAAGTGATAGTTATAACAGAGGCAAGATCGGTGCTTATCACATGACAATGAAGATGATGAAGCTTCCTTGCATATAATCAAAGCAGCAGGTTGTGACCAGTCTCTTGCTGCCCATTGGGACAATTATACATTCTACTCTTTCTTTTGCTGAAATATGTTATCTTCTTCATTCCCAGATCACCTATATCTTGTTCAATAGAAATTCTTGAAAGAATTTATCCATTTTTAGGGTTTTTTTATTAGCTTGAGTGATGAATGATCTATTTCCAGCATTGAGAAGTAGATAGATTTAAGTGAGCAGACAAGAAAATTGTGCAGTTTCAAACTCTGATCCCAGTGATATATTACCAATGCATGCGTGACTTGTTTATTTTTCATTATGCATTTTTCAAAATTGCAGATACTCTTAAGTGTCATTTATATGTTGGGATTTATCTGGTATTTAATATTATCCTCTGCTTTGTTCCTTTCCATTAGTGCAAATGATAAGGAAATTACTGTATACCACATAAGAAATGAAATCTCCAAATTATACATCTTATTAAAAATCTTTACAAAATTGCGACAATGCAACATTTCATCTATGACAGCTGATGTAAATTTGAAGTTACAGCAATATACCAGGAAAAAGCCGCAGCAATACATTATTAGCAAATGGAAGAAAAAGAACTTTCACATAATATAAATAGCTCTAGTACTTTTATTATAAAAATGGTTATTATATTTTCAAGAAAAGAAAAATCATGGTTGGCATTGGTAACGAACGAGGAGCTACTTAAGTCAGCACAATAAGAAATGAACCTGTGATTCTCTGCATTACAAAGACCGTAGACTGCAAATCAGAATGAACAAAGAAAACTAGAGATTATGGCGTGCTGAAGAAAAATGTATTCAACTCTGTGGATCTAAAAGATTGTCTTTAGGAATATGCTGCATAAAAGCTTAGATGGTTGACTGTCTTTGAGAAGATAGATTGTAAGGAGAAGTGTCTAATAGGATTTTTCACAAGAATTCTAGAAGATTTATAGCTTAAGAAATGTTTAAAGTGGAAATACTAGGAAAAGAAGAAAAATTAACTATTAATACATACATCATGTGATGTTGGTAAACTCAGGAAATATAAAAGTGAAAATTAGAATAATATAAAGGTAATGATAAAACATTTATATAAATGTTTTCAGTTTGTAATTTAGAAAGCTTTTTTTTTGTATCTTCAAGAATGGATGTTATTTCCATCAACATACTGAACAGAAAATGCATTGTGGAGAAAATGGGCTTATGGTTAAATAAATTGTTATATAAAACCTGCCAGGTTTTTAAAAAGCATGAAAAGGGTCTTTATCAGAATTATCAAAGGTGGGGTGGAGGGGGCGTGGTGGGGTGAAAATGGAGGCAATTGTAATTGAATAACAATAAAAAAATAAAGAATGATGGAAAGCAAGAAAAATAAAGAAACATACAAACTATAACTGTTATAAAATTCAGAGGAGCTGAACACCCGGCAACACGGGGTGTGTTGCATGTAGTTGCGTGACCACCAACAAGCACACGCCACGGCCGTTTGGCAGTTTGAGGAGAGAACAGTATGACGTAAGTGAAGTAGTAACAGTTTCCCATTTAGTTGGAAAAGAAAAAGCAATAATGTTGGGAGAAAAAAGTGAAAAAGTATTTATTATGGCCATGATACTATTATTGCTAAGCCTCTTTTTCAATACCATCAGATCAGTGGAAACGAATTGTTTGTGGGCAAACAGAAAATTTTCCCAAATGCCTTTCAGTTTAATCTGAAAAGTTGATTGTGATTAACCTCACTAACCATTTAAGTAATTGCATATACCACTCAGAATGTACAAGTAGCATAAATGATCATTTTAAGTAGGGTATGGTGTAAATGCCCATGCTATTTAATGGGCCACCGTGAATTTATCAGATTTTCTCACTAACTAGTTTATGTCCTTGGCAAGGATATTTATTTGTTAGCTTTCAGTCAAAGCCCTTTAAATCTAAAGTTTAGTGATTATGTTTTAGTGCCTATTATATGCAAAGTAAGTTAATTGCTCAGTACATTTTCAGTCACTTTTAAGGAAAAATGTCTGCAACTGTGTTTATGCCAGGCAAAGCCTTACATATTAGTAAAAATATATTTCTCCTTTTTTTTTTCACCAGGAGATATATAGATGGTAACATCAGTGAAAAATATTTCTTATTTAACATCAGTTCATACTACTTGTGGCTAGGTAGCTGGTCTAGTCTTTAGTCTGTGGTCTTTGTACAACCATCTAGCAGTAATTATATCTATGACACAATGGGTAGGTGCTTTTATTTGCAATGACAACACATGGAATCTGCAAATCATTTTAATGGAGAAACAAGACATCTGGAAATATATCGAGTACATTAGGTCAAGATGGGTGCCTAAGAGTGCCAACACCCATACAGTGTATCCAAATGGAAAAAGGAGAGTGTCTAATGATCCCCGAACAGAGCAGCAACAGTAATTTGAGACTGTTGCCGACTTATAAAATGTATCTAGTGACTCCATTAGACGCCACGTTGGCCTCTAAGGAGATGTTAATGTGACACAAACTGCGTATGAAACTTTCTTCTCTGTAAAAGAACTTTCTGGGTACATTAAAACGAAAGGCATTTCCCCCCATCAAAGGAAATAGCCTGATTTAGTAAAAGGAAAAAAGTAAAGGACAGGAAAGCTCTCAGAAGCAGCCAAACATTTCTAGAACGTTTTTTCCAAGTCACACTGAGATGGGGATGGCGGCACAGAGGAAAAGAGAAACCCTAACACAATATGGCAATGGCCGAGAGCCAGGGAAACGAGTTTGCCACCCTTATTCATTATTGCTTTCCTAACGCACCAGATGGGAAGGCTTCATCAATGTCAAACCTGCTGTTACCATCAGAGAATTTCCTTATCAGTGGGTTTGGAACTGACACCTCAGCCCCCTCTGAGTCATAGACAAGCAGATTTATCCATTTCATGTTCTGCCAGCTTCACCCATTAAAAAGGAGTGCTCCAGTTAGAACCCTCTGGCCGGAAGGTCAGAGGGTTTGCATGCATGGGGGTGCGGGCTCTCTCTTCATCTGAGGGTCCCTCTACCCGCTTTGTGAACATTTGCTACATGAAGGCTTTCATCTGCATATGCATTTCATCTAAAGAGTATCTGCATCATGCATAGAAGTGTAGTAGATTTATTTTTTGGGGGGACAGTCCATGGCAAAAAGGGGTATGTTACTTGGGGACTGTAAGAAGCATACCCAGATTTATATTCTATCTAGAGTAGAATTAAGTCATTAAATATATGTGCATTTTTAGGTTAAGTTTTTGTAAAAATATTAGAGGATCACCATTGTACCTTTGTACCATGTATTGGTTCATTCAGATGTGTTCATGATTCATTAAGCAGTGACAAGACTGCTTTAGTTACTTAAGACAGGGGATGAAAAGAGAGAAGAGGTCCCTGTCCTCATGGCAGAGAGCATCCGAGTGCGGGACACTTTGGAACTGACCACAGGGAAGCCTGACATTCTCAAGAAACTTCCTAGGAAAGTGAATTTCCATTTGGTACTCTACAACATGGAATTATTCTGGAGGAAGCATTGCAGATGCCCTTCTCCCCAGAGAGGCCCCCAGAAAGTCTGAGGGTCTCAAAGTAACAAGAATATGGTAACTTGTGAAACAGAACAAAGGACCTTTATATTTGGAATGTGGAATGGTAAGGAGTCATGCTGTCTGGGCCCATTGTGTAGGGAGGGGCCAGATCACACAAGGCTTTGGGGTTGAGTATAAGGTTTTGAGATGTTATTCAAAAGTAATGTTAAGTAACTGAAGGGTGTCAAATGGGATAGGTACAATTTTTGTCTCCAAAAGAAGCTCTTTTGCTTGAAATTTGAAAGCCACAAATAAATCAAGTGGAGTAGGAATGTAGAAAGAGGGCGGGAGGGACTACTAGGATGATCTAGATTAGAAATGATGGTGATTTGAACTAGGTAGTGATAGTGTGAATGGAAAGAAGTGACGGATTCTGGAGATATTTAGATGGCAGAATCGAAACCCCAGAATGTAGCATTAAGTCATTTGTAGCCTAATGGGACAGGGAGCTGTATGAACAATTAACTTAAAAATAGCGTGACACTTACAATTTAGAACAATACGATCATAGGTGTGTGTGTGTTGTTAATCTGTATAATACCTCTAATGCCTCTTGGCTATGAACTGAAGAAAGCTCGAAGTGAATTGCAACAGCAGGAAACTCGGTTTAGTCTCTGCTAAACAACGAAAAGAAAAATGCATTTATTGAGTTCCTATTACATGACAGTCACTGTATTCAGTGTTCTCAAAACAATCTCAACTTTCATACCCATGCAAAGGAAATATTTGTATTCACATTTGCCAGATGATAAAACAGATAAAGCCAATAGTCTAAGTCATAGCTACTTGGTGGCCAAACTGGAATTAAAACCCACATCTTATTTCGAATATAAATTCTTTGCTTTACACCTCCTTATCTCAAAATCTCTCAAGGAAGGTTGGAAAGAGCCACAGAGCTGAGGCGGGCTGTACAACATGGTTTTCAGGACAGTGGTGCCCATTACACCAGTGCTAAGTAAGCACGTTTTCAATGGCAGAAGAACTGTCATATGTTTTTAAATTTTTTTTAATTGTGTATTTGTTTTAAATATATTAGAAAACATATAACTAGTATACCAAGTTCATTATCCTGAAAATGATGCTGTTGAAGATGAATGGGATGCATCTCACATAAACAAACTGAGTCCATTGAAAGGAAACTGTTAAGGAAACAGCAGCAGCAGTGGCACGTTAATAGGACAAACACTTTGAGAGTGGTGGCTTATACAAAGGACTATGATTATTAGGGTTAATCCAATAAAATATGCTTTAGTTAGAGTTTTCTTCCAACATATTGCAGAGTTTACTTCCAAAAAGATCATATTCTTTTATGATCTTCCAAAGGTATGATCCTCGGAGGAAGGGAAAGAGTTTGTCCTTTCTTTTTGAACTAGAACCAGTGAGCCACACTGTGGACTGGCCTTTGGATATCACTCAGGTCCTTACTGCTGCTACAAACCCTTTAATAATTTTATAATCGCCCTTGTCCTTGACCAGAGGCTGTCATTGTCACAGAACTAAGAAGCATATCTTGGGAAAGAAGGACCATGCTTCCTTGGCTGGTCACAAAGGATCAGTCTCTGCGGTTGATGTTCGTAAGGAAGACACCAAGTCTTCCCTTAGCTTGGCGTCCACCCTAAGTCAGACATACTCTTGGCCGCTTCCCTGGCACACTGGCTTTGGCCAGATCCTGGGCCTTAAGTGATCAAGAAAGTTCACATTCAACATGGGTTGGCAAAACAAAATGGGCACTGACAGATGCAAAAACTGGAATTTTCCTCTTAAAACACTTAATTTATCAAATTACCTGAGGCTGTTCTTCAGGGTAAGGGCTGGGGAGTTGTTGGCAGTGATGGTCCCCTGGGATGAATTCTGGGCACCTCACAGCTGCCAGGAGGAACACCTGGACCCCAGGATGTGCACTGAGCAGCCAGTTTCGGGTCCTGCTCCTGTGGGCTTTGGCTGAGAACAGATCACTACTTCCCCCTGCCCCTCAACTGGAGTCACTCGCTCCAGGAAAGCTGTAAATATGCTGCCCACATATGCACAATTTACCTCCTCATTCTGGTCTGGGGAGGGCCACCCTGCATAGCCTTTGGGCTGGAGCTTGCTCCCTAGCACCTGGTCAAGGCCCTGGGTGAGGTGCTACAGCACAATGACTGAGTGGGAAGAGGACTGGGGTTTGCTTAATAGATGTTATGAGACAGACTTCTTACAGATGAGTCTGGAATGCTCCTGGCAACCAGTGTACCAGGTCTTTCTGGTTCCAGGTCTCCTCTCTGGGTGGCAGTGCTCCTGCGATCCCTCCAGGATTGGGCTTCCTCTGAAAGGAATGGTCACAGAAGCAGAGCCTCGGTCCTGAATCCTGATTCTGCCATTCAGTGGACTGCCCCTGATGCTGAGCACATCCAAGCCCACCCTCTCCCTGCATATATAACACATATCCCAAAATGTGTGTATATATATATACCTTTATATATTAGCTAGATCCTGCGGGGATTGCATCTAGCAATGGTTTTCATGAGCCTGAGGAGCACAGAACTCTACCGTTCATTCTCTAAGACAATCTGGAATCTTTATGCCTATTTGCATGAGATGTCAAATAATATATGTTGCTAATAAAATATCAGAAGGAGAATGCTGGAAATTAACCAATATTTTCAGTAAGATGGTAGAAAATTGAATCAAATGCCACCGAAGAAATATGGAACCAGAAGCTCCTATTGTATTGTTTGTAAGCAAACAATAATCTAACTTTGGGGGAAACACCCTTAGGCTTTCCACAGATTTCAGAAAGGTGCTTGGTAAATTGCCAGCTTTGTGTAGTAATTTGTACCAGAGTTAGCTCAAAGTGTTAATTGAATGTTTGTGCACATTAATCTCAGGACTCATTCAGAAAGTATAGCTACACTACAAAGCAAATTGTTTTTTTGTTATTTTTAACAATCAGCCTGCCTATTGCTCTTCCTTGCCCAAGATCTATTTATTCAGCGTTGCCTATCTTGAGAACAGTTTTTAGAAATAGAGAAGTAAAATATGACCAAAGACAAATAGAATGTTAACTGCAAGAGTAATTTAGGTCAGAATAACAGAAAGAATTTATTGCTGAGTCAAATAATAGGTAATATCCTGAAAGACATTTATCTCAAGTGCCCAATAGTCCAGCTGATCTTAACAGTGACATAAATCCCCATAAATTCAGGTGCAGTTGTTAGATTATTCATTTCTTAGTACCTGCTCCCATTCCCTTTTCTCTCTAGTGGCTATAAATCCTTAAAACAAGATTCATCGATCTATTCATTCATACATTAATTCATTCAACAACACATTGAATGCATATCATTATAATTTTAGATGTTTTTAATGCAGTAAAACTTAAATAAAGGTACACAATTATAAAATATGGCTCAGGGAATATCATAAAACAAATATACTCATGGGTCTACTCTGAACCAGGTCAGGAAGCAGAGAAGTTTTAGCATCTCAAAATCTCCTTTGTGTATATTTCCAGTCACTATCTCTTCCTAAAAACGTTCTGTCCTGACCTCTAACATGCTTTAGACCTTAAATACATGGAATCATCCTGGATATATTTTTTCTGTGTGTGGGTTATCACTCAGTGTTACCTTTGGAGATTTATGCAACTTGTGTAAAATAGTAGGTCATGGGTTTGTCTTCCTACATTATTCCATTGTCTGGATAAACCGCAGTGCGTTCAATCATTTTACAGGGGCTGTTTCCGTGTTGGGGATGTTAAGAATAATGCCACTTGGAACATTCTTATATGTGTGTGTGGTATGTATGCATTTCTTTTTAATTTATACCCATAAAGGATACTGTAAAGTAGACATATCTTAAGCAAATAGCCCACTGAATTTTTATCTATGGCTACACTAACATACTTACTACCAAGCTCAAGATCACTCCCAGAAAATTCCTCTATGACCTTTCCGTATGCTGTCCCTTTTTAATATTTTCTAGTTGTCCACTATATTGCTCTTTCTCATAATTCTTTAAACATATCATTCATTTTTATTTTAATGCCCTTGTCTGATAACTCTATTTTGTTCACTAAGAGTCTAAACCCTTTGTCCTCTTTACTTTTCTATACATTCTTATATTCTCATACACCTGGTTATTTTTCATTGAGAGTGAAGCATTGTAAATGGAAATGCATAGCAATAATTTGAGGCTATCTTCCTGCAGAAATGATTCACTTTTGCTGCAGACAGGCACCTCTGCTATGGATACATTACTATAACTCAATCAGAATGAGATGATTTGTAACTGGGCTTCAGACCTTATGAGAGCTATTTGTTTTCGGTTCACTCTGAATCCCAGCAGATAGTCCTGCTGCTTTCCAACCCAAAGCTGGAGAGGTTTGCGTGGCCTTGCCCTGGGAAGCCCTGGATTCAAATCTCGGTCCCTAGTCTCTTCGTACCTGGTGATAGCTTTGATGGATTCCCCACTGGGCCCACCTCTGAACTTCCTACTCTTTTTAATTTTAGACTATGAAAATTCTCATTGGTTTAGTACTCCAGGGCCTTGTAATATGAAAATAATTTGGATATACCTTTTATACTTGTTCTCTGAGGAACATTTGGTCTGAGGCAAATTAGCGAGCAGATTAGCCTGCCTTTGCCAGAAGCCCAACTCCGTGAATGCTTTTTTATCACTGAAAACATTTTCTGATTGTCGACACTGTTACAGGTGTCTCCCATTGCAGGCTCTGCATAAGGGATTACAGACATAGAATTCAACAGGGAAGATGTCCCTGCCCTGCAGCCACCCTCAGTGCTCCAGGGGAGACGGGGCAGGGAAAACTGGGTGCTCCCTGCTATGCCATGGGTTAGTGTTGTAGGAGAGGGTGGTGTCAGGAACAGCAGTGGCAAAAAGAAGCAATAATTAAGTCTGTGTTGTGTGTCAGAAAGGTCTTTGCAGTCTAGAAGATGTTGGGGATTGGGAAGTAAAAACAGGAAAAGCTGTGGATAAATAGAAGATATTGGGAAGAGTACTTTATAAATCCACCAGGAAGTAAAGTTGAGTGCAGAGGAATTTCCCTGGGGATCAGGAGAGGAGTGAGGGTGGGACATTGCAGTCTGAGGGAAAATGCACAAAACGTCTAGGCTGATTTCCAGGTCTCTCATTCTTCCTCTCTCCTACCTCCCAGGTGACTATTTGCTTCTAGTTTGTTTTACATTTTTAACTTTCAGACATTGTTTATTTTTTGTCAGCCTTATTTCCATTTCGTTTGAGACTTCGTGGAGGAACAGCGTTAAGACCACTCAATTCACCAACTGTTGCTACCCACTCCGCAGCCTGAGCATTGGAGGCTGCAGACTGGCCTCCGTGGCAGGCTGGCTGAGCACTGTTCCTGCTGCCCTATGATTGTGGGGGTACTGGGAGGGGCTTGCCCTGGGGCTCTCTCCTCTGCCTGAGGAGATGTTGCCAAATACTTAAGTTTTCTCTATGGTTACTTAGAAGCTTTAGGTTCCTGAACTGAAGCCAGGAAGATACCCGAAGAATCAAAGCTCATCTATTTCTAACAAACCTAGCATCTTTGTCATCTTCTCCAAAGGCTATATTCACAGACACAAGTGGTTTGGCTTTCCAAGTGAATGCCAATTCAACAGCAACAGCAACAATGAAACCCCTAAACAAACTATATATATATAGTTTGTCCACACACACACACGCACACACACTATATATATATATATCTTAGATCTGAGGGCATAAACAGAAAGCCCCGAGTGCATAAGGGCAGGACTTTGGCCATCTGTTTCATATAAACTGATTTTTAAATCACACCACATGATTGGGCTGGATCTATATAAACATCTGGTTCAACCTTTACAATAGTCAAGTTTT
Organism: Tonatia bakeri; assembly: GCA_004024845.1. Lineage (NCBI taxonomy): Eukaryota > Metazoa > Chordata > Mammalia > Chiroptera > Phyllostomidae > Tonatia > Tonatia bakeri. Next base: position 893,329 of record PVIA01000005.1, read on the forward strand.
CTCTTTCGGCTTGACTTATTTACACTGAACTTGAGCTTCATAATGGCCTCATCAGTTGCAGACATGGCCTGTGTAGCTTATTTTTTTCAAGCAATGTGGCATAATTCAGGAGTTAGTTTATGAGAAACAGACTGATAACCCGGGGCACACTGGGACAGGGCTTTTTTCTGCTTACTTCTATGGATTTTTATTTTTTTCAGCAGCCTTTCAGGAATCATACTCAAGACAATAGACGGAGGATTGCCAAGAAGTTGTTATGTCTTGCTATTATTGTGGGAGTGAGGGTTTCATTAGAACAGATTAGTCAAAGAAAATACACAGATGATGATTCCAGGCGAAACAATTTGTTACTTAAGCAGTCTATTCGTATCAGAAATCTTGTGTAAACTAGGGTAGAAATCTGGTTCGTATGTGCTCTTTTTTCCTTCTCACATTAGCCCTATTCTGCTTTTTGCTTCCTTCTCAAGGGAAGATCCATTTTCAATCATATTAACTAATGTCTGGGGCTCTTAACAAGACATAAGCTTTAGTTATATCTTCAGAGTGTTTTTTACCACAGTTGGTCTTACGTGAAGTTCATTCGAACCCTAGACAGAAGTCACTATCGTCTTCATTTCCTCAGCCCGAATCTGTAGCTGGAGGGTTTGGAGGTTCCCGCCCCCTCCCCGGTAGTGGTGTGGCCTCTGGGAGCAGACATGCGAGTGAGGTTAGGGTTTCAGAGGAGGGGTGGACGGGCTGGACTAGATGGCTGTTTTGCAGTTCTTGCAAGCTTATCCTCCCGGAGGATGACATTCTCTTTTGATGCATTATTTTCCAAGTCTGAAGAATATTTTTCTTTTCCATGTGTAGTATGATAACTCAGGGAATTATTATACTCCTACACAATTCTCAAGGAAATCATATCTAAACTTCTTTCTTGGTTAAAAAATTGGCTCTTTCTTCAACAAGATAAGTCCAATAATGTTTACTTATAGATTGCCAGCCAAAGAAACATATCACAAGTAATGTAGCACATATAAAGACAGAGAGAAGGGACTATGTCTTATTTTATTTACCATTTACACTCAGCATCTGGGTTGAACTTCAGGTACCGCAAGTAAAAAGAGAACCAATGTTCATTAAGGGCCAACTCCATGCTATGTGCTTTACGTAAAGTATATTATTTACTGATAATCACCCTTGTGAGGACGGTGTTCTCAAGAGTTTAAAGCTGAGAACAGAGTCTGACATGTAAGCAACAAACCTTTGTTTTTAAGGGTTGTTTGAAAAGAACTTCATGACCTGAAGTTTTTCTTTAATTGTCTAAGGTAAGTCACTAAGCATTATAATATCTTGCAGGCATTATTTTTCTTGGGATTTGGTAGAATACTCTAGGTTGAAAAATGAATAGGGAATGTGACTTTTCAACTATACTGATTATCTTCAAAGAAAGAAGGGACTTGCTTCTTTAATTTTAAATCTGAATATCTACTTTAGGAATGAGAAACATTGAAAGTTCATGTGCATGTGACTGAATGTGTCTTAAAAATCTCATTTAACATTTTAGCTATTTCAAATCTTGAAGGTGTTTCAGGGGCAAATAAGTATATGTGTTTTACAATATCAATTAATGAATTGAAATTAAAATATTTTCTACTTTATTATTTTATCATTTCACTCTCTCATAACACGTGCTTATATATGTTACTTTTGGGGAGTTAAGGCTTTAAGATGGGTGCTATGCTTTCAACTGAACTTTAGGTTCCTGTAATTTTTGAGGCAAGACCAATCACTGTTCATCAATGTGATTGACTTTATTTTATGCCCATTCCCAGGCACTTAGGTCTTTGATTCCCTTTTGATTATCTTTGTCTTCAAAGGCTCTTTAGATGAGAAATTCACAGGCCTGTTAAAGGGAAGGGAAAGGAGCAATGTTTCTTAGGTGTCTCCTTGCACCAGGAAGAGGATTGCCAGATTTAGCCAATGAAAACTTGGCAATTCTAGTTAAATTTGAACTTCAGATGAGCAAATATTATATGGGACAAATATATTAAAAACTATTCATTTTTTATTTGGCAACCTTAGTCAGGCACTATGCTATGCTTTAAAATTTTACCAGTTTGCAACCAAATATCACTCCTTTGTAGACAAGAAGACGGAGGCTCAGGTGGCGTGTGTGCAGACTGCGGCCAGTAGCACTGCCGCTGGGGTTTCAAAGTCCAGTCATCTCTGATTCCAGTGTCCACTCACTTTCTCACTCCCTGTGTTGACTCCAAGGGTGTGTCCATTCATTTCAAAAGGGCAAGCAAGATGCTAAAGCAAATCACAAACATGGCAACAAGAAATCAACTCCCCAGAAAATGCCAACTTTGTTTCATTCTTTTAATTAGATCTTACCACTCTGAATTCCTAAAAGAAGAAATAGATGTATTACAAATTCAAGACATAAGAAGTCATCACAATTCTTACCTCAAATGCTGCTTGAAAGCTTGACATTTAAAGTCTTTATCATCTCTTGGGACAAAAGCAACCTCCATAGAGAGGCCTTGCTAGATACCGTCCACGTGTTTAGATGCTTTGATTCTCAGAGTTTGATGCTTAGACTTGATTTTTCCATTTTTATTGAGGATTTGTACTTTTCCTTTTAAGGGGGAATTAATAAAACACATTAAATGGAAGATAAACCCTTTCAGAAAAATAGAATACCTAATGTTCATTCTTAGCTCCATTTATCTTTGATTCTCTTCTTTAAAAGTGAGAGGTACTATCGATGTTACAGGATTAGAAAGCAAATTAAAAAAATGGTTATTCAAAATTCAAGTCCCTAGTAAGCACATAATATTCTGTTATTCCCTACAGTGTTGTACGTGTGGAAGAATGCTTTAGTGAGTAATAGGGTGTTATATTGCTTGAGATTAAGTGAGGGCTCGATCAGCCCTCGCTCATTTCAGCATACCCAGGACGTTCATTTAATGTCTGAATGGACGCAGCAGACCTACGAAGGAAATTCCATTATAACGTCGGCTTTGGCTTCTTGGTGACCCAGGGTATGAAGCTTTTTTTTTTCCTAGCCACTTATTTTAAATAATGGCTATTCTTTCACCAAAAGCACTGTGCTTTGACATCTGTTTTCAATATGCTTCTGTTTGTTCTATTTTCTTGTATATACTCTGCAGAGCCTCCGCCTGACCTGGGATGACACTTTCCACCCATTTAAAGTTCCTGCCATACCAGTAAATTTTCAAGTCTCTTTCTTTTATCCTTATGAGATTTCTCTAAATCTTCTTTCATAATTCATTTGTTTTATATGAATCTCTTTTCTTTGTCTCAGAAGTAATTAAATTTATTATTTTAAAGTTTGTGTTGAATGGGATAAACATCCTGAACATGCTTTTAGCCACTGGGCCATATCTTCTAAAATATTTTCTTGAACTGAATCAGGATTGTTTTTACTGGAGCAACATCTGACATTTTAATTGTTTTTTTGTTCCCTTTCTTGTTTTACTTTCAGACATATAAAAATTGGTTCACTTTGGGGAGTATTTTTAATAATTTATTTCCAGAAATGTTTGAACATTTGTTATGCATGCTTGTACAATTTTATTTATAATTAAAAAAATTTGTGATTAGAAGTAATTTCATACTCTTAGGAGAGTTGCTAAGATAATAATACAGAGGACTTCTGAAGATCACTTACTCACTTGGATTCATTAATTCTTACTCTTCTCTCTCTCCTGTTTGTGTGTGTGTGCATGTGTGTTTATCTATTACCTATCTGTGTAAATTTTATGATGTGTGTACTGGGGAAGGTGGCCCACAGTAACAACCAGTGCTTCCACTCCAGCCAAGCGTATTTCAGCTGCTCATGCAAGCTAAGAGACAGGCATGAGCAGAGCAGAAACGATGGGCTAGGTGCAGAGGGTCACCAGGGCAGAGAACGTTGGGAGCCTACCAGTAGGCAAAATTACAAGCCCTTGCACTACCACTTCCTTAAGCATTAACCCCTGGACGTGACATCTAGGCCTCAGCTGTGTTTCAGCTCTAGGCCTGGTAAAGCAGCAAAGTCATATGGAGCGAAGCCATGGCTGACATGAGGACCAGCTGCAATGACTAAGGATGCCCCGGCACTAACCAACCAGTGGAGATAATGACCCTGAGGGGACATACCTGGAAAGTGTAAGGTTTTCTTAGACCCCGCTGAGGAATGAGTGCCAATTAGCCACAAAAAATAGGCAGAAGAGCTTTATTTTGGGATTTGTGCTCCTAGGCGAAACCTTCTCCACCCCTACTAAGGGACAGGGGCAGAGCTGAGAAAGTTTGCACCAGAGAATACAGAAGGAAGGGGTTTTATATGGTTTGACTTCCCGCCGGAGCCAAGGATTGGCTCTTGGTGAACAAAGAAGCCACATATCATTGGTGGTTCCTCGTCTGACGTCAGCACCTCGTCTCAGTTATAGGTCAGCCACCATCTTGGCTTGTAGTCCAGATGCCATCTTTGTAGTCCAAACACTATAACTGATTGTAACTTTTGTCTTACCCCGCCCTACCTAACAGAAAGCTCATGAATATTCTTTGGAGGTCCTCCCCTGAGACCTCAAATAAAAACCCTCAGGTATGAACAACAATTAAAATAAAAAAAATAAAAACCCTCAGGTGGAAGACCCCGGGGCAATTCTCTGTCTTATCTCTGCCTCTACCTCTGCCTCTGCCTCTCTCCCCTAAGCTCCAAAGGCCCTTCTTTCACCTCTCTAAGTTGTTTCTAAGCCCATTTCTTCTACAGCTCACTTCCACCTCTGTGACTTTCTAAATACAATTTCTCTTATTTGAGTCTTGGCTCTGAATTCTTCACTTAGAACTCAAGAACTGCGGTTGCTGAACTGAGGGTGCCATTTGCCTGCTGCTAAACTACAATTCATCTTAATTTTGACACCATTTACACAAAGATTGTGTCAGACCCACAGTTAAGGGCTCAGTCCCAGAGGTGCCCCAAACCACCACTGCAGACACCAATCACAAGTCCAGGTTGTACCTTGTGTTTCTGAAATGGCTGTAAGACTGGAGGCTCCAGTGGGTCCTCTCCCCACACTGAGTTGGATTAGCTTTCTAGAGTGACTTACCAAACTCACAAAAACATTTTACTTACTAGATTACCAGCTTATTAGTTAAAAAGATATTTATATAACTCTGGAACATGTACGTAGGGAACAGTACAGGGAAGAGACCTTGAGCTTCTACACTCTCTGAGTGCACCACTACTCCCAAATCTCCTTGTGTTCATCAGCGTGGAAGCTCATCTAAGCTCATCCTTTCTGGGTCCTTATGGAGGCTTCATTACACAGTCATGATTGATTAAATCTTGGTCCCTCTTTCCTTCCGAGGAGGTTGGGGGTGCAGTTGGTGGGAGGACTGAAAATTCCTACCCTCCAATGGATGAAGGGGTTGGCTCCTTGGCAGGCTGCCTTCTTCCCTCAGGGCTTTCTCTGTAAACTCTTCAATGTAACAAAAGGCACCTCCACATCTTACCACTTAGGAAATTCCAAGGGTTTTAGAAACTCTGTGCCAGAAATAGGGATGAAGACTAATACACAGTTCTTATTAAAATCACAATACCATGTGAAGTACCTATCTTAATCATCATCTAACTTTATTTTTAGCACTTTACTGAGAAGAGAAAATAATGTTTTTTCAAAGAAATAACTTGCAATGTTATACTTCTATTTTTTCACAATTCCATTTTCCTTCAATTTTTCTTTTTTATGTAAATTTATTTTTATTTTATTTCCTTCAGTTTTTCATTGACCACATGTTGTCATTATAACTGAATGCAAGGGAAGCCAATATCATGAGACAGGTGCTGGTGAGAAGGAAAGTGGTTATTCAAGTACCAATCGCCTGAGAAGATGGAGAGCTCTTGTCTCAAAGCCCATCTTAACATCTCAGGGCAGGCAGAGTTTTTACGAGGGAGAGGGAAAGTGGACCAAAGAGATGGAAGAGAGGAGGTTGAAACATTCTCTACATGAAGACCAGCACAGTCCATTCTAGTAAGAATTTCCAGACTGGTCCAGAGATGTTCTGGTAGGCATCATTCTGGTTTTTGTCATCCTGTTTTTACTGTTGAAGGTCAGCAAATCTCCCACAGCTGGGATGACTGTATCTTTTGAAGTTAGTTCTTAGGATTCTTGTACAAATGTGCTGTTTATCTACAAGCTACACAGTAGTCAGAGCTAGCATTCATAGAAACAGTGTAAAAAAGAATGGTGGGTGGGTTACAATTCCTCACTGTTACATTATTACTCATTTTTAATCCACTTAAACCTGCGTGAGAAAACAGCTTCCTAAACTTGGTGTGTGGCAGTAAACAGAGTATGTAGTTATGTTTTGTTCCACTTTGTGTCAGTCAAATCTGTATAATAGATTAAGTTGTAGAACTTTATCCAATCCTTAGCTTCCAGAACTTCCACCTGGTGAAGTTCCCCAAATTTTAAGTTGGATTATTTCATCCCATTGTTGAAACTTCTGACATTACTGCAATAAAGGATGGACTTATAATACTATAATTCTTAGTGTGCAATGCTACTGCAACTTTTCCTCTTCTGTTCCCATGACAGCATTTTATTTTGGGAGATGACACTTCTCAGATTGAAACACACCACAGTTGACCTCCCAGATTTCTTCCCTAATTTTTTCTAAGCATTGATGTTTTCCAAATCAATAAAGAAGGGATTGATGATGCAGGAACTCTACTCTGGCTGCCACAAAAAGTAATGGAATTTCCTCAGAAAACTAAAAATGGAACTGCCTTTTGACCCGGCAATTCCATTTCAGGGATTATACTCTAAGAATCCTGAAACACCAATTCAAAAGAACCTGTGCATCCCAATGTTCATAAAAGCACAATTTACAATAGCCAGGTGTTGGAACCAACCTAAGTGCCTGTCAGTAAATGAGTGGGTCAAAAAATTATGGTACATTTATAATGGGATACTATGCAGCAGAAAGAAAGAAGGAGCTCCTACCCTTTCACAGCAGCATGGACGGAACTGGAGAGCATTATGCTAAGTGAAATAAGCCAGAGAGTGAAAGACAAATACCATGTGATCTTGCCTATAAGTGAGACCTAATCAACAAAACAAACAAGCAAGCAAAATATAACCAGACGTTGAAATTAAGAACAAATTGACAGTAACCAGAGGGGAGGGGGAAGGGGATAACAGGGGGCGGGAGGGGGTAGGGTCACCAAGGAAAATGTATAAAGGACACATGGACAAAACCAAAGGGGTTAGGATCGAAGGTGGGAGGTGGGGATGGGTGGGGTGGGGCAGGGGAGTGGTGGACATAAAATGGAGACAACTGTACTTGAATGACAATAAAAAAAGGAAATAAAAAGTAATGGTCATGTATTTTAGGGATGGAGATTAATGTTTTGGTGGGTACCTTCCTGAGAATGTGCTGAAGAGTTTTTTTCTACTTACTTTCAGATGCACTGTTCCCCTCCCCCACCGTCCCCATTTGTGGTGATACAGCATGGATGCTGCATTTATTGACCTTTCAATAAATTTCAAAACTTTCAATTTAGTGACAATAAATTCAAAATTCTTAGGTAGTTGACTCTTCATTCTACTTCACAACAGGAGGACAAAAATAGTGCTGCTCTTTCTAGGTGGAATCATTAATGGCTCATAATACTCTAAATGTTTTTAGTTGTTAATGAGGCAGTGATTATTAATTTAATAGTTACATTCAAGGCAGAATTTATTCTGTTTCTAATCTAAAATTTATTTCGATCGTATAAGGTATAAGACATTTAGCAGAATTAATATGTGATACATATTACCCGTTCATTCTTTCATTCATTCATTTTGAAGGTCTGAGGAACATAGAATTTAAGTGTAAACTCTGTATTATAAACATAAGGTTAGGTTCAATTCCTCAGTTTAATTTTGATAGTTTTGTGACCATCAGTAGGTTTTTAACTTTCTTAAATCCAATTGGCTACCTCTAAACTAAGAGTACTACCAATTTCAAAAATAGCTGCAAGGATTAAAATGTCATGGAACTTAAATTCCATGGCATTGTATGTGACTCACAACAGGTGTTCCATTCGTGACAGTTATGGCTGGTTTCACGTTACCCATGCTTTGTGCCCAGGAGAAGTCCGCTCCCCGTCTATGCAGCAGAGCTCTACGGCCAGCTCATCGACGGCAGCTGGCCTGCAGGGTGCACTCCTAAGCCATGAGGGCACATCATAAAATGTCTATGAGCCTCATATTTCATAGTAAGTTACTTTTGCAGTTGACTGTAAAAATATAAATGAAAAATATGATATATATTCCAGGCCTAAATTATGCATATTAATGAATAACATAGTACCCTGCTGTATGTATCCTGGTCCGCTCTATTCACACGATTACAAGGACACTTAGCTTTGAATTGTTCCAGTCTGTGGGTTAATTCTAATTTCATATGACACCAATTTCAACAACTTTATTAACTTCCACTGTAGGATGTAACATAAAGGCATCTTTTATAGTTGCCTGTAGTTCCAACTTGGGTTCCAGGCTCACTCTGTACCCTTGATCACGTAACTGGGCTTTTATCTTTCAAACTCTGCCTCTGTGCTTTTCTTGGTAAAGCTAGTAAATTCAGTTTCCAGGAGGAAGTCAGTGCCGATGGCACATGTGCTGGCATTTGTTTGATCTTCCCTTGTGTTCCTTAGCTTTGACGCTTCTCCATGTGCATGCCTACCACATTGGTCACTACCAACTACCCAAGTTTATGTGAGATTTCCTGGTGCTCACTGCACTCCACAGTCTCTGGGGAACATACCTCTTCCTGCCAGAGTGGGCTTCCTCTCCATATCTGCAGAGAGATTTTCTCCTTATAATCTGTCCCTCTCCAGGGCACTGGGTCAGTCCTGCTCCTGGCCTTTTTTAGACTGTCTCCTGCTGTGACACTTGACTGGGCTGGACTCAGCCAAGTTCTAAGCTATGACTAATCCATTTTTAGTAGTTAAACAATGGAAAATTATTCTAAGGTGATTGAAGATTATATTGGGGATAAAGTATTTTTTCTTATTCAGTTGGTTTATTCAAGAGAAGTGCAATGCTTATTTTTCTTAAATACTGTTCCATATGAGATTTTATTTTCTTAGGGGAGTAAGAAAATTATTTTGTTATTTTCAGTTGTTGTTCATATTTACAAGGGAAAGGCAGACTAAATTCTATAATAGAAATAAATAAAAACTATGTTTAATGACTTGTCAGCTTGAAAGACATGGCAAATGTAAAATTAAATTTAATACATTTTTGAAACATGAGGAAAAGCTAACCATACAAAAAGTAATATCATGAGCCCAGAAAGCATGAACAATTTTATGAGAATATTAATAATTTACCATTAGGAAAAGGTAAGATGAAAAACCAATATAAATACTTTGAAGCAAACATTTAAAAAATAAGTGATTGGTAAGTTGGCTATCCAATAGGTCTTGTAATTTTATTTCAAAATACATTCTATTTTTAGAGGCAGTTAATTTGTACAAGATATTTTTAAAAGATGAAACAATTTGGTAAAAGTATGTAACTTTATATCTGTGGCAATAAATGACATTAAAAAACCCCCCTAAAGGTCTGCACATTCCCCATTTCTTCTCTCCAGGTCTTCACCCCAGTAAGAACGGAATGTGGCCACTGGTGTGTTTGTTTTCCCAGACCGAGCATGTGGCACAACAAGAAGGCCACTCAAGTGCTTCATAAACACATGAACACAGTGTTTACTTTGTTATGTGGAGTGCAGCTATGCCATTTGCCTGTGGATGCTCGGATTCCTGCTCTTGCCAGGGTGGCCGTGGGGGGATTTTTGTGTTGTACAGGTTTTCTGCAAACCTTGACCATGTACATGCTTTCAGACAGTTACCACATAAGCCTAATAATTACTTTGCAAGAGGAATTGTAAATTATGTGCCTTCAGGGTGAAATGAATTTTGTTCTTGGAATTTAATACTGATTAATGAAGTCCCTGTTTTCTATGATACCAGATGGAGACCATATTTCAAGGGTAAACTCTTCAGGAAACTTCAAAATCATTATATTACTTTCTTTAATTTGAATAGACAGATATATTAACTAGATTTTTCCAGTTTTAATTTTTTAGGAGACTGACTCATTGGCTATGGTTATGAAGTTATTAATTTATCTTTCTTTTAAAAAGATATATCATGCTTTTTTTTTGCTTCCCCAAGCCCTTATATTTTTCTTGCACAAAACAATAGCTATGTGTGTCAGTCACTTCCAGCCAGGTTGGAATAACTAGTATTCCTGATACTTGTCTTCTTGTCATAAACAGCTAGAAACTGAGCAAAACATGTGAACTTGTTTTGTCGGATACTAGATACTAGGCTGTTGTTTCAGCTGAGAAGGTTGAATTCCGGCAGAATATTTACGAGGAGGGAACCATGAAGAGAAAATGTTCCTGATACCAAACTGCACATTTGCACACTGAAACCTCACAAAGCCACACAAAAACAACTACTAGAAAAGAATAATTGAACATTTCTAAAACATTTCTAAAACTTACACAAGGAATGTAAGATGCTCGGCTTCCAGCTAGCCAGAGCAGAGAGAGCTCACTGAACACTTGGGACATTCAGTGGAGACGATGAAAGGTCACACCTTGGTCACGGTACCCAACACCCGTAGAGTAAAGGTTTCTCTCCCCTTGTTCTAGCGAATCTTAAAAACTGACTACTGTGACGAAGTACTCTTTCCAAGAAGAAAACAAAATCCAAGCACTTCACAAAATAATGTTCACAATTTCTAGTATCCAAGGACGATTCATAAACATGTAAAGAATCAGGAAACAGTGTCCATAAACCAGCAGAAAAACCAGCCAACAGAAACAGGCCTGGCAATCACAGAGAAAATGGAATCGTTATTAAAGCAGTCATTATAATCATTATAAATACATAAAATCAAATACAAACACAATGAAGACAGAAGTTAAAAAGATTAAAAACAAATGAAATGTATAGACATGAAAAATGGAGTAATTAAAATAAATAATTCATTGGATGGTCTTCCACATTCACTGAGAACATGAAAAATGAAGCACAGGGTGAACAAAAGGGTGAAAAGACATGGATCTCAGTGCCACGCGGGAACATATGAAAGAAGCCCAAATACATAGAATTGGATTTGCAGAAGGAGAAGAGAGTCTAAAAAATTTTAAATAAAGGCTAATTGTTCTCAAAACAATAGAACTAAAGTGATGGAGAATAGGTCAGTGGTTGCTAGGAATTAGAGGCTAAAGTACATGCGGATTAGTCAAGATTCTCCAGGCAAGTAGGACCACGAGGAGACAGATGAAGTAAGGCAGTAGCTCACATGATTATGGGCACTGGCAAGGTCTAGGACAGGGGTGTCAAACTCGTTTTCACTGGGGGCCCCATCAGCCTTGCGGTTGCCGTCAAAGGGCCAAAAGTAATTTTAGGACTGTATAAATGTAATTACTCCTTAACAGTTAAGCCAAAGTTTGGTGCTGCCGCCGGGTAGAAACAAGGTGCCAGCCAGATAAAACAGGGTGCAGGGCCAGATTCAGCCTGTGGGCCTTGTGTTTGCCACCTGTGGTCTAGGATCTGCAGGGTCAGCTGGCGAGCTGGAGACTCAGGAAAGCTGGTGGTAGAGTTCCAGCCTGAATCCTGAAGCAGGCTTGAGACCCAGGAGGAGCTGGTGTTTCAGTTTCAGTCATACATCAGGAAAAAGCTGATGTTCTAGTTCAAAGGCCATCACATAGGACAAAATTCTCTCTTATTAAAAGAAGTTCAGACTTTTGTCCTATTCAAGCTTTTAATTGATAGAATGAGGCCCACCCTCATTAGGAAGGGCAATCAGCTTTACTCAGTCTATTAACTTAAGTGTTAATTTCCTCCAAAAACACCTTCACAGAAACATGTAGAATAGTTTGGACTAAATATTTGGGCACCTCATGGCCCAGTCAAGTTTACACATAAAATTAACCATCACAGAGTATCTACAAATTGGTAGCACAGGGGATTTTGGGGAAGTTTGGAACATTACCGTATTCTGATTATGGTGGTGTTTTATACAAATATATACATGTGTTAAAAGCCGGAGAACTGTACACAAAATTAAAGCAGAGTCCATTTGACTATATGATAATTTAAAAAAGTAAAAGTAGAAAAATACTAAAATAAAAATGATAATATGCTACAGAGTTTGTAGCATACGTTGAAGTAAAACATATCACAAGAAAAACACAAAATCTGGAAGAGGATAAATTGAAGTGTATTTTTACATTATACATGAAGTGCCGTGACTTATGGATGCTGCTGTAAACTCCAGAGCAACCAGCAAAAATAAAAATAAACAAAGTATACCCATATATCAAAAGAATAGATTAAAATACTCATTCCAGCCAAGTGACTACAGGAGCAGAGGGTGGGGAGGGGAAAGCAGCAAAGAACAGATGGGACAAAATTTTCAGCAGTGATATGCTACATCTACGTGCAACCATATCCAGGATCACATTGGATGTCCATGAACTAACCCTGCAATAAAAGGCAGGAATTGTCAGAATAAGTTTAAAAAAAACCCTCAAATGTATTCTGTCTACAAAAACTGTACTTTAAACATAAGAACACAAATAGGTTAAAAACAAGAGGATGGAAAATTATGTATCTCTAAATACAGTCATAACAAAGTTTGATAACTTATATAACAGGACAAAAATGTTATCAAGGATAAAGGTTAAAGTATACAAATGATAAATAGGAATAATTCATTTAGAAAACATAATAATCCTAAATAAGAAAATGCCCATAACAGAGCTTCTAAACATATGAAACAAGTACTGAAAAATACTGAAAAGAAAAATAGATGGGACCACAATTATAAATGGAGATTTAAACAATCCTCAGTAACTGAGGTTCTGAGTCTACATAAAAATCAGTAAGGGTGAAGAAAACTTAAACAACACTACCAATATGACTTCACTGATATTTATAGGACAGTACAATGAGAGCAGAAAACATGCTTTTCAAGTGACATCAAATGTTAAAAAAACTAGCCTTTTTTTAGGGCAATAAAAACATTAATAAATTTACAAGAACTTAGATTACAGAGAGTATATATTCTGTCCTCAAGAAAATTATATTAGCAATAAAAATACACAAAAAGCTATCTGGAAAAATCACAAAATATTTGGAAATTAAAAAAAACACTCTTCTACATAACTGGTGAGCAGAAGAGAAGACAATTTAGAAAATATTTTAAATTGAGTGGAATTAAATCACAACACAACAAAATACTTAGGGTGAAGTTAAATAATTTTTTTGAAGGAAAACTATAGCATGGATGTATACATGGTCAAATCCTGTTGAACTGTATGTTTAAAATAAGTGGATTTTGTTTTATGTAAATTATGCCTGTTAATTATGCCTATAGTTCTTAATTATGTTAATTAAGAATTATAGCTTTTAAACTATTGAGGAAAACACTCATTGCACCAATTTAAAGGCCCAAGGATATTTTCATGATTATCATAATTTTGTTGAGATTATTTAAGATTGTTCATTATGTATTAAGGAATAATAACAGCATTTGTTGAGCGCCTACCGTCTTATAAACACGGGGCCACTTGTCAAGAAGGTCAGTGTGATTAAGGTCGGTTCCTGCTGTCCTGCTTGACGGGCCCCCTTTCGGGGCTGAAGCTGTGTGTGGCTATACATGCCAGATGGAGCCAAAGCCCAAACCGTGTATTGCTTGAAAGCAATGTCATTTATGAACAAAACTGTGCAAAAAGTGATCACAACAATCAAAAAAAGCCTGCAAATACACATTCACCTGTGCTTTTTCTCCATTTTTATTCATTCTAAGCTTCTTTGAGGATCCTGAGAATAAGCACCCATTGTTTGGTCATCCCACGTGGAGAATCTGAATCTTCCTCAGTGATTTAAAATGATCTTTGTCTCTAAGAAAAGAATCTGGGGCTCACAAGCCCTATGACCCTAAATTGATTTTAATCTGGGTTTGTGTGTTGAGGCCATGACGACCAACTCTGCTGGAAACAATATCGGCCAAATATCGTCCGGTTACCCGGACGGCTATAAACATTTCTTTCCATGGTCAAACAGCAGTCAATTAAAAAACAAGAACCAGAAATGTATCTTTATTCATGGGAAACATCAGAGATTAGTCAGGGAAAATCTCATGTATTCCTCAATGCCAGTATTGGTTAACTTGGGTTTTTATATTTAGTCCATTAAATCACTATTTTTATATTTAAATACTTACCTAAAGCCAAATTTCTTATTGCAGTAAGAGATTTCTACATATCTTAAAATTTTATCAGCTGTACAGTGACTAATAAAATGAAGATGGATCAAGATGAGAGTTGGAGATAAACATTCAAGTTTGGTGTGCATATTCTTTTTATATAAGTCAAAAAAAGAAAACAACATCTGGATAAAGAGAGGTGAATTATAATGTTAAAATTAAAATTAACATTCATGTTTTCAAACACTAATCTGTGGCTAAAATGGTCTCAGTTTGGTACAAAAAAAGAAATGAGTTTAAAGGAAATGATGTCAATCATTTATGTACTTATTGAAGACATTTCTTTTTTTAATTTTTGAATTTATTGATTTTTTTAAGAAAGAAAGAAGGAGGGGAAGAGAGAGAGATCAATTTGTTGTTCCACATATCTATACCTTCATTGGGTAACTCATATATGCGTCCTGACTGGGGATTGAACCTGCAACCTTGGTGTATCAGGACAACGCTCTCACTAACTGAGCTATGAGGCCAGGGCTTAAAGACATTTCTTAGTTCAGGATATTTGAAAGAAAAAAATGTGGAAGCTGTGATGAATGCAACTAGCAGATCTCACACTGCTTTTTTTCTCTTTTTCTTCCTGTAATTCACACTAAATTTTAGAAAATCTGTAATAAGTCATCTATTTGAAGGCTATCCTGTAGAAATGTATTTAATTTTAAAATTTTCAGTAGTCCTGTTAAAAAAACAATATAAAAGAAGTGGGAAATTAATTTTAATAATTTAGTTTATTTAACACAACTACCATTTCAACATGAAATCAATATAAAATTATTAATGAGTAATTAAAATGATTTTATACCATATCTTTGAAATTTGGTGTGTATTTGACACGACACATCTCAGTTAGAACTAACTAGTCAGTAATCACCAGAACTAGGGATACCTATTGTGTAGAACAGCCTTGGAGGGTCAGCTATTCATTTCTGAGAGTTCTTCTGAGGTATATTTCTGAGACAACAAAGTTGATTTCAAAGGGTCGAAGAGTGACAGGAAATAGAGTCAGCACTCTCAAATTTCTACTCAACCTGTGCTCCCCAAACTATCCTCCTTTAAGAAGAGGACCTTATTTTTCCCTGCATATTTGTTTTCATTCATATATATCATTTTATTTCAACTTTATTAAGATATATACCACAAAATTCATTCTTTTAAAATGTACAATCCAGTGGTTTTAGTATATTGGCAGAATTGTGCAAATATCACTTTTTTTAACATAATCCAATCCATTACAATAGCAGTTGGAATCATATAAAACAATATATATAATATATTTTGTTTGTTTCAAATCACACCTATTGTTACTCTATGAAAAATATCCTGCTTTGTTTTTATAACTTTTTATAGACATTCCTATTGGCTTTTTACAGTATTAAAATAATTAATGATTTTTTTCATTGACAGATTTTACATGTCTGTTTTATTTCTGTATATTAGCCAGTCACGTAGCAGAGTTGCAGTTCCTGCAGCTTCATTACTGAGGTTATAAACTGTTGAGGTTAAGCACTGTGTCATTTCCTTTTGTTTTTTTTCCACTGGGGCACCCACCATGGGTGCCCTTCTTCCACCCCATGGGATGATGCTTTCTGGGATCTCACAAATCATTTCTGTGCCTATCTTCTACATCAACAGTGACTCCATGGTCTTCCATGACCTTGAAGCACACACTTCAAGTCTGCACTCCTCCTATCAGTTCTTCTTTGACTTCAGGAGTTCTCTATATTCAGAGAAATCCCTTTATAGGTCTTTGTATCTTTTGTAATGACCTTTATTGGACAGGTTGCCCACCTGACTGTTATTAAAAGTCTCAGGGATCACATTTGTAAAAACATCTTATGAACTTGGCACAAACTTAAGTTTCAGAAAAAAAAAATTTCTTGTACATTCCCCTACCAGGGTGTGAAACCATATCTCAAGTATATGCCCTGACAGGAATCGAACCCACAACATTTCAGTTACAGGACGTCACTCTAATCAACTGAGTCATACCAGACAGGGCAACCCTCCAATTTTTAAGTAAAGCATTAGGGTAAGAATCGGTACTTAGAGAGAAGGTAATCCAAAATATTTATTTTCTTTTTTTATCTTTATTGTATTTTTTCCATTACTATTTAATCCCCTTATAGCCACTTCCCCCCAGCAATCATCACACTGTTGTCTGTGTCCATGAGTCCTCTTTCCAATCTCTCTACCCCTAGCTACTCCCTCCCCACCAGCTGTCATCCTGCTCCCCATCTATTAGTCTGTCCTCATTTTCCTCGTTAGTTCAGTTCATTCATTAGATTCTGCACATGAGTGAAACCATATGATATTCCTCTTTCTCTGGCTGGCTTATTTCACTTAGCATAATATTCTCCAGGTCCATCCACGCTGTTGCAAAGGGTAAAGTTTCCTTCCTTCCTTTCTTTCTTTCTTTCTTTCTTTCTTTCTTTCTTTCTTTCTTTCTTTCTTTCTTTCTTTCTTTCTTTCTTTCTTTCTTTCTTTCTTTTTCTTTCTTTCTTTCTTTCTTTCTCTCTCTTTCCTTCCTTCCTTCCTTCCTCCCTTCCTTTCTCTTTCCTTCCTTCCTTCCTTCCTTTCTTTCTTTCTTTCTTTCTTTCTTTCTTTCTTTCTTTCTTTCTTTCTTTCTTTCTTTCTTTCTTTCTTTCTTTCTTTCTATGATCAAGTAGTATTCCATTGTTTAAATGTCCCATAGTGGTTTTTATCCAAGTTGATGGACCCTGGGGCAGCTTTCTTATCTCGGAGATGGTAAATGATGTTGCAATGAACATAGGAGTGCTTGTGTTCTTTCAGATTAGTGTTTTTGATTTCTTTGGATATATTCCCAGAAATGGGATCACTGGGTCAAAAGGCAGATACATTTTTAATTTTATGAGGTATCTCCTAACTGCTTTGCATGGTGGCTGCACGGATATGAATTCCCACCAACAGTGCAGAAGTGTCCCCTTTTCTCCATTTCCTTGCCAGCAATTGTTGTTTATTGATGATAGTGATTCTGACAGGTGTGAGGCAATATCTCATTGCGGTTTTCATTTGTCTTTCTCTGATGATTAATTATGTTGAGCATCTTTCCATATGTCTATTGACCACCTGTAGGTCCTCTTTGGAAAAGTGTCTATTCAAGTCCTGTGCCCATTTTTTAATTGGGTTTTTTATTTTTTTTGTGGTCTTGAGTTTTGTAAATTCTTTATAAATTTTGGATATTAACTCCTTATCAGATGTATCAGCAAGTATGTTCTACCATACTGTGGGTTGTCTTTTTATTTTGTTGATGATTTCCTTTGCTGTGAAAAAACTTATTAGTTCGATGTAGTCTTATTTTATTACTTTTTCTTTTGTTTCTCTTGCCTGGGGAGATATATATGATAAAATATTGCTATGAGCAATATATGAGATTTTGCTGCTTATATTTTCTTCTATGATATTTATGGTTTCAGGCCTAACACTTAAGTCTTTGATCCATTTTGAATTTATTCTTGTGTGTGGTGTAACAATGTGGACTGGTTTCATTTTTCTGCATGTATCTGTCCAATTTTCCCAATACCATTTGTTGAATAAACTATCTTTAGACCAGTGTATGTGCTTGCTTTCTCTGCCAAATATTAATGGAGTATAAGGTGTTGGTTTATTTCTGGACTTTCTATTCTGTTCCATTGATCTATGTGTCTGTTTTTATGCCAGTATCGTGCTGTTTTGATTACTATGGTCTTACAGTATAGTTTGATACTAGGTAGCGTGATTCTTCCAACTCTCTTTTTCTTTCTCAGGATTGCTGTTAGTATGTGAGACCTTTTGTTGTTCCATATACATGTTTGAAATATTTGTTCTAGTTCTGTGAAATATGCCATTAAAATGGATAGGAATTGCATTGAATCCATTGATTACTCTGAGTAGTATTGACATTCTAAGGATGTTAATTCTTCCTATGCATGAACACTGTATGTGCTTCCACTTATTTGTATCTTCTTCAATTTCTTTCTTCAGTGTCTTATAATTTTCTGAGCTTAGGTCTTTTCCATCCTTGGTTAGGTTTATTCCTAGGTATTTTATTCTTTTTGTAACAGCTGTGAATGGGATTGTTTTCTTAGTTTCCCTATTAGTTTGTTATTGGTATATAAAAATGCAACTGATTTCTGGATATTAATTTTCTATCCTGTTACTTTGCTGAATTCATTTATCAGTTCTAGTAGTTTATTGGTGGAAGCTTTAGGGTTCTTTATATACTATATCATGTCATCTGCCAATAAAG
This sequence comes from Tonatia bakeri, assembly GCA_004024845.1. Classification (NCBI taxonomy): domain Eukaryota; kingdom Metazoa; phylum Chordata; class Mammalia; order Chiroptera; family Phyllostomidae; genus Tonatia; species Tonatia bakeri. The sequence goes on from PVIA01000005.1 coordinate 911,902, forward strand.
ACAGTGTTACAACTTCCTTTTCAATTTGGATGCCTTTTATTTCTTCTTCTTGTCTGATTTCTGTGTCTAAGACTTCTAGTATTATGTTGAATATGAGAGGTGAAAGCAGATATCCCTGTCTTGTTCCCAATCTTAAGGGGAACACTTGTAGTTTTGTCATATATGGCCTTTATTATGGTTAGGTATGAACCCTCTAATACTACTGTGCTGAGAGTTTTTATCATAAATGGGTACTGGATTTTATCAAATGCCTTTTCTGTGTCTATTGATATGATCCTGTGGATTTTATCTTTCATTTTGTTTATGTGGTGAATCACATTTATTGATTTGCAAATGTTGTACCAACCGTGCATTCCTGGAATAAACCCCTTTTGATCATGATGTATAATCTTTATAATGCATTGCTGTATTCAGTTTGCTAATATTTTGTTGGAGATTTTAGGATCTATGTTCATCATGGATATTGGCCTATACTTTTCTTTCATTATTTTCATAATTTTTTCCTCCCAATTTTGGTTCTAATATTAAAATTACATATAGATAAAAAATGTAATCAGATTAACTTTATTTAAAAACTAGTCCATGTAAGATTTATGCATTATTCATATTTTGCTAAAATATAATTAATGATGGGAAAAGCAATAAACATGTAATGGAGGAAAAGGAAAATCATTCTGTTGGTTTATGATAATTTTTTCTAGAAATATGGGTAGTACATACATTTTAGATAACAAGGAATTTCAATTTGGAAATTTAATTCCACCAATCTATTATGTTCTAGACCTAAAATGTGATTTGTTTAAATATATTGTTTCATTATTTTAATTAAATTCTATTTTATGATCATCAATTTGTCATGACCTTAGTAAGCACGAGGCAAAAATGAAAGTGGTTTTAATTTAGTGCTTATAAAATCAACAGGGCTGAGAGGGTCTGCTATCATTTATTACATTGAATATTTAATTAGAACTTGAAGAAATATGTTTGAGCAAACTTTAATGCATGTATTAGCTAAGATTACGTGACCTTGAAAGGATTTGCAAATATCTGCAAAGATAAGCATTTAAAAATTGCAATTCAAATATTTATAAAATGCTAATGAGGCATCTCTTGTCCAACTCCAGTCCTGCAGTTCCAGCATTCCAAACAACACTGTGTTTGCCTTTCACTATTTGTGACCCAAACGTGTTTTTTAGGTATTGTACTACTTTGTTCAGAATTATTTCTTTACTAACTGAACCCATCTTTTAGAATTCCTATTCTGGTGCCTTGAGAAAGTTGACCCAGAACTCAGACTCCAAATGCCCCTTTAACATGCACCTGAATAATGTAATATACTAATATAATACATCATATCATATACAAGTGTGTATGTAAAAAGTACATGTACAAATATTAATATGTGTGTATATGTATATATACTCAACCTGCTCCCAGAGAGACCGAAAACCATCACACATCTCCAGTTGGGGGACAAACCCGGGAGCCAAGATGGCTGACCAAAATAAAACAAGACAGAAAGAACAAGTGTTCAGGTGAAATTGTGACAGTGAGAAGATGAAGCTCATGGGTGTCCTTCTTAAGGAGACAAGATTGGCTTGTAGCTCTGTGACTAGAAGCAGTCAACCACGTATGCAGTCTGATTTCAAGGGTCTGCGAAGGCTACTTTTCACCAAATAATTTACTGTTCCACTGCCTGTATTTAAAATTTGAGCATTTACTGGGTCCAAGACACTCTGCTAGTGTGCATGGGTGGAATAGTTTTTTTTTTTTTAAAGAAAGACAAGGAAATTATTCCTTAATTTTTTTCAATTACTGTTTACAGTTAATATTATTTTATATTAATTTCAGGTGCACAGCATAGTGGTTAAACAATCATATACTTTACAAAGTATCCCCCCAATATTTCTGGTAACCAACTGACACCAGGAAATTGTTTTTAAAGTGATTAAATTTTAAGGAATTAATAACATAACAGAATTTTCAAAAAGTTAACTTTCCCTAAGCAGTTCCCTTTTTCTTTTGGAAGAAACCACCATTATGTAAGAAAATTCCTGAGTAAAACTTTGAGAAAGAAGCTGAGACCCTGAACAAATATTCATGAATAAGCTCACCAAAATTTTAACGGTTGTATCTGAGAAATACAGGAGAGTTTGTGCATAAAGAGAGCACCAAGATAGCAGAACATCACAGTGGCTGGCTCAAGAATTTTAACCTAAAATTTAATTGAAATTATCTATATTTTGGGAACAAAAAAACCTCATTGTCACACCAAGTATTCAAAGTTGTTATCCACTCCAGTTTTTTGCAAGCTTCATACATATGCATATGGCAAGTAAAAGAAAAAAAATGAAGCTTTTCTGTGATGCACAACAAGTTATAAACTGAATTAATTTAGTAGAGGGAGGACTTGGAACAAGCAGGAAATCATGAGTGTACAAGCCTATTAGGAATTCATAGAAAACTTGAAGAGATATTTACTCCCGAAGTGTCTAGAAATATGATCTTATTTAGCTCTTAATTATCAGATAGACTGCAGTTTATATTGGACTTGTAATAATATATAGTTACTAAGATATATAAGTACTATATTCTTTACTGGGCACTTTATGTGGTGTTACTTTTAATATTCACAGTGAACTTTTAAAATAGATGTTATTTCTGTTTTTTACACCTGGTTCTAAAAAAGTTAAGATATTTGTTCAAAATCACACAGCTATGGATTATTAAAACCAAGATTTAAACCCAGTTCTGATTTCCAAGTTATTCTTTTCTCTGTATTATATATATGCATTTATTTTGAAATAAATAAATGTGTATTTGAATTTACAAATTATATATAGCAGTAGATTAAAAAAACTTTCAATAAAAAGCATAGTGCCAGGTTAAGTAGGAAAGGGTGACCTTGCAGATGCATTGGCATGGAAGGAGTCTTAGAAATGGGGGAGCTTGCCTTGACGCCTGCTGAAAGGGGCCCGCGTGAGGCCATGGAGGTGCACAAGGACACGAGGGGTGATGGGGGTGAAAGGGTAAGAACCGCAGGCACTAAAAAGTCAGGGAGAAGGGCACTGAATTCAACTTCATGATTTTGCCTAGGATCCACCCCTGCCTGGGACTTGCAGTTCATGGTTTAATTCTTTCTCTGGTCAAAGGATGATGGACTGAGTGACCTTCTCTTCTCAGGAGGACTTCAGTTGAATTGGTAATTGGAGATGTAAGCCACAAAGCATGGAGAACATTTTTTTAAATCTTATTTTTTCCCCCTCAAATTAACAAAAGGGCTAAGGTACAAAGGTCAACCTTTATTATCCAGTAAAAATGCCCTATTTATTTTTAATCAGTTGGCTGGTAGCCTGCTGATGGTGATGAATGCTTGCCTTTGTGCAGAAGAAGCCTGTTGGACTCCAACTGTCCAGCCAGAGCTATTTAGATGGACGTACCTTGGAGGTGATGCCTGTGGCTGAGGTCACGGACACTCACAGACCCTTTAAAAATGTTGAAGTGGCCCTGGCTGGCGTAGCTCAGTGGATTGAGCGCGGGCTGCGAACCAGACATCGCAGGTTCGATTCCCAGTCAGGGCACATGCCTAGGTTGCAGGCCATGTCCCCCAGCAACCGCACATTGATGTTTCTCTCTCTCTCTCTCCCTCTCCCTTCCCTCTCTAAAAATAAATAAATAAAATCTTAAAAAAAAATGTTGAAGTGATGGTTGGTTTCAATGGACAAAGGGAGGGAACTGTGCCTTGCACTTTTTCAGCCCATAGTCTATTTCCAGGGTCCTATCTTAGAAAAAGAAATAAAAGACACAGAAAGAGGATGCAAGCATAAAATAATAGAATATGTTCAAAATTAATATGAAGGGCTAACTACATGTAATTGGATGAGTTGTTAGACATGAATCAAAATCAAAACTTTTCTTTCCCTTTTTCTCTAAACCTCCTCAAAGATTCTCCTCCAGTTTTGACTCACCTTGGCCATTGCAGCCCATACAGTTGAATGTAAGTTAACATTTCACTTCCTCAGGCAGCCTTTTGTGGGCTGAGCAGCAACGTAGACATAGAACTACAAAATCATAATGAAGGCACATCGGGATGCTGTGCATTCACTCTTACTTAAACCATCTGAAAACTGATCATAGGTTGTTTCTAAATTCAGCCAAATCTTATCAGATGGTGACTTTAGTTTGCAGTAAAACAAGCGCCGTATTGTGTCACCTAGGAATATATTCAATGTGTTTATATCATTACTTTCATACCTGCTATTCATCTGCCCATGCACTTGTTAGGAGTTCCCACAAGTGAAGGCCCTGTAGAGCATGGTTTGTGGCTGCTAATTTCCTCTTAACAACACATAATGAAGCATTTTTTAAATGTAAGCACTTCCCTATGGAGTGATAATGTGGGAAATAATTACTCCAGCAATTTGTTTAGTTGTTGTCACAACAATGTTATGTAACAAAATATCGCAAATTCGGAGACTTAAAAAACAACAACCCTTTATTCTTGTTCTTCTATCGGCAGTGCAGATGAAGACTGGCTGGTTCAGCCTGGGCTTGGCCAGCTCAGCCTCTAAGCTGCAGGTTGGGATCAGGTCTGCTCCACGTGACCCCCATCTTCTTCAGACCAGCAGGCAAACCAGGCCAGGTTCTTCTCATAGAGATGGAAATTATAAATCTCTTTTTGTGAGCATATGCTTTTCTTCATGTGAATAAATACATGAGTGGAATAATTGGTAAGTTTAAGTTTTCATTAAAAAAAATCACAAATTCTTTTAAACTCTTCTCTTCAAAAGTAAGAGCCAGATCCTGGCTGCTGTAGCTCAGTTGGCTGCGTGTCATCCCGCAAAGCAAAACATGGATTCCCAGTCAGGGCACATTCCTGGCTTGCTGTTTTGGGCCCTGGTTAGGGCACATGTGAGAGGCAATGGATCGACGTTTCTCTCTGACATCAGTTTTCTCTCCCTTTTTTTCTCCTTTTCTTAGCCTCCCTCTAAAAATAAATTAATTAAAAAAATAAAATAATAGTAATTAAAAAACAAAAGTAAGAGCTTAATTTTATTCCCTTTCTGTGTGGACAGGACTAATATTCTCGCTTCTAACAAATAGAAAATGGAAGAAATAATGGTGTATGTCTTCAGAAACTAAGTCATACAAGTCATTTCAACATTCTCTTCACTATCTCTCTTGTATTACTCATTCTAGGTAAAGCCAGCTGACATATTCTACAAAGAGAATCATGTGGTGAGGACCTAAGTTTTCTTTCCAACAGCTGCAAACAACTGAGCCATATCATATGTGCGAGCCATCATGGATGTGGGCACCATACCCCCAGTCAGACTGCCAGGTGACGGAAGCCTCTGTCTGCACCAGATCAAACCCCAGTCCAACTAGTTAGGTCGCCTGGAATTTCTGACTCACAGAAACTTTGCGATGTAATACACAATTATTCACTTAGTTTTGAACCATTAAGTTTTGGATAGTTTCCTATGCCTCAATAAATAAATAATGCAGATTTTGTTATTTATGGGTTCCAGTTGTCTTTGTCCTCCACTTTACATTTATCTTTCATTTGTATCTGCCTTGTAGACTTATGTTTGAAAACAAAAGCATTATAGAGATTGTTTAACCAACTCTCACAAATTTATACAGTCAAATTGTTCTAGTCATTTGATTCTTTTATTATATTCTGACTGATACATAATTTGTTAGTAAGAGTAGTTCCATATGGGAAGAATCTTAAGCATGAATTCTCTGAATTGTTTATGGGTTATTTGGAATTAATGCTCTGACCAGACCAAATTCAGACATTAATGACTCTATTTATACATTGATACAGGGGATGCTGCTAGCTCCTGGCATTGGATGGCAATGTAGTTATGAAAATTATTACTTGTGGACACTATAATCAAATGCCTATTGAAGACAAGTTCTGGGTTGAACAGATGTTTTGTGCATGCATAAAAATAAGGAGTATGATAGGGTAAGTGGTTGATTCTAAGTGTGCTGGAAATTTAGAGGAAAAGAATGAGTTCAGTGCTTTTTAATTCCTAGCTCGAGGTCCCCATAAAAGAACTTAAAGCATCTGTGATTACCCTGAAACAAACTTCTTTACTCCATAGTCATATTGTTGAGATTTCTGAAAATCGAACTGAAAATCTCTTCCTACAGATAGCTGTCTACCACAAGAATTAATCACCCCCTAAGGACTTGTAATGTCCTCTGTTGTGGTAGTAGCGTCCCAAGGTCTGCTGATTCTCCCGAGAAACTGCCTTTATTGTGCCCTCCTCCCGTTTACCTGTCAGTAGGCTGAAGTCCAACAAGGCCCAGAGAATGAGACAAAAGAAGGTCAGAGGTATTGTACATACCAAAAGAATGGCATGATTTTGCCAATTTTTATCAACAAATCCTGGGAGATGAGTGTGTGATGGATCTTAAGAAAATAAGAATAAGTTTTAAATGTTTTGTTGCTAAAATATTTTGATATAATTATTTTTGTATATCATCCTTTTACCTTGCAACATTGACAAACTTACTTCTTAGTTCTAATTGTTGGAGCAAGTTCACAGACAGCATTTCTTGAATGAAGGGGAGGCCAGGTCCTATCGAGGAAGGACTTCACTACACTGCCAAAAGTTTTACTGTTTATCTTACTCCTAATCTTCCACCAAGGGACCTGTGGTTACTTCCTAGGGTAAAAGGAAAGCAATCCTTTTCAGTAATTACCAAAATGTACTCTCACCCCATTACAGTAGTGACTTCATGGAGGTCAAGCAGTCACCGGAGTTTGGGCTGAGGTCTCACAGTGGGCCCAGTGCCTCTCCCCTGATCTACCCTGTTACAAAATGTATAATTGAAGTAGTCATACTCAGCAACTTTCAAAAGCACTACGTCAGTTCCCTGATACATGGAATATGGGTTGTTTTTGTAGGAAAGACCTAGTGGAAGCAACCAGAGTGGCCTTTTCCTTTGAAAAGACTAAACCCCAAACAAAACCACATTCCTGCAGGATTGTAGAGGCTGTGCCATCGTCAACAAGTAGTACTAGTGATCCCTATCATGTCCCCATCCAATTCATCTCTTTGGCCTGTAAAAAAGGCAGATAGATCTTAGAGAGCAATAGTGGATGGTTGTAACTTACTCAGGTGGTGACTCCAATTACAGCTGTTCCTGCAGATGTAGTTTCATTGTTGGATCAAATCAACATACGCCCTTACATCTGGTATTCGGTCACCCATCTGATGAATTGCTTTCTCTGTGTATGTGTTAGCAAAGGTAACAGGGAGGAGATTGCTTCCAGCTGACAGGGTCAGTTGCTATTCGATCACCAGGCTTTATCAACTCTCCATCCCTATGTTACAATCTTGTCCATTGGCTCTAGTCATTTTTCTCTTTCACAGCACATCAAGCTGACCCATTATATCTGCAGTCCCCAAACTTCTTGTCACCAGGGACTGGTTTTTCCCCAATGTGGGGGAGGGGTAGTTGGTAAGTAGTCAGGAGGTGGAGCTCAGGTGACCTTCACTTGCTCCCTGACTCTCACCTCTGGCTGTGGATGGGGTGGGGGCAAGGGAGGGACAGAGACGGGAGGCAGAGTTCAGGTGAGCTTCCCACACAGCGCAAGGCAGGTTCTAACAGGTTACTGACTGGTACAGGTCCATGGCCTATAGGTTGGAGACTCTTGCATTATATTATATAGTTGATGTTATGCTAGTTGGACCCAGTAAGCAGCAAGTGGTAATTACTAAAGCCAGAGAATAGGAAATAAATACCACACACAAAAAAAATTTAGAGTCTACAAATTTGGTGTAATTTCTAAAAGGTCCCATGACCTTGAGTACATCATGGTATTCCTCCCAAGCTGAAGAACAGGTTGCTGCGTGCAGCTTCTCCCATCACTTAGAGGGGCTGTCATTCCTAGTAGGCCTCTTTGGATTTTGAAGGCAATAAGCACCTCCTTTGGGAATGTCACTCATGCTTATTTTTACAAATAATTCCCAAAGCTGCCAATTTTGAATGGGGCCCAGAAAAAACAAGCAAATAAGAAAGGCTCCGCAACAGGCCTAGGCTACTGTGCAAGTTGCTATGTCATTAGCACAATATGACCCAACATATCTGATGTCGCATGTCCTGGCATGGGAGAGACTGATTTTGTACAGAGCTTTAAGGTGTTCCTATGTGTAAGTCACAGTCAAGAACCTTTGGATTTTGTTGGCCCTGGCTGGCATAGCTCAGTGGATTGAGCATGGGCTGCGAACCAAAGCATCGCAGGTTCGATTCCCAGTCAGGGCACATGCCTGGGTTGCAGGCCATGGCCCCCAGCAACCGCACATTGATGTTTCTCTCTCTCTCTCTCTCTTGTTCCCTCCCTTCCCTCTCTAAATAAATAAATAAGTAAATAAATAAATAAACACACCTTGCTATTGAAGCAAGGTTTAAAAAAAAGAACCTTTGGATTTTGGAGCAAAACCATGCATCCTTGGCGAATAATGATTCTCCTTTTGAGATACAGCTTCTGGCTCATTTCAGAGCTTCATCAGATACTGGACACCTAATTATGGGCAGCCAAGGTAACCTTAGCTGTACGTCATAAACTGGACACTATCTGATCCACCAAAACAGAAAGTTGGGCGTGCAGACAGCACTCCATCCACAAGTAGCAGTGGTGTGTGTGCAGTAAGGCTCAAGCAGGGGGAAGGGCAATGAAGGGGTAGGAAGGTACAAGTACAGTGAATGAGCAAGTGACCCAGATGCTAGCGATCCTATTCCTGCTTCATTTTCTTCTTCTGATGCATACCTATGTTCCCATGTAGAGTGTCCTGGGAGTAACTGACTATGATAAAAGAGTTCCTGCTTCATTTTCAGGTGATTTTGCATGATATGCAGGCATCACTTGAAAGTGGACACATACAGCATATATTCCCGCTATGGAACAGACTTGAAGGGCATCAGAAAAGATACACTCCCAATGGGAAAAACTTCAAGCAGTGCATCTGGTTGTTAATTTTGTGTGAAAGGAGAAATGGCTAGGAGTATAGATTTACACTAATTTATAGGCTGTGGCTAATGATTTGGCAAGAAGGTCAGGGATTTAAAAGGAACGTGATTGAAAAATTGGTGACAAGGATGTCTGGGAAAGGGTTAAGTGGTAAGGAGTAATCAACCGCCTCAAATGAGTGCAGAATGTGAAGGTATGGGTGTCTTCTGTGGATGTTCACCAAATAGTTGAAACATTCAATGTGGATTTTAATAATCAGGTAGATAGGGTGACCCATCTATTCTTGTCATTCCCCAATGAACAAACCGGTCAAAAGACAGGATAGAAATTATGCATGAGTTCAGTGGTGTGAACTTATATTAACCAAGTTTTACTGCTGAATCATCAATCTGCAAAGAGCAGTGACTATCACTAAACTTCAATATAGCATCATTTTCAAAGATTTTTCTGCCAGTTATCTGGTAGGAAAGTTGATTACATGCTACTGTATGCCTCTTGGAAGAGCCAGTGTTTTGTTTTCACACTCCAGATTTGGATTTTAGTTTTCTGGATTCTGCCAAAATATCATTTGTAAACTAAATGAAATTTCTTATCTGCCATTATTGTATTACAGCATTGCACCTCACCAAGGAACTCATTTTAAAGCAGATGAAGTAAGGGAACGAGATCATACTTATGGAATTTACATCCCTTAACCATGGTTCTCATCATCGTGAATCAGCTGTCTTGACAAATGGTGGATGGTCTTTTGCAGTTTCAGCAATAGAACCAGTTAGATAGCAAGACCTTTCTAGGCAGGGGTGATCCTTCTGGTTATCGTATATGCTCTAAATCAGAAAATAAGTGTTATTTCCTTCAAAGCTAGGATTCATGGGTCCAGCAGTCCACAAGAGGAAATTGGAATGTCCTCTCACTATTTTCCCTGGGGTACCACCATAAATGTTTTTGCTTCTCACACCTATCACTTTGGACTCTGCTGCTCCGGAGGTCTTAGTTAGTTTCAAAGGGAGGAATATTTCCACTAAGGCACATAATAATGATGCCATTAAAGTGGAAGTTGAGACTGCCACCCATCACAATCTTCTCATGCCAGTGAATCATCATACAAAAATGTGATTTACTGTACAGCCTGGTGTAACTGTTCTTGACTTTCAAAGGGAAATGAAGTTGTTACTACGTAATGGAAGTGTATTAGTTTCCTAGGGTTGCTGGATGGCTTAAACCAATAAAAATTTATTTTCGTAATACCTGTGTCTGGAAATGTGAAACCAAGTTGTTAGCAGGGCCCAGCTCTCCCTGAAAGCTCTAAAAAGGTCCAGTCCATTCATAAGTGAAAGGGTTACTTTACCAGGAAAAGTACAACAAGCAACTGAAGTACCTTCTGAAAGTAAAAAGATTATAGAATGGTTATTAAAAAAAGATATTTATAAATACCACCTACATGACTATATGCAGAAATGAGGACTATCATACTTACAAATATTTGTTCATTATTTTAAAAGCTTGATTATATATGTTAACCAAATATTTTTGTTTTCTTACTCTAATTTATTTATTTATTTTTTACTGTCCTGCATATGATGTGTTAATAGTGTATATGTTTTTATCTCAGTATTTTAGTTCCATGAAATCAAAATCAGAATGCGGTTCAACTAAAAGAAAAATGGATATCATCCAAAGACAAAAAGGGACTTCACATTTTCTTTTGGGGAAAATATTAGCATGAGTTTTTATAGTATACCACACAGTTTTATAATGCTGGACACAAACACGACTGTATTTGGAAAATAAGTGAAGTTTAAAGACATTCATGTGGGTGCCAATGTGACAAGGGGGGCTGTAGTCGTTTTGTAATGTGACAGTTTTATATCCATTTTATCTCTCTTGTCCTCCTGGGAATCCAGTAACTCATGAAATCTGTTGGGAACCACCCTGCCTGGTTTCAGAAGCTATAACCCCCTCATGGCTAAGGCTGGGTGAGCAACCTTGGTACCATAAGCCACTGAGGAGACAAAGTTTATCTCCCTGGCAGGGATGCCACTTCTGCTCCTTTTACTTCATCCATAACTGACCCCCAGTGCTTGGTGGATTAGCCAATGATGGGTAAGATTCCCCAAAAAGGGGAACGACCTAGCACAGGCACAATCACATGGCAGGCCCCCAAGGAAGGACTTGGGGAACTACAGCAAAAGGGAGTGATGGACCCTTGCCCCTCAGCTTTGACAAAGCCTGAGTCTTCTTTCTGTCTGCAAGAAGTCTCCTAATCTTTTGGTTGCTTTACTACCCCTGCCTGTCTTAAGCCTGAGACAATGCCTTAAGCCTGAAACAATGACAGAGGGTGGTGCAACCCTGCGCTAGAAAGGGCAGGTTCCCCAGGCAATCAGGCCTAAGAAAGAATATGTAAAATCCTGTGAAACCTGTTTGTTTAGAATGCTCTCAATTAAATGATAAGGGTGTAAGCAAGAAGTGAGTTTGTTCCTCAAAGTTTTACAGCTCTGTAGCTATCTGATGCTGACTCAAAATAGGCCCTCAGAGTTCTTTGTTATCTATTGTTTGATCCTTACTGCCTGACAATGATTAATGAGCTTTGTCAGTATTCCTGTGCAAATGAACCCAATAAAAGCCCTTTGAGGAGCAGGCTCTTGGCCTTTCTCCTTTGAGAGATTGGCCACCTTTCCTCCCCAAGCAGATCATGTCTTGGTAGACTTATTCTCATCATGGTGGCCCTGGGGGTGGGGGGCCTGCAGACGGAGCCCCCCCACAGAAATCCTTTGGTACTTTTGAGTTTTTAAAAGGTATTTTACAATGCATATTAATGTCTTTTCTTAGTTCTTCATATTCTATCATTTCAATTGTTATATTATTAAATTCTCTTCTTGGTCATCTATTCCTGTTAAACCCATCCAGAGATTCTTTTATTTCGAATCTAAAATTTCTATAGTTTCTATTTCTTTGGTAAGATTTCCTATTTGTATATTCATTGTGAACATACTTTCCTTTACACTTTTAATATAGTTAAAATAATTTTAAAATCTTTTTCTTTTAATTTTTCTATTTGTGTCATCTTAGATTAAGTCAATATTGATTGCCACATGTCTTAAATATGGGTCACACTTTAAAGTTTGTTTCTTCAAAGGTCTAGTAATTTGGGGTTGTAACCTGGATTTTATGAATGATACATTGCAGAAACTGAATATTTTTATGTTCATAATGGTTGAACTCAAACGTAAAAAACTCTCTTTTCTGATATAAGCATAGTTAAAAATCTCCCTTTAGCTCTTTTATCCTTAGTTTGGCTGCTTGGAGTCTCCCCTGCACACATAATTCAGGAGGTCACAAATTTTGGTAGCTTATACTCAGAATCAAGTCTTTACCTCTGGGATCCTCCCTTTCTTGGGTTTATTCTTTTCCTTTTTAGCTACTATGTTTACCTGAACTTTGTCCTCTGTTTAAACCCATAAAACTACAGATTTTCTAATTGAAATTTAGCTACCCTGCACACTGTACTTGGGTCCTCTCTTGGAGGCAGGGTGGGGGGAACATAGAAAGGAAATGTTCACTCATTCTTTTGCTTTTTTTTGAAGTATAGATTTGTTTTAAGTTTTCTTTTTCTTTTCTTTCTCCCCACTGCTTTTGGTTGATTTCCAGCAGCCCCAGAGTGCTTTTCAAAAATAATATTTTGTCCACTGTTTTATTTTTGTATGGAAGGGTTAATTCACTAGAAAATATTTTTCATGACTGGAATCTAGAATTCAAATGTGCATTAATTTTGTCTCTATTAGCATAATTAACACTCTCTGGTCAAAGCAACTTGACATGTCCAAGCCCAAAAGTTAAAGAACAAGCAAGTATAGTTTAACATCCAGGACACCATGACAAGGATCCGACTTTATAATACAATTAGGTAGAGTAAATAATTGCTATCAAAATTGAATTTACTACAGTGGTTAGGCAACAAATATTTCCATAGACTTCATATATACTGTGATTTTTATGCCTTTCTTAATTGTCTTAAATATTAATTTATGTATTCATCAACAATTAATTTTATGAATTAACATTTATCATATTAAGTATATTGATTCAACAACTATTAAGTATTTATCATAGACCAGAATGTTTGTCAGATACTGGGGATGAAGGGAAGAGGCTTATAGTCCATTGAATGAAGCAAACATTAAAAATACTAAAATGTTTTGGAATGAAATTTGAGATAATAACCAATTATTAGCAAAGATGTTACCAATACTTGGATGCAGCTAGATGTCTACAATAAATCCACGTATCCCAATTCTCTCTGGGTGCATCCCCAGCTTTGGAATAAAGATAGTCTGCATATGAATTAGTGACAATCCCAGAGCAAAAGTGACCTTTTGCTCAGGGTGAAGGCTGAGAAGAATGTAATCTTCAAAGAAAAATTACTTTCATTTTTGTGGCAGTATGTTAGTATAAAAACTACGGCATGGTGTTTTTTATAGGACCGATATGTTGAGGCACCCTCCTACACACACATACACATGCTATAATAACTCTAGCAGTATTTACAATTTTCTATACGACTGAGAAACAGATGTTTCCAGGGCGCAGAATTCTCCAGATGGTTAGCCACAGAGACCAAGATAGAACTCAGAATAGTTTGCAAGAACAGGCATAACTGTGGCAAATACAGAGGCACTACAGTTTCTAAAGAAAGAGCCAATGGAATAAATTACTTCACAAAAAGGGGAAACAGATATAACCTACCGTCAATACCTGAATGTGAGATAAGCCCATTTGGAGTTACATCATAGGCTCAGTAGAGAATGAATGGAGGGTAATAAGCCTGGGTATTAATTTAAAGAGATGGAGAAATAACTTTGGATAGTACTAGACCAAGTGTTCTGTGATGAATAAAAGTAGAGCTCAAGAGCTAAATTTAGTTCAATTATTGAAACATTTAAAAAGTTCCAAATTTGATTTAATTTTTTAAGTATTGTGAAAATATGCTCAGTGAGTGTAAAATAGGATGTGAGAGAAAATTTCTCTACAGCAAAAAAGACACTAATAATGAGAACACATTGAATGAGCCAAAAGGGTATGTGGACACGGTCTAGGCAGAGAGGAAAGCACGTGCAAAGGCACTGATTTTGGAAAGTGTTCCTCATGGGCCATCCCAAAGGTCAGCAAGACTCAGGATTTGTTAGTGGAGGGCGCATTAAGGAAATCAGTGTTTGGTTTGCTTTTCCTGGAAAATAGATATTGACTATCTTAGTCTATTTGAGCTGCTGTAACAGGATACAACAGAGTGGATGTCTTATAAACAAACCAAATTTATTTCTCAAAGTTCTGGAGGATCACAAATTCAAGTTCAAGGTGCCTGCTGATTTGGTGTCTGATGAGGTCTTGTTTCCAGGTTCATCAATGGCCATCTTCTCATTGTGTTTTCCCACAGAAGAAGGGGTGAGAGAAGTCGCTAGGGTCTCTTTTATAAAGAAGCTAATCCCATTCATGAGGGGTCTACCCCTTATGATCTAATCATTTCACAAAAGACCCACCTCCGCAAACCTTTGTCACAAATGTGGAATGAGGTTCAAATGGTGTGAAGGCTAGAAGTCCCTGGTGAATATGCATATAAAAAAATAGAAAATCCCAAAGCCTCCACAGCCATGGCTGGGGGAGGAAGGCAGGGTTTTTGAAAGTACTTTGCATATCAATAATGAATGGCCATTGTTATAGTTATGTTAAATAATGGTCTTGCCAGGGAGATGGGTGTAACTGTGACTCCTGGGGGGCTGGAGGGACTTGCTGAGGTTGCTTCTCAGAGAGCTTGTGGAGGGTTTGCTCAGCATCAGGGGCCCTGCCTGCCAGGACTAACCAAGGTAGCCAGAGATGCAGATGCAGCCCCTGTGTGGGAGGAGTCAGAAAAGGGGGTTAAGGAGGAAGTGCAAGGATGTAGATGTGGCAGCCATGCTCTCTCTTGGCCATGTGGGGAGTAGTAGTGAGGGAAGAGACATGCTGTCTGTAGTAAGGGATTTTTGCCATGCATTTTGAAAGAGATCATTGAGAAGGGAGAGCACTGAGAAGGGAGAAGTAAGCAAGCAGCTACGTAGTTTATAATGAGGAAGGAGGCCATGCAGCCTGGACTGATAAGAAAGGAGGTGCTGCTGCTGTGGTCGTGCCTGCTCTAGCTGACTCCGGAGCTGCAGAGGACTTCCTTGCAAGATGCTGTCCAGCTACACCTGGAATTATCTGGACTATTAGGACCTGTGCCTTTCCTGAGCTTCACCATGATCCAGAGTAACACAGCACATACTGTTCTTGGGTATTGCGTGGAGGCTCATGGCAACATATTCCAGACCCTTCACAGATGAGGATATGGGAAACTTTTGGGGATGCTTTTGGCTCATAGCCGGGTTGGGAGCATGGGAAGTGCTGGGTCTCATGGGAAAGGAGGGCTCCTAGCTGAGGTGCTCTAAGCTCTCCCAAGGTCAGAATGTTGTAAAGAAAGACGTGCTCCTTCCAGCATTAATTGTTGGGTCCCTCACCAAGGCATGGAATGGACGGGCCATGGTCTGTAATCCTATGATGGTGGGGGTTAGGTTTCAACTTATGAATTGGGGGGATGGCACAAAATTCAGTCTGTAGCATTCGCTGAGTATCTTCAAGTGAATCAGAGGTATGAATGGATTGAAATTTTAAGGAACAAATGCTGGCTGTTTTTTGAAGAATGGACTGAAGGTTTTAGGATGGGAATAAGAGAGTTCTTTGCTTCAAGAAAATGGACTAAGCAGAGGGAATAACAATTATAGAGGGACCAACTAGCTGATTATTTTGGTAGTCTAGAGTGCAGGTGATAGTATTTACTTATTTCTGTGTTAAAGATAGGAAAAGTCCAATGCCATAGTAACTTTTAGAAATGAAGGTTAAACCTCTTTCCTTCTGGTAGAGAGAACTTTAGCAACTTTCAGCTATTTGATCAGCTAGGCCTAATAGAGTTCCCACTATTTCATTCACCCTAGAACTCTTCAAAATTTTGTGAAGTCATTCATGCATCTTCAACTGATAAGAGCAATATGTCAGAACATGGAATTTTCTCATTTCAATCACATAAGGAGTTATATCTTTCTGTAATGATGTATATGAAGTTAATGCAGTAATAAAGAAAATTTTATATATATCTGCTATAAAGTATTATAGAAGTATTTAGCTGAAACGTTATAATGGAGGGATTTTTTTTTAACCAGAAAAGACTTTTTTTGGGATAATTTGGCATTAGAATTTTGAACTGAATTTGAACTCAGTGGTATATGAATTAGTTTCCCCTTGGTTATATGTAACTATTTTTTTTTTTTTTCCAAGAAAAACAATTTAAAAGCCTTGGAAGAAAGCTCAAAAAGCCTCTTAATATGTCAAATAACTCTTACAAAACAATTCTTTGATGTTAAGTGTGAAAGCATCAGAAACAGAAAGATTAAATATCCTGTGGGACTTTTCTACATGAATGGAAAATGTGTTTAGTAAAACACCTTTTGGGTTTTGCCTAATCCTGAAAGTATTTTAAAAGAAAAACAAGGATTTAACAAATCCAAGAACTGCTAAATTTTTATATCCTTTACACAAACATGTTGTGATACTTAACTTCTTTTCCAGTTCCTTCAGTTTCTTTTAAAATATATTTTTGATTTTCTAAATTGTATCAAGCTGTTAGTTTTTGATGAATATTTTCAAGTGAAACCAAGAGAATTTCCAGGAGTAACTGTCGACAATGATGCTATTTTAAAGAATTTCTGAACTTAAGGTACAATGTTCCTTCCTCTTTACAACCACCCCTTCCTTACTAAACGTGACTCGCATTCAGCGGAGTCAAAGCTCGCCGTAAGAAAATGGGGGTAACGTCAATATTTGCTGGCTATGAGTAGAGCTGATCTTGCATAAAACACACCATGGATATGCCATGCCTTTCTTAAAGGATCATTGTTGTTTTCCTGAATTGCACTATTATTGATTTTTTTCCTGATTTTTTTGTATTGGTTTCTATGACTCACTTTCCTTTCAAAGAAAATAAGTGTTCATGAGGAAGGAAACTAACACTTTTCAAATATTCACTTTGGATAATGATTTGAGCTAAGCACTTTACATATATTACATTAATATTCTTTTTGAGCTGGTGAAACAAGAATTATTTTTTCTTGTTTACAGATGAACCAACAGTCAAAGGGTGAAAGTTCATACTCTGGAAATAGTGGAACTGAGCTCCAAGTTTTGACTCTTCTTTCTACTCTTAAAGTTATTGCTTTTTGTAAATTTCTGGCTTATTTTTTTCTCCTGTCATTTAAAGATGGGTTTTCCTGATGATCTGTACTTAGCTTTCTTGCAGCTATGGTTTCCCTTCTGCAATGACATCCAATCCTAAGTTTTCACTTAATATTTCTACATACATGACCCCTATGTATGCATCTGTGCCTTTTCCATCATCACTGATGTCAGGTTCTAATGGAATTTAAACTCAACTTCTCAAAAAAGATTACTTACGTATATAGATAACTTTTGTCTGGTATACGATTAATCAATAGTAGATATGAATATTGTTATAGCAGGTGTACTAACGTTTTGATTTCACATTTTATATGGGTGCGTTTTTTAGAGCCCCATACAGAACAATACCCTGAGACGAGAGTGTCCTGAGCATGTACTTCCATTTTAACATGTGCTCCCCTTGTACACCTGCATGCTTGTAAGAAAGCATGCTTTGACTTCTTTCATTGAAACAGAGTCCTACAGGGCATCTTTCCCATGACATATGAGATTCTTTGGCCAGAGTACCACTGGATTTTTTTGAGCTCGTTGTATCTCCAATGAGATTAGCAGGAGAGAAAATGGGCCAGCAATTCTTATTCCCAGCTCCCATGCCTCCCTTTCACTCTTTCAAATGTGTGGTCCCTTGTAAAGTGTTATACTGAATTTTATTATATTCAGTTCCTCTGCTGTATAAGATTTTCACACATAAAAAAGGCTCAATTATAAAAAAATATGTTTCCATTATAGATGGTAATAAAATACTACATTATGGTTATGTGAGCACTCAAATCTCAACTAGTGATAATAGAAACCATTACCCACCATGTGGTAAGCATCACATATAACCATCCATGAAGCTAATCCTAAACCTTTCGGTAATTTGGCCAAACTTCTCTATTGCTGTCATTGTTAAATGTATTTTTAATGTAATAGTTTCTTAAATAGAATCTAATATAACAATAAATGTGTATTTTAAACCCATCATGAACACTTTTGAGCTTTTAATAGGAGTCATGGGTATACAGACAACTCAAAATTATTTTACTTTTAGTGGTCTAAATATTTAAATTATTTTTAAGTAGCAGTTTATTTAAGGCTGTGAGTTATCTTTTTAAAAGCTATAGGTTTAATTTTAAAATAATTTTAAATTTACATAAAAGTTGCAATGAAAGTACGGAGGATTCTTGTATACTCCGCACTCAGTTTCCTCCATTATTGATATCCTACAAATGTGGCACATTTGTCAAAATTAATGCAACTATATTAATGTGTTCTTAGAGGTAAATCCTAAAATCCTACAGCTTTTTGTTGTTTTTGCTGTTGTTTTTTACCACTTTCTTACTTTCTGGCACTAAAGATGCTTGAGGCTCATCTTGATTATTTCTTGCCCCAGCTCTAGAATGAGCCATTTATCAAGGGAGCCCAAGTTCTATTAATGGAGAATAGAGCTGGACACCAAGAACTGAGTGCTATTTGTTCTCACTGGGGCCCCTTAGCTGAAAGATAGGGAAATATCTTTGTGTGAACATGAACATCTACCTATAAATATTTCTATGCGTAATCATCTACATTAAGCTAAACATGAATGCATTCTAAATTTTCCATTTCTAACTCATTGTCACATGCCTAACTTTAGCCTTTTTACTTAGCTTACCTGTAACTTCCCTCTCTAACAGTAAAAATCCTGGCTTGCATCAACTGCCATTATTTGCTAAGTGTTCTAGTATATGTGTGTTGTGGTTTCAGAACTGTTGACCTGTTGGGAAATGCTATCAGCTAGAGTAGTGCTTAGCTTATGTACAGTTCCTTTTGTATTTAGTCTTAGGAGATTCCACACATTTCCCAAAGTCATCTGAATTAGCACCATTTACCCCATCTCCTTCAATTAATTCATTTCATGTACTTGCAATACAGTTACAATGTCACATTCTGCATGCCATCTTGGGATCTCTGACTTCTCAAATAATTATTTTTTAAAATTCGTACACATAGAGATTTACTCTATGTGTAATACATGTCTCTGGGTTTTGATAAATGCATGATATCTTATACCCACACAGAACAGTACCATACGGATAGTTTCGCTTCCCTGTGGTGTTCGCCGGGCTTCACGTATCAACAACCGACTGCCACCAACCAGAATTGCTGGCAGTCGCCGATCTTTTTACTATTATCTGTGTTTTTCTTTTTTCCAGACTGTGATATAAATGAACTCGTACAGTATGTAACTTTGTCAGACTGGCTTTTTTTTTTCTACATAAGAATGTGTATTTAAGACACATCTATGTGGCTGCCTAGTTTCAGAGTTCGATCTTTTGTATCACTGTTTTGTCACTGTTTTCCTGACTTTGATAATTATGAATAAAGTGGCCACAAACCTTTACATCTATATTTCAATCAGTCTAGAAGTGTGGTTACTGGGTCATATTGTAAAATTGTGTAGCTTTATAAGACATGACAACCTATCTGCTAAAATGGCTGCAGCATTTTGCATTTCTACCATCAATAAGTGAGAGTTTCTGTTACTTTGCATCCTTTTCAGTGATCCATATTGCTGTATTTTTGGATTTTGGCCATTCTAAAAGATGTGTAGTAGTATCTCATTTTTTAATTTGCATTTGCCTCATAACAAATAATGTTGAGCATCTATTAATATGCTTACTTGCCATTTGTATATTTTCTTTGATATGGTATCTGTTCAATCTTTTACCCATTTTTAAATTGGTTGTTTTCTGTAGTTGAATTTTAATATTTAAAATTTTAAACTAAACAAGATATGCTCATTGTAGATTATATTGTGAGATAATTTTTCATATTCCTTTGTTCTTCAAATATAGTTTAGATATTCTTCATTTATCTCAAGTGCACCTTGTGATAGAAACCTTAATTTCAACTGGTGGGAATAGAACAGGTACTTGTAAGCCTCCTTTAGAGCTGGGTGGAGTCATGTTACTGCCCAATAGAATGTAACTGGAAGTGCTGTGTGGCTCTTAGAAAGCACCTTCTACTCTCTCCCATTGGCCCAAAGGTACTTATGTTTGCTATAACCTATGTGGCCATCTTGGCCCTTGAGATGGGGCCCAGGATGGTATAGTAGCAAGATGAGAGAGCCTGCCTCCCAGTGGATTCATAGAGCATTGCTGAGCAACTGCCTACCTTCAGATATTTATATGGGGAAATACATTTCTATCTTATTCACATCACTATTCTTTTAGGTCTCTGTTATATGCAGTAAATCTCATTCTAACTGAAACAGAGACTATAGGTTTGGTTTACTGTGCCTTTTATATGTCATCTTAGCACACTCTACGTTTCCTATTATGGTATTTTCCATGTTTTATTACAATTTCTCATTCCACTGTTTTGTTCCCTCAGTAGGATATAAGTTCTATGAAGACGGCAATTCTATTTGTCATATTTATTCTCAGATCCCATAATGCTTAGCAAATGGTTAATATTTTCTAAATTCTTATTGGATAAAAATGACTATAATATAATTAGAACTTTTATGTGAACATCTACAATTATTTTTATATGTCTTGTCTTCTCAGTTATTTAAAGAGTCTCAAGGGAAGAGACCATTATTTATAGCGCAAATATCAATATAGATTTTCAATAAATACTTGATGATAGTGCCACACGACTAAACTAAATCAATTTAAATGTATAACAAGTAGTGTGCAATGTAGTCCTAAGAGGAAAGAATACAAGTACAAATACACATTGTTTCTTTTCTTTTTTCTTTTTACCAGTAATAATGGAAATAATTGGAAATAATGAACAATTCCTCCAGAAAAGATTTCATAAAAGGTGAAAAGAAGAACATTATACAAGGTTCTCCATCTGATTACATTGGTCTTATCTCTAAACAATGGCTTAGAAATGGAAGTATTAAGTCTGTACCTCTTACTTCTTAAAAAAGTATATGGAACTCGACATTCTTGTGCAGGGGCCATGGCGATCTCTAGCCTTCCGATGTTAGCCCTTGTGCTGCCAAAGCGAGCACCACATTTTCTTTCTTTATTGCAGTTGTGGACACAAGGTGAATAAGGTCCTTGACATCAGAGAGATAGCATTTGGTAGAAGAATTCAGCAAAATCAGTGTGACCCTGACTGTGCATGCTGCAGGGAGAGAGGAGGGGAACGCGAGAGTGGCGCATCCGGAAAATGCCGAACTGATGGTACGCAGTCATACACGCAGTTTCCAGCCCACCAAGGCCAGGGGCCTTTTGTGAAGTGGAGAAAGGCAAGTCCGGGAGAAAGTGGGTTACTCATGGTTAATTCGGTATCTCTACCACCACTGTTGTCCTGTTTAACTTTGTTTCAAGTATCTCTTTTACAACTTGTTACAAAACTTTATTTACTGCAAGAACTCCTTGATTCACGACACTTCTATTGTTCTTTCTTCAAACTTGAAAATGACTCATAGCATTTAAGACTGTATTTACGCATTTTTTTGCTGTATTTTATAGCCTTCGAATATATTAAACATTTGTTCTCATTAGGCAAACCTCTTGCTTCTCTCGTTTCATGCTAGTCTATTAACAAGATAATCAATAACTGAGCATCAATAACTTATGAATATATAGTCTTAAGGATCTTAAGGTAATTGAATGGCAGCAAATTCAATCTTTGTTAGCCCTACACCTCCAGACATACTGTGCTTTGCCACGTTGCTGGGTTTCCAGTATGCTTTTTTCCACGTGAGCAGTAGTAGCGCTGCTGCTACCACCACCGTCTGTCCCAGGAACACGGCTGAAATTATTACTCTGGTCGTATGAAGTTCTAAATGCTTTCGAATTGACTCATTGAATTACAACAATCCCAGGAGTTGGGTGTTATTATTATTATTTCTATTTTAGACAGGGGAAAACTGAAACATGGAAAAGGTAAATTACTTGTTGGCTATATTCAACTAGTGATTGCTAGAAGAAGAATTTTAATCAAGATAGTCTGCTTGAAGATGGTCTGAATCTTAACGACTGAATTGTACTGCCTTTCGGGTATCTTTGGAAATGTATGATGCTATTTTATGTATCTATCCAGAGTTGCTAGTTATTTTCTGAAATTATTCTTGGAGATAGATTCTGTTCATAGATTATTGGAAATTTTCCTGGGGAAAATTCATGCTTTGATCACCCTATCCTATGTAGTTGCTTCCCAAATCCCTGAAGATGGAGTTTCAGCTAGAACTTTACTTTGTATACAAAGGAGTATTAAGAACTGAAGCAATTTCACTAAGAGATTTTCATTCCAAAGTTTGGCTCAAAGAGCTTGATGGGACTGCGATTCATAATTATAATGGTGACTATTTCAGAGAGAACAATGAATACAGTCAGGAGAGCAGCATTCAGTTGCAGTTTGGAATGCAGTGAGGGAGGTCAGAGGATGTCAGGGCTGAGGTGAATGTTTAAGAATGCATTGATCAATAGGAGTTCTAGAGGGAAAGAATAGAAAGGTAAAAATAAGAACATATTTTGGATGAGTTATTCAACAGGAACTAGAGGCCTAAATAAAGTCAACAGGGAAGGAAATTCCAGGCAAATGGGTGAACAGGATAGAATGTATGGATGAGAGAGTCTAAGAGTATTGATTTGCTAGTGGTTTGGTGATATTATATGAAAAGTTTAAGGGAGAACGTGTCAAAAGTTTGGATTCACTGTTTGCTTTTGGTAGGTAAATGGTGATTTGCAAAGACATTTCCAAGACTTGTTAAGCCACAAATATATTTAACCATAGTGCAAAAAAATCAAGATTCTTACAGAGGATCTTCTAGCAATGAGAGATAGAAGGGTATATAGTTAGAAGTTGCTGAGACTCTATTAAGGACAAGTTCTTCATCTAGTGTTTCAAATAATCTGGCAATCCACCCATCTCAATCTATAGATTTGTCTTGGATTCTTTAAAACTGAGGTATTTTTGACATTCCAGTTCCAAAGATATCCACCTACCAAGAGTTGTCTGTTGAAGAGTTGAGCAACTCATATGTTTATCTTACTCCACTGTAGAATTATGGAAAATAAAGTATCTTAGAAGTACTGATAATGTTGCTGGATATCTCCGGTGGCATCTGTTTTCTATATAACAGCATTGCATACTAGCTGTATGAAATCAGTAAGGCTATACAGTCATTCACTTTCTTCCTCTTTATTATACCCTTATCTAATTTTAAACTGTGCTCTGTGTCCAAGTTATGTTATGCCTAAATTATCTCAATACATTTTTAAATAATTTGTTTTAATTTTGCATAAACATTTATGTCATATTATTCCTTGAAATTAAACTCAGGATATTTTTTCTTGACTTAAGTCCAAAATGTTGTCAGCAATTAAAATCTTCTCCACATGATTCCATTTCTTTCATCTTAATGTGTACTATTTACTTTAATTAGATGTCCTTTTCTACCTGAGCACTCCTGTTCACTTACCTGGAATCTTGTCATACCCTGCCTTCTCCAAGCTGGTTGCTGAAACCTTATCTATTTTGTAAGGCTTAGTCTAAGGTTTGTCTCTTTCATACAGCCTTTCTTGTCTACATCAGATTGGAAAATAAAATTATGAGTAGTAACACTATTTATAAAATGTATGATTATATTCAAATAGCATTCTACAGATAGGTAGACCTGCTTCTAAAAATTCATGGGGAAAAATGCGTGTGTGCTCTCGTGTTCCCACACATACACACATAAAAGTGAAAAAAAAAACCATTAGAAAGGCATTTTAAACTAGTCATTAGGTAAAAAAAAATAAATATCAGACTTTTATCTTGGCATACTTTTGACAGTATTATAGTTTGTTCACATTTAGAAGGAAGTCAATCGGTATTTTATTGTCATCAAAGTAGAATTGTAGAGATGCTGAAAAGGTAGACTCCACTATCAAACCTCCTTTTTGTAAAAAAGAAAAGCTGGGAATATGATGCACTAAAAGTGCCCAAGATCAAAATAAATCCTGCATGGTAACCCAGATGGAGCTGGGAAGGGAACAAAAGAATAATGAAGAGTCCTATACAGAAACCACCCCCCCTCCGCCCTGCATATTTAAGAACCTCTGGAGAACAGCAGCCCTGTAGCTTCTCCCATTCCTATTGACAGGTCTATGTAGTCAATAAATCAAGTAGCTGCATATCTACATGGCCTAATTTATTCCCTAGACATTGCTGCAAGCAGGAAACAATACACAGAAAAGATGGAAGCTCACAGTGCTTGCTCTCTGAGTTGTCCTAGAAATAGAGAAATCAAGGTAACCGATGGCTTAGTTTGGTCTCCCTGCCCTCGTCAGGACTGCCCACAGTGACCTGTAGAACAGGAATTCAACACCAGGCCTCATTGATCTCGCTTGCCTCTGATCCCCTATAGTAATTAATGTGCTTTCACTCAAATTAACAGCTAATTATATTCTCTCTTTAATTATTTTTTTTTTTTTGCTCTTTCAACTGTGTTGGAGATCCTTGAGGGCAGAGGCTATTCTACAGAACTATTTCTGTTATCTCAGTGTTTAACACAGTGCTGAACACAAAGAAATTGTACAATACATTAACCAAGCCACACACTGGAGAAGTCCATTGTGTTTAAGAATGTACTTTACTAAGGCATCATATTAATAGTTCCATCATCAGTAATTCAGTTTTTATTTGAGTCAGTTAAGTTTTCACTAGATAAAAATAACATTAATTGTGCACTTATTATGGGTACAGTGTTTTCACATCTGTTATTAACTTAATTATCACAACCAGTGCCAGATTAAGCAGCAGACCATCTGTGCCATCATTGCCCAGAGCACCATTCTGATAGGAACTAAAAATCTACGAGCACTGAAATATCACTGGAAGACAAAGCATTTTTTATTTACTAGGAGTCTTTTAAGGTCTAATTCTCAAATGGTTTAAGAGCCAGCAACAAAAGCATCAGCTGGTAGTTTGGCAGAAATGCAGATCTCCTAAACCAGAATTTATTTGCATATTCACAAGATACCAAGGACTACAGTGAAGTTTGAAACCAATTTCAAGGTTAGTGCGTGGTTAGAGTTACCAGTTTTATTAACTACTTAAGGGGCATTATATCCCATGAGGCATGCTCATTGTTGCTCGCTATACTGACTTTGGGCTAGTGAGTCTAGCAAATTTCTGGACTTTAACTTAGCCAAGCAAAGTATGGCCATTTAAGGTTAGAACAAAATTGCTTGTAGTATAGCAGAAGCTGAGTATTATTGGCAATACTAGCAACTTGACTTTCAAATCAGAATGAGCACAGACAATATTCACATAGAATCCAAAACAAACATTTAAAAGTGTGGGTATTGAAGGGCACCTTTGTTCATTAATCATTAGGAATACAGGTCTTGCCAGAGTTCTTCAAACTCACCCAGTGTGCCTGGGGACCTTTGCACTTGCTCCGTCTTCATGGAACACACTGCTTTCAGGTCCATTGTTGGCTGGCTCTGTCTTGTTATTTAAGTCACCTTTTTAGAGAGGTTTTTCTTAGGCACCCTCATTAAAATAAGCCTGTAATCTCAGTTTCTTTGTCTTACTAATAGCATCTATCACTTTACAGTTTTCTCCTTCCTTCCTTCCTTCCTCCCCTCCCTTCCTCCCTCCCTCCCTCCCTCCTTCCTTCCTTCCTTCCTTCCTTCCTTCCTTCCTTCCTTCCTTCCTTCCTTCCTTCCTTCCCTCCCCTCCTCCCTCCCTCCCTTCCCTCCTTCTCTCTCTCCCCCTCTTTCTTTCCTTGCTTACTTATATGTCTTCTCCCCTAGATTATTAGCTCCTTGAGAGAAGGAATTTTGTTACTGCTGTTTGCCCTCATATTCCCTGCTCTGGTTCATGGTAGTTGCTGAATGAATGAGTCAACAGATAGTAAAATGAAAATGATTACTAAGATCAATATGCTATAATAATATATAATGATCTTTCCAATAATCATCCCTAACTTCAAGTTCAGCCCAGCTATGCATTAGGGTTTTAAGGGTTCCCTTTGAGAGATGATATTTTTTTATAAATACAGTGCATAAAGGAAAAGAGTTAGAAACTTTTTCATATTTTCAGAAACTATTGGTTGAGTGCTTTCAATACACTCACTGACAAGTACTGTTCTAAGCACCTAGTTCTGCCGCATATTGTTGCATGACTTTGCTCAAGTGACTAAGCTATTTAGGACGTCAATTTCCTTATATGTAAAATGGCATGAAATAATAATACTTTCACAACTTCATGGGTTGTTGAGATTACAAATTGGGATAATGCCTTAAAAGCATTTACCATAGAGTCTGACATACACTACTAAGCACTCAATATATTAATATTAGTTTCAGAAAATTTACATAGTTGATGCTTGGGAAGATAAAAAATCCATCCATGGATTCTGATGAATTTATGTAATAGTATCACACAATATTTTTCACTTGCTTTTTATCAATGGCTAAAGGTAAGAATATATTCTTATTCTTATTAAATGACACTATATTCTCTTGGATGAAGTGCCTATTCAAATCCTCTGCCTTTTTGTTCATTTTGGGAGTTTCACATACTTTGAATATAAATGTTAGTTGAGTAAATGTGTTGAAAATAACTTCTTCTATTCTGTGTCCTGTATTTTACTTATAAGTAGCATATTGTGATAAACAAAAGTTTTCCTTTTAATGTGGTAAATCCTTTATGTGAAAACAACCTGGATAAGATTAAAAACTACAAACCAAGAAGTTCAATACACCCAGGGCAGGAAAACTACAACAGATCATACTGAAATAAACTTATGAAAATAAATTATATATTAAAAGTTATAAAAGCAGAGAAAAAGGAAAACACATTACAAGAACAATTACAAACATAATAGTTATCAATGATTTTTTCAGAAATGATTCAAGTTAGAGGAAAGTGGAATATCTTTAAAGTGCTGTGAACAGAACTATGTAAAATTCTGTGTCTAGCAAAGCTATTTTTAAGTTAAGAGAATAAAGAGACATTGTCAAGTGACAACAACAACAAATACCAGAGAGAATATCCATAAGTAGCAGAACTACATAATGTGAAATGTTGGAGAAACTTCTTCAGACTGCCAAGGCAAATTATGACACAAAGAAACTTAGAACTGACAAATGAATGAAGAGCTCTGGAAAGATTAAGTATATATGAAAATATGTTTATAATGTGTTTTCTATGTTTCCTAGAGATATTATTAATTTTTAATTAAAAATAAAAGCAAATTATTGTGGCATTGATCATATTTGCAGAAGCATGCTTTGTGATAAAATACCACAAAACAGAGATGAAAGGAAATAAAAGTATAATTTTGTAAGTTTCTTATGTTAGCCATGAAGTGGTATAAAATTGTTTGTAGGTAGGTGGATTTGATGATGCATATTGTGAACCCTAAAATGACATCTAAAAATGGAAAATAACTCTGAGGCCAAGGAAGGAGGTAAAGGACAGGACTAAAGGTACTCAACCCAACAAAGGCAGGGAAAAAAGAGAACTGATAGAACGAATGAAAAACCAATAGCAATATAACACATTGGAAACTGATTATGTTGATACATACATTAATTATATGTGTTCTAAAGCATCTGATTAAAGTGTAGAGAATTTCCAATTGGATAAAATTTCAAGGTCCATCTTTGTATTGTTTGCGAGAACAGCATTGTATATATGAAAACTTGGATAAGTTAAATGTAAAATAATGAAGAGTAGTATCATGCAAACATGAATTATAAGAAAACTGAAAGTTATATATTAACTTTAAACAAAGTGAACTTCAGAAGAAAATATAATACCAGATGAAAGGGAGGTCATTTCATAACTACTACAAATGAATTCATTAAAGTGACATATCAGTATTACATGTGTAGGTACTGTTAACAGAGCTTCTACATGCATGAAAAAATTGATGAAATGAAAGAACAAATAGAAAAAACTACAATCATAATTGGAAATGTCAGCATTCCTGTTTCAGTAATTGAGGGTCAAGTCAAGGAACAGGTATATAAAGGACCCATGGACAAAGACAAAGGGGGGATGGAATGTGGGGGGTGGTGAGTGGGCAGGGCTGGGGAGAGCAATGGGAGAGAAATGGGGACAACTGTAATTGAACAACAATAAAAAATTTAAAAAAAGAAAAAATAACAAGAGAACGTTTAAAAAGCTGTATTAATTGGGAACATTATTTGTCACTTTGATATAGTTAGTATCTATAGAACACTGCAGCAAACAGAAGCAAAATAACCCTTCAAATGCAGAAGAAATATTTTTTAAAAAGATTGAATTCATAAAAATTATCTTATTTGACCACAATGAATGACTAGAAAAATATTAACAAAAATATGGAAAGTTCACCCACATTTGAAAAATGACCAATCCTTTTAAAATCATCTATAGGTCAAAAAAGAAATTATAAGGGTAACTAGAAAATATGTTGAACTGAACAAAAATTAATACAAGTTCACATTTGTAGGATGCATCTAAAGCAGTATTTAGAAATACTTATAGGTCAAATTCTTGTATCAAAAAAGAAAAGAAAAGTCCTGTATTTCAATGATTTATGTTTCTTTATCAAGAAGAGAAAATTAAATTCAATGTTAATAAATACAGCATGCTAAGGAGTAAAGCTTAATGAAAGTTCAACAAAATTGATAAATTTTGAACTATACTAGTCAATTCAAAATAAATAGAAGACACAGCAATGAAAGTGAGATCAATTTATTAAAGGAGTTTTGAAGTTATTTTATGTGTATAGCATTACACATAAAACTACAGGAAAACTTTACATGAAAACTACAAGCCAATAGCACTCAGAAACACAGATATAAAAAAATCCCTAAGAAAACTTTGGCAGATCAAATACAGCAAAATATAAATATGACAATGCAACCTGAAAAATTGTGTTTATTCCAAGAATGCAAAGTTGGTATAACATTTATAAATCAATTGATGTTATTCATTATGATAAGAAAAAAGAGGGAAAATCTTATTTTTTAATAAGATAGTAATCTTACTAAAGCATAAAAGGTATGTTACAAAATACCTATTTATAGTAAAAATTTACAAGAATTAGAATTGGGAGGGAACTCACCTAATTTGATAAAATATATTTTTGAGAAAACTGCAACTAATATTTATTGGTGACAAATTAAAATTTTTCTACCTAAGATGGAAAACAAAGCAAAGATGCCTGTATTCTTCAATTCCATTCAATATTATTCTGAAAAATATTATAATAATTCAGAAAAATAAAACGCATACTGAAAATAAAAACTAAATAAAACTCTAACTTCCCAGAGGCCATGATTGTGTGTGTATAAAATTTTATTGAATGTACAAGAAATTATTAAACTTGTACATACAGTTTGAAAGTCTCAGGGTAAAAGAAAATATCAAAAATAAATGATATATTTTCATATTAACAATGAAAAACTGGAAATTAAAATATTTGCATATATTTCTATTTATAATACCATCTAAAATACATTAAATATATAAGGATACATTTAAGAATCTGTTTAATAACTTTTCAGTAAAAATCTACAAGACATAATAAGAGAAATTATAGAGTCTAAATAAGTAAAAGGTATATCATGATCATGGATTGTGTGATTCAATATTGTTATCAGTTCTCAAATTAATCTATAGGTTCTACACTATCCCAATAAAATTTTTTAAAGGTTTTTGATAATAGAAGTTGACATTCTGATTCTAAAATTTATGTGGAAATTAAAGGATCTAGAGTAGCCAAAATAATTTTGTAAAAAATAAAAAGAAACAGGGTTGAAAGACATAAACTATATGTTTTTATGACTTAAAGACTGTCATTTGATCAAGGCAGTGTAAAGTATTGAATAGGGACAGATATATGGATTAGTGGGACAGAATAGTGAGTCTAGAAATTGATCTACACAGATGTGGTGAATTCAGCAATGATGAAGAAACAAGTAAATCTTCTTCTGAAGAGAATCTAAATGCTTAACTCACGTCATACACAAAATTAAGTTGAAATGGATTATAGTCATTAACTAAAAGCTAAAATATAAAACATTTTCAAGAAAATATAGGAGAAAAATTTTGACTATGTTATAGGCAAGGATTTCTTAGAAACTATAAACACTAGTTCTAAAAATATTGATAAATTAAACTGTATTAAAATTATAAACTCCTGCTTTCTGGAAAACAACATTAAGAAAATGAAAAAATATAATGAACATATTGGGCAAGGCATTCCCAATGCATATGACTGACAAGGAACTCTCACAACTCATAATAAAGAGTCAAACAATCCAATAAAAATAGGAAAGGAAGCTCTTCAGAAAAGAAGTTCCGTAGATGGCCAACAAGTCTGTGACAAAATGCTCAGTGTCATTAGTTATTGGGGAAATGCAAAGACCACAATAAAACATGAGTCCACTCACCACAATTACTGAAATAAAATACAAAAAAGATTGAAATACTAAGTTTTGGCAAGAATGTGGAACAACTGGATTTGTCATCTGTTGTTATTTGGTCGACCGAACTATTCTGGAAAACATTTTAGTGTTTTCTTCTATAGTTAAACATATTCTTACCACATGACAGTAGTTCTCCTTCCAGGTGTTTACCCAAGAGAAATAAAAAAACACATACCCATGAGAGACCTGTATTCCAATATCCATAGCAGCTTTACTTCTGATATCTCTAAAATGGAGACAGCTGAAATGTCCACTAGCAACTGAATGGAAAAACAACTGTTGAGAGACTCCGATAACGCATGCTGTTCAGCAATAAAGAAGAAAACAATAGCAAAGCACAGAAAACGGTGCGTGCCATATTATTCTGTGTACATGAAATTCTAGAACAGGTCAAACTAATCTGTAGTGGCAGAAAATATCTCAGTGGCTACCTAGCATGAAAGTGGGTGGAATTTTCTGCAAGGCATCAGAAAAAATTTTATGAGGAAATAAGAATGTTCTATTTTATGATTTTTTAAGATGTTTATATAAAAATATGCATTCATAAAAACTCATCAAATGGTATAATTTATACCATATATTTTATATAAATTAAACTTTAATTATTAACTAAAATTTAATGTAATCATTTAATTATCAATGATTGGGTATTAAAATAAAAAATGCTGGTTGTGGTTGTGGATCATGTTGTCTCTCAAGAGGTACTATATTCTTTTCATCGTCTCTGCTGGTGCGCTAGCTGTGGTGCAAGATCACCTTAATCAGCCAGGGCTGAATTTTGGGAGCTGTCTTGGCTGTTTTTCCTAGTCTTAGGGCATAGCCCTTAATTCTGTCTACTTTATTGTCCTTTTGGGATGTTTTAATTTGTATCTCTAAGTGTTGACCCTTCACCTTGACTGGTTCACAATTCCAACCTCTATCTCTGCCAAGTTCACCGTTCAGCCTGTATTCTCCAGTGGTGCTTTCTGCTTGATTGTCTACGATTCCTTCCTGTAGGCACAGTTTTGAGAATCTCAAAACACCAAGATTGGAGATAGTAGGCAGAATGTTAGCCTCCTTTTTTGCAGTTCTTTCTTCTCCAGCATCAAATTCTTTTAAGTTTGGATTTTTTTGGTTGCTTTCATTCACTTTTAAAAAAGCAATGTTTGAGTACCTACTATGTTTTCAGTTCCATGGCAGCTCCTATAGGGTTAAATAAAATTGTATCTCTTGCTTGGATCTTTGGGGTAAAGTTAGTAGACAAGTACAAGGGTGGTGAGACATAAGGGTAGTAAATAATTTAAGAATGATTTAAAATAGTTAGCAGTAAAATGCTGAATGTAACACTATCAAAACTTGGGATGTGATGGAAGGGAACACCAATCAGGGCTGGCTGAGATTATAATGGGCAGACTTTTGGGAGGTGGTGCTAGCTGAGCTGGATCTGGAGTGAGGCTCTATGACTGGGATTAAGGCTGGATAAAGATGAGTGTTAAAGGCATCTGAGAACATGGGCCTGCTTCCAGCAGAAAGCTTGTTTGTGGTAAGAATTAGTCAGGGTAGTCATGGACAGACAGGCAAAGTATTTTTATCCACTTTACCTACAAGACACAAACTAAGTAGACTTCTTGCCATGGGTCCCATAGGTGGCAGATACAGTTTTCTAATTCTGCTAAGCAAAGTTTTCAGATTCTTCTCTATTCTTTTCAATTCTGTTTGTTCCTTGTAGATACACATTTTTTTTTACTGGTGCTAAGGAAGAGCCATAAAAGAATTATGAACAAGATATAGGAACAAACAGAATTGAAACAGACTTACAGATACAGAAAACAAGCTGATGGAGGCCAGAGGGAAGGGCTGTTGGGGCAGGGTGAAACAAAATGATGGGATTCAGAAACTAATTGGTAGTTACAAAATAGGCATGGGGATGCAAGGTACGACATAGGGAATATAGTTAACAATATTGTCATAACTATTCATGATGACAGGTGAGCACTTAAATTATTGAAGGGAATGTTTGGTAGCCTATATGAATGTCCATGCACTGTACTATATATTTGAATCTAATACAAAATAATGTTGAATGCAAACCGTAATTTTAAAAAAAGAGTTCTGACATATCTTACCTGAAAAATTGAAAAGAAATATTGCCTGGACTCCAAATCAATGGGTTCATCTGGGAAATTCAAAAAGATGAGCCAGTGCATCATTTTCCTGGAGGGAGGAGCGGTGTGAAGCGTAAACAGATGATCACGGCCTGTCCCCGAGAGCGCTGACAGCTGAAGGAGAATGACACACTCAGGGTGGACTCACACCAAACGGGAAGATGCATCGCCACTCAAATGTATTAAAATGATTTGTTCACTTAACACATGTTTGTTCTGGTTGCACACAATTCCTGCCTCCTGAGCTGTGGAGTGGCAAAATTATCCAGAGTTTCTCGAGAGGACGCTGTGCACCTCTTTTATTCAGCATTGTCTTTCCAGGTTCTAAAAAAATACTTGGCAAATAGTTGATTTTGATTAAAGTTTTGATTAACCAAATTAAGTTTATTTTTGTCTATTGGGTTAGGGAAGGAAATCTTACCCATGAACAAAATATTTGCTATTTTCATATATTTATGTTCATGATGTAAATCAGTTCAATAATTTTATAAATAAAGATATTTGGCAATAGATATAAAATTGCATATGCTGTCTTGAGTTACTAAAATCCAAGTCATAGTTATCTAAAGAAAAAAATAAAAAAGAAGAAAAGAGTATTCTTTATGAAACTTTTTACAAAAGCTGTTGAAAAATTTAAAAGTCTGCAATAAATAGAAGTAGCTATAATTCCTAACAATAGAGAAATATGAAATGAAATGTGCTAGCTTCAATATTATGGAGGCATTAAAGAGACAACTATGAATGCTATATAAAACATGGAAAATGCATATTATATATTAAATAGAAAAAGAATACAATAGCTGTATACTATCAAATTTCAACTGTATGAAATACATAACTATATTAGAAGGCCAAACCAAAGGTAGTAGTTGTGTAGGGTGCAAGGTTTGTGAATTCAAATGGATGCTGCGCAGGTGACTATGCAAAATGAGCTTCATGCAGAGTCACAGTGAGCTGTGTGGCTTGGAAGATGAGAGGTATTGGCCAGGGCTTGTACACTTAAACTCCAGCTTTGGAACTCAGAGTTCAGTAACCACAGGTAAGTTTCAGTGCCTTTTTGGGTAAGATATGTAATATAACTTACAATGTTCTTGTGGAAGTGTGAAAATGGAGGAAAGAAAATCTTGAAAGTGTAAAGGTTGATGCAAATATTGAAAGTTATCGTCATTCTCACTGGCAGGTATACCAATAATGATGATGTCATTGAATCTTGAAGATTCTTAATGTTGAGTCCCCTAACAACAAGTGCAGAACTGTTAATAGGGAGTAGAGTTAAAATGCTCTTGGACTGGCAATTAATATATGTACCTGGAAGCGGTAGAAACAAAAGCCAGGCTGACTGTTCCCGGGGCTGTGGAGCAAGGGAGAGAGAGAAGGAACTGTGATTCTCTGTTGCTACAGTCATCCTTCTCTACGCCAAGGGTTTGCCCTAAACAGGTGAGTACAACCTTTAGACATAACGTAAGTCTTTAGTTAGTTTTTGCTAATCATTTACTTTATTTCCTGAAAAATTATGTTTCAAGTAATCAGTCTACAAATAAATACATTTATACTATCTGCTACTACATAGCATTTTCATTTTTCTTTCCCTGCATTATTTGTGCTTCAGCTGGCACATCCCTTAAAACAAGAGCTGTTCCTTATTTTGGCACAGTGTATCCTACTTGCATGCACTGCTTGTAGAAGTCTAGAAAACTAAATGCTAGAAAGAGCAATGCAGAATAGAAATAACCCAAAATCTCCAGGGGGAAGATGAACTTGGTAATGTATATTGAAGGATATAAAAGTAGATTGTAGCTAAGGAGGGCTAAATTACATTTCTTGCTCAATCCTTGACTTTCTGTACAACCTTGGAAAAAATGACATATTCTAAGCAGCAATTCCACACTGGGTCAGATCCTTGGTTATTCAGTCTAGGATTCTGTTGCTACTCATGGCAGTCATTTTGTGATTCCATCATTAGTAATTTGTTCTCACTCTTTTTATTTTATTTTTTAAATATATTTTATTGATTATGCTATTACAGTTGTCCTATTTTCCCCTTTCACTCCCCTCCACTCTGCTCACCCTCTCCCATCCACACTTCCCCCTTTAGTCCATGTGTCATAACTTACTTAGTTTCTACATTTCCCATGTTATTCTTACCCTCCCCCTGTCTATTTTCCACCTACCATCTATGCTACTTATTCTCCGTACCTTTTCCCCCTCCCTCCTCCTCCCACTCCCCTGTTGCTAGCCCTCCATGTGATTTCCATTTCTGTGGTTCTGTTCCTGTTTTAGTTGATTGCTTAGTTTGTTTTTGTTTTGTTTTAGGTGTGGTTGTTCATAATTGTGAGTTTGCTGTCTTTTTTTAATGCGTGATATGGCCTGCTTCTTCCACTTCTTGCTATAGTATGTTCCAAAGTTTATTTTTATATATTTTTTTACTGATCCTAAATATTTCATTCAGGTTCTAAGAGCATTTTCTCATTCATTTGGGCAAATAACTATTTAATAGAAACTCATGTACAAAGTGCTCAATAAATGATTGCTTGCAGAAGCTTTGAAGCACTCATATTCACTCACATTCTTATCTCATTAGTATAATGTAGGGGGAATTGCCTATCAAAGAGTCTGTAATATGAATTCACTAAATGCTAGTTTCTATCCTTTACTTCTTTATCTGATTTTTAGGACTCACTTGAACTATAGGTAGGCCATTAGTTATCTTTATTTTGCAAATTTAAGAAAATAAAAGTTCAGAGAGCCAAAAATTTAATTTGTTTAAGATCTAATAGTTCCTAATAAGGGATGACTGCACTCAAGAATGTTTATTTATTAGTTCATAAACTCAATAAATAATATTCAAGAATCAACTATATCAGCTACATTTTAGGTTATGGTAGTTTATGTTCCAGTGATTATAAAACTTTTCATTGCACCATTTTCCTCAAGATGGATCATGATCTTCCCCCTGAGGATCTTCCAAACTCCAATGACTAAATGAACGAATAACATTCATTTTTCGTATTATTCAATTTCTCATTCATCAAAAAGAAACAAACTGCTTTCTATGTACATAATACTGCATCAGAACAAGAAATATATTTCATCTGATTTTTTTCTTTCATGAATTCGCAACAGTTTGCAAGTTTAACAAGGTCATTGTTAATAGAGGTTATATGATATAGGAAGAACAAAGGGCATGACGAGCGTTAAAAAAATAACATGGACTTTGGTATTGGAGTTGAAATTGAATATCGGCTCTTCTATTTATTGACTGTGTGCATCAAGACAAATCATTTAAATTTTCTAAGTCTCAGTTGTCCCATTTGGTACATTGGAGATAATCCCACCTTCATAAAATTGTTGGAATCAGAGAAATATATGGGAAGCCTGGGACGTGGTGCAGAGTACAGAAGTATTCCACTGACATCAGCTCTTTCCCTTCCACAATGGCAGCTGCTGTATCTGGATACTGCAATGCCACTAAGCCAAGAGTTTGAGACTGCAGCACCTCAGCACAGCACCCACCATGAAGGTGTGGGTCTGTGTTCACCATAATCACCACCAGAAGTGCCAGGCTTCCAGATCATTGGCTCTCTCCTGTACTTGCTCCCTCCTACAGTTGTGTGTGACAGAATGCGGTGCAGTTCCTGGCCAGGCATCTGCACTGCTTCACCATTCTCCCCAGACCCCTCGCTGGATCGTCAGTGACCAGCGGAGTCCCTTTTATGATCATTTTCTTCTTGAAACAATACCATTGTCTTTGCTGTCCTCTGAGTCCTCTTAAAGAGTCATTGTTTTTCCACATCCCATATCCATCAGGACCAGGAAGTGGGTTTGGATTCTGTTTCGAAATCTGTTGCTACTAGGAAATCATTCCCTTGCTTATATAGGAGTTGCTGAATAAGAGAGAAAAAGACCCAATAACACTCAAGTGGATAGGTTTTTTTATTTTTTCCCTCTAGTGTATAGCATACTTGATTGTAACAAATCATTTACACAAAACTTTTATCTGACAAGATATTCAATAAATGTGATGTGTAGGCTGATCTTAAAAATGCAAACACCTACCCCCCAAAACTGTAGAACTCAATTTAATTGCAATTATTTGCCTATTTCTCAATTCCTCTTTAAAGCAAACTTACCAAAATGGATGTGCGTTCACCTCTTCACTGAATTACCACACTCATGTTTTTTGATAGATGGGAAGATGACAGCAGTATTGTGGTTCCTTTATTTCTCAGCCTTATTCACGCCTTGAACAGCCACTGAGTAGGGTGGCGGGATTAAAATGGTTTAATAAATTCTACTACAATCACTTCAGTTTTTCCTCAGTCCTTTAGCACAATTGCTGAAACTTTGAATTCCTCCCCTCATCCTGCTCCTA
Source organism: Tonatia bakeri (assembly GCA_004024845.1). Lineage (NCBI taxonomy): Eukaryota > Metazoa > Chordata > Mammalia > Chiroptera > Phyllostomidae > Tonatia > Tonatia bakeri. Next base: position 949,111 of record PVIA01000005.1, read on the forward strand.
GGATCACATATGGTTGTATGAAGGATGTAACTAGTCTACATGACTTATAACAGAAATACTGTATGACCTCACTTATGTGTGGAATCTAAAACAATTAGCTCTCAGAAACTGAAAGTAGATGCTGGTTGCTAGGGGCAGAGTTGGGTGGAGAGAATATAAGGAAAATATATGGTCATGGTCAAGGGTACAAACTTTGTGTTATAAAACAAGTCAGTTTTGGAGATGTAATGTATAGCACAGTGATATAGGAACAGTACTGTAGTGCATATTTGAAAGTTGCTAAGAGGGTAGATCTTACAAGCTGTCAATGGACACAAACACGAAAAATTGTAGTTCTGTGATTTGATGAGTGTGGTAACTCACCTAATTGTAGTAATCATTTTGATATACATATAATTACATTGTATGCCTTAAACTCAGGCAATGTTTTGTGTCAATTATACCTCAATAAAGCTGGAAAGAATAAATAAAAATTATTTTTTATGTAGTGCAATCATTGTAAAAAAACTGGAAAATGTATAAATAAATCTTATCCCTTAGAACAAACAAACAAACAAACAAACAATTCTGTATGGCGCTGGGGAATGGCCCCACCTCTGTGCCGCTGCTGATGAATTCAAGGCACAGCCGGCTCTGCTCTAATGTTGTTCTGAAAAATGGAATTGATACATTAGGGAACAATTTGAGCATAAATCTTGATTCCACTTGCTTAGGCTCAGTACTTGGGCAGGAACACCAAGGGAATGCTGGAAACCGCACCAGCAGAACCGGCCCTGGGAGGAGCACACTGACCCACATGTACACACTCATGGAGCATCTCCCAGCTGCCTCCGGGTAGACCAGGCGTGGTGAGCCACTCCTATGTCACCTGGTGATTGCAGCTTTCTGCCCTTCCATGACCTCCCAATGACTCCTCAGCTGCAGCCCTCCCAACCCACTTCCACCTGCAAATTTCAGGTCTTTTTTGAGGTACACTGCCATATTTATTGTAGTATTTATGTTGTTCTTAACTAAGCAACATGATTAAACTATGGCTCTATTTTTATTAAGTTCCAGCATTTTGTTAATGTGACACTCAAAAGTTTTCAAGTATCATTTCCAAACTTCATTTGTCCAGTGAGCCCTGAGGTTTTTACCACACTGTTTTGCCCAGCAGTGGTGATGGATAGGAACCCGCGTGTCCTTTATAGCAGAGCTGACTATATAAACCATTTAGACTATACCAGCAGACTTCCCCTTCTAACTTACTTCCTTTTATGTTCATTGAGACTACAGATCACCTACAGCTTCTGTCTCACCTTTTATCTGAATCCTGTTCTAGACATGTGACCCTATGGGGCCATTCACTCTTTTCCCTTTTAACCTCACCTGCCCCTCAGCAGGCCTGCAGGCCCTAAACTCAGTCTGTACAACACAATGGGGCAGAAAAAGTCCCAGAAGGCAAACTAAACCCTCCCTGTGTCACAACACCATTACCACACCCAGGTAGATGGTGCAGCATCACCTGTCACAGTAACCTTCTCCAAAAACCCAGACAGGGACAAATGAAAGTCCCTCCACCCCGAGTCTTCCTTTATGGGCATTCTCTCTCCTGGACTTCCAAGACACAGGATGAGGATATAAAGGCACGTGCTTTCAGTATGTCCTTTCTTTAATGTCTCACTTTCTTCCCTTCTCCATTCTATGTTAAATATGTTGATCTATTTTTTTTTCTTTGCTCCAACATTAACCCAAACTTCTCTTGCCAGTGTCTCCAAGATCTTCCCTTTGTCACAGGTGGTGAACATTTCTTGATCACTAATGGATAGGATCTGTTAAAAGATGCGAAAAGGATCCTGCAAAGCCAAAGGGCAGTAGGATTGAGGGTGTGAGGTAGGGGTTAGTGGGGTGGGGAAAGTGGTGGCAGGAAAATGGAGACAACTGTACTTGAACAACAATAAAACTAAATAAATAAATGGGAAAAAAATTAAAGTGGTTATTTCTCCTAACTTCAAAGTGGCCTGATTCACCTTCCTACTGGCTCTTCCAAAGTTTGCTGGACAGACTCTAGACTGATTTTTAAATTTGGAGTTCCTCAGGGTTCAGGCCTGAGATTGCCTCTTCCTTTCTTCTCTCTGTTCTCTCTCAGTTAATGACACCCTCCCTGGCTGTAGCTTTAGATATCACCCATATGATGGCTTTCTCACACCTAGTCCACAGGTTCCTCTGGCCTATACACATCTGCCCACCTGTCTACTGATGATCTCTACTTGGATATGAGGAAAGCATCCTAAAACTAACATGTCCAAAACCAGATTCTGGTTTCACTAGATTTTATTCCCATCACCCCCTGTCAAAGTTTTACAGAACTCTTCCCATTCTAGCCAGAATGAATTCTTTACACCAGCTAGTCTTTATGTCACTACTTTCTCAGTGCAAGTCTGGCTTTGGTGGCATTGGTGTGCAGATATTGTTACATAAAGGTTTTCCACATATGAAGATGTAGATAACCAAAAAGAAAACAATTAATAGTGATGGTTGATGGGAATGTGGAAAGGAGTTTATTATTGTATGTTGCTAACAACAATGCGAGTTTTAATAGCTTTTTTAAACGCAATTTGGAGCTATTTACTCATCAGTTCCATTCTGAGAATCTCTAACATGGAATTAAAGACACCAATTTAAAATAAAGACATTTAAAACAGCATTGTTTATAGTGGCAAAAAAAAGTGGCAATGAAGTTGAAACCCATTCAATTTCATTGCTTCATTGGGGAAGCAATGAATCAATTGTAACACAGTCATATACAGCTGTCAGATATCCAGTTAAAAATGAGTGAAGCTTAAGTAACTTGGAGTCATTCCCTCAATGAACAGAGCAGGTAGAAAAAGGTGTGTCTGATATTATCTTGCGTGTCTGTGTGTGTACTCATGAATGTTTGAATATGGAGAAAGGTATGTGATTCAGGCTGCTAGAATTTGGGGTACATTTATACTTACTCTCTCACCTTAAGTGCACCCAAATGAATTAATCACATAAATTCAAAACCAAGAGAAACCTCTCTCCTCTTCTCCCTGCTCTCCTATCCGTCCCCCCACTTTCCTCCATCTCTGTCACTCCCACTCATCCAAGCCAGCACCATTTCTGTGGGTGCCACTGTAATGGCCTGCTGTCTTTTCCAATTCATTGTCAACCCAGTAGCTGGAATAAATGGAACAACGTAGACCACTCCTCCTCACTGTCCTAATTAGTCTGCCCCTGCCCTTGGAACAAAACCCAGCACCTGATCAACGCCCTGGATGGTGGCCTGTGCGGGCCTCCTCTGAGGCTGCTCTTCCACGTGCTGGCCATTCCAGACGCAGTGACCACTGGGGCTTTGAAAATGCCAAGCTCTTTTCTGTCTTTCCTGGAACACTCTTTTTTGCTAGTTCATTTCAGTACAGTTCTCTATCTAAACATTGTGTTCTTTATATACTAGGGAACGATATGTGGAAAAACTGTATTAAGAAGTAAGCAATTTGAAATGAGCAAACTTAGCTGAGCTAGCCTCCTTCCCACATGCACTCTACTACTGTTTTCCCTCACAGGACATGTGCACTGTTTTACTTGTCTGTTTACACACTGCCTATTCCGACCCCGGACTACAGACCCCAGAATTCAGGGACAGTATTTCCTTTACTCATTACCGAGTACCTAGTAAAATTCTTGCCACATAGTAGGTGAAATTCAAATCAATATTGATTGCAAAAATAAATCAGTAAGTGAAAAAGTAAATATTTTCTTATTAACAGAGAATAGGAATACTTTGAAAGAATTGAGATTCCTGAAACTATGAGTTTATAAGACACACAAACACACACATATTCTATGTTATGTTTTATGTGTATGGAGTTAATTCTAATAAACTTAATTTAAAAATGTGTTACATTCAGACAAATTTTTCACAAAATTTGGATTACGTTTGAAAGATGAATGATATATGATGAGTTCTATCTATGAGGTGAGACAGTAAGTTAAAGAAATTTCAGATCAAATTTTAATACATGTCGTTGCTGCTCTCAAAGGTCAAAGGAAAGATGCATTCTTTAAAATTTTGACTACTTCTTTTTGCCCATAGTATTACATTTCCTAAATAACAATAATTTTAAAAAATCAGGAGTTAAGATTAAAGTATGTGAAATGTCAGATATTGACCAAAACCTTGAGGAAACTGATGAAATATTTCTGTTTGAAGGCTGGAACCAAACACAATCTCATCCATATGAGAAGTACTTCTGCAGAAGTACTAACAAAACAACAAGGTTCTTCCTGACCTCCAGGAGAGCGGAACAGCGTGTAATCAGTAAATGCTGCGCTGACGAAAGGTTTTTGCTAAGAATATCTATAGGAAGTAATGTAAAATGTGACACCTTCTAGTACTCTATCAACAATGCCAGCATTTTAAAGAGATGTTTATATTAATACATCCTTCTCAAAATAAAAACAAAATAAAAAACAGATAAATATATCCTCTGTTAATATTTTATTATTTCAGTAACTAGAGCGAATACAATAAACCCTAGAGTTAGAATCAAGACATTAAATAAAGCATTCCTTTAGGAAAATAACTTTTGATAAAGCATGCAACTTGAAAGAACCAGGGTTTAGATATCAGTCAGATCTGTTTTTAAATTACTAGGCTACTCTCTAGCTATCTAAACTTAAAGAAGTTATATGACTTATCTGAGCCTGTTTATCTGTAAACCTGGGAAAGTAACATTTGCTTATTTTTATTGTGTGACAACTAAAATATAAAATATAGACAAAATGCCCTGTACAACATCTGCATATACTAGGCACATGGCGGAGTATTGTGGGCAATATGTCGCTTCTTTAGCGTCTATCTGGCTAAGTGTGATTTAGTGTAATTTCAGGATCACCGAGGATATGGACCTCGCTAGAATCATTTTGGTTTTGTTTGTTTTACAAGCCCAAAGAATCTGGCTGTGTTCAGCAGAAGAGGTTCACTCGGAAGGACAGAAAGCAGCCTGGAGAGCAGATACGAGTGCTGGAGAAACAGGGTGCAGGGGAAAGAAGTCAGACACGATAGTAGCCAATTTGGCTCAAGATTTCTGGCCTCAAGAACTTGAGACTTATTTGGTTGCAACTCCGAGATAAATTCACTTCATGCCATTTTTTTCCTATCCCATGCGACTCAGTTCAAAGTTTGGAAATTCAAGAGAACGAGCCTGGTTGGTTTAGCTTGAGTCACCGACCATCTTTGCTCTGGGGGAGGCAGCTCCTCAGCTTCTGGCCCTGTCAGTATTACTTGCAAGAGAAAAAAGTAATTCCTCTTTCTGAAGGTCAAGCTGTTGAGAAAGGCAAAAATTGAATTAGTTAATTAAAATGACAATTAAATGTTAATATAAAATTTAATGATTTAAAATTAAAATGTCACTATGAATTTCCAAGTGACTGCCTTGACTCTTGAACAAATTGGGAAATCATTGAATAAAATTATTTAAGGGTCAAATAAAGTTTTAGTATCAAAATAAAGAATGAGAGATGGTGTTAACCTCACAAATATGACCGAAGGGAATCATTCACCAGTGACTGGCCAGCCCTGAGATTCCTCTGATGTCCCCCAACAGTGGCCGGGGTGGGGGGCAGGGCTAAGCTTCTGGACTTCCCTTCCTATTTCAACTGGTTCACTCTATTTTTTAATATAATGATATTCCATATAAATTTCACTTAATAAAAACAGTTCTGATGCTAAAACAAGTGCATAAGAACACTAAACAAAGAACTTGCTCAAAACTGCAGAACAAAGGAATAACACCTTAGCCCAGGAGTCTGCATATTCTACAACACCCCTGGTACTGTGGAGGAAACGAGGTGTTAGCTTTCAGCTTCCCTATAGAACACTGTTTGTTAAATAGGTGACAAATGGTCCATTTATGCTGGTCTAGTATTTTCCACTTTTGCTAAGACCTGTAATGAGCATCAACTCATTTGATCTTCTGGAGGGCAAGGAGCCTAATGTCAGCTGCATACACCACTGCTGAGGAACTGAAGTGCAGAAAGATGAAATCCCCATGACAATGCTGGGACTCAGTTGTTCTGACTCTTAATGGAGTACTTATTATCCTATAACAATATATTCAATGTAAAAACCAGTTGAAATCCTTTTCTATAGATAAAAATTAAGTGGGCTCTTATTTAATAACAGAAAGAGTAGAGCTGCCGTGGTTGGATCGGGGTGAAGGGCCTGGGCTCCCCTCGACCCTCCCCGTTTCCCTTCCCGTGGAATGCCAGCAGGACCCCAGCGGTCCCTGAGAAGAGTGGCGCTCTGCATTTCACAGCATGAACACCAGTGCAGCTTTGTTTTCCCAGGATTTGCTCCACATCGTGGAATTTTGTCCTGTGCAGCTGGGATCCCAGAGGTCAGCTCTAGTTAAGGAAGCGGAGCAGGTGGCACTGTTAAGAAAACAGGCTAGGGACAGGAAGGCCAGAGGCTTCTTTGGTTTTCTTTTCCTAAAGTTGACATTGATTTATGGTGCTGGCTAAAGCAAGGCATAGGACTCATATGCCGCCATTTCTGTATTATGAAAAGACACCAGGGGACCTTTTGTAGTGTTTCTGTGTTAACCCAAGAAAGTCCCCCAGGATCGAGTGTTCTCTTTCCGGTCATAACTACAACATTTGAAAGGATGTCCATAGTCCAAACCAAAGTTGTTCTCACTTTGCACTAGTCCTTCAAGATTTTTTTTTTAATATTTTATTTTATTTATTTTTAGAGAGGGAAGGGAGGAGGGGAGAGAGAGAGAGAGAGAAACATCAGTGTGCGGTTGCTGGGGGACATGGCCTGCAACCTAGGCATGTGCCCTGACTGGGAATCGAACCTGCGATGCCTGGTTCGCAGCCCGCACTCAATCCACTGAGCCACACCAGCCAGGGCTAGTCCTTCAAGATTTTATTCTTCTGTATGAATAGCCCCTAATGGAATTAGTTAAATGTTTTCATATTTGCTTTATCTGAACAAGCCATGTTATAATCCTCCTTCCCCTCCCACTCATGGTATGAAATTCAAGTCCACTCTGCATGTGCCACATCACATATACAGATACATAGCAATACGTATTCATATACGTATTGCTATGTACACACTAATCAATTGAATCAAACACAGGCCTACAAGTGTCTTCAGTTTTATAAAACTTGTGTCATCTTTGGTGGAGGACTCAGAGCCTGGGATCAAATGTTGCTGGACTGCCAGTGCTATATGGAGAAGGGACACACAGAGGAGTGGGCCAGAATCAAGTGGTCTGGGTGACTCGTCAGATATGAAGAGTGAGGAGGCAAAGGTGACTGGGATTATGAAGGAGGAAGGATGAGGAAGAGTCATTATAGGGAGAACTGGCTGAAGTTTCACTGTCAGGCAGTATCAGGAGCTTAAACAAAGGAAGGCACAGCTCTGGGTAACAGAGATAGGTTGGAGGAGAAAAATGAAAAGAAACTGAAAAAACTTTGTACAGAGATTTGACTAGGCATCACTTTGCCTCTCATATATAAGATTAGTAATATGATTATAAATTCAATCGATCAGGTATTCAGGTATTTTTCTTGCACAGATGTGTGTGTATGTATGTGTGTGTTCATGATAACTTTTGTTACCTGTTTACTATTCTGTATCATAGGTAGATCTCGTTGACCATGTATTAAAGAAAAGAAAATGGAGGTTTTGAGAAGAATAACGCATTGGGAGTGGCATGCAAGCTGCGTTTTGCTAGAGGAGCAGAACAAATAGAATGCATCTATGCATAAAAAGAGATTTTTTATAAGAAATCATATTGTGCAATTGTGGAGGCTGGTAAATACAATATCTGCAATGTGGGATGTCTGGCCCAGATCCAGCAGCTCCAGTGGAGCAGTTCCTGTTGGAGGACCAGACACCGGGAGACCCAAGAGAGCCAAAGGTGCAGATAGAATCTGAAGGCCTTCTCCAGGAGAATTTCCCGTTGCTCAGGCATGCTGGTCTTCTTGTTCTATTGAAGCCTTTAACTGATTAGATACCCCCGCTCCCATTATGGAGGGAAATCTGCTCTACTCAAAGTTTGCCAATTCAATGTAAATCTCATCCAAAAACACCTTCCAAGTAAGTTGACACATTAAATTAACCATCACAGGCAGGAGGAATAAAGATGTAGAAATTGAGATTATTTTAGGTTCCAGGAAGAATGATGAGTATTTTGGGAACAGAAATATGTCCTATGGACATTATACTTTAGTTTGAACTCCAGTGATTTTACTTTCATTTTTTCCAATACTAATCATAGTATCTTGTTTTTCTTTCTTTCCATAGAGCCTAGAAGATTCATGGCACAAGGTAGGTGCTCAATAAATACATGGGTAAATTTTGAGTGTATTATAATTTACAATGTTGGTTAGTTTGCTGACAATTCTTTCTTAAAAGGGAGACTTATTCATTTGATCATAAATTTTATAAAGTATGTGTAGGAAGAACAGAACCAATTTGTACAAAGTGATGCCTTGGACTCAGGTTTTCTGATTGTACCTTCCCATCCACAAAAACTTTCTGTAGTAAGGAATATCCAGAGACATGAGGGAGAAAAGAACAGATTTAAATTATTCCTACTTTTTTGCATCTCCCCATATTTCATTCCCTTCAACCCAAATGCCTTTTAGAATTCTCTGATCATTTGGAATTTAAGTGATGAGAGAATTCAATATTCAATATATAAATTTATATTAGTATGTTTGGAGATATGTATATGTGTATATATATATATATGATGTATCTATCAATCATAATACCATAATGGCAAATATAAAGCATCTTGTCCTGTTTAAACCAGTACTGGTCATTAGTCAAACCACACGCTCCTGGAAACTACTTAATGAATTTATGAATTTTGTTAATATTAATGTGCTTCTCCTAGGTTTGTCCAAGTCAAAAAACTTTGCCCCTAATACTTGAGGCTTCCCATGATTCTGCATTCTCTCATGTCCCTACTCTCCCTGCCACCTGCCATGGCACTGCCGCCATCCTCCCTTTGGGCCCATGGCAGCCACCCCCCTGCTTCCCCTCGCTCCTCTCCACTGGACACACTTCCCTGCTTCCAGCTCAGGAAATTTTCCAACCTTGAAACTGCCTTTATTTCCTGCTCCATATTCTGTTGTGACTGTGCATCATCTACAGGGGAAAATCCAAATCCTGGCTCCTCTCTCTGCTGTTAGCCTCATCTTTTCAGCATCAAGTTGTATCTTGCTGCAGCTACAGATCTGCTCATCCGTTCATTTACATGTCCTCCACTAGCTACAGTACTTTCCCTTTGCTCTATCTGGCAAACTCTTACTCTGTTTCAAATCTCAGTGCAAATGCTCAATACATTAACTTTTGTATTTGAAGTCACTCACGACTATAGCTAGACGTACGTTCTCTTCTGCTGTGCTGTGGCCCCGATGACAGTGTCCATAAGGCCATGACACTATAAAAATATCACATGGTGTTGAAGTCACTTGTGTGTGTGTGTATGTATCATTCAGAACACTAAGCTCTTCGGGAGCCTGCATGTTCTTTATCTTCAAATTGCTAGCATTTAGCAGAATCCTCAGGGCATGCCAGGAGCTGAATAAATATTTGCTAAATAAACAAATGAATAGACTCTGCTGTACCTCTTGTTACAATGACAACTCTCAATTGAAAACTGTCATACATTTATGGGCTGTATTTCATTTTCAGCTCAGGGAATCATTGTTTCTGAAAAACAATAGTTAACTGTGGTTAACAATAGAAAGTGGAAATTGCACCCTCTTCTTCCTATCCCTGTCCAGTGACTCCCTTCCAGGTCGGGAGTGAATGCCAATGTGGGACATGAAAAAATTTGTAAAAGAGCCTGATAGTAACACCAGATCCTGTGCTTTCTTTTCTTTTAGATATCACTTTGCTCCCATTTTTAATTTTTCTCATTTTTGCTTCATGTATGTTAAATTTGCAGCAGAACGACATCATTGGAGCATGTACTGGAGAATACCTTAACTTCCTCCTTACTTTGTTAAAAATACATTCACATGTATTCACACACACCAAAACAATTGTTCTAGATGGGAGGCAATTAAAGAATCAAGCCTACATAAAAGTGATCAAGTTTTAAATTTTCTCTTTTGGGGGGAGTGAGTAGGAAAGGTTTGAAAGTATAGCTGAACAAATCATATTACCTTTGTCTGAGTCACACATCTGCTCGCAGGGGTTTGTCTGGGAGCAAGATGGATGTACACTCCCTGAGCTGATCGAATTCCTTGGAATATGTAGAACAGAGACTTAGCAGTTAGTTATCTTATAATTAACACAGAAACCTGGCTCCTGGCTCACTGCCTTCTGAGTGAGCTAATCTGTGCTCGAATGCTGCACACCCTACTGTAAATGATAGTTCTCTAGCCTGTCTATATATTAGCTCAGCCTGGTCTCCATTTCTGAGTTAATATTTCTTGGTGACTTCTGGGTTAAATTAAGCCTGTTTGTCTACTACTCCCGAGGTAAGTTAACTTTATGGGTCAGGAGTTTCTTCCCAGGCATCCTGCCAGAGGTGTCATGTGTAAGGGATGAAGACTGGGAATGAAGACGGATGTGTGGGTTGGAAGGAGTGAATCTCAAAGTTTCTGGCTGGTGCAAGTCCAGGATTTTTAAGGACATGAGTAATTCTTTGTCTTTTAAAGGGCAACCTATAAACATACAGTTTTCTGGGTAACAGATACAACTAGCATTCAAGAATGCAACTCACAAACAGCAAACCATACTTTGTTGCTTTTATAGAATAAGGTCAGCATGACTTCATTATGACCCTGAGCTAATGCATTTCATAAAAATCATCTAGTATGTTCTGAGATTTGAAGGAAGATAATTATTAGAGGTCATGGCCAGAATTTTAGGGAATTAATGTGCTAGGACTTGGACAGCCAAATATATATACTTTCTTAATTGCCAGAGCCATTTTTTAATGTTGCTGCTATTGTTCTCATTTTACGTGTGAGAATATTAAAGTTCACGTAGGAAAAGAGACTTGTCCATAGTAAATAAGTTATAGGACCATAATTCAATTTCCATTTTGTTTGACCTCAAATCCAGACTCTTTATACCACACTGTTAATCACCATTTGGCTAAAAGAGATTTCCCCCTCAAGTCACTTACTCTGGTTTCAGTAGTAATCTCTATGCCTGAGGGAAATGTGCCATTGACCACAAAGTCTACAAATGATCGATCACACCAGTTTCCAGTGTACTGACTTTACCACTCTGCCCTCCTCTGACGGGGTAGGCTCCAAGTCATGCTATGGGTGAGCTTGAAGAGTTTGGCTTTTAGGTGATTTGAAATACAGAAAGGAAATTCTTGGTTACCTCTTTATCCCCAAACTACAAGTTCATGGCCTCAAATCAGTGTTTGAACTCTGGCTTAACATTTAAATAACCTGTAAAAGAAAACAAAAAATACCCAGTGTTCTCATCCCCTACCCCCTCTAAGCACGCACCAAAACAAATTCTAATTCATTTATTCTGATATTTACTGTGTTTTTTTAGTTTTCTATGTGATTCTAAAAACACATCCATGGTTGAGAACAGAGTTTTCCATCACAGCAGTTAGTGCCCTGTCTTATTCCAAAGCAGCTATATTGACAAATAAAAATGGGGTAAAAGAATGCAAAAAGATTGTATTTGATTTTAATTCAAGAGAAGTTTTGGTAATTCATGAGATCTTATTTAGTTGCTTCTCCCCACTCATAAATAAAGCAAGATTGGAAATTTGTTTCAGTTCAGTAAAAATTTGTAGGTGCCACAGAAGATACAAAAAACAATGTAACTTTCTTTCTTTAAGGAACTTAAAACCCAACAGAGCAGATAACATATGCCTGTAAGTAACTGCGCATCTGTCTAAACTTTGTGAAGCCAGTCAATAATCATCCCATGCTTATAAGTTGGACAATTACATTGTTTCAAGCAGGAGGAATGGAATGCCGAAAGCATTAGTTGTTTCAGAAAGCACCATGTACTTGGAAAGGTCAGGTTGTTCGGTGGGGCTAGAGTGCAGGGAACAAAGCAGAGAACGGTGGGCAATGAGACTGGAGAGGGGCAACACCTAGTAAACCAAGTATTGTCCTACCTTCTGGCTCTTATTTATTTACAAAACGCACATTTCCGTTTCTTTCTTTCATTTGGTCTCATATTTTCCTCGCTTCCATCTGTTCTCTGTCTTTCATTTGATTGATTATAATAGGTTATTCATAATGAAAATAATAATACTATTAGTATTAATAGCTTTTCTTTCTTTCTAAATGCCACTCATTATTGTCTCATTACATTTATTTTTACAAAAATCCTACAAATTATGTAATATTATTCTTCTCATTTCATATGTGAAAAACCAGAAGCCCAAGGGCACTGAGCTAATGAGTAGAATTGAACTAGCAGAAAGTGGTCCAAGTGTTAGGGGACTTCAGCAATTAGTTGTGGAGCCTCAGAAAGCTTCATGGTGGCCTCAGCAAATGGGAACTTTGGGAGGGTGGGGGGATGGCAGTAGAACAGTCTTGCCATTGGGGTGTGAAAGTGTTCTTTCTTCCACGCTGCCCCTTCCATCTCACTCACAGTGGATATTGAAACATGGGGCTGGGAAGAACTCTAGCTTTCATAAATCATGAGTTGGTTTTGTAACTGATATTTGATTTCAAAGTATATTGCTTTGTATTGTGTCTTTGTACTGTATTAAAAGGAAGAACAAATTTTACCTTTTATGAATAGCAATTAACAGAAAAGAATAATTTGAATGTATGTGGAGATAAGTTACATGTGACTGAATGGTGGAGAAATTATTATTATTATTTTTTTTTATTTTTGAAGAGGAGAGAATTTACGGGGAGGCTAGCAGCTGCCTTTCCCCTACAGTGAGGGAGGGCACAGCCTGCCAAACCAAACCACAGCCCCTCAGGCTATATCCCACTTCCAACAGTTACTAGCTGTTCAACCGTGGACCAACAACTTAAAGTCACTAAACTTTGTGTTTACCTGTAAAATGGTGATGAAATGGACTAAATTGACCATGTTCTAGTCATTGTGTCTTAAAGCTACCACTGATGTCTACCTCTTATCAAGGAATTGGGACACCTATTATTTTAGATCAGGGGATCAAAGAGACTGCACCACTGAGTCCCACAGAACTCCAACCACAGGAGTCCACTCCACAAAGACAGGTGGGCAAAGAAAAGCATCCTGAGATACAGAAACTAAGAAAAAGTGTCACCTAAAATGAGGTGACAAAGAAACAACCCCCACTTGAAAGGAAAAGAGGAATCCCTAGAAAAAGAGCTAAATGAAATTGAGGCAAGCAATCTATCACATATAGAGTTCAAAGTAAGGGTTATATGATGCTCAAGGAACTCAGTGAGAAATACAGGGAACTTTATGGGAGCTACAAGGAAATTTGTGGGAACTACAGCAGCATGGAAAAGACATGGCAACTATGAATAATAACCAGGAGGAAGTGAAGGATACAATATCTGAAATGAAGAATACATTAGAAAGAGTTGAAAGCAAGATGGTAAAAGAGAGGACTGAATCAGCAACATGGAAGACAAGGTAGAAAAAAAACACCCAGTAAGAGCAACAAAATGAAAAAAGACTCAAAAAGAACAAGGATATTTTAAGAGAGTTCTAGGACAACATGAAATATAACAACATCGGTATCATAGGAACACTGGAAGGAGAAGAAAAGGAGCAAGGGACAGAAAACCTGTTTGAAAAAATAATGGCAGAAAACTTCCTTAACTTGGTGAGGGAAAAAGTCATGTAAGTTCAGGAAGCACAGAGGGTCCCCATCAAGATGAAATCAAAGAGGCCCACTGTCAGATACATCATAATTAAAATGGCAAAATTTGAAGATAAGAAGGAAAGTTTAAAGGAAGCAAGGGAGAAACAGCTAGTACCATACAAGGGAGCTCTGATAAGGTTATCAGCTGATTTCTCAAAAGAAACATTGCAAGCCAGAAGGGACTGGCATGAAATATTCCAAGTAATGACAAGCAAAGGCCTGCAACCAAGATTATTCTACCCAGCAAGGCTCTCATTTAAAATGGAGGGCAAAATAAAGAGCTTCCCAGACAAAAGAAGGCTAACAATACATCTCCACCAAACCAGCACTATAAGAGATGTTAAAGGGACTGCTTTAAGAAGAAGAAGAAATAGAGAGATAAAGAAGGAGAAACACAGGTACAAGGGAAAAAATGGCAATGAACAAGTACCTATCAATAATAACCTTAAATGTAAATGGATTAAATGCTCCAATCAAAAGGCATAGGTAGCTGAGTGAAGAAAACACAATCCACATATACACTGTCTACAAAAGACCCACCTCAGAATAGAAGATCTACACAGGTTGAAAGTGAAGGAATGGAAAAAATTATTCCAAGTAAATGGAAAGGAAAAAAAAAAAGCTCGAGTAGCTATGCTTATATCAGACAAAATAGAGTTCAAAACAAAGGTCATGACAAGAGACAAAGAAGGTTGCTACATAATGCCTAAGGGAGGGGTCCGACAAGAAGATGTAACCCTTTTACACATATATGCACCCAACACAGGAGCACCTAAACACACAAGGAAAAGCAAGGAGGACTTTAAGAAAGAGATCGACAGCAATATAGTCATAGGGGATTTTAACACCCCACTGTCAACAACAGATAGATCTTCCAAACAAAGCAACCAGGGTATTTTGTCTTTAAACAGCACTCTAGGTCAAGTGTACTTAATTGATATTTACAAAACATTTCACCCCAAAGAAGCAAACTATACTTTCTTTTCAAATGCACATGGATTATTTTCAAAGGTAGATCACATGGTAGGACACAAAACAATCCTTTAAAATTCCAAGAAAATTGAAATCATATCAAGGATCTCAGATCAAAATGGCTTGAAACTAGAAACCAACTTTAAGAAAAAATACTAAAAAAATATTCCAATACATGGAGACTGAATAACATGTTATTTAGTAATGAATGGGTTAACGATGAGATCAGGAAAGAATTAAAAAAGTATCTGGAAACAAATGGCAATGAACACACGACAAACCAAAACTTATGGGACACAGCAAGAAGTTCATAGCAATACAGGCCTGCCTAAACAAGATAGAAAAATCACAAATAAATAACCTAACCCTACAGCTACAAGAGCTAGATGAACAACAAACAAAACCCAGAGTGAGTAGAAGGAAGGAAATAATCATGATCAGAGCATAATTAAATGACATAGAGACTAAAAAAAAAAAAAAATCCAAAGAATCAATGAATCCAGGAGCTGTTTCTTTGAAAAGATAAACAAAATTGACAAACCTTTAACCAGACTCACCAAGAGAAAAAGAGAGAGGACTCAAATAAATAAAATCAGAAATAAAAGAAGAGAAGTAATAGCCAATACTACAGAGATACAAAGTATTGAAAGAAATTACTATAAACAACTGTATACCAAGAAACTGGACAACCAAGGGGAAATGGACAAATTTCTGGAAATATACATCTCTCAAAACTGAATCAAGAAAGCAGAAAGCCTGAACAATCTGATAATAACTGGTGAAACTGAAGCAGTAATCGAAGAACTCCCAGCACACAAAAGCCCTGGGATGGCTTCACAGGTGAATCTTACCTAACATTCAAAGAACTAAGACCTATACTTTTCAAACTATTCCAAAAAATTCAAGAAGAGGGAAGTGTCTCAAACTTTTTGTATGAGGCCAGTGTTATCCTAATTCCAACGCCAGGTAAAGACACAAACTAGAAAGAAAATTACAGGCCAACATCTCTGATGAATGAAGACACTCAAATCCTCAACAAAATATTGGCAAGGCAGATCCAGCAATACATTAAATAGATCATACACCATGATCAAGTGGTATTCATCCCAGGGATGCAAGGATGGTATAACATTTGCAAATATATAAATGTAATACATCACATAAACAAAATGAAAGGCAAAAATCACATAATCATGTCAACAGATACTGAAAAGACATTTAACAAAATCCAGCACCCATTTATGAGAAAAACACTCAGCAAAGTGGGAATAGAGGAAGCACACCTCAACACATGAGAAACCCGCTACCAACATAATATTCAATGGGCAAGAACTAAAAGCATTTCCCTTGTGAGCAGGAATAAGACAAGGGTATCTGTTTTCACCACTACTATTCAACCTAGTACTGGAAGTTCTAGTCATAGCAATTAGACAAGAAAAATAAATACAATATATCCACTGGAAAGGAGGAAGTAAAACTGTCATTTTGCAGACAACATGATAGTGTACATAAAATACCCTACAGTCTCCATCAAAAAAATACTCAGTCTAATAAGTGAAGAATACTTTGTCAGTAAAGTAGCAGGATACAAAGTCAACATTTGGAAATCAATGGTATTCTTGTATACTAACAATGAATTATCAGAAAGAGAAACTAAGAAAAAAATCCTACTTACTATAACAACGAGAAAAATAAAGTGCCCAGGAATAAATCTAACCAAGGAGATAAAAGACCTATACTCAGAAAACTACAGAACATGGAAGAGAGAAACTGAGAAAGGTACAAATAAATGGGAGCATATACTGCATTCATGGATTGGAAGAATCAACATCATGAAAATGTGCATACTACACAAAGCAATGTATAGATTCAAAACAATTCCTATTAAAACACCAATGGCATACTTCACAGATCTAGAACATCCATCCCCAAAATTTCTATGTAACCCAGAAATACCCTGAATAGTCTCAGAAATCATGAGAGAGAAGAATAAAGTTGAAGGGATCACAATACCTGATATTAAACTTTACTAGGCTGCTGCAATCAAGACAATATGGTACTGGCATAAGAACAGACACATAGAACAATGGAACAGAATAAAGAGCCCAGAAATAAACCCATGCCATTACGGTCAATTAAGATTTGACAAAGGGGACAGGAGCATACAATGGAGTAAAAACAGTCCTTTCAATAAACAGTGTTGAGAGAACTGGACTGGTACAGTTATGCAAAAAAATAAAAAAATGAAACTAGACCACCAACTTACACTATACACCAGAATAACTCAAAATGGATAAAGGACTTAAATATGTCGTGATACCTTAAAAGTCCTAATGGAAAACATAGTCAGTCAAATTTCAGACCTCGCACATAACCATATTTTTGCCAATACATCTCCTAAGGCAAAAAAAAAAATGAAGGAAAAGTTAAACAAATGGTACTATAAGAAATTAAAAAGTTTCTGCACGCCTAAAGAAATATCATCAAAATGAAAAGGGAACCAATTGTATGGGAGAACATATTTTGCAATGATACATCAGATAAAGGTTTGATCTCCAAAATATATAAACAACTCATGTGTGTCAACAGGAAGACAAATAACCAAATTAAAAGATGGGCAAAGCACCTGAATAGACACTTCTCCAAGGAGAACATACGGATGGCCCAAAGACATATGAAAAGATGCTCAACGTCACTAGCCATCAGAGAGATGCAAA